>JAVRKA010000143.1:0-650012 GCA_034508555.1 Venustoraphidia nigricollis | reverse complement strand
CTATCGGCAACCATATCTGAAATGCCTATCCACACCTATATTTGAAATACCTATCGGCTTCTATATCTGAAATGCCTATCGGCACCTATTTTTAAAATGCCAATCGGCAACTATATCTGAAATGCCTATCGGCACCTATATCTGAAATGCCTAACGGCATATATTTTTGAAATGCCTTTCGGAAACTACATCTGAAATGCCTATCTGCTCCTATATTTGAAATGCCTATCGGCAACCATATCTGAAATGCCTATCAACACCTATATTTGAAATACCTATCGGCTTCTATATCTGAAATGCCTATCGGCACCTGTTTTTAAAATGCCAATCGGCAACTATATCTGAAATGCCTATCGGCACCTATATAGGTGCCAATAGGCATTTCAGATATAGTTGCCGATTGGCATTTTAAAAATAGGTGCCGATAGGCATTTCAGATATAGAAGCCGATAGGCATTTCAAATATAGTTGCCGATAGGCATTCCAGATATGGTTGCCGATAGGCATTTCAAATATAGGTTCTGATAGGCATTCAGATGTAGTTTCCGATAGGCATTTCAAAAATAGGTGCCGATAGGCAATTCAGATATAGGTGCTAATAGGCATTTCAGATATAGTTGCCGATAGCCATTTTAAAAATAGGTGCCGATAGGCATTTCAGATATAGAAGCCGATAGGCATTTCAAATATAGGTGCCGATAGGCATTCCAGATATGGTTGCCGATAGTTTCCAATAGGCATTTTAAAAATAGGTGCCGATAGGCATTTCAGATATAGAAGCCGATAGGCATTTCAAATATAGGTGACGATTGGCACTCCAGATATGGTTGCCGATAGGCATTTCAAATATAGGTGCTGATCGGCATTTCAGATGTATTTTCCGATAGGCATTTCAAAAATTGGTGCCGATAGGCATTTCAGATATAGGTGCCGATAGGCATTCCAGATATGGTTGCCGATAGGCATTTCAAATATAGGTGCCGAAAAGCATTCCAGATATGTTTGCCGATAGGCATTTCAAATATAGGTGCTGATAGGCATTCCAGATGTATTTTCCGATAGGCATTTCAAAAATTGGTGCCGATAGGCATTTTAGATATAGGTGCCGATAGGCATTTCAGATATAGTTCCCGATTGGCATTTTAAAAACAGGTGCCGATAGGCATTTCAGATATAGAAGCCGATAGGTATTTCAAATATAGGTGTCCATAGGCATTTCAGATATGGTATCCGATAGGCATTTCAAATATAGGTGCTGATAGGCATTTGAGATGTAGTTTCCGATAGGCATTTCAAAAATGGGTGCCGATAGGCATTTCAGATATATGTGCCGATAGGCATTTCAGATATAGTTGCCGATTGGCATTTTAAAAATAGGTGCCGATAGGCATTTCAGATATAGAAGCCGATAGGCACTTCAAATATAGGTGCCGATAGGCATTCCAGATATGGTTGCCGATAGGCATTTCAAATATAAGTGCTGATAGTCATTCCAGATGTATTTTCTATTAGGCATTTCATAAATTAGTGCCGATAGGCATTTCAGATATAGGTGCCGATAGGCATTTCAGATATAGTTACCGATTGGCATTTCAAAAATAGGTGCCGATAGGCATTTCAGATATAGAAGCCGATAGGTGTTTCAAATATAGGTGTCGATAGGCATTACAGATATGGTTGACGATAGGCATTTCAAATATAGGTGCTGATAGGCATTTCAGATGTAGTTTCCGATAGGCATTTCAAAAATAGGTGCCGATAGGCATTTCAGATATAGTTGCCGATTGGCATTTTAAAAATAGGTGCCGATAGGCATTTCAGATATAGAAGCCGATAGGCATTTCAAATATAGGTGCCAATAGGCATTCCAGATATGGTTGCCGATAGGCATTTCAAATATAGGTGCTGATAGGCATTTCAGATGTAGTTTCCGATAGGCATTTCACAAATAGGTGCCGATAGGCATTTCAGATATAGGTGCCGATAGGCATTTCAGATATAGTTGCCAATTGGCATTTTAAAAATAGGTGCCGATAGGCATTTCAGATATAGAAGCCGATAGGCATTTCAAATATAGGTGCCGATAGGCATTCCAGATATGGTTGCCGATAGGCATTTCAAATATGGGTGCTGATAGGCATTTTAGATGTAGTTTTTGATAGGCATTTCAAAAATTGATGCCGATAGGCATTTCAGATATAGGTGCCGATAGGCATTTCAGATATAGTTGCCGATTGGCATTTTAAAAACAGGTGCCGATAGGCATTTCAGATATAGAAGCCGATAGGTATTTCAAATATAGGGGTCGATAGGCATTTCAGATATGGTAGCCGATAGGCATTTCAAATATAAGTGCTGATAGGCATTTTAGACGTAGTTTCCGATAGGCATTTCAAAAATATGTACCGCTAGGCATTTCAGATATAAGTGCCGATAGGCATTTCAGATATAGTTGCCAATTGGCATTTTAAAAATAGGTGTCGATAGGCATTTCAGATATAGAAGCCGATAGGCATTTCAAATATAGGTGCCGATAGGCATTCCAGATATGGTTGCCGATAGGCATTTCAAATATAGATGCTGATAGGCATTTCAGATGTAGTTTCCGATGAGCATTTCAAAAATAGGTGCCGATAGGCATTTTAGATATAGGTGCCGATAGGCATTTCAGATATAGTTGCCGATTGGCATTTTAAAAATAGGTGCCTATAGGCATTTCAGATATAGAAGCCGTTAGGCATTTCAAATATAGGTGCCGATAGGCATTCAAGATATGGTTGCCGATAGGCATTTCAAATATAGGTGCTGATAGGCATTTCAAAAATTGGTGTTGATAGGCATTTCAGATATAGGTGCCGATAGGCATTTTAGATAGAGTTGCCAAATGGCATTTTAAAAATAGGTGCCGATAGGCATTTCAGATATAGAAGCCGATAGGCATTTCAAATATAGGTGTCGATAGGCATTCCAGATATGGTTGCCGATAGGCATTTCAAATACAGGTGCTGATAGGCATTCCAAATATGGTTGCCGATAGGCATTTCAAATATAGGTGCTGCTAGGCATTTCAGATGTAGTTTCCGATAGGCATTTCAAAAATAGGTGCCGATAGGCATTTCAGATATAGGTGCCGATAGGCATTTCAGATATAGTTGCCAATTGGCATTTTAAAAATAGGTGCCGATTGGCATTTCAGATATAGAAGCCGATAGGCATTTCAAGTATAGGATCCGATAGGCATTCCAGATATGGTTGCCGATAGGCATTTCAAATATAGGTGCTGATAGGCATTTTAGATGTAGTTTCCGATAGGCATTTCAAAAGTTGATGCCGATAGGCATTTCAGATATAGGTGCCGATAGGCATTTTAGATATAGTTGCCGATTAGCATTTTAAAAACAGGTGCCGATAGGCATTTCAGATATAGAAGCCGATAGGTATTTCAAATATAGGGGTCGATAGGCATTTCAGATATGGTTGCCGATAGGCATTTCAAATATAGGAGCAGATAGGCATTTCAGATGTAGTTTCCGAAAGACATTTCAAAAATAGGTGCCGATAGGCATTTCAGATATAGGTGCCGATAGGCATTTCAGATATAGCTGCCGATTGGCATTTTAAAAATAGGTGCCGATAGGCATTTCAGATATAGAAGCCGATAGGCATTTCAAATATAGGTGCTGATAGGCATTTCAGATGTAATTTCCGATAGGCATTTCAAAAATAGGTACCGATAGGCATTTCGAATATAGGTGCCGATAGGCATTTCAGATATAGTTGCCAATTGGCATTTTAAAAATAGGTGTCGATAGGCATTTCAGATATAGAAGACGATAGGCATTTCAAATATAGGTGCCGATAGGCATTCCAGATATGGTTGGTGATAGGCATTTCAAATATAGGTGCTGATAGGCATTTCATGTGTGGTTTCCGATAGGCATTTCAAAAATAGGTGCCGATAGGCATTTCAGATATAGTTGCCGATAGGCATTTCAGATATAGTTGCCGATTGGCATTTTAAAAAGAGGTGCCGATAGGCATTTCAGATATAGAAGCCGATAGGCATTTCAAATATAGGTGCCGATAAGCATTCCAGATATGGTTGCCGATAGGCATTTCAAATATAGGTGCTGATAGGCATTTCAGATGTAGTTTCCGATAGGCATTTCAAAAATTGGTGCCGATAGGCATTTCAGATATAGGTGCCGATAGGCATTTCAGATATAGTTGCCGATTGGCATTTTAAAAATAGGTGCCGATAGGCATTTTAGATATAGAAGCTGATAGGCATTTCAAATATAGGTGCCGATAGGCATTCCAGATATGGTTGCCGATAGGCATTTCAAATATAGGTGCTGATAGGCATTTCAGATGTAGTTTCCGATAGGCATTTCAAAAATAGGTGCCGATAGGCATTTCAGATATAGGTGCCGATAGGCATTTCAGATATAGTTGCCGATTGGCATTTTAAAAATAGGTGCCGATAGGCATTTCAGATATAGAAGCCGATAGGCATTTCAAATATAGGTGCCGATAAGCATTCCAGATATGGTTGCCGATAGGCGTTTCAAATATAGGTGCTGATAGGCATTTCAGATGTAGTTTCCGATAGGCATTTCAAAAATTGGTGCCGATAGGCATTTCAGATATAGGTGCCGATAGGGATTTCAGATATAGTTGCCGATTGGCATTTTAAAAATAGGTGCCGATAGGCATTTCAGATATAGAAGCCGATAGGCATTTCAAATATAGGTGCCGATAGGCATTCCAGATATGGTTGCCGATAGGCATTTCATATACAGGTGCTGATAGGCATTTTAGATGTAGTTTCCGATAGGCATTTCAAAAATAGGTGCCGATAGGCATTTCAGATATAGTTGCCGATTGGCATTTTAAAAATAGCTGCCGATAGGCATTTCAGATATAGAAGCCGATAGGCATTTCAAATATAGGTGCTAATAGGCATTCCAGATATGGTTGCCGATAGGCATTTCAAATATAGGTGCTGATAGGCATTTCAGATGTAGTTTCCGATAGGCATTTCAAAAATAAGGGGCCGATAGGCATTTCAGATATAGGTGCCGATAGGCATTTCAGATATAGTTGCCAATTGGCATTTTAAAAATAGGTGCCGATAGGCATTTCAGATATTGAAGCCGATAGGCATTTCAAATATAGGTGCCGATAGGCATTTCAGATATGGTTGCCGATAGGCATTTCAAATATAGGTGCTGATAGGCATTTAAGATGTAGTTTCCGATAGGCATTTCAAAAATTGATGCCGATAGGCATTTCAGATATAGGTGCCGATAGGCATTTCAGATATAGTTGCCGATTAGCATTTTAAAAAGAGGTGCCGATAGGCATTTCTGATATAGAAGCCGATAGGTATTTCAAATATAGGGGTCGATAGGCATTTCAGATATGGTTGCCGATAGGCATTTCAAATATAAGTGCTGATAGGCATTTTAGATGTAGTTTCCGATAGGCATTTCAAAAATAGGTACCGCTAGGCATTTCAGATATAAGTGCCGATAGGCATTTCAGATATAGTTGCCAATTGGCATTTTAAAAATAGGTGTCGATAGGCATTTCAGATATAGAAGCCGATAGGCATTTCAAATATAGGTGCCGATAGGCATTCCAGATATGGTTGCCGATAGGCATTTCAAATATAGATGCTGATAGGCATTTCAGATGTAGTTTCCGATAGGCATTTCAAAAATAGGTGTCGATAGGCATTTTAGATATAGGTGCCGATAGGCATTTCAGATATAGTTGCCGATTGGCATTTTAAAAATAGGTGCCGATAGGCATTTCAGATATAGAAGCCGTTAGGCATTTCAAATATAGGTGCCGATAGGCATTCAAGATATGGTTGCCGATAGGCATTTCAAATATAGGTGCTGATAGGCATTTCAAAAATTGGTGTTGATAGGCATTTCAGATATAGGTGCCGATAGGCATTTTAGATATAGTTGCGATTGGCATTTTAAAAACAGGTGCCGATAGGCATTTCAGATATAGAAGCCGATAGGTATTTCAAATATAGGGGTCGATAGGCATTTCAGATATGGTTGCCGATAGGCATTTCAAATATAGGAGCAGATAGGCATTTCAGATGTAGTTTCCAAAAGACATTTCAAAAATAGGTGCCGATAGGCATTTCAGATATAGGTGCCGATAGGCATTTCAGATATAGTTGCCGATTGGCATTTTAAAAATAGGTGCCGATAGGCATTACAGATATAGAAGCCGATAGGCATTTCAAATATAGGTGCCGATAGGCATTCCAGATATGGTTGCCGATAGGCCTTTCAAATATAGGTGCTGATAGGCATTTCAGATGTAGTTTCCGATAAGCATTTCAAAAATAGGTGCCGATAGGCATTTCAGATATAGGCGCCGATAGGCATTTCAGATATAGTTGCCGATTGGCATTTTAAAAATAGGTGCCGATAGGCATTTCAGATATAGAAGCCGATAGGCATTTCAAATATAGGTGCCGATAAGCATTCCAGATATGGTTGCCGATAGGCATTTCAAATATAGGTGCTGATAGGCATTTTAGATGTAGTTTCCGATAGGCATTTCAAAAATTGGTGCCGATAGGCATTTCAGATATAGGTGCCGATAGGCATTTCAGATATAGTTGCCGATTGGCATTTTAAAAATAGGTGCCGATAGGCATTTCAGATATAGAAGCCGATAGGCATTTCAAATATAGGTGCCGATAGGCATTCCAGATATGGTTGCCGATAGGCATTTCATATACAGGTGCTGATAGGCATTTTAGATGTAGTTTCCGATAGGCATTTCAAAAATTGATGCCGATAGGCATTTCAGATATAGGTGCCGATAGGCATTTCAGATATAGTTGCCGATTGGCATTTTAAAAATAGGTGTCGATAGGCATTTCAGATAAAGGTGCCGATAGGCATTTCAGATATAGTTGCCGATTGGCATTTTAAAAATAATTGCCGATAGGCATTTCAGATATAGAAGCCGATAGGCATTTCAAATATAGGTGCCGATAAGCATTCCAGATATGGTTGCCGATAGGCATTTCAAATATAGGTGTTGATAGGCATTCTAGATGTATTTTCCGATAGACATTTCAAAAATTGGTGCCGATAGGCATTTAAGATATAGGTGCCGATAGGCATTTCAGATATAGAAGCCGATAGGTATTTCAAATATAGGTGTCGATAGGCATTTCAGATATGGTTGACGATAGGCATTTCAAATATAGGTGCTGATAGGCATTTCAGATATAGTTTCCGATAGGCATTCCAAAAATAGGTGCCGATAGGCATTTCAGATATAGTTGCCGATTGGCATTTTAAAAATAGGTGCCGATAGGCATTTCAGATATAGAAGCCGATAGGCATTTCAAATATAGGTGCCGATAGGCATTCCAGATATGGTTGCCGATAGGCATTTCAAATACAGGTGCTGATAGGCATTTTAGATGTAGTTTCCGATAAGCATTTCAAAAATTGATGCCGATAGGCATTTCAGATATAGGTGCCGATAGGCATTTATGATATAGTTGCCGATTGGCATTTTAAAAACAGGTGATGATAGGCATTTCAGATATAGAAGCCGATAGGTATTTCAAATATAGGGGTCGATAGGCATTTCAGATATGGTTGCCGATAGGCATTTCAAATATAGGAGCAGATAGGCATTTCAGATGTAGTTTCCGAAAGACATTTTAAAAATAGGTGCCGATAGGCATTTCAGATATAGGTGCCGATAGGCATTTCAGATATAGTTGCCGATTGGCATTTTAAAAATAGGTGCCGATAGGCATTTCAGATATAGAAGCCGATAGGCATTTCAAATATAGGTGCTGATAGGCATTTCATATGTAGTTTCCGATAGGCATTTCAAAAATATTTACCGATAGGCATTTCGAATATAGGAGCAGATAGGCATTTCAGATGTAGTTTCCGAAAGACATTTCAAAAATAGGAGCCGATAGGCGTTTTAGATATAGGTGCCGATAGGCATTACAGATATAGTTGCCGATTGGCATTTTAAAAATAGGTGCCGATAGGCATTTCAGATATAGTTGCCGATTGGCATTTTAAAAATAGCTGCCGATAGGCATTTCAGATATAGAAGCCGATAGGCATTTCAAATATAAGTGCCAATAGGCATTTCAGATATGGTTGCCGATAGGCATTTCAAATATAGGTGCTGATAGGCATTTCAGATGTAGTTTCCGATAGGCATTTCAAAAATAAGGGGCCGATAGATATTTCAGATATAGGTGCCGATAGGCATTTCAGATATAGTTGCCAATTGGCATTTTAAAAATAGGTGCCGATAGGCATTTCAGATATAGAAGCCGATAGGCATTTCAAATATAGGTGCCGATAGGCATTTCAGATATGGTTGCCGATAGGCATTTCAAATATAGGTGCTGATAGGCATTTTAGATGTAGTTTCCGATAGGCATTTCAAAAATTGATGCCGATAGGCATTTCAGATATAGGTGCCGATAGGCATTTCAGATATAGTTCCCGATTAGCATTTTAAAAAGAGGTGCCGATAGGCATTTCTGATATAGAAGCCGATAGGTATTTCAAATATAGGTGCCGATAGGCATTTCAGATATAGGTGCCGATAGGCATTTCAGATATAGTTGCCAATTGGCATTTTAAAAATAGGTGCCGATAGGCATTTCAGATATAGAAGCCGATAGGCATTTCAAATATGGGTGCCAATAGGCATTCCAGATATGGTTGCCGATAGGCATTTCAAATAAAGGTGCTGATAGGCATTTCAGATGTAGTTTCCGATAGGCATTTCAAAAATAGGTGCCGATAGGCATTTAAGATATAGAAGCCGATAGGCATTTCAAATATAAGTGCCGTTAGGCATTCCTGATATGGTTGCCGATAGGCATTTCAAATATAGGAGCAGATAGGCATTTTAGAAGTAGTTTCCGAAAGACATTTCAAAAATAGGTGCCGATAGGCATTTCATATATAGGTGCCGATAGGCATTTCAGATATAGTTGCCGATTGGCATTTTAAAAACAGGTGCCGATAGGCATTTCAGATATAGAACCCGATAGGGATTTCAAATAAAGGTGCCGATAGGCATTCCAGATATGGTTGCCGATAGGCATTTCAAATATAAGTGCTGATAGGCATTTCAGATGTAGTTTCCGATAGGCATTTCAAAAATAGGTACCGATAGGCATTTCAGATATAGGTGCCGATAGGCATTTCAGATATAGTTGCCAATTGGCATTTTAAAAATAGGTGTCGATAGGCATTTCAGATATAGAAGACGATAGGCATTTCAAATATATGTGCCGATAGGCATTCCAGATATGGTTGCCGATAGGCATTTCAAATATAGGTGCTGATAGGCATTTCAGATGTAGTTTCCGATAGGCATTTCAAAAATTGGTGCCGATTGGCATTTTAGATATAGGTGCCGATAGGCATTTCAGATATAGTTGCCGATTGGCATTTTAAAAATAGGTGCCGATAGGCATTTCAGATATAGAAGCCGATAGGTATTTCAAATATAGGGTTCGATAGGCATTTCAGATATGGTTGCCGATAGGCATTTCAAATATAGGTGCTGATAGGCATTTTAGATGTAGTTTCCGATAGGCATTTCAAAAATTGGTTCCGATTGGCATTTCAGATATAGGTGCCGATAGGCATTTCAGATATAGTTGCCGATTGGCATTTTAAAAATAGGTGCCGATAGGCATTTCAGATATAGTTGCCGATTGGCATTTTAAAAATAGGTGCCGCTAGGCATTTCAGATATAGAAGCCGATAGGCATTTCAAATGTAGGTGCCGATAGGCAATGCAAATATGGTTGCCGATAGGCATTTCAAATATAGGTGCTGATAGGCATTTCAGATGTAGTTTTCGATAGGCATTTCAAAAATAGGTGCCGATAGGCATTTCAGATATAGGTGCCGATAGGCACTTCAGATATAGTTGCCGATTGGCATTTTAAAAATAGGTGCCGCTAGGCATTTCAGATATAGAAGCCGATAGGCATTTCAAATATAGGTGCCGATAGGCAATGCAAATATGGTTGCCGATAGGCATTTCAAATATAGGTGCTGATAGGCATTTCAGTTGTAGTTTCCGAAAGGCATTTCAAAAATAGGTGCCGATAGGCATTTCAGATATAGGTGCCAATAGGCATTTCAGATATAGTTGCCGATTGGCATTTTAAAAATAGGTGCCGATAGGCATTTCAGATATAGAAGCCGATAGGCATTTCAAATATAGTTGCCGATAGGCATTCCAGATATGGTTGCCGATAGGCATTTCAAATATAGGTGCTGATAGGCATTCAGATGTAGTTTCCGATAGGCATTTCAAAAATAGGTGCCGATAGGCAATTCAGATATAGGTGCTAATAGGCATTTCAGATATAGTTGCCGATAGCCATTTTAAAAATAGGTGCCGATAGGCATTTCAGATATAGAAGCCGATAGGCATTTCAAATATAGGTGCCGATAGGCATTCCAGATATGGTTGCCGATAGTTTCCAATAGGCATTTTAAAAATAGGTGCCGATAGGCATTTCAGATATAGAAGCCGATAGGCATTTCAAATATAGGTGACGATTGGCACTCCAGATATGGTTGCCGATAGGCATTTCAAATATAGGTGCTGATAGGCATTTCAGATGTATTTTCCGATAGGCATTTCAAAAATTGGTGCCGATAGGCATTTCAGATATAGGTGCCGATAGGCATTCCAGATATGGTTGCCGATAGGCATTTCAAATATAGGTGCCGAAAAGCATTCCAGATATGGTTGCCGATAGGCATTTCAAATATAGGTGCTGATAGGCATTCCAAATGTATTTTCCGATAGGCATTTCAAAAATTGGTGCCGATAGGCATTTTAGATATAGGTGCCGATAGGCATTTCAGATATAGTTCCCGATTGGCATTTTAAAAACAGGTGCCGATAGGCATTTCAGATATAGAAGCCGATAGGTATTTCAAATATAGGTGTCCATAGGCATTTCAGATATGGTATCCGATAGGCATTTCAAATATAGGTGCTGATAGGCATTTGAGATGTAGTTTCCGATAGGCATTTCAAAAATGGGTGCCGATAGGCATTTCAGATATAGGTGCCGATAGGCATTTCAGATATAGTTGCCGATTGGCATTTTAAAAATAGGTGCCGATAGGCATTTCAGATATAGAAGCCGATAGGCACTTCAAATATAGGTGCCGATAGGCATTCCAGATATGGTTGCCGATAGGCATTTCAAATATAAGTGCTGATAGTCATTCCAGATGTATTTTCTATTAGGCATTTCAAAAATTAGTGCCGATAGGCATTTCAGATATAGGTGCCGATAGGCATTTCAGATATAGTTACCGATTAACATTTCAAAAATAGGTGCAGATAGGCATTTCAGATTTAGAAGCCGATAGGTGTTTCAAATATAGGTGTCGATAGGCTTACAGATATGGTTGACGATAGGCATTTCAAATATAGGTGCTGATAGGCATTTCAGATGTAGTTTCCGATAGGTATTTCAAAAATAGGTGCCGATAGGCATTTCAGATATAGTTGCCGATTGGCATTTTAAAAATAGGTGCCGATAGGCATTTCAGATATAGAAGCCGATAGGCATTTCAAATATAGGTGCCAATAGGCATTCCAGATATGGTTGCCGATAGGCATTTCAAATATAGGTGCTGATAGGCATTTCAGATGTAGTTTCCGATAGGCATTTCACAAATAGGTGCCGATAGGCATTTCAGATATAGGTGCCGATAGGCATTTCAGATATAGTTGCCAATTGGCATTTTAAAAATAGGTGCCGATAGGCATTTCAGATATAGAAGCCGATAGGCATTTCAAATATAGGTGCCGATAGGCATTCCAGATATGGTTGCCGATAGGCATTTCAAATATGGGTGCTGATAGGCATTTTAGATGTAGTTTTTGATAGGCATTTCAAAAATTGATGCCGATAGGCATTTCAGATATAAGTGCCGATAGGCATTTCAGATATAGTTGCCAATTGGCATTTTAAAAATAGGTGTCGATAGGCATTTCAGATATAGAAGCCGATAGGCATTTCAAATATAGGTGCCGATAGGCATTCCAGATATGGTTGCCGATAGGCATTTCAAATATAGATGCTGATAGGCATTTCAGATGTAGTTTCCGATAGGCATTTCAAAAATAGGTGCCGATAGGCATTTTAGATATAGGTGCCGATAGGCATTTCAGATATAGTTGCCGATTGGCATTTTAAAAATAGGTGCCTATAGGCATTTCAGATATAGAAGCCGTTAGGCATTTCAAATATAGGTGCCGATAGGCATTCAAGATATGGTTGCCGATAGGCATTTCAAATATAGGTGCTGATAGGCATTTCAAAAATTGGTGTTGATAGGCATTTCAGATATAGGTGCCGATAGGCATTTTAGATAGAGTTGCCAAATGGCATTTTAAAAATAGGTGCCGATAGGCATTTCAGATATAGAAGCCGATAGGCATTTCAAATATAGGTGCCGATAGGCATTCCAGATATGGTTGCCGATAGGCATTTCAAATACAGGTGCTGATAGGCATTCCAAATATGGTTGCCGATAGGCATTTCAAATATAGGTGCTGCTAGGCATTTCAGATGTAGTTTCCGATAGGCATTTCAAAAATAGGTGCCGATAGGCATTTCAGATATAGGTGCCGATAGGCATTTCAGATATAGTTGCCAATTGGCATTTTAAAAATAAGTGCCGATTGGCATTTCAGATATAGAAGCCGATAGGCATTTCAAGTATAGGTGCCGATAGGCATTCCAGATATGGTTGCCGATAGGCATTTCAAATATAGGTGCTGATAGGCATTTTAGATGTAGTTTCCGATAGGCATTTCAAAAGTTGATGCCGATAGGCATTTCAGATATAGGTGCCGATAGGCATTTTAGATATAGTTGCCGATTAGCATTTTAAAAACAGGTGCCGATAGGCATTTCAGATATAGAAGCCGATAGGTATTTCAAATATAGGGGTCGATAGGCATTTCAGATATGGTTGCCGATAGGCATTTCAAATATAGGAGCAGATAGGCATTTCAGATGTAGTTTCCGAAAGACATTTCAAAAATAGGTGCCGATAGGCATTTCAGATATAGGTGCCGATAGGCATTTCAGATATAGCTGCCGATTGGCATTTTAAAAATAGGTGCCGATAGGCATTTCAGATATAGAAGCCGATAGGCATTTCAAATATAGGTGCTGATAGGCATTTCAGATGTAGTTTCCGATAGGCATTTCAAAAATAGGTACCGATAGGCATTTCGAATATAGGTGCCGATAGGCATTTCAGATATAGTTGCCAATTGGCATTTTAAAAATAGGTGTCGATAGGCATTTCAGATATAGAAGACGATAGGCATTTCAAATATAGGTGCCGATAGGCATTCCAGATATGGTTGGTGATAGGCATTTCAAATATAGGTGCTGATAGGCATTTCATGTGTGGTTTCCGATAGGCATTTCAAAAATAGGTGCCGATAGGCATTTCAAATATAGTTGCCGATAGGCATTTCAGATATAGTTGCCGATTGGCATTTTAAAAATAGGTGCCGATAGGCATTTCAGATATAGAAGCCGATAGGCATTTCAAATATAGGTGCCGATAAGCATTCCAGAAATGGTTGCCGATAGGCATTTCAAATATAGTTGCTGATAGGCATTTCAGATGTAGTTTCCGATACGCATTTCAAAAATTGGTGCCGATAGGCATTTCAGATATAGGTGCCGATAGGCATTTCAGATATAGTTGCCGATTGGCATTTTAAAAATAGGTGCCGATAGGCATTTTAGATATAGAAGCTGATAGGCATTTCAAATATAGGTGCCGATAGGCATTCCAGATATGGTTGCCGATAGGCATTTCAAATATAGGTGCTGATAGGCATTTCAGATGTAGTTTCCGATAGGCATTTCAAAAATAGGTGCCGATAGGCATTTCAGATATAGGTGCCGATAGGGATTTCAGATATAGTTGCCGATTGGCATTTTAAAAATAGGTGCCGATAGGCATTTCAGATATAGAAGCCGATAGGCATTTCAAATATAGGTGCCGATAGGCATTCCAGATATGGTTGCCGATAGGCATTTCATATACAGGTGCTGATAGGCATTTTAGATGTAGTTTCCGATAGGCATTTCAAAAATAGGTGCCGATAGGCATTTCAGATATAGTTGCCGATTGGCATTTTAAAAATAGCTGCCGATAGGCATTTCAGATATAGAAGCCGATAGGCATTTCAAATATAGGTGCCAATAGGCATTCCAGATATGGTTGCCGATAGGCATTTCAAATATAGGTGCTGATAGGCATTTCAGATGTAGTTTCCGATAGGCATTTCAAAAATAAGGGGCCGATAGGCATTTCAGATATAGGTGCCGATAGGCATTTCAGATATAGTTGCCAATTGGCATTTTAAAAATAGGTGCCGATAGGCATTTCAGATATAGAAGCCGATAGGCATTTCAAATATAGGTGCCGATAGGCATTTCAGATATGGTTGCCGATAGGCATTTCAAATATAGGTGCTGATAGGCATTTTAGATGTAGTTTCCGATAGGCATTTCAAAAATTGATGCCGATAGGCATTTCAGATATAGGTGCCGATAGGCATTTCAGATATAGTTGCCGATTAGCATTTTAAAAAGAGGTGCCGATAGGCATTTCTGATATAGAAGCCGATAGGTATTTCAAATATAGGGGTCGATAGGCATTTCAGATATGGTTGCCGATAGGCATTTCAAATATAAGTGCTGATAGGCATTTTAGATGTAGTTTCCGATAGGCATTTCAAAAATAGGTACCGCTAGGCATTTCAGATATAAGTGCCGATAAGCATTTCAGATATAGTTGCCAATTGGCATTTTAAAAATAGGTGTCGATAGGCATTTCAGATATAGAAGCCGATAGGCATTTCAAATATAGGTGCCGATAGGCATTCCAGATATGGTTGCCGATAGGCATTTCAAATATAGATGCTGATAGGCATTTCAGATGTAGTTTCCGATAGGCATTTCAAAAATAGGTGTCGATAGGCATTTTAGATATAGGTGCCGATAGGCATTTCAGATATAGTTGCCGATTGGCATTTTAAAAATAGGTGCCGATAGGCATTTCAGATATAGAAGCCGTTAGGCATTTCAAATATAGGTGCCGATAGGCATTCAAGATATGGTTGCCGATAGGCATTTCAAATATAGGTGCTGATAGGCATTTCAAAAATTGGTGTTGATAGGCATTTCAGATATAGGTGCCGATAGGCATTTCAGATAGAGTTGCCGATTGGCATTTTAAAAATAGGTGCCGATAGGCATTTCAGATATAGAAGCCGATAGGCATTTCAAATATAGGTGCCGATAGGCATTCCAGATATGGTTGCCGATAGGCATTTCAAATATAGGTGTTGATAGGCATTTCAGATGTAGTTTCCGATAGGCATTTCAAAAATTGATGCCGATAGGCATTTCAGATATAGGTGCCGATAGGCATTTTAGATATAGTTGCGATTGGCATTTTAAAAACAGGTGCCGATAGGCATTTCAGATATAGAAGCCGATAGGTATTTCAAATATAGGGGTCGATAGGCATTTCAGATATGGTTGCCGATAGGCATTTCAAATATAGGAGCAGATAGGCATTTCAGATGTAGTTTCCAAAAGACATTTCAAAAATAGGTGCCGATAGGCATTTCAGATATAGGTGCCGATAGGCATTTCAGATATAGTTGCCGATTGGCATTTTAAAAATAGGTGCCGATAGGCATTTCAGATATAGAAGCCGATAGGCATTTCAAATATAGGTGCCGATAGGCATTCCAGATATGGTTGCCGATAGGCCTTTCAAATATAGGTGCTGATAGGCATTTCAGATGTAGTTTCCGATAAGCATTTCAAAAATAGGTGCCGATAGGCATTTCAGATATAGGTGCCGATAGGCATTTCAGATATAGTTGCCGATTGGCATTTTAAAAATAGGTGCCGATAGGCATTTCAGATATAGAAGCCGATAGGCATTTCAAATATAGGTGCCGATAAGCATTCCAGATATGGTTGCCGATAGGCATTTCAAATATAGGTGCTGATAGGCATTTCAGATGTAGTTTACGATAGGCATTTCAAAAATTGGTGCCGATAGGCATTTCAGATATAGGTGCCGATAGGCATTTCAGATATAGTTGCCGATTGGCATTTTAAAAATAGGTGCCGATAGGCATTTCAGATATAGAAGCCGATAGGCATTTGAAATATAGGTGCCGATAGGCATTCCAGATATGGTTGCCGATAGGCATTTCATATACAGGTGCTGATAGGCATTTTAGATGTAGTTTCCGATAGGCATTTCAAAAATTGATGCCGATAGGCATTTCAGATATAGGTGCCGATAGGCATTTCAGATATAGTTGCCGATTGGCATTTTAAAAATAGGTGTCGATAGGCATTTCAGATAAAGGTGCCGATAGGCATTTCAGATATAGTTGCCGATTGGCATTTTAAAAATAGTTGCCGATAGGCATTTCAGATATAGAAGCCGATAGGCATTTCAAATATAGGTGCCGATAAGCATTCCAGATATGGTTGCCGATAGGCATTTCAAATATAGGTGTTGATAGGCATTCTAGATGTATTTTCCGATAGACATTTCAAAAATTGGTGCCGATAGGCATTTAAGATATAGGTGCCGATAGGCATTTCAGATATAGAAGCCGATAGGTATTTCAAATATAGGTGTCGATAGGCATTCCAGATATGGTTGCCGATAGGCATTTCAAATACAGGTGCTGATAGGCATTTTAGATGTAGTTTCCGATAAGCATTTCAAAAATTGATGCCGATAGGCATTTCAGATATAGGTGCCGATAGGCATTTATGATATAGTTGCCGATTGGCATTTTAAAAACAGGTGATGATAGGCATTTCAGATATAGAAGCCGATAGGTATTTCAAATATAGGGGTCGATAGGCATTTCAGATATGGTTGCCGATAGGCATTTCAAATATAGGAGCAGATAGGCATTTCAGATGTAGTTTCCGAAAGACATTTTAAAAATAGGTGCCGATAGGCATTTCAGATATAGGTGCCGATAGGCATTTCAGATATAGTTGCCGATTGGCATTTTAAAAATAAGTGCCGATAGGCATTTCAGATATAGAAGCCGATAGGCATTTCAAATATAGGTGCTGATAGGCATTTCATATGTAGTTTCCGATAGGCATTTCAAAAATATTTACCGATAGGCATTTCGAATATAGGAGCAGATAGGCATTTCAGATGTAGTTTCCGAAAGACATTTCAAAAATAGGAGCCGATAGGCGTTTTAGATATAGGTGCCGATAGGCATTACAGATATAGTTGCCGATTGGCATTTTAAAAATAGGTGCCGATAGGCATTTCAGATATAGTTGCCGATTGGCATTTTAAAAATACCTGCCGATAGGCATTTCAGATATAGAAGCCGATAGGCATTTCAAATATAGGTGCCAATAGGCATTCCAGATATGGTTGCCGATAGGCATTTCAAATATAGGTGCTGATAGGCATTTCAGATGTTGTTTCCGATAGGCATTTCAAAAATAAGGGGCCGATAGATATTTCAGATATAGGTGCCGATAGGCATTTCAGATATAGTTGCCAATTGGCATTTTAAAAATAGGTGCCGATAGGCATTTCAGATATAGAAGCCGATAGGCATTTCAAATATAGGTGCCGATAGGCATTTCAGATATGGTTGCCGATAGGCATTTCAAATATAGGTGCTGATAGGCATTTTAGATGTAGTTTCCGATAGGCATTTCAAAAATTGATGCCGATAGGCATTTCAGATATAGGTGCCGATAGGCATTTCAGATATAGTTCCCGATTAGCATTTTAAAAAGAGGTGCCGATAGGCATTTCTGATATAGAAGCCGATAGGTATTTCAAATATAGGGGTCGATAGGCATTTCAGATATGGTTGCCGATAGGCATTTCAAATATAAGTGCTGATAGGCATTTCAGATGTAGTTTCCGATAGGCATTTCAAAAATAGGTGCCGATAGGCATTTCAGATATAGGTGCCGATAGGCATTTCAGATATAGTTGCCAATTGGCATTTTAAAAATAGGTGCCGATAGGCATTTCAGATATAGAAGCCGATAGGCATTTCAAATATGGGTGCCAATAGGCATTCCAGATATGGTTGCCGATAGGCATTTCAAATAAAGGTGCTGATAGGCATTTCAGATGTAGTTTCCGATAGGCATTTCAAAAATAGGTGCCGATAGGCATTTAAGATATAGAAACCGATAGGCATTTCAAATATAAGTGCCGTTAGGCATCCCTGATATGGTTGCCGATAGGCATTTCAAATATAGGAGCAGATAGGCATTTTAGATGTAGTTTCCGAAAGACATTTCAAAAATAGGTGCCGATAGGCATTTCATATATAGGTGCCGATAGGCATTTCAGATATAGTTGCCGATTGGCATTTTAAAAACAGGTGCCGATAGGCATTTCAGATATAGAACCCGATAGGGATTTCAAATAAAGGTGCCGATAGGCATTCCAGATATGGTTGCCGATAGGCATTTCAAATATAAGTGCTGATAGGCATTTCAGATGTAGTTTCCGATAGGCATTTCAAAAATAGGTACCGATAGGCATTTCAGATATAGGTGCCGATAGGCATTTCAGATATAGTTGCCAATTGGCATTTTAAAAATAGGTGTCGATAGGCATTTCAGATATAGAAGACGATAGGCATTTCAAATATAGGTGCCGATAGGCATTCCAGATATGGTTGCCGATAGGCATTTCAAATATAGGTGCTGATAGGCATTTCAGATGTAGTTTCCGATAGGCATTTCAAAAATTGGTGCCGATTGGCATTTTAGATATAGGTGCCGATAGGCATTTCAGATATAGTTGCCGATTGGCATTTTAAAAATAGGTGCCGATAGGCATTTCAGATATAGAAGCCGATAGGTATTTCAAATATAGGTGTCGATAGGCATTTCAGATATGGTTGCCGATAGGCATTTCAAATATAGGTGCTGATAGGCATTTTAGATGTAGTTTCCGATAGGCATTTCAAAAATTGGTGCCGATTGGCATTTCAGATATAGGTGCCGATAGGCATTTCAGATATAGTTGCCGATTGGCATTTTAAAAATAGGTGCCGATAGGCATTTCAGATATAGTTGCCGATTGGCATTTTAAAAATAGGTGCCGCTAGGCATTTCAGATATAGAAGCCGATAGGCATTTCAAATATAGGTGCCGATAGGCAATGCAAATATGGTTGCCGATAGGCATTTCAAATATAGGTGCTGATAGGCATTTCAGATGTAGTTTTCGATAGGCATTTCAAAAATAGGTGCCGATAGGCATTTCAGATATAGGTGCCGATAGGCACTTCAGATATAGTTGCCGATTGGCATTTTAAAAATAGGTGCCGCTAGGCATTTCAGATATAGAAGCCAAAAGGCATTTCAAATATAGGTGCCGATAGGCAATGCAAATATGGTTGCCGATAGGCATTTCAAATATAGGTGCTGATAGGCATTTCAGTTGTAGTTTCCGATTGGCATTTCAAAAATAGGTGCCGATAGGCATTTCAGATATAGGTGCCAATAGGCATTTCAGATATAGTTGCCGATTGGCATTTTAAAAATAGGTGCCGATAGGCATTTCAGATATAGAAGCCGATAGGCATTTCAAATATAGTTGCCGATAGGCATTCCAGATATGGTTGCCGATGGGCATTTCAAATATAGGTGCTGATAGGCATTTCAGATGTAGTTTCCGATAGGCATTTCAAAAATAGGTGCCGGGAGGCATTTCAGATATAGGTGCTAATAGGCATTTCAGATATAGTTGCCGATAGCCATTTTAAAAATAGGTGCCGATAGGCATTTCAGATATAGAAGCCGATAGGCATTTCAAATATAGGTGCCGATAGGCATTCCAGATATGGTTGCCGATAGTTTCCGATAGGCATTTTAAAAATAGGTGCCGATAGGCATTTCAGATATAGAAGCCGATAGGCATTTCAAATATAGGTGACGATAGGCACTCCAGATATGGTTGCCGATAGGCATTTCAAATATAGGTGCTGATAGGCATTTCAGATGTATTTTCCGATAGGCATTTCAAAAATTGGTGCCGATAGGCATTTCAGATATAGGTGCCGATAGGCACTTCAGATATAGTTGCCGATTGGCATTTTAAAAATATGTGCCGCTAGGCATTTCAGATATAGAAGCCGATAGGCATTTTTAATATAGGTGCCGATAGGCAATGCAAATATGGTTGCCGATAGGCATTTCAAATATAGGTGCTGATAGGCATTTCAGTTGTAGTTTCCGAAAGGCATTTCAAAAATAGGTGCCGATAGGCATTTCAGATATAGGTGCCAATAGGCATTTCAGATATAGTTGCCGATTGGCATTTTAAAAATAGGTGCCGATAGGCATTTCAGATATAGAAGCCGATAGGCATTTCAAATATAGTTGCCGATAGGCATTCCAGATATGGTTGCCGATAGGCATTTCAAATATAGGTGCTGATAGGCATTCAGATGTAGTTTCCGATAGGCATTTCAAAAATAGGTGCCGATAGGCAATTCAGATATAGGTGCTAATAGGCATTTCAGATATAGTTGCCGATAGCCATTTTAAAAATAGGTGCCGATAGGCATTTCAGATATAGAAGCCGATAGGCATTTCAAATATAGGTGCCGATAGGCATTCCAGATATGGTTGCCGATAGTTTCCAATAGGCATTTTAAAAATAGGTGCCGATAGGCATTTCAGATATAGAAGCCGATAGGCATTTCAAATATAGGTGACGATTGGCACTCCAGATATGGTTGCCGATAGGCATTTCAAATATAGGTGCTGATAGGCATTTCAGATGTATTTTCCGATAGGCATTTCAAAAATTGGTGCCGATAGGCATTTCAGATATAGGTGCCGATAGGCATTCCAGATATGGTTGCCGATAGGCATTTCAAATATAGGTGCCGAAAAGCATTCCAGATATGGTTGCCGATAGGCATTTCAAATATAGGTGCTGATAGGCATTCCAGATGTATTTTCCGATAGGCATTTCAAAAATTGGTGCCGATAGGCATTTTAGATATAGGTGCCGATAGGCATTTCAGATATAGTTCCCGATTGGCATTTTAAAAACAGGTGCCGATAGGCATTTCAGATATAGAAGCCGATAGGTATTTCAAATATAGGTGTCCATAGGCATTTCAGATATGGTATCCGATAGGCATTTCAAATATAGGTGCTGATAGGCATTTGAGATGTAGTTTCCGATAGGCATTTCAAAAATGGGTGCCGATAGGCATTTCAGATATAGGTGCCGATAGGCATTTCAGATATAGTTGCCGATTGGCATTTTAAAAATAGGTGCCGATAGGCATTTCAGATATAGAAGCCGATAGGCACTTCAAATATAGGTGCCGATAGGCATTCCAGATATGGTTGCCGATAGGCATTTCAAATATAAGTGCTGATAGTCATTCCAGATGTATTTTCTATTAGGCATTTCAAAAATTAGTGCCGATAGGCATTTCAGATATAGGTGCCGATAGGCATTTCAGATATAGTTACCGATTGGCATTTCAAAAATAGGTGCAGATAGGCATTTCAGATATAGAAGCCGATAGGTGTTTCAAATATAGGTGTCGATAGGCATTACAGATATGGTTGACGATAGGCATTTCAAATATAGGTGCTGATAGGCATTTCAGATGTAGTTTCCGATAGGCATTTCAAAAATAGGTGCCGATAGGCATTTCAGATATAGTTGCCGATTGGCATTTTAAAAATAGGTGCCGATAGGCATTTCAGATATAGAAGCCGATAGGCATTTCAAATATAGGTGCCAATAGGCATTCCAGATATGGTTGCCGATAGGCATTTCAAATATAGGTGCTGATAGGCATTTCAGATGTAGTTTCCGATAGGCATTTCACAAATAGGTGCCGATAGGCATTTCAGATATAGGTGCCGATAGGCATTTCAGATATAGTTGCCAATTGGCATTTTAAAAATAGGTGCCGATAGGCATTTCAGATATAGAAGCCGATAGGCATTTCAAATATAGGTGCCGATAGGCATTCCAGATATGGTTGCCGATAGGCATTTCAAATATGGGTGCTGATAGGCATTTTAGATGTAGTTTTTGATAGGCATTTCAAAAATTGATGCCGATAGGCATTTCAGATATAGGTGCCGATAGGCATTTCAGATATAGTTGCCGATTGGCATTTTAAAAACAGGTGCCGATAGGCATTTCAGATATAGAAGCCGATAGGTATTTCAAATATAGGGGTCGATAGGCATTTCAGATATGGTTGCCGATAGGCATTTCAAATATAAGTGCTGATAGGCATTTTAGACGTAGTTTCCGATAGGCATTTCAAAAATAGGTACCGCTAGGCATTTCAGATATAAGTGCCGATAGGCATTTCAGATATAGTTGCCAATTGGCATTTTAAAAATAGGTGTCGATAGGCATTTCAGATATAGAAGCCGATAGGCATTTCAAATATAGGTGCCGATAGGCATTCCAGATATGGTTGCCGATAGGCATTTCAAATATAGATGCTGATAGGCATTTCAGATGTAGTTTCCGATAGGCATTTCAAAAATAGGTGTCGATAGGCATTTTAGATATAGGTGCCGATAGGCATTTCAGATATAGTTGCCGATTGGCATTTTAAAAATAGGTGCCGATAGGCATTTCAGATATAGAAGCCGTTAGGCATTTCAAATATAGGTGTCGATAGGCATTCAAGATATGGTTGCCGATAGGCATTTCAAATATAGGTGCTGATAGGCATTTCAAAAATTGGTGTTGATAGGCATTTCAGATATAGGTGCCGATAGGCATTTCAGATAGAGTTGCCGATTGGCATTTTAAAAATAGGTGCCGATAGGCATTTCAGATATAGAAGCCGATAGGCATTTCAAATATAGGGGTCGATAGGCATTTCAGATATGGTTGCCGATAGGCATTTCAAATATAGGAGCAGATAGGCATTTCAGATGTAGTTTCCAAAAGACATTTCAAAAATAGGTGCCGATAGGCATTTCAGATATAGGTGCCGATAGGCATTTCAGATATAGTTGCCGATTGGCATTTTAAAAATAGGTGCCGATAGGCATTTCAGATATAGAAGCCGATAGGCATTTCAAATATAGGTGCCGATAGGCATTCCAGATATGGTTGCCGATAGGCCTTTCAAATATAGGTGCTGATAGGCATTTCAGATGTAGTTTCCGATAAGCATTTCAAAAATAGGTGCCGATAGGCATTTCAGATATAGGTGCCGATAGGCATTTCAGATATAGTTGCCGATTGGCATTTTAAAAATAGGTGCCGATAGGCATTTCAGATATAGAAGCCGATAGGCATTGCAAATATAGGTGCCGATAAGCATTCCAGATATGGTTGCCGATAGGCATTTCAAATATAGGTGCTGATAGGCATTTCAGATGTAGTTTCCGATAGGCATTTCAAAAATTGGTGCCGATAGGCATTTCAGATATAGGTGCCGATAGGCATTTCAGATATAGTTGCCGATTGGCATTTTAAAAATAGGTGCCGATAGGCATTTCAGATATAGAAGCCGATAGGCATTTCAAATATAGGTGCCGATAGGCATTCCAGATATGGTTGCCGATAGGCATTTCATATACAGGTGCTGATAGGCATTTTAGATGTAGTTTCCGATAGGCATTTCAAAAATTGATGCCGATAGGCATTTCAGATATAGGTGCCGATAGGCATTTCAGATATAGTTGCCGATTGGCATTTTAAAAATAGGTGTCGATAGGCATTTCAGATAAAGGTGCCGATAGGCATTTCAGATATAGTTGCCGATTGGCATTTTAAAAATAATTGCCGATAGGCATTTCAGATATAGAAGCCGATAGGCATTTCAAATATAGGTGCCGATAAGCATTCCAGATATGGTTGCCGATAGGCATTTCAAATATAGGTGTTGATAGGCATTCTAGATGTATTTTCCGATAGACATTTCAAAAATTGGTGCCGATAGGCATTTAAGATATAGGTGCCGATAGGCATTTCAGATATAGAAGCCGATAGGTATTTCAAATATAGGTGTCGATAGGCGTTTCAGATATGGTTGACGATAGGCATTTCAAATATAGGTGCTGATAGGCATTTCAGATATAGTTTCCGATAGGCATTCCAAAAATAGGTGCCGATAGGCATTTCAGATATAGTTGCCGATTGGCATTTTAAAAATAGGTGCCGATAGGCATTTCAGATATAGAAGCCGATAGGCATTTCAAATATAGGTGCCGATAGGCATTCCAGATATGGTTGCCGATAGGCATTTCAAATACAGGTGCTGATAGGCATTTTAGATGTAGTTTCCGATAAGCATTTCAAAAATTGATGCCGATAGGCATTTCAGATATAGGTGCCGATAGGCATTTATGATATAGTTGCCGATTGGCATTTTAAAAACAGGTGATGATAGGCATTTCAGATATAGAAGCCGATAGGTATTTCAAATATAGGGGTCGATAGGCATTGCAGATATGGTTGCCGATAGGCATTTCAAATATAGGAGCAGATAGGCATTTCAGATGTAGTTTCCGAAAGACATTTTAAAAATAGGTGCCGATAGGCATTTCAGATATAGGTGCCGATAGGCATTTCAGATATAGTTGCCGATTGGCATTTTAAAAATAGGTGCCGATAGGCATTTCAGATATAGAAGCCGATAGGCATTTCAAATATAGGTGCTGATAGGCATTTCATATGTAGTTTCCGATAGGCATTTCAAAAATATTTACCGATAGGCATTTCGAATATAGGAGCAGATAGGCATTTCAGATGTAGTTTCCGAAAGACATTTCTAAAATAGGAGCCGATAGGCGTTTTAGATATAGGTGCCGATAGGCATTACAGATATAGTTGCCGATTGGCATTTTAAAAATAGGTGCCGATAGGCATTTCAGATATAGAAGCCGATAGGCATTTCAAATATAGGTGCCGATAAGCATTCCAGATATGGTTGCCGATAGGCATTTCAAATATAGGTGCTGATAGGCATTTCAGATGTAGTTTCCGATAAGCATCACAAAAATTAGTGCCGATAGGCATTTCAGATATAGGTGCCGATAGGCATTTCAGATATCGTTGCCGATTGGCATTTTAAAAATAGGTGTTGATAGGCATTTCAGATATAGAAGCCGATAGGTATTTCAAATATAGGTGTCGATAGGCATTTCAGATATGGTTGCCGATAGGCATTTCAAATATAGGTGCTGATAGGCATTTCAGATGTAGTTTTCGATAGGCATTTCAAAAATAGGTGCCAATAGGCATTTCAGATATAGGTGCCGATAGGCATTTCAGATATAGTTGCCGATTGGCATTTTAAAAATAGGTGCCGATAGGCATTTCAGATATAGAAGCCGATAGGTATTTCAAATATAGGTGTCGATAGGCATTTCAGATATGATTGACGATAGGCATTTCAAATATAGGTGCTGATAGGTATTTCAGATATAGTTTCCGATAGGCATTTCAAAAATAGGTGCCGATAGGCATTTCAGAAATAGGTGCCGATAGGCATTTTAGATATAGTTGCCGATTGGCATTTTAAAAAAAGGGGCCGATAGGCATTTCAGATATAGGTACCGATAGGCATTTCAGATGTAGTTGCCGATTGGCATTTTAAAAATAGGTGCCGGTAGGCATTTCAGATATAGAAGCCGATTGGCATTTCAAATATAGGTGCCGATAGGCATTCCAGATATGGTTGCCGATAGGCATTTCAAATATAGGTGCTGATAGGCATTTCATGTGTAGTTTCCGATAGGCATTTCAAAAATAGGTGCCGATAGGCATTTCAGATATAGGTGCCGATAGGCATTTCAGATATAGTTGCCGATAGCCATTTTAAAATTAGGTGCCGATAGGCATTTCAGATATAGAAGCCGATAGGCATTTCAAATATAGGTGCCGATAGGCATTCCAGATATGGTTGCCGATAGGCATTTCAAATATAGGTGCTGATAGGCATTTCAAAAATTGGTGTTGATAGGCATTTCAGATATAGGTGCCGATAGGCATTTCAGATAGAGTTGCCGATTGGCATTTTAAAAATAGGTGCCGATAGGCATTTCAGATATAGAAGCCGATAGGCATTTCAAATATAGGTGCCGATAGGCATTCCAGATATGGTTGCCGATAGGCATTTCAAATATAGGTGTTGATAGGCATTTCAGATGTAGTTTCCGATAGGCATTTCAAAAATTGATGCCGATAGGCATTTCAGATATAGGTGCCGATAGGCATTTTAGATATAGTTGCCGATTGGCATTTTAAAAACAGGTGCCGATAGGCATTTCAGATATAGAAGCCGATAGGTATTTCAAATATAGGGGTCGATAGGCATTTCAGATATGGTTGCCGATAGGCATTTCAAATATAGGAGCAGATAGGCATTTCAGATGTAGTTTCCAAAAGACATTTCAAAAATAGGTGCCGATAGGCATTTCAGATATAGGTGCCGATAGGCATTTCAGATATAGTTGCCGATTGGCATTTTAAAAATAGGTGCCGATAGGCATTTCAGATATAGAAGCCGATAGGCATTTCAAATATAGGTGCCGATAGGCATTCCAGATATGGTTGCCGATAGGCCTTTCAAATATAGGTGCTGATAGGCATTTCAGATGTAGTTTCCGATAAGCATTTCAAAAATAGGTGCCGATAGGCATTTCAGATATAGGTGCCGATAGGCATTTCAGATATAGTTGCCGATTGGCATTTTAAAAATAGGTGCCGATAGGCATTTCAGATATAGAAGCCGATAGGCATTTCAAATATAGGTGCCGATAGGCATTTCAGATATGGTTGCCGATAGGCATTTCATATACAGGTGCTGATAGGCATTTTAGATGTAGTTTCCGATAGGCATTTCAAAAATTGATGCCGATAGGCATTTCAGATATAGGTGCCGATAGGCATTTCAGATATAGTTTCCGATAAGCATTTCAAAAATTGATGCCGATAGGCATTTCAGATATAGGTGCCGATAGGCATTTATGATATAGTTGCCGATTGGCATTTTAAAAACAGGCGATGATAGGCATTTCAGATATAGAAGCCGATAGGTATTTCAAATATAGGGGTCGATAGGCATTTCAGATATGGTTGCCGATAGGCATTTCAAATATAGGAGCAGATAGGCATTTCAGATGTAGTTTCCGAAAGACATTTTAAAAATAGGTGCCGATAGGCATTTCAGATATAGGTGCCGATAGGCATTTCAGATATAGTTGCCGATTGGCATTTTAAAAATAGGTGCCGATAGGCATTTCAGATATAGAAGCCGATAGGCATTTCAAATATATGTGCTGATAGGCATTTCATATGTAGTTTCCGATAGGCATTTCAAAAATATTTACCGATAGGCATTTCGAATATAGGAGCAGATAGGCATTTCAGATGTAGTTTCCGAAAGACATTTCAAAAATAGGAGCCGATAGGCATTTTAGATATAGGTGCCGATAGGCATTACAGATATAGTTGCCGATTGGCATTTTAAAAATAGGTGCCGATAGGCATTTCAGATATAGAAGCCGATAGGCATTTCAAATATAGGTGCCGATAAGCATTCCAGATATGGTTACCGATAGGCATTTCAAATATAGGTGCTGATAGGCATTTTAGATGTAGTTTTCGATAGGCATTTCAAAAATAGGTGCCAATAGGCATTTCAGATATAGGTGCCGATAGGCATTTCAGATATCGTTGCCGATTCGCATTTTAAAAATAGGTGTTGATAGGCATTTCAGATATAGAAGCCGATAGGTATTTCAAATATAGGTGTCGATAGGCATTTCAGATATGGTTGCCGATAGGCATTTCAAATATAGGTGCTGATAGGCATTTCAGATGTAGTTTTCGATAGGCATTTCAAAAATAGGTGCCAATAGGCATTTCAGATATAGGTGCCGATAGGCATTTCAGATATAGTTGCCGATTGGCATTTTAAAAATAGGTGCCGATAGGCATTTCAGATATAGAAGCCGATAGGTATTTCAAATATAGGTGTCGATAGGCATTTCAGATATGGTTGACGATAGGCATTTCAAATATAGGTGCTGATAGGCATTTCAGATATAGTTTCCGATAGGCATTTCAAAAATAGGTGCCGATAGGCATTTCAGATATAGGTGCCGATAGGCATTTCAGATATAGTTGCCGATTGGCATTTTAAAAATAGGTGCCGATAGGCATTTCAGATATAGGTACCGATAGGCATTTCAGATGTAGTTGCCGATTGGCATTTTAAAAATAGGTGCCGATAATCATTCCAGATATGGTTGCCGATAGGCATTTCAAATATAGGTGCTGATAGGCATTTCATGTGTAGTTTCCGATAGGCATTTCAAAAATAGGTGCCGATAGGCATTTCAGATATAGGTGCCGATAGGCATTTCAGATATAGTTGCCGATAGCCATTTTAAAATTAGGTGCCGATAGGCATTTCAGATATAGAAGCCGATAGGCATTTTAAATATAGGTGCCGATAGGCATTCCAGATATGGTTGCCGATAGGCATTTCAAATATAGGTGCTGATAGGCATTTCATGTGTAGTTTCCGATAGGCATTTCAAAAATAGGTGCCGATAGGCATTTCAGATATAGGTGCCGATAGGCATTTCAAATATAGGTGCCGATAGGCATTCCAGATATCGTTGCCGATATGCATTTCAAATATAGGTGCTGATAGGCATTTCAGATGTAGTTTCCGATAGGCATTTCAAAAATAGGTGCCGATAGGCATTTCAGATATAGGTGCCGATAGGCATTTCAGATATAGTTGCCGATTGGCATTTTAAAAATAGGTGCCGATAGGCATTTCAGATATAGAAGCCGATGGGCATTTCAAATATAGGTGCCAATAAGCATTCCAGATATGGTTGCCGATAGGCATTTCAAATATAAGTGCTGATAGGCATTTCAGATGTAGTTTCCGATAGGCATTTCAAAAATTGGTGCCGATAGGCATTTCAGATATAGGTGCCGATAGGCATTTCAGATATAGGTGCCGATAGGCATTTCAGATATAGTTGCCGATTGGCATTTTAAAAATAGGTGCCGATAGGCATTTCAGATATAGCAGCCGATAGGCATTTCAAATATAGGTGCCGATAAGCAACACAGATATGGTTGCCGATAGGCATTTCAAATATAGGAGCAGATAGGCATTTCAGATGTAGTTTCCGAAAGGCATTTCAAAAATAGGTGCCGATAGGCATTTCAGATATAGGTGCCGATAGGCATTTTAGATATAGGTGCCGATAGGCATTTCAGATATAGTTGCCGATTGGCATTTTAAAAATAGGTGCCGATAGGCATTTCAAATATAGAAGCCGATAGGCATTTCAAATATAGGTGCCGATAGGCATTCCAGATATGGTGTCCGATAGGCATTTCAAATATAGGTGCTGATAGGCATTTCAGATGTAGTTTCCGATAGGCATTTCAAAAATTGGTGAAGATAGGCAGTTTAAATATAGTTGCCGATTGGCATTTTAAAAATAGGTGCCGATAGGCATTTCAGATATAGAAGCCGATAGGTAATTCAAATATAGGTGTCGATAGGCATTTCAGATATGGTTGCCGATAGGCATTTCAAATATAGGTGCTGATAGACATTTTAGATGTAGTTTCCGAAAGGCATTTCAAAAATAGGTGCCGATAGGCATTTCAGATATAGGTGCCGATAGGCATTTCAGACATAGTTGCCGATTGGCATTTTAAAAATAGGTGCCGATAGGCATTTTAGATGTAGTTTACGATAGGCATTTCAAAAATAGGTGCCGTTAGGCATTTCAGATATAGGTGCCGATAGGCATATCAGATATAGTTGCCGATAGGCATTTTAAATATAGGTGCCGATAGGCATTTCAAATATAGGTGTCGATATGCATTTCAGATATAAATGTCGAAAGGCATTTCAGATATAGGTGCCGATAGGCATTTCTGTTGTGGTTGCCGATAGGCATTTCAAATATAGGTGCTAATAGGCATTTCAGATGTAGTTTTCATTAGGCATTTAAAAAATAGGTGCCGATAGGCCTTTCAGATAAAGGTGCCGATAGGCACTTCAGATATATTTGCCGATTGGCATTTTAAAAATAGGTGCCGATAGGCATTTCAGATATAGAAGTCGATAGGCATTTCAAATATAGGTGCCGATAGGCATTCCAGATATGGTTGCCAATAGGCATTTCAAATATAGGTGCTGATAGGCATTTCAGATGTAATTTCCGATAGGCATTTCAAAAATTGGTGCCGATAGGCATTTCAGATATAGGTGCCGATAGGCATTTCAGATATAGTTGCCGATTGGCATTTTAAAAATAGGTGCCGATAGACATTTCAGATATAGGGGCCGATAGGCATTTCAGATAGAGTTGCCGATTGGCATTTTAAAAATAGGTGCCGATAGGCATTTTAGATGTAGTTTCCGATAGGCATTTCAAAAATAGGTGCCGATAAGCATTTCATATATAGGTGCCGATAGGCATATCAGATATAGTTGCTGATAGGCATTTAAAATATTGGTTGCCGATAGGCATTTCAAATATAGGTGTCAATAGGCATTTCAGATATAAATGCCGAAGGGCATTTGAGATATAGGTGCCGATAGGCATTTCTGAAGTGGTTGCCGATAGGCATTTCAAATATAGGTGCTGATAGGCATTTCAGATGTGGTTTCCGATAGGCATTTCAAAAATAGGTGCCGATAGGCATTTCAGATATAGGTGCCGATAGGCATTTCAGATATAGTTGCCGATTGGCATTTTAAAGATAGGTGCCGATAGGCATTTCAGATATAGAAGCCGATAGGTATTGTAACGTTTAGACCGAGGGTCGAACAAACAGTTGTTAAAAAAGGGGGTTTTAAGTTGCTGGGCCCATGTAAAGTTGTAAGCTCGACTCAAGAAAGGTACTATTGATCCAAAAAAAAAAACAAAAATGAAATAAACAAATGTTAACCAACAAGGTCAGTATATTTTAAATAAAAATAAAACAAATATCTTCACATGAATACAAAACTAAACGCACTTAAAATAAAATAAAAGAAACTTTAGATAAAAAAAAAAAATCAAATATAAGAGTTGAGATCGAGATTAGAGTCAAACCGTTAATTTATAAAGAAAAGGAAATTTTATTTGACTCTTTCAGGTTGGAGAGAAGGAAGCGACTGCCGCCCGTTCTCAACCGACTATCAAAAATCATTAACGATTATGTCATTTTAACTAAGTTATGTAAGACCACAACCTAACACTGAGAGTGATTAAATTGCAGCCTTACCAGGGAATAAATAAACGATTCAATACATCATTGTTTTAAATTATAGACATAACATAAAATTAACAATTATTATGACATATTGTTGCAGTATCCCCCGGCGAGTTGAAGCGCGACAGCGGCTTGTTCTCTTCTAATAAACGGCTTCAGTTGGCAAACGTGGGTCCTATACTGTGTGGTGGGATCGTCATCGCTAGCTACAATACAGGACGAAGGAGTGGTGAAACGAATAATTCGTCTAGGCGTGCTCCATGCTGGTATAAATTTCTGAGCTTGTTGGCCCCCTTGGGGGACGATTCGGTGCAGCCGCTGCACTACCAGTTGACCAACGCGGAGACTATGACCAGCGGGCTGTTTGAGGTCGAAGAGGGTCTTCACTTTTCGGTGTGCTTGCCTGAGCTTCAGCTGAATGTCGTCAGGCGTCGTCCTTGGAACCGGATCGATGAACTTCTCTAGCTCCCATTGCCGATCGAGAGGTCGGGGTAGTTCGCGACCCAGAAAGATGCTGGCTGGTGATTGATCCGTTACTTCCGAAACGTTGGCGTTGTGCGAATAGGTGAAAAGCTTGAGGTATTTGTCCCATCCTTTGTGATTGTCTTTAGCACACGACTGAACTAAGACAGTTAGGGATTTCTTCAGATCGCGCATAGAGCGCTCCACCATGTTGCTGGAAGGTTGGTAAGGGGCGGTAAATACGTGTTTTATACCCCAAGCTAGCGTCATTCGTTTGAACAGGTCACTGCGAAAGACTGTTGCATTGTCGGAGACGACGACTTCTGGAGAACCGTACGTACTCCAGGTGTCCACCAGCTTCTTTACGGTGACGGCCGCCGTAGCACGACGACAAGGAATGGCGTCGATCCATTTGGAAAACCCATCAAGAACGACTAGCACATAGCGATTGCCCGACGATGATGGAATCAAAGGACCGCAGAAATCGATGTATACTCTGGAATACACTGATGTCGGTATAGTTGACGACATGGGAGCTCCCAGTCGGCGGTTGGCAGGATTAACCCTCTGGCAAATTTCGCAGGATCTAACATATTGGCGGAGGTCCTTGAACATTTCCGGCCACCAAAATCTTCTGGCAACCGAACGGTACGTTTTCGTTATGCCAGGATGAGAAGCGTCGAGATCATGGAAATAGTAAATGATCATGTTCCGCACGGAAGAGGGGACGACCACTCTCTTTAAGCGATTTTTCCCAACTAGGCGCATCAAAAGGCCATCGCGTTCGACGTACCCTGTCACATCTTGACCGTTTCTTAAACGTTCCAAGATGAGGCGAGTCTCGGCGTCGGCTTCCTGGTGGCTTTTGAGGGAAGTAAAACTTTGCGGAACCTCGTGTAGCTGGTTGATTTCTTCTTCGCGTATTTCGGACGATCCGTAAAGACGGCTGAGCGCGTCGGCAACGGAGTTCAATGGGCCTCTTATGTGCTGGACTCGGAAATTATACTTGGACAACTTGAGAACCCATCTTCCGACCTTGCCAAGTTGTTTCGGGTGACGAATCATCCAAGTGAGAGCCTCGTTGTCAACCTGGAGCAGAAACTCTTGGCCTTGAAGGTAGTCATTGAATCTATCCAGAGCAAAGATTATTCCAAGAGCCTCTCTTTCCATGATGGCATATCGTTTCTCGGTGTTGGATAGCTTACGAGAGGCGTATGCGATAGGATGAATTCCGTCTGAAAATTCTTGAAGAAGAACCGCCCCAAGCGCGAGATCCGACGAATCGCTTCGTACGATGAATCCTTTTTCAAAGTCCGGGTACTTTAGAACAGGCGCAGTAGATAGGGCTGCTTTTAGCGATCGTATAGCGTCCAGTTGAATTTGACCCATGTTAAATTTGATGTTCTTTCTTTTGAGGTGATTCAACGGAGCCGCCAGTTCGCTAAAATTCTCGATAAACCGAGCGAAATAAGCAGTCATCCCAAGAAAACTTTTGACTTCCTTAAGATTCGCCGGCGCCGGAAGTTCTTGGATCGCCTTAATTTTATCGGGATCGATATGACAACCTTCAGCTGAGACCACGTACCCGAGGCATTTGAGTCTTGATTTGCACAGGTGAGCTTTATCCGGATTCACTGTGAATCCAGCCGTACGCAGGCGTGAGAGTACTTCACGTAGATGATCCATGTGATCGTTGACGTTGGACGAGTAAATCAAAAGATCGTCGAAATAGTTCACCACGAATTTATAATGTAAGTCGGCGAAGATGGTATTCATTATCCTGTTCAGTGCGGCCGCTGAGACGGAAAGCCCAAAAGGCAAATAATTATATTGGTAGGAACCAAAGGTGGTCGAAAATGCAGTAATTGGCTTCGAGTTTTCCGTTAGTGGAAGTTGATGGTAGGCCATGTTCAAATCCAGTTTGGAAAAGATGGTGGCGCCACTCAAACATTGAAATATCGACTCGGGCTTCGGCACTGGATAGGCGTCATAATGGATGCGTTGATTAACCCTCCTGTAATCGACCACGAGTCTCTGACTTCCGTCTTTCTTTGGTATTAGGAAGCAGGGGCTGGAGTATGGCGACTGGCTGGGCTCAATAACGCGAAGTTCAAGAAACTTGTTGATGTGAAGTCTCATGGCTTTCGCTTTAGGCGGAGTCAAAGAATAAGGAGCTTGATGAATTGGAGTAGCGTCCTTGAGGCGAATTTGGTAAAAAAAATCTTTGACTCGACCAAGGTTATTAGTCAGCGTATTTTGAAATTGTTGCGTCAGTTGCTGCAACTGTAGACTTTCCTCTGGCGATAGTTTATACGAAGATTCGACGATGGTGAATAATTTCTTGTTAGAATTATCCGGAAACTTAATAAAGGAAATGAAAGCGTTCGGACAAAAGTGAAAGGAAAGATAAGATTTAGAAAAATTCAGGACGGCTTTCATTTTACGCAGCGACTTGATTCCGATGATGAAAGGAAAAGATAAGTTCTGGATTACAATGAATTTTAGCTTCCAGGTGAAATGGGAAATTTTCACGATGACTGCTATTTCTTTTTCAGCGGAGACCAAGCTATTGTTGGCCAGGCGTATTCTGCAGTTGGACGCTGAGGAAAATGCTGATCCGGACTGAAGAAGCGTGTTGCCGACATGTTCATCGCAGAAATTGGCCGAAGCACCGGAATCTAGGAGCGCATGGAAAGGTATGTCGTTAACGTGGATTTGAATGACTGGTAAGGTACAATTGTCATGATCGGGTGTTTGACTTGATTTTAAACCAAGTCGTAGGTTTAGTGGTTTTTTGACGACTGGTGACTTGTAGCATTGGACTCGTTAGCTCTTTGACGACGGCGACATTGGTTAATGTGATGTCCCGGCAGCTTACAGTACGCGCATTGACTGTTTTCAGTGCTTGAAAGATGAGCATCTGCTGACGACTCTTCACGCTGACGTGCTAGCTGAATTAACAGGTCCGACTGTTTCATACGACGAGCCAATTCCTCCAACTCGGCGAATGTAGCGGGCATAGGTATATGCTTCAGCTCCCCCAATGTGCTAGCGTTGGTGTGAGCCCAAATTTGGCAAATTAATTCAGGTTCAGGAATTTCCGCATTTAATGCTCGAGCTTTTCTAGAAACGTCACGAATGAATTCGCCAAGTGATTCGGTCGGCCTTTGAAATCTTCTTATGTGGGCGTTAATTAATTGCAATTTAATTGTAGTCGGAACAAATCGGCTCAGCAACTCTCTTTTCAGGTCAGACCACGTGTGACACGTCGACATCGCTTCAGGCCACCAGGTTAAAAGCTCCCCTTGAAGACGGCTGAGTAAGGCGGAAAGCACCGTTGCTTCAGGTTGTAGCTTCAAATTAATTAGATCTTGCACTTCTTCGATGAACGACACTATTTTGCTAGGCTCGCTACCGTTGCATGTCGAGACATTAGCAAGAAAATTTGACAAATCGTGCCTGAATGTAGTATCGCTTTTTATTAAGTGCTTTGTCAGGTTTTCGCACCATTGCGATAGCTGTTGCACAGTGTCGTGGATACCAGCAGTCAGCTGCATGTGAACAGCTGTAGCTTGGACCAATGTAGACGGCTGATCGGAAGACGGAGTAGGCGACGGATTAACGGTCGAATGTTGACCGCTTGCTGAAGACGCCGTATCATCGGTGACCGGATTGTTTTGAGATCTTGTCGATGTCGGCATTGTAAAATTTTAAACTGAACCACTGTATCACACACAATAACTGCCCTACGAAGGAGAAATAAAAGGTATGGTTCGCAGGAATAAGGTAGTAAACTTTTTTTTTTGTAAAATATTAAATTCTCACAAATAATACTGCGTTATTAAATTCACAAAGGAATGCGGTACAGAACACGACCTCTAGAAATTACGTCAGAGAACACCGCAATTATATAACATTGACGACAAGAAAAAAATGCATTTAACAAAATGTATTCATTATTTAAATTAAAAAGATTTTTAATTTTAGGAAAAATAGTAACTTCGCTCTGCTACCATTCTGTAACGTTTAGACCGAGGGTCGAACAAACAGTTGTTAAAAAAGGGGGTTTTAAGTTGCTGGGCCCATGTAAAGTTGTAAGCTCGACTCAAGAAAGGTACTATTGATCCAAAAAAAAAAACAAAAATGAAATAAACAAATGTTAACCAACAAGGTCAGTATATTTTAAATAAAAATAAAACAAATATCTTCACATGAATACAAAACTAAACGCACTTAAAATAAAATAAAAGAAACTTTAGATAAAAAAAAAAATCAAATATAAGAGTTGAGATCGAGATTAGAGTCAAACCGTTAATTTATAAAGAAAAGGAAATTTTATTTGACTCTTTCAGGTTGGAGAGAAGGAAGCGACTGCCGCCCGTTCTCAACCGACTATCAAAAATCATTAACGATTATGTCATTTTAACTAAGTTATGTAAGACCACAACCTAACACTGAGAGTGATTAAATTGCAGCCTTACCAGGGAATAAATAAACGATTCAATACATCATTGTTTTAAATTATAGACATAACATAAAATTAACAATTATTATGACATATTGTTGCAGTATTTCAAATATAGGTGTCGATAGGCATTTCAGATATGGATGCCGATAGGCATTTCAAATATAGGTGCTGATAGGCATTTCAGATGTAGTTTCCGATAGGCATTTCAAAAATAGGTGCCGATAGGCATTTCAGATATAGGTGTCGATAGGCATTTCAGATATAGTTGCCGATTGGCATTTTAAAAATAGGTGCCGATAGGCATTGCAGATATAGAAGCCGATAGGCATTTCAAATATAGGTGCCGATAGGCATTCCAGATATGGTTTCCGATAGGCATTTCAAATATAGGTGCTGATAGGCATTTCAGATGTAGTTTCCGATAGGCATTTCAAAAATAGGTGCCGATAGGCATTTGAGATATAGTTGCCGATAGGCATTTCAGATATAGTTGCCGATTGGCATTTTAAAATTAGGTGCCGATAGGCATTTCAGATATAGAAGCCGATAGGTATTTCAAATATAGGTGTCGATAGGCATTTCAGATATGGTTGCCGATAGGCATTTCAAATATAGGAGCAGATAGGCATTTCAGATGTAGTTTCCGAAAGGCATTTCAAAAATAGGTGCCGATAGGCATTTCAGATATAGGTGCCGATGGGCATTTCAGATATAGTTTCCGATTGGCATTTTAAAAATAGGTGCCGATAGGCTTTTCAGTTATAGAAGCCGATAGGCATTTCAAATATAGGTGCCGATAGGCATTTCAGATATAGGTGCCGATAGGCATTTCTGTTGTGGTTGCCGATAGGCATTTCAAATATAGGTGCTAATAGGCATTTCAGATGTAGTATTCATTAGGCATTTCAAAAATAGTTGCCGATAGGCCTTTCAGATAAAGGTGCCGATAGGCACTTCAGATATATTTGCCGATTGGCATTTTAAAAATAGGTGCCGATAGGCATTTCAGATATAGAAGTCGATAGGCATTTCAAATATAGGTGCCGATAGGCATTCCAGATATGGTTGCCGATAGGCATTTCAAATATAGGTGCTGATAGGCATTTCAGATGTAATTTCCGATAGGCATTTCAAAAATTGGTGCCGATAGGCATTTCAGATATAGGTGCCGATAGGCATTTCAGATATAGTTGCCGATTGGCATTTTAAAAATAGGTGCCGATAGACATTTCAGATATAGGGGCCGATAGGCATTTCAGATAGAGTTGCCGATTGGCATTTTAAAAATAGGTGCCGATAGGCATTTTAGATGTAGTTTCCGATAGGCATTTCAAAAATAGGTGCCGATAAGCATTTCATATATAGGCGCCGATAGGCATATCAGATATAGTTGCTGATAGGCATTTAAAATATTGGTTGCCGATAGGCATTTCAAATATAGGTGTCAATAGGCATTTCAGATATAAATGCCGAAGGGCATTTGAGATATAGGTGCCGATAGGCATTTCTGAAGTGGTTGCCGATAGGCATTTCAAATATAGGTGCTGATAGGCATTTCAGATGTGGTTTCCGATAGGCATTTCAAAAATAGGTGCCGATAGGCATTTCAGATATAGGTGCCGATAGGCATTTCAGATATAGTTGCCGATTGGCATTTTAAAAATAGGTGCCGATAGGCATTTCAGATATAGAAGCCGATAGGTATTTCAAATATAGGTGTCGATAGGCATTTCAGATATGGATGCCGATAGGCATTTCAAATATAGGTGCTGATAGGCATTTCAGATGTAGTTTCCGATAGGCATTTCAAAAATAGGTGCCGATAGGCATTTCAGATATAGGTGTCGATAGGCATTTCAGATATAGATGCCGATTGGCATTTTAAAAATAGGTGCCGAGAGGCATTGCAGATATAGAAGCCGATAGGCATTTCAAATATAGGTGCCGATAGGCATTCCAGATATGGTTTCCGATAGGCATTTCAAATATAGGTGCTGATAGGCATTTCAGATGTAGTTTCCGATAGGCATTTCAAAAATAGGTGCCGATAGGCATTTGAGATATAGGTGCCGATAGGCATTTCAGATATAGTTGCCGATTGGCATTTTAAAATTAGGTGCCGATAGGCATTTCAGATATAGAAGCCGATAGGTATTTCAAATATAGGTGTCGATAGGCATTTCAGATATGGTTGCCGATAGGCATTTCAAATATAGGAGCAGATAGGCATTTCAGATGTAGTTTCCGAAAGGCATTTCAAAAATAGGTGCCGATAGGCATTTCAGATATAGGTGCCGATGGGCATTTCAGATATAGTTTCCGATTGGCATTTTAAAAATAGGTGCCGATAGGCTTTTCAGATATAGAAGCCGATAGGCATTTCAAATATAGGTGCCGATAGGCATTCCAGATATGGTTGCCGATAGGGCATTTCAAATATAAGTGCTGATAGGCATTTTAGAAGTAGTTTCCGATAGCCATTTCAAAAATAGGTACCGATAGGCATTTCAGATATAGGTGCCGATAGGCATTTCAGATATAGTTGCCGATTGGCATTTTAAAAATAGGTGCCGATAGGCATTTCAGATATAGAAGCCGATAGGTATTTCAAATATAGGTGTCGATAGGCATTTCAGATTAAGTTGCCGATTGGCATTTTAAAAATAAGTGCCGATAGGCATTTCAGATATAGAAGCCGATAGGCATGTTAAATATAGGTGCCGATAGGCATTCCAGATATGGTTGCCGATAGGCATTTTAAATATAGGTGCTGATAGGCATTTTAGATGTAGTTTCCGATAGGCATTTCAAAAATTGGTGCCGATAGGCATTTCAGATATAGGTGCCGATAGGCATTTCAGATATACTTTCCGATTGGCATTTTAAAAATAGGTGTCGATAGGCATTTCAGATATAGAAGCCGAAAGGCATTTCAAATATAGGTGCCGATAGGCATTCCAGATATGGTTGCCGATAGGGATTTCAAATATAGGTGCTGATAGGCATTTCAGATGTAGTTTCCGATAGGCATTTCAAAAATTAATGCCGATAGGCATTTCAGATATAGGTGCCGATAGGTATTTCAGATATAGTTGCCGATTGGCATTTTAAAAATAGGTGCCGATAGGCATTTCAGATATAGAAGCCGATAGGTATTACAAATATAGGTGTCGATAGGCATTTCAGATTTAGTTGCCGATTGGCATTTTAAAAATAGGTGCCGATAGGCATTTCAGATATAGAAGCCGATAGGCATTTCAAATATAGGTGCCGATAGGCATTCCAGATATGGTTGCCGATAGGCATTTCAAATATAGGTGCTGATAGGCATTTCAGATGTAGTTTCCGATAGGCATTTCAAAAATAGGTGCCGATAGGCATTTCAGATATAGGTGCCGATAGGCATTTCAGATATAGTTGCCAATTGGCATTTTAAAAATAGGTGCCGATAGGCATTTCAGATATAGAAGCCGATAGGCATTTCAAATATAGGTGCCGATAGGCATTCCAGATATGGTTGCCGATAGGCATTTTAAATATAGATGCCGATAGGCATTTCAGATATAGTTTCCGATTGGCATTTTAAAAATAGGTGCCGATAGGCTTTTTAGATATAGAAGCCGATAGGAATTTTAAATATATGTGCCGATAGGCATTCCAGATATGGTTGCCGATAGGCATTTCAAATATAAGTGCTGATAGGCATTTCAGAAATAGTTTCCGATAGGCATTTCAAAAATAGGTAACGATAGGCATTTCAGATATAGGTGCCGATAGGCATTTCAGATATAGTTGCCAATTGGCATTTTAAAAATAGGCGTCGATAGGCATTTCAGATATAGAAGCCGATGGGAATTTCAAATATAGGTGCCGATAGGCATTCCAGATATGATTGCCGATAGGCATTTCAAATATAGGTGCTGATAGGCATTTTAGATGTAGTTTCCGATAGGCATTTCAAAAATTGGTGCCGATAGGCATTTCAGATATAGGTGCCGATAGGCATTTCAGATATAGTTGCCGATTGGCATTTTAAGGATAGGTGCCGATAGGCATTTCAGATATAGAAGCCGATAGGTATTTCAAATATAGGTGTCGATAGGCATTTCAGATATGGTTGCCGATAGGCATTTCAAATATAGGTGCTGATAGGCATTTCAAAAATAGGTGCCGATAGGCATTTCAGATAAAGGTGCCGATAGGCATTACAGATATAGTTGCCGATTGGCATTTTAAAAATAGGTGCCGATAGGCATTTTAGATGTAGTTTCCGATAGGCATTTCAAATATAGAAGCAGATAGGCATTTCAGATATAGTTTCCGATTGGCATTTTAAAAATAGGTGGCGATAGGCTTTTCAGATATAGAAGCCGATAGGCATTTCAAATATAGGTGCCGATAGGCATTCCAGATATGGTTGCCGATAGGCAGTTCAAATATAGGTGCTGATAGGCATTTCAGATGTAGTTTCCGATAGGCATTTCAAAAATAGGTGCCGATAGGCATTTCAGATATAGGTGCCGATAGGCATTTCAGATATAGTTGCCAATTGGCATTTTAAAAATAGGTGCCGATAGGCATTTCAGATATAGAAGCCGATAGGCATTTCAAATATAGGTGCCGATAGGCATTCCAGATATGGTTGCCGATAGGCATTTCAAATATAGATGCCGATAGGCATTTCAGATATAGTTTCCGATTGGCATTTTAAAAATAGGTGCCGATAGGCTTTTCAGATATAGAAGCCGATAGGAATTTTAAATATAGGTGCCGATAGGCATTCCAGATATGGTTGCCGATAGGCATTTCAAATATAAGTGCTGATAGGCATTTCAGAAATAGTTTCCGATAGGCATTTCAAAAATAGGTACCGATAGGCATTTCAGATATAGGTGCCGATAGGAATTTCAGATATAGTTGCCAATTGGCATTTTAAAAATAGGCGTCGATAGGCATTTCAGATATAGAAGCCGATAGGCATTTTAAATATAGGTGCCGATAGGCTTTCCAGTTATGGTTGCCGATGGGCATTTCAAATATAGGTGCTGATAGGCATTTCTGATGTAGTTTCCGATAGGCATTTCAAAAATAGGTGCCCATAGGCATTTCAGATAAAGGTGCCGATAGGCATTACAGATATAGTTGCCGATTGGCATTTTAAAAATAGGTGCCGATAGGCATTTCAGATATTGAAGCCGATAGGCATTTCAAATATAGGTGCCGATAGGCATTCCAGTTATGGTTGCCGATGGGCATTTCAAATATAGGTGCTGATAGGCATTTCAGATGTAGTTTCCGATAGGCATTTCAAAAATAGGTGCCCATAGGCATTTCAGATAAAGGTGCCGATAGGCATTACAGATATAGTTGCCGATTGGCATTTTAAAAATAGGTGCCGATAGGCATTTAAGATGTAGTTTCCGATAGGCATTTCAAATATAGAAGCAGATAGGCATTTCAAATATAGTTTCCGATTGGCATTTTAAAAATAGGTGCCGATAGGCTTTTCAGATATAGAAGCCGATAGGCATTTCAAATATAGGTGCCGATAGGCATTCCAGATATGGTTGCCGATAGGCATTTCAAATATAAGTGCTGATAGGCATTTCAGAAGTAGTTTCCGATAGGCATTTAAAAAATAAGTACTGATAGGCATTTCAGATATAGGTGCCGATAGGCATTTCAGATATATTTGCCAATTGGCATTTTAAAAATAGGTGTCGATAGGCATTTCAGATATAGGTGCCGATAGGCATTTCAGATATAGTTGCCGATTGGCATTTTAAGGGTAGGTGCCGATAGGCATTTCAGATATAGAAGCCGATAGGTATTTCAAATATATGTGTCGATAGGCATTTCAGATATGGTTGCCGATAGGCATTTTAAATATAGGTGCTGATAGGCATTTCAGATGTAGTTTCCGATAGGCATTTCAAAAATAGGTGCCGATAGGCATTTCAGATAAAGGTGCCGATAGGCATTACAGATATAGTTGCCGATTGGCATTTTAAAAATAGGTGCCGATAGGCATTTTAGATGTAGTTTCCGATAGGCATTTCAAATATAGAAGCAGATAGGCATTTCAGATATAGTTTCCGATTGGCATTTTAAAAATAGGTGCCGATAGGCTTTTCAGATATAGAAGCCGATAGGCATTTCAAATATAGGTGCCGATAGGCATTCCAGATATGGTTGCCGATAGGCATTTCAAATATAAGTGCTGTTAGGCATTTCAGAAATAGTTTCCGATAGGCATTTAAAAAATAGGTACTGATAAGCATTTCAGATATAGGTGCCGATAGGCATTTCAGATATAGTTGCCAATTGGCATTTTAAAAATAGGTGTCGATAGGCATTTCAGATATAGAAGCCGATAGGCATTTCAAATATAGGTGCCGATAGGCATTCCAGATATGGTTGCCGATAGGCATTTCAAATATAGGTGCTGATAGGCATTTTAGATGTAGTTTCCGATAGGCATTTCAAAAATTGGTGCCGATAGGCATTTCAGATATAGGTGCCGATAGGCATTTCAGATATAGTTGCCGATTGGCATTTTAAAAATAGGTGCCGATAGGCATTTCAGATATAGAAGCCAATAGGTATTTCTAATATAGGTGTCGATAGGCATTTAAGATATATTACCGATAGGCATTTCAAATATAGGTGCTGATAGGCATTTCAGATGTAGTTTCCGATAGGCATTTCAAAAATAGATGCCGATAGGTATTTCAGATATAGGTGCCGATAGGCACTTCAGATATAGTTGCCGATTGGCATTTTAATAATAGGTGCCGATAGGCATTTCAGATATAGAAGCCGATAGGCATTTCAAATATAGGTGCCGATAGGCATTCCAGATATGGTTGCCGATAGGCATTTCAAATATAGGTGCCGATAGGCATTTCAGATGTAGTTTCCGATAGGCATTTCAAAAATTGGTGCCGATAGGCATTTCAGATATAGGTGCCGATAGGCATTTCAGATATAGTTGCCGATTGGCATTTTAAAAATAGGTGCCGATAGGCATTTCAGATATAGAAGCCGATAGGTATTTCAAATATAGGTGTCGATAGGCATTTCAGATATGGTTGCCGATAGGCATTTCAAATATAGGAGCAGATAGGCATTTCAGATGTAGTTTCCGAAAGGCATTTCAAAAATAGGTGCCGATAGGCATTTCAGATATAGGTGCCGATGGGCATTTCAGATATAGTTTCCGATTGGCATTTTAAAAATACGTGCCGATAGGCTTTTCAGATATAGAAGCCGATAGGCATTTCAAATATAGGTGCCGATAGGCATTCCAGATATGGTTGCCGATAGGGCATTTCAAATATAAGTGCTGATAGGCATTTTAGAAGTAGTTTCCGATAGGCATTTCAAAAATAGGTACCGATAGGCATTTCAGATATAGGTGCCGATAGGCATTTCAGATATAGTTGCCGATTGGCATTTTAAAAATAGGTGCCGATAGGCATTTCAGATATAGAAGCCGATAGGTATTTCAAATATAGGTGTCGATAGGCATTTCAGATTAAGTTGCCGATTGGCATTTTAAAAATAAGTGCCGATAGGCATTTCAGATATAGAAGCCGATAGGCATGTTAAATATAGGTGCCGATAGGCATTCCAGATATGGTTGCCGATAGGCATTTTAAATATAGGTGCTGATAGGCATTTTAGATGTAGTTTCCGATAGGCATTTCAAAAATTGTTGCCGATAGGCATTTCAGATATAGGTGCCGATAGGCATTTCAGATATACTTTCCGATTGGCATTTTAAAAATAGGTGTCGATAGGCATTTCAGATATAGAAGCCGAAAGGCATTTCAAATATAGGTGCCGATAGGCATTCCAGATATGGTTGCCGATAGGGATTTCAAATATAGGTGCTTATAGGCATTTCAGATGTAGTTTCCGATAGGCATTTCAAAAATTAATGCCGATAGGCATTTCAGATATAGGTGCCGATAGGCATTTCAGATATAGTTGCCGATTGGCATTTTAAAAATAGGTGCCGATAGGCATTTCAGATATAGAAGCCGATAGGTATTACAAATATAGGTGTCGATAGGCATTTCAGATTTAGTTGCCGATTGGCATTTTAAAAATAGGTGCCGATAGGCATTTCAGATATAGAAGCCGATAGGCATTTCAAATATAGGTGCCGATAGGCATTCCAGATATGGTTGCCGATAGGCATTTCAAATATAGGTGCTGATAGGCATTTCAGATGTAGTTTCCGATAGGCATTTCAAAAATAGGTGCCGATAGGCATTTCAGATATAGGTGCCGATAGGCATTTCAGATATAGTTGCCAATTGGCATTTTAAAAATAGGTGCCGATAGGCATTTCAGATATAGAAGCCGATAGGCATTTCAAATATAGGTGCCGATAGGCATTCCAGATATGGTTGCCGATAGGCATTTTAAATATAGATGCCGATAGGCATTTCAGATATAGTTTCCGATTGGCATTTTAAAAATAGGTGCCGATAGGCTTTTTAGATATAGAAGCCGATAGGAATTTTAAATATATGTGCCGATAGGCATTCCAGATATGGTTGCCGATAGGCATTTCAAATATAAGTGCTGATAGGCATTTCAGAAATAGTTTCCGATAGGCATTTCAAAAATAGGTACCGATAGGCATTTCAGATATAGGTGCCGATAGGCATTTCAGATATAGTTGCCAATTGGCATTTTAAAAATAGGCGTCGATAGGCATTTCAGATATAGAAGCCGATGGGCATTTCAAATATAGGTGCCGATAGGCATTCCAGATATGATTGCCGATAGGCATTTCAAATATAGGTGCTGATAGGCATTTTAGATGTAGTTTCCGATAGGCATTTCAAAAATTGGTGCCGATAGGCATTTCAGATATAGGTGCCGATAGGCATTTCAGATATAGTTGCCGATTGGCATTTTAAGGATAGGTGCCGATAGGCATTTCAGATATAGAAGCCGATAGGTATTTCAAATATAGGTGTCGATAGGCATTTCAGATATGGTTGCCGATAGGCATTTCAAATATAGGTGCTGATAGGCATTTCAAAAATAGGTGCCGATAGGCATTTCAGATAAAGGTGCCGATAGGCATTACAGATATAGTTGCCGATTGGCATTTTAAAAATAGGTGCCGATAGGCATTTCAGATATAGAAGCCGATAGGTATTTCAAATATAGGTGTCGATAGGCATTTCAGATTAAGTTGCCGATTGGCATTTTAAAAATAAGTGCCGATAGGCATTTCAGATATAGAAGCCGATAGGCATGTTAAATATAGGTGCCGATAGGCATTCCAGATATGGTTGCCGATAGGCATTTTAAATATAGGTGCTGATAGGCATTTTAGATGTAGTTTCCGATAGGCATTTCAAAAATTTGTGCCGATAGGCATTTCAGATATAGGTGCCGATAGGCATTTCAGATATACTTTCCGATTGGCATTTTAAAAATAGGTGTCGATAGGCATTTCAGATATAGAAGCCGAAAGGCATTTCAAATATAGGTGCCGATAGGCATTCCAGATATGGTTGCCGATAGGGATTTCAAATATATGTGCTGATAGGCATTTCAGATGTAGTTTCCGATAGGCATTTCAAAAATTAATGCCGATAGGCATTTCAGATATAGGTGCCGATAGGCATTTCAGATATAGTTGCCGATTGGCATTTTAAAAATAGGTGCCGATAGGCATTTCAGATATAGAAGCCGATAGGTATTACAAATATAGGTGTCGATAGGCATTTCAGATTTAGTTGCCGATTGGCATTTTAAAAATAGGTGCCGATAGGCATTTCAGATATAGAAGCCGATAGGCATTTCAAATATAGGTGCCGATAGGCATTCCAGATATGGTTGCCGATAGGCATTTCAAATATAGGTGCTGATAGGCATTTCAGATGTAGTTTCCGATAGGCATTTCAAAAATAGGTGCCGATAGGCATTTCAGATATAGGTGCCGATAGGCATTTCAGATATAGTTGCCAATTGGCATTTTAAAAATAGGTGCCGATAGGCATTTCAGATATAGAAGCCGATAGGCATTTCAAATATAGGTGCCGATAGGCATTCCAGATATGGTTGCCGATAGGCATTTTAAATATAGATGCCGATAGGCATTTCAGATATAGTTTCCGATTGGCATTTTAAAAATAGGTGCCGATAGGCTTTTTAGATATAGAAGCCGATAGGAATTTTAAATATATGTGCCGATAGGCATTCCAGATATGGTTGCCGATAGGCATTTCAAATATAAGTGCTGATAGGCATTTCAGAAATAGTTTCCGATAGGCATTTCAAAAATAGGTACCGATAGGCATTTCAGATATAGGTGCCGATAGGCATTTCAGATATAGTTGCCAATTGGCATTTTAAAAATAGGCGTCGATAGGCATTTCAGATATAGAAGCCGATGGGCATTTCAAATATAGGTGCCGATAGGCATTCCAGATATGATTGCCGATAGGCATTTCAAATATAGGTGCTGATAGGCATTTTAGATGTAGTTTCCGATAGGCATTTCAAAAATTGGTGCCGATAGGCATTTCAGATATAGGTGCCGATAGGCATTTCAGATATAGTTGCCGATTGGCATTTTAAGGATAGGTGCCGATAGGCATTTCAGATATAGAAGCCGATAGGTATTTCAAATATAGGTGTCGATAGGCATTTCAGATATGGTTGCCGATAGGCATTTCAAATATAGGTGCTGATAGGCATTTCAAAAATAGGTGCCGATAGGCATTTCAGATAAAGGTGCCGATAGGCATTACAGATATAGTTGCCGATTGGCATTTTAAAAATAGGTGCCGATAGGCATTTTAGATGTAGTTTCCGATAGGCATTTCAAATATAGAAGCAGATAGGCATTTCAGATATAGTTTCCGATTGGCATTTTAAAAATAGGTGGCGATAGGCTTTTCAGATATAGAAGCCGATAGGCATTTCAAATATAGGTGCCGATAGGCATTCCAGATATGGTTGCCGATAGGCAGTTCAAATATAGGTGCTGATAGGCATTTCAGATGTAGTTTCCGATAGGCATTTCAAAAATAGGTGCCGATAGGCATTTCAGATATAGGTGCCGATAGGCATTTCAGATATAGTTGCCAATTGGCATTTTAAAAATAGGTGCCGATAGGCATTTCAGATATAGAAGCCGATAGGCATTTCAAATATAGGTGCCGATAGGCATTCCAGATATGGTTGCCGATAGTCATTTCAAATATAGATGCCGATAGGCATTTCAGATATAGTTTCCGATTGGCATTTTAAAAATAGGTGCCGATAGGCTTTTCAGATATAGAAGCCGATAGGAATTTTAAATATAGGTGCCGATAGGCATTCCAGATATGGTTGCCGATAGGCATTTCAAATATAAGTGCTGATAGGCATTTCAGAAATAGTTTCCGATAGGCATTTCAAAAATAGGTACCGATAGGCATTTCAGATATAGGTGCCGATAGGAATTTCAGATATAGTTGCCAATTGGCATTTTAAAAATAGGCGTCGATAGGCATTTCAGATATAGAAGCCGATAGGCATTTTAAATATAGGTGCCGATAGGCTTTCCAGTTATGGTTGCCGATGGGCATTTCAAATATAGGTGCTGATAGGCATTTCAGATGTAGTTTCCGATAGGCATTTCAAAAATAGGTGCCCATAGGCATTTCAGATAAAGGTGCCGATAGGCATTACAGATATAGTTGCCGATTGGCATTTTAAAAATAGGTGCCGATAGGCATTTCAGATATTGAAGCCGATAGGCATTTCAAATATAGGTGCCGATAGGCATTCCAGTTATGGTTGCCGATGGGCATTTCAAATATAGGTGCTGATAGGCATTTCAAATGTAGTTTCCGATAGGCATTTTAAAAATAGGTGCCCATAGGCATTTCAGATAAAGGTGCCGATAGGCATTACAGATATAGTTGCCGATTGGCATTTTAAAAATAGGTGCCGATAGGCATTTAAGATGTAGTTTCCGATAGGCATTTCAAATATAGAAGCAGATAGGCATTTCAAATATAGTTTCCGATTGGCATTTTAAAAATAGGTGCCGATAGGCTTTTCAGATATAGAAGCCGATAGGCATTTCAAATATAGGTGCCGATAGGCATTCCAGATATGGTTGCCGATAGGCATTTCAAATATAAGTGCTGATGGCATTTCAGAAGTAGTTTCCGATAGGCATTTAAAAAATAAGTACTGATAGGCATTTCAGATATAGGTGCCGATAGGCATTTCAGATATATTTGCCAATTGGCATTTTAAAAATAGGTGTCGATAGGCATTTCAGATATAGGTGCCGATAGGCATTTCAGATATAGTTGCCGATTGGCATTTTAAGGGTAGGTGCCGATAGGCATTTCAGATATAGAAGCCGATAGGTATTTCAAATATATGTGTCGATAGGCATTTCAGATATGGTTGCCGATAGGCATTTTAAATATAGGTGCTGATAGGCATTTCAGATGTAGTTTCCGATAGGCATTTCAAAAATAGGTGCCGATAGGCATTTCAGATAAAGGTGCCGATAGGCATTACAGATATAGTTGCCGATTGGCATTTTAAAAATAGGTGCCGATAGGCATTTTAGATGTAGTTTCCGATAGGCATTTCAAATATAGAAGCAGATAGGCATTTCAGATATAGTTTCCGATTGGCATTTTAAAAATAGGTGCCGATAGGCTTTTCAGATATAGAAGCCGATAGGCATTTCAAATATAGGTGCCGATAGGCATTCCAGATATGGTTGCCGATAGGCATTTCAAATATAAGTGCTGTTAGGCATTTCAGAAATAGTTTCCGATAGGCATTTAAAAAATAGGTACTGATAAGCATTTCAGATATAGGTGCCGATAGGCATTTCAGATATAGTTGCCAATTGGCATTTTAAAAATAGGTGTCGATAGGCATTTCAGATATAGAAGCCGATAGGCATTTCAAATATAGGTGCCGATAGGCATTCCAGATATGGTTGCCGATAGGCATTTCAAATATAGGTGCTGATAGGCATTTTAGATGTAGTTTCCGATAGGCATTTCAAAAATTGGTGCCGATAGGCATTTCAGATATAGGTGCCGATAGGCATTTCAGATATAGTTGCCGATTGGCATTTTAAAAATAGGTGCCGATAGGCATTTCAGATATAGAAGCCAATAGGTATTTCTAATATAGGTGTCGATAGGCATTTAAGATATATTACCGATAGGCATTTCAAATATAGGTGCTGATAGGCATTTCAGATGTAGTTTCCGATAGGCATTTCAAAAATAGATGCCGATAGGTATTTCAGATATAGGTGCCGATAGGCACTTCAGATATAGTTGCCGATTGGCATTTTAATAATAGGTGCCGATAGGCATTTCAGATATAGAAGCCGATAGGCATTTCAAATATAGGTGCCGATAGGCATTCCAGATATGGTTGCCGATAGGCATTTCAAATATAGGTGCCGATAGGCATTTCAGATGTAGTTTCCGATAGGCATTTCAAAAATTGGTGCCGATAGGCATTTCAGATATAGGTGCCGATAGGCATTTCAGATATAGTTGCCGATTGGCATTTTAAAAATAGGTGCCGATAGGCATTTCAGATATAGAAGCCGATAGGTATTTCAAATATAGGTGTCGATAGGCATTTCAGATATGGTTGCCGATAGGCATTTCAAATATAGGAGCAGATAGGCATTTCAGATGTAGTTTCCGAAAGGCATTTCAAAAATAGGTGCCGATAGGCATTTCAGATATAGGTGCCGATGGGCATTTCAGATATAGTTTCCGATTGGCATTTTAAAAATAGGTGCCGATGGGCTTTTCAGATATAGAAGCCGATAGGCATTTCAAATATAGGTGCCGATAGGCATTCCAGATATGGTTGCCGATAGGGCATTTCAAATATAAGTGCTGATAGGCATTTTAGAAGTAGTTTCCGATAGGCATTTCAAAAATAGGTACCGATAGGCATTTCAGATATAGGTGCCGATAGGCATTTCAGATATAGTTGCCGATTGGCATTTTAAAAATAGGTGCCGATAGGCATTTCAGATATAGAAGCCGATAGGTATTTCAAATATAGGTGTCGATAGGCATTTCAGATTAAGTTGCCGATTGGCATTTTAAAAATAAGTGCCGATAGGCATTTCAGATATAGAAGCCGATAGGCATGTTAAATATAGGTGCCGATAGGCATTCCAGATATGGTTGCCGATAGGCATTTTAAATATAGGTGCTGATAGGCATTTTAGATGTAGTTTCCGATAGGCATTTCAAAAATTGGTGCCGATAGGCATTTCAGATATAGGTGCCGATAGGCATTTCAGATATACTTTCCGATTGGCATTTTAAAAATAGGTGTCGATAGGCATTTCAGATATAGAAGCCGAAAGGCATTTCAAATATAGGTGCCGATAGGCATTCCAGATATGGTTGCCGATAGGGATTTCAAATATAGGTGCTGATAGGCATTTCAGATGTAGTTTCCGATAGGCATTTCAAAAATTAATGCCGATAGGCATTTCAGATATAGGTGCCGATAGGCATTTCAGATATAGTTGCCGATTGGCATTTTAAAAATAGGTGCCGATAGGCATTTCAGATATAGAAGCCGATAGGTATTACAAATATAGGTGTCGATAGGCATTTCAGATTTAGTTGCCGATTGGCATTTTAAAAATAGGTGCCGATAGGCCTTTCAGATATAGAAGCCGATAGGCATATCAATTATAGGTGCCGATAAGCATTGCAGATATTGTTGCCGATAGGCATTTCAAATATAGGTGCTGATAGGCATTTCAGATGTAGTTTCCGATAGGCATTTCAAAAATTGGCGCCGATAAGCATTTCAGATATAGGTGCCGATAGGCATTTCAGATATAGAAGCCGATAGGCATTTCAAATATAGGTGCCGATAGGCATTCCAGATATGGTTGCCGATAGGCATTTCAAATATAGGTGCTGATAGGCATTCCAGATGTAGTTTCCGATAGGCATTTCAAAAATTGATGCCGATTGGCATTTCAGATATAGATGCCGATAGGCATTTCAGATATAGTTGCCAATTGGCATTTTAAAAATAGGTGCCGATAGGCATTTCAGATATAGAAGCCGATAGGCATTTCAAATGTAGGTGCTGAGAGGCATTTTAGAAGTAGTTTCCGATAGGCATTTCAAAAATTGATGCCGATAGGCATTTCAGATATAGGTGCCGATAGGCATTTCAGATATAGTTGCCGATTGACATTTTAAAAACGGGTGCCGATAGGCATTTAAAATATAGGTGCTGATAGGCATTTCAGATGTAGTTTTTAATAGGCATTTCAAAAATAGGTGCCGATAGGCATTTCAGATATAGGTGCCGATAGGCACTTCAGATATATTTGCCGATTGGCATTTTAAAAATAGGCGCCGATAGGCATTTCAGATATAGAAGTCGATAGGCATTTCAGATATAGGTGCCGATAGGCATTCCAGATATGGTTGCCGATAGGCATTTCAAATATAGGTGCTGATAGGCATTTCAGATGTAGTTTCCGATAGGCATTTCAAAAATTGGTGCCGATAGGCATTTCAGATATAGGTGCCGATAGGCATTTCAGATATATTTGCCGATAGGCATTTCAAAAATAGGTGCCGATAGGCATTTCAGTTGTAGGTGCCGATAGGCATTTCAGATATAGTTGCCGATTGGCATTTTAAAAATAGGTGCCGATAGGCATTTTAGATGTAGTTTCCGATAGGCATTTCAAAAATAGGTGCCGATAGGCATTTCAGATATAGGTACCGATAGGCATATCAGATATAGTTGTCGATAGGCATTTAAAATATAGGTGCCGATAGGCATTTCAAATATAGGTGTCGATAGGCAATTCAGATATAAATGCCGAAAGGCATTTCAGATATAGGTGCCGATGGGCATTTCTGATGTGGTTGCCGATAGGCATTTCAAATATGGGTGCTGATAGGCATTTCAGATGTAGTTTTCGATAGGCATTTCACAAATAGGTGCCGATAGGCATTTCAGATATAGGTGCCGATAGGCACTTCAGATATAGTTGCCGATTGGCATTTTAAAAATAGGTGCCGATAGGCATTTCAGATATAGAAGCGGATAGGCATTTCAAATATAGGTGCCGATAGGCATTCCAGATATGGGTACCGATAGGCATTTCAAATATAGGTGCTTATAGGCATTTCAGATGTAGTTTCCAATAGGCATTTCAAAAATAGGTGCCGATAGGCATTTCAGATATAGGTGCCGATAGGCATTTCAGATATAGAAGCCAATAGGTATTTCTATATAGGTGTCGATAGGCATTTAAGATATATTACCGATAGGCATTTCAAATATAGGTGCTGATAGGCATTTCAGATGTAGTTTCCGATAGGCATTTCAAAAATAGATGCCGATAGGCATTTCAGATAAAGGTGCCGATAGGCATTTCATATATAGTTCCCGATTGGCATTATAAAAATAGGTGCCGATAGGCATTTTAGATGTAGTTTCCGATAGGCATTTCAAAAATAGGTGCCGATAGGCATTTCAGATATAGGTGCCGATAGGCATATCAGATATAGTTGCCTATAGACATTTAAATTATAGGCTCCGATAGGCAATTCAAATATAGGTGTCGATAGGCATTTCAGATATAAATGCCGAAAGGCATTTCAGATATAGGTGCCGATTGGCATTTCTGATGTGGTTGCCGATAGGCATTTCAAATATAGGTGCTGATAGGCATTTCAGATGTAGTTTTCGATAGGCATTTCAAAAATAGGTGATGATAGGTATTTCAGATATAGGTGCCGATAGGCACTTCAGATATAGTTGCCGATTGGCATTTTAAAAATAGGTGCCGATAGGCATTTCAGATATAGAAGCCGATAGGCATTTCAAATATAGGTGCCGATAGGCATTCCAGATATGGTTGCCGATAGGCATTTCAAATATAGATGCTGATAGGCATTTCTGATGTAGTTTCCGATAGGCATTTCAAAAATTGGTGCCGATAGGCATTTCAGATATAGGTGCCGATAGGCATTTCAGATATAGTTGCCGATTGGCATTTTAAAAATAGGTGCCGATAGTCATTTCAGATATAGAAGCCGATAAATCATTCAAATATAGGTGTCGATAGGCATTTCAGATATGGTTTCCGATAGGAATTTCAAATATTGTGGCTGATAGGCATTTCAGATGTAGTTTCCGATAAGCATTTCAAAAATAGGTGCCGATAGGCATTTCAGATATAGGTGCCGATAGGCATTTCAGATATAGTTGCCGATTGGCATTTTAAAAATAGGTGCCGATAGGCATTTCAGATATAGAAGCCGATAGGCATTTCAAATATAGGTGCCGATAGGCATTCCAGTTATGGTTGCCGATGGGCATTTCAAATATAGGTGCTGATAGGCATTTCAGATGTAGTTTCCGATAGGCATTTCAAAAATAGGTGCCCATAGGCATTTCAGATAAAGGTGCCGATAGGCATTACAGATATAGTTGCCGATTGGCATTTTAAAAATAGGTACCGATAGGCATTTTAGATGTAGTTTCCGATAGGCATTTCAAATATAGAAGCAGATAGGCATTTCAAATATAGTTTCCGATTGGCATTTTAAAAATAGGTGCCGATAGGCTTTTCAGATATAGAAGCCGATAGGCATTTCAAATATAGGTGCCGATAGGCATTCCAGATATGGTTGCCGATAGGCATTTCAAATATAGGTGCTGATAGGCATTTTAGATGTAGTTTCCGATAGGCATTTCAAAAATTGGTGCCGTTAGGCATTTCAGATATAGGTGCCGATAGGCATTTCAGATATAGTTGCCGATTGGCATTTTAAGGGTAGGTGCCGTTAGGCATTTCAGATATAGAAGCCGATAGGTATTTCAAATATAGGTGTCGATAGTCATTTCAGATATGGTTGCCGATAGGCATTTCAAATATAGGTGCTGATAGGCATTTCAGATGTAGTTTCCGATAGGCATTTCAAAAATAGGTGCCGATAGGCATTTCAGATAAAGGTGCCTATAGGCATTACAGATATAGTTGCCGATTGGCATTTTAAAAATAGGTGCCGATAGGCATTTTAGATGTAGTTTCCGATAGGCATTTCAAATATAGAAGCAGATAGGCATTTCAGATATAGTTTCCGATTGGCATTTTAAAAATAGGTGCCGATAGGCTTTTCAGATATAGAAGCCGATAAGCATTTCAAATATAGGTGCCGATAGGCATTCCAGATATGGTTGCCGATAGGCATTTCAAATATAAGTGCTGTTAGGCATTTCAGAAGTAGTTTCCGATAGGCATTTAAAAATAGGTACTGATAAGCATTTCAGATATAGGTGCCGATAGGCATTTCAGATATAGTTGCCAATTGGCATTTTAAAAATAGGTGTCGATAGGCATTTCAGATATAGAAGCCAATAGGCATTTCAAATATAGGTGCCGATAGGCATTCCAGATATGGTTGCCGATAGGCATTTCAAATATAGGTGCTGATAGGCATTTTAGATGTAGTTTCCGATAGGCATTTCAAAAATTGGTGCCGATAGGCATTTCAGATATAGGTGCCGATAGGCATTTCAGATATAGTTGCCGATTGGCATTTTAAAAATAGGTGCCGATAGGCATTTCAGATATAGAAGCCAATAGGTATTTCTAATATAGGTGTCGATAGGCATTTAAGATATATTACCGATAGGCATTTCAAATATAGGTGCTGATAGGCATTTCAGATGTAGTTTCCGATTGGCATTATAAAAATAGGTGCCGATAGGCATTTTAGATGTAGTTTCCGATAGGCATTTCAAAAATAGGTGCCGATAGGCATTTCAGATATAGGTGCCGATAGGCATATCAGATATAGTTGCCAATTGGCATTTCAAAAATAGATGCCGATAGGCATTTCAGATAAAGGTGCCTATGGCATTTCAGATATAGTTCCCGATTGGCATTATAAAAATAGGTGCCGATAGGCATTTTAGATGTAGTTTCCGATAGGCATTTCAAAAATAGGTGCCGATAGGCATTTCAGATATAGGTGCCGATAGGCATATCAGATATAGTTGCCGATAGGCATTTAAAATATAGGCACCGATAGGCATTTCAAATATAGGTGTCGATAGGTATTTCAGATATAAATGCCGAAAGGCATTTCAGATATAGGTGCCGATAGGCATTTCTGATGTGGTTGCCGATAGGCATTTCAAATATAGTTGCTGATAGGCATTTCAGATGTAGTTTTCGATAGGCATTTCAGATATAGGTGCCGATAGGCACTTCAGATATAGTTGCCGATTGGCATTTTAATAATAGGTGCCGATAGGCATTTCAGATATAGAAGCCGATAGGCATTTCAAATATAGGTGCCGATAGGCATTCCAGATATGGTTGCCGATAGGCATTTCAAATATAGGTGCTGATAGGCATTTCAGATGTAGTTTCCGATAGGCATTTCAAAAATTGGTGCCGATAGGCATTTCAGATATAGGTGCCGATAGGCATTTCAGATATAGTTGCCGATTGGCATTTTAAAAATAGGTGCCGATAGGCATTTCAGATATAGAAGCCGATAGGTATTTTAAATATAGGTGTCGATAGGCATTTCAGATATGGTTTCCGATAGGCATTTCAAATATTGTGGCTGATAGGCATTTCAGATGTAGTTTCCGATAGGCATTTCAAAAATCGGAGCCGATAGGCATTTCAGATATAGGTGCCGATAGACATTACAGATATAATTGCCGATTGGCATTTTAAAAATAGGTGCCGATAGGCATTTCAGATATAGAAGCCGATAGGCATTTCAAATATAGGTGCCGATAGGCATTCCAGATATGGTTGCCGATGGGCATTTCAAATATAGGTGCTGATAGGCATTTCAGATGTAGTTTCCGATAGGCATTTCAAAAATAGGTGCCGATAGGCATTTCAGATATAGGTGCCGATAGGCATTTCAGATATAGTTGCCGATTGGCATTTTAAAAATAGGTGCCAATAGGCCTTTCAGATATAGAAGCCGATAGGCATATCAATTATAGGTGCCGATAAGCATTGCAGATATGGTTGCCGATAGGCATTTCAAATATAGGTGCTGATAGACATTTCAGATGTAGTTTCCGATAGGCATTTCAAAAATTGGTGCCGATAAGCATTTCAGATATAGGTGCCGATAGGCATTTCAGATATAGAAGCCGATAGGCATTTCAAATATTGGTGCCGATAGGCATTCCAGATATGGTTGTCGATAGGCATTTCAAATATAGGTGCTGATAGGCATTCCAGATGTAGTTTCCGATAGGCATTTCAAAAATTGATGCCGATAGGCATTTCAGATATAGGTGCCGATAGGCATTTCAGATATAGTTGCCAATTGGCATTTTAAAAATAGGTGCCGATAGGCATTTCAGATATAGAAGCCGATAGGCATTTCAAATGTAGGTGCTGATAGGCATTTTAGAAGTAGTTTCCGATAGGCATTTCAAAAATTGATGCCGATAGGCATTTCAGATATAGGTGCCGATAGGCATTTCAGATATAGTTGCCGATTGACATTTTAAAAACGGGTGCCGATAGGCATTTCAGATATGGTTGCCGATAGGCATTTCAAATATAGGTGCTAATAGGCATTTCAGATGTAGTTTCCGATAGGCATTTCAAAAATAGGTGCCGATAGGCATTTCAGATATAGGTGCCGATAGGCATTTCAGATATAGTTGCCAATTGGCATTTTAAAAATAGGTGCCGATAGGCATTTTAGATGTAGTTTCCGATAGGCATTTCAAAAATAGGTGCCGTTAGGCATTTCAGATATAGGTGCCGATAGGCATATTAGATATAGTTGCCGATAGGCATTTAAAATATAGGTGCCGATTGGCATTTCAAATATAGGTGTCGATAGGCATTTCAGATATAAATGACGAAAGGCATTTCAGATATAGGTGCCGATAGGCATTTTTGTTGTGGTTGCCGATAGGCATTTCAAATATAGGTGCTGATAGGCATTTCAGATGTAGTTTTTAATAGGCATTTCAAAAATAGGTGCCGATAGGCATTTCAGATATAGGTGCCGATAGGCCCTTCAGATATATTTGCCGATTGGCATTTTAAAAATAGGCGCCGATAGGCATTTCAGATATAGAAGTCGATAGGCATTTCAGATATAGGTGCCGATAGGCATTCCAGATATGGTTGCCGATAGGCATTTCAAATATAGGTGCTGATAGGCATTTCAGATGTAGTTTCCGATAGGCATTTCAAAAATTGGTGCCGATAGGCATTTCAGATATAGGTGCCGATAGGCATTTCAGATATATTTGCCGATAGGCATTTCAAAAATAGGTGCCGATAGGCATTTAAAATATAGGCACCGATAGGCATTTCAAATATAGGTGTCGATAGGTATTTCAGATATAAATGCCGAAAGGCATTTCAGATATAGGTGCCGATAGGCATTTCTGATGTGGTTGCCGATAGGCATTTCAAATATAGTTGCTGATAGGCATTTCAGATGTAGTTTTCGATAGGCATTTCAAAAATAGGTGCCGATAGGCATTTCAGATATAGGTGCCGATAGGCACTTCAGATATAGTTGCCGATTGGCATTTTAATAATAGGTGCCGATAGGCATTTCAGATATAGAAGCCGATAGGCATTTCAAATATAGGTGCCGATAGGCATTCCAGATATGGTTGCCGATAGGCATTTCAAATATAGGTGCTGATAGGCATTTCAGATGTAGTTTCCGATAGGCATTTCAAAAATTGGTGCCGATAGGCATTTCAGATATAGGTGCCGATAGGCATTTCAGATATAGTTGCCGATTGGCATTTTAAAAATAGGTGCCGATAGGCATTTCAGATATAGAAGCCGATAGGTATTTTAAATATAGGTGTCGATAGGCATTTCAGATATGGTTTCCGATAGGCATTTCAAATATTGTGGCTGATAGGCATTTCAGATGTAGTTTCCGATAGGCATTTCAAAAATCGGAGCCGATAGGCATTTCAGATATAGGTGCCGATAGACATTACAGATATAATTGCCGATTGGCATTTTAAAAATAGGTGCCGATAGGCATTTCAGATATAGAAGCCGATAGGCATTTCAAATATAGGTGCCGATAGGCATTCCAGATATGGTTGCCGATGGGCATTTCAAATATAGGTGCTGATAGGCATTTCAGATGTAGTTTCCGATAGGCATTTCAAAAATAGGTGCCGATAGGCATTTCAGATATAGGTGCCGATAGGCATTTCAGATATAGTTGCCGATTGGCATTTTAAAAATAGGTGCCGATAGGCCTTTCAGATATAGAAGCCGATAGGCATATCAATTATAGGTGCCGATAAGCATTGCAGATATGGTTGCCGATAGGCATTTCAAATATAGGTGCTGATAGGCATTCCAGATGTAGTTTCCGATAGGCATTTCAAAAATTGATGCCGATAGGCATTTCAGATATAGGTGCCGATAGGCATTTCAGATATAGTTGCCAATTGGCATTTTAAAAATAGGTGCCGATAGGCATTTCAGATATAGAAGCCGATAGGCATTTAAAATGTAGGTGCTGATAGGCATTTTAGAAGTAGTTTCCGATAGGCATTTCAAAAATTGATGCCGATAGGCATTTCAGATATAGGTGCCGATAGGCATTTCAGATATAGTTGCCGATTGACATTTTAAAAACGGGTGCCGATAGGCATTTCAGATATGGTTGCCGATAGGCATTTCAAATATAGGTGCTAATAGGCATTTCAGATGTAGTTTCCGATAGGCATTTCAAAAATAGGTGCCGATAGGCATTTCAGATATAGGTGCCGATAGGCATTTCAGATATAGTTGCCGATTGGCATTTTAAAAATAGGTGCCGATAGGCATTTTAGATGTAGTTTCCGATAGGCATTTCAAAAATAGGTGCCGTTAGGCATTTCAGATATAGGTGCCGATAGGCATATTAGATATAGTTGCCGATAGGCATTTAAAATATAGGTGCCGATTGGCATTTCAAATATAGGTGTCGATAGGCATTTCAGATATAAATGACGAAAGGCATTTCAGATATAGGTGCCGATAGGCATTTTTGTTGTGGTTGCCGATAGGCATTTCAAATATAGGTGCTGATAGGCATTTCAGATGTAGTTTTTAATAGGCATTTCAAAAATAGGTGCCGATAGGCATTTCAGATATAGGTGCCGATAGGCCCTTCAGATATATTTGCCGATTGGCATTTTAAAAATAGGCGCCGATAGGCATTTCAGATATAGAAGTCGATAGGCATTTCAGATATAGGTGCCGATAGGCATTCCAGATATGGTTGCCGATAGGCATTTCAAATATAGGTGCTGATAGGCATTTCAGATGTAGTTTCCGATAGGCATTTCAAAAATTGGTGCCGATAGGCATTTCAGATATAGGTGCCGATAGGCATTTCAGATATATTTGCCGATAGGCATTTCAAAAATAGGTGCCGATAGGCATTTCAGATGTAGGTGCCGATAGGCATTTCAGATATAGTTGCCGATTGGCATTTTAAAAATAAGTGCCGATAGGCATTTTAGATGTAGTTTCCGATAGGCATTTCAAAAATAGGTGCCGATAGGCATTTCAGATATAGGTGCCGATAGGCATATCAGATATAGTTGTCGATAGGCATTTAAAATATAGGTGCCGATAGGCATTTCAAATATAGGTGTCGATAGGCAGTTCAGATATAAATGCCGAAAGGCATTTCAGATACAGGTGCCGATAGGCATTTCTGATGTGGTTGCCGATAGGCATTTCAAATATGGGTGCTGATAGGCATTTCAGATGTAGTTTTCGATAGGCATTTCAAAAATAGGTGCCGATAGGCATTTCAGATATAGGTGCCGATAGGCACTTCAGATATAGTTGCCGATTGGCATTTTAAAAATAGGTGCCGATAGGCATTTCAGATATAGAAGCGGATAGGCATTTCAAAAATAGGTGCCGATAGGCATTCCAGATATGGTTGCCGATAGGCATTTCAAATATAGGTGCTTATAGGCATTTCAGATGTAGTTTCCAATAGGCATTTCAAAAATAGGTGCCGATAGGCATTTCAGATATAGGTGCCGATAGGCATTTCAGATATAGTTTCCGAATGGCATTTTAAAAATAGGTGCCGATAGGCATTTCAGATATAGAAGCCGATAGGCATTTCAAATATAGGTGCCGATAGGCATTCCAGATATGGTTGCCGATAGGCATTTCAAATATAGGTGCTGATAGGCATTTCAGATGTAGTTTTCGATAGGCATTTCAAAAATAGGTGCCGATAGGCATTTCAGATATAGGTGCCGATAGGCACTTCAGATATAGTTGCCGATTGGTATTTGAAAAATAGGTGCCGGTAGGCATTTCAGATATAAAAGCCGATAGGCATTTCAAATATAGGTGCCGATAGGCATTCCAGATATGGTTGCCGATAGGCATTTCAAATATAGGTGCTGATAGGCATTTCAGATGTAGTTTCCAATAGGCATTTCAAAAATAGGTGCCGATAGGCATTTCAGATATAGGTGCCGATAGGCATTTCAGATATAGTCTCCGAATGGCATTTTAAAAATAGGTGCCGATAGGCATTTCAGATATAGAAGCCGATAGGCATTTCAAATATAGATGCCGATAGGCATTTCAGATATAGTTTCCGAATGGCATTTTAAAAATAGGTGCCGATAGGCATTTCAGATATAGTTGCCGTTAGGCATTTAAGATATAGGTGCCGATAGGCATTTCAAATATAGGTGTCGATAGGCATTTCAGATATAAATGCCGAAGCCATTTCAGATATAGGTGCCGATAGGCATTTCTGATGTGGTTGCCGATAGGCATTTCAAATATAGGTGCTGATAGGCATTTCAGATGTAGTTTTCGATAGGCATTTCAAAAATAGGTGCCGATAGGCATTTCAGATATAGGTGCCGATAGGCACTTCAGATATAGTTGCCGATTGGTATTTTAAAAATAGGTGCCGATAGGCATTTCAGATATAAAAGCCGATAGGCATTTCAAATATAGGTGCCGATAGGCATTCCAGATATGGTTGCCGATAGGCATTTCAAATATAGGTGCTGATAGGCATTTCAGATGTAGTTTCCAATAGGCATTTCAAAAATAGGTGCCGATAGGCATTTCAGATATAGGTGCCGATAGGCATTTCAGATATAGTTTCCGAATGGCATTTTAAAAATAGGTGCCGATAGGCATTTCAGATATAGAAGCCGATAGGCATTTCAAATATAGATGCCGATAGGCATTTCAGATATAGTTGCCGATTGGCATTTTAAAAATAGGTGTCGATAGGCATTTCAGTTATAGAAGCCGATAGGCATTTCAAATATAGGTGCCGATAGGCATTCCAGATATGGTTGCCGATAGGCATTTCAAATATAGGTGCTGATAGGCATTTTAGATGTAGTTTCCGATAGGCATTCCAAAAATTGGTGCCGATAGGCATTTCAGATATAAGTGCCGATAGGCATTTCAGATATAGTTGCCGATTGGCATTTTAAAAATAGGTGCCGATAGGCATTTCAGATATAGAAGCCGATAGGTATTTTAAATATAGGTGTCGATAGGCATTTCAGATATGGTTTCCGATAGGCATTTCAAATATTGTGGCTGATAGGCATTTCAGATGTAGTTTCCGATAGGCATTTCAAAAATTGATGCCGATAGGCATTTCAGATATAGGTGCCGATAGGCATTTCAGATATAGTTGCCAATTGGCATTTTAAAAATAGGTGCCGATAGGCATTTCAGATATAGAAGCCGATAGGCATTTCAAATGTAGGTGCTGATAGGCATTTTAGAAGTAGTTTCCGATAGGCATTTCAAAAATTGATGCCGATAGGCATTTCAGATATAGGTGCCGATAGGCATTTCAGATATAGTTGCCGATTGACATTTTAAAAACGGGTGCCGATAGGCATTTCAGATATGGTTGCCGATAGGCATTTCAAATATAGGTGCTAATAGGCATTTCAGATGTAGTTTCCGATAGGCATTTCAAAAATAGGTGCCGATAGGCATTTCAGATATAGGTGCCGATAGGCATTTCAGATATAGTTGCCGATTGGCATTTTAAAAATAGGTGCCGATAGGCATTTTAGATGTAGTTTCCGATAGGTATTACAAAAATAGGTGCCGTTAGGCATTTCAAATATAGGTGCCGATAGGCATATTAGATATAGTTGCCGATAGGCATTTAAAATATAGGTGCCGATAGGCATTTCAAATATAGGTGTCGATAGGCATTTCAGATATAAATGACGAAAGGCATTTCAGATATAGGTGCCGATAGGCATTTTTGTTGTGGTTGCCGATAGGCATTTCAAATATAGGTGCTGATAGGCATTTCAGATGTAGTTTTTAATAGGCATTTCAAAAATAGGTGCCGATAGGCATTTCAGATATAGGTGCCGATAGGCACTTCAGATATATTTGCCGATTGGCATTTTAAAAATAGGCGCCGATAGGCATTTCAGATATAGAAGTCGATAGGCATTTCAGATATAGGTGCCGATAGGCATTCCAGATATGGTTGCCGATAGGCATTTCAAATATAGGTGCTGATAGGCATTTCAGATGTAGTTTCCGATAGGCATTTCAAAAATTGGTGCCGATAGGCATTTCAGATATAGGTGCCGATAGGCATTTTAGATATATTTGCCGATAGGCATTTCAAAAATAGGTGCCGATAGGCATTTCAGATGTAGGTGCCGATAGGCATTTCAGATATAGTTGCCGATTGGCATTTTAAAAATAGGTGCCGATAGGCATTTTAGATGTAGTTTCCGATAGGCATGTCAAAAATAGGTGCCGATAGGCATTTCAGATATAGGTGCCGATAGGCATATCAGATATAGTTGTCGATAGGCATTTAAAATATAGGTGCCGATAGGCATTTCAAATATAGTTGTCGATAGGCAGTTCAGATATAAATGCCGAAAGGCAATTCAGATATAGGTGCCGATAGGCATTTCAGATATAGGTGCCGATAGGCACTTCAGATATAGTTGCCGATTGGCATTTTAAAAATAAGTGCCGATAGGCATTTCAGATATAGAAGCGGATAGGCATTTCAAATATAGGTGCCGATAGGCATTCCAGATATGGTTGCCGATAGGCATTTCAAATATAGGTGCTTATAGGCATTTCAGATGTAGTTTCCAATAGGCATTTCAAAAATAGGTGCCGATAGGCATTTCAGATATAGGTGCCGATAGGCATTTCAGATATAGTTTCCGAATGGCATTTTAAAAATAGGTGCCGATAATCATTTCAGATATAGAAGCCGATAGGCATTTCAAATATAGATGCCGATAGGCATTTCAGATATAGTTTCCGAATGGCATTTTAAAAATAGGTGCCGATAGGCATTTCAAATATAGGTGTCGATAGGCATTTCAGATATAAATGCCGAAAGGCATTTCAGATATAGGTGCCGATAGGCATTTCTGATGTGGTTGCCGATAGGCATTTCAAATATGGGTGCTGATAGGCATTTCAGATGTAGTTTTCGATAGGCATTTCAAAAATAGGTCCCGATAGGCATTTCAGATATAGGTGCCGATAGGCATTTTAGATATAGTTGCCGATTGGCATTTTAAAAACAGGTGCTGATAGGCATTTCAGATATAGAAGCCGATAGGTATTTCAAATATAGGGGTCGATAGGCATTTCAGATATGGTTGCCGATAGGCATTTCAAATATAGGAGCAGATAGGCAATTTCAGATGTAGTTTCCGGAAGACATTTCAAAAATAGGTGCCGATAGGCATTTCAGATATAGGTGCCGATAGGCATTTCAGATATAGTTGCCGATTGGCATTTTAAAAATAGGTGCCGATAGGCATTTCAGATATAGAAGCCGATAGGCATTTCAAATATAGGTGCCGATAAGCATTCCAGATATGGTTGCCGATAGGCATTTCAAATATAGGTGCTGATAGGCATTTCAGATGTAGTTTCCGATAGGCATTTCAAAAATTGGTGCCGATAGGCATTTCAGATATAGGTGCCGATAGGCATTTCAGATATAGTTGCCGATTGGCATTTTAAAAATAGGTGCCGATAGGCATTTCAGATATAGAAGCCGATAGGCATTTCAAATATAGGTGCCGATAGGCATTCCAGACATGGTTGCCGATAGGCATTTCATATACAGGTGCTGATAGGCATTTTAGATGTAGTTTCCGATAGGCATTTCAAAAATTGATGCCGATAGGCATTTCAGATATAGGTGCCGATAGGCATTTCAGATATAGTTGCCGATTGGCATTTTAAAAATAGGTGTCGATAGGCATTTCAGATATAGGTGCCGATAGGCATTTTGGATATAGTTGCCGATTGGCATTTTAAAAATAATTGCCGATAGGCATTTCAGATATAGAAGCCGATAGGCATTTCAAATATAGGTGCCGATAAGCATTCCAGATATGGTTGCCGATAGGCATTTCAAATATAGGTGTTGATAGGCATTCTAGATGTATTTTCCGATAGGCATTTTAAAAATTGGTGCCGATAGGCATTTCAGATATAGGTGCCGATAGGCATTTCAGATATAGAAGCCGATAGGTATTTCAAATATAGGTGTCGATAGGCATTTCAGATATGGTTGACGATAGGCATTTCAAATATAGGTGCTGATAGGCATTTCAGATATAGTTTCCGATAGGCATTCTAAAAATAGGTGCCGATAGGCATTTCAGATATAGTTGCCGATTGGCATTTTAAAAATAGGTGCCGATAGGCATTTCAGATATAGAAGCCGATAGGCATTTCAAATATAGGTGCCGATAGGCATTCCAGATATGGTTGCCGATAGGCATTTCAAATACAGGTGCTGATAGGCATTTTAGATGTAGTTTCCGATAAGCATTTCAAAAATTGATGCCGATAGGCATTTCAGATATAGGTGCCGATAGGCATTTATGATATAGTTGCCGATTGGCATTTTAAAAACAGGTGATGATAGGCATTTCAGATATAGAAGCCGATAGGTATTTCAAATATAGGGGTCGATAGGCATTTCAGATATGGTTGCCGATAGGAATTTCAAATATAGGAGCAGATAGGCATTTCAGATGTAGTTTCCGAAAGACATTTTAAAAATAGGTGCCGATAGGCATTTCAGATATAGGTGCCGATAGGCATTTCAGATATAGTTGCCGATTGGCATTTTAAAAATAGGTGCCGATAGGCATTTCAGATATAGAAGCCGATAGGCATTTCAAATATAGGTGCTGATAGGCATTTCATATGTAGTTTCCGATAGGCATTTCAAAAATATTTACCGATAGGCATTTCGAATATAGGAGCAGATAGGCATTTCAGATGTAGTTTCCGAAAGACATTTCAAAAATAGGAGCCGATAGGCATTTTAGATATAGGTGCCGATAGGCATTACAGATATAGTTGCCGATTGGCATTTTAAAAATAGGTGCCGATAGGCATTTCAGATATAGAAGCCGATAGGCATTTCAAATATAGGTGCCGATAAGCATTCCAGATATGGTTGCCGATAGGCATTTCAAATATAGGTGCTGATAGGCATTTCAGATGTAGTTTCCGATAAGCATCACAAAAATTGGTGCCGATAGGCATTTCAGATATAGGTGCCGATAGGCATTTCAGATATCGTTGCCGATTGGCATTTTAAAAATAGGTGTTGATAGGCAATTTAGATATAGAAGCCGATAGGTATTTCAAATATAGGTGTCGATAGGCATTTCAGATATGGTTGCCGATAGGCATTTCAAATATAGGTGCTGATAGGCATTTCAGATGTAGTTTTCGATAGGCATTTCAAAAATAGGTGCCAATAGGCATTTCAGATATAGGTGCCGATAGGCATTTCAGATATAGTTGCCGATTCGCATTTTAAAAATAGGTGCCGATAGGCATTTCAGATATAGAAGCCGATAGGTATTTCAAATATAGGTGTCGATAGGCATTTCAGATATGGTTGACGATAGGCATTTCAAATATAGGTGCTGATAGGCATTTCAGATATAGTTTCCGATAGGCATTTCAAAAATAGGTGCCGATAGGCATTTCAGATATAGGTGCCGATAGGCATTTCAGATATAGTTGCCGATTGGCATTTTAAAAATAGGTGCCGATAGGCATTTCAGATATAGGTACCGATAGGCATTTCAGATGTAGTTGCCGATTGGCATTTTAAAAATAGGTGCCGATAGGCATTTCAGATATAGAAGCCGATAGGCATTTCAAATATAGGTGCCGATAGGCATTCCAGATATGGTTGCCGATAGGCATTTCAAATATAGGTGCTGATAGGCATTTCATGTGTAGTTTCCGATAGGCATTTCAAAAATAGGTGCCGATAGGCATTTCAGATATAGGTGCCGATAGGCATTTCAAATATAGGTGCCGATAGGCATTCCAGATATCGTTGCCGATATGCATTTCAAATATAGGTGCTGATAGGCATTTCAGATGTAGTTTCCGATAGGCATTTCAAAAATAGGTGCCGATAGGCATTTCAGATATAGGTGCCGATAGGCATTTCAGATATAGTTGCCGATTGGCATTTTAAAAATAGGTGCCGATAGGCATTTCAGATATAGAAGCCGATGGGCATTTCAAATATAGGTGCCAATAAGCATTCCAGATATGGTTGCCGATAGGCATTTCAAATATAAGTGCTGATAGGCATTTCAGATGTAGTTTCCGATAGGCATTTCAAAAATTGGTGCCGATAGGCATTTCAGATATAGGTGCCGATAGGCATTTCAGATATAGGTGCCGATAGGCATTTCAGATATATTTGCCGATTGGCATTTTAAAAATAGGTGCCGATAGGCATTTCAGATATAGCAGCCGATAGGCATTTCAAATATAGGTGCCAATAAGCAACACAGATATGGTTGCCGATAGGCATTTCAAATATAGGAGCAGATAGGCATTTCAGATGTAGTTTCCGAAAGGCATTTCAAAAATAGGTGCCGATAGGCATTTCAGATATAGGTGCCGATAGGCATTTTAGATATAGGTGCCGATAGGCATTTCAGATATAGTTGCCGATTGGCATTTTAAAAATAGGTGCCGATAGGCATTTCAAATATAGAAGCCGATAGGCATTTCAAATATAGGTGCCGATAGGCATTCCAGATATGGTGTCCGATAGGCATTTCAAATATAGGTGCTGATAGGCATTTCAGATGTAGTTTCCGATAGGCATTTCAAAAATTGGTGCCGATAGGCAGTTTAAATATAGTTGCCGATTGGCATTTTAAAAATAGGTGCCGATAGGCATTTCAGATATAGAAGCCGATAGGTAATTCAAATATAGGTGTCGATAGGCATTTCAGATATGGTTGCCGATAGGCATTTCAAATATAGGTGCTGATAGACATTTTAGATGTAGTTTCCGATAGGCATTTCAAAAATTGGTGCCGATAGGCATTTCAGATATAGGTGCCGATAGGCATTTCAGACATAGTTGCCGATTGGCATTTTAAAAATAGGTGCCGATAGGCATTTTAGATGTAGTTTACGATAGGCATTTCAAAAATAGGTGCCGTTAGGCATTTCAGATATAGGTGCCGATAGGCATATCAGATATAGTTGCCGATAGGCATTTAAAATATAGGTGCCGATAGGCATTTCAAATATAGGTGTCAATATGCATTTCAGATATAAATGTCGAAAGGCATTTCAGATATAGGTGCCGATAGGCATTTCTGTTGTGGTTGCCGATAGGCATTTCAAATATAGGTGCTAATAGGCATTTCAGATGTAGTTTTCATTAGGCATTTCAAAAATAGGTGCCGATAGGCCTTTCAGATAAAGGTGCCGATAGGCACTTCAGATATATTTGCCGATTGGCATTTTAAAAATAGGTGCCGATAGGCATTTCAGATATAGAAGTCGATAGGCATTTCAAATATAGGTGCCGATAGGCATTCCAGATATGGTTGCCGATAGGCATTTCAAATATAGGTGCTGATAGGCATTTCAGATGTAATTTCCGATAGGCATTTCAAAAATTGGTGCCGATAGGCATTTCAGATATAGGTGCCGATAGGCATTTCAGATATAGTTGCCGATTGGCATTTTAAAAATAGGTGCCGATAGACATTTCAGATATAGGGGCCGATAGGCATTTCAGATAGAGTTGCCGATTGGCATTTTAAAAATAGGTGCCGATAGGCATTTTAGATGTAGTTTCCGATAGGCATTTCAAAAATAGGTGCCGATAAGCATTTCATATATAGGTGCCGATAGGCATATCAGATATAGTTGCTGATAGGCATTTAAAATATTGGTTGCCGATAGGCATTTCAAATATAGGTGTCAATAGGCATTTCAGATATAAATGCCGAAGGGCATTTGAGATATAGGTGCCGATAGGCATTTCTGAAGTGGTTGCCGATAGGCATTTCAAATATAGGTGCTGATAGGCATTTCAGATGTGGTTTCCGATAGGCATTTCAAAAATAGGTGCCGATAGGCATTTCAGATATAGGTGCCGATAGGCATTTCAGATATAGTTGCCGATTGGCATTTTAAAAATAGGTGCCGATAGGCATTTCAGATATAGAAGCCGATAGGTATTTCAAATATAGGTGTCGATAGGCATTTCAGATATGGATGCCGATAGGCATTTCAAATATAGGTGCTGATAGGCATTTCAGATGTAGTTTCCGATAGGCATTTCAAAAATAGGTGCCGATAGGCATTTCAGATATAGGTGTCGATAGGCATTTCAGATATAGTTGCCGATTGGCATTTTAAAAATAGGTGCCGATAGGCATTGCAGATATAGAAGCCGATAGGCATTTCAAATATAGGTGCCGATAGGCATTCCAGATATGGTTTCCGATAGGCATTTCAAATATAGGTGCTGATAGGCATTTCGGATGTAGTTTCCGATAGGCATTTCAAAAATAGGTGCCGATAGGCATTTGAGATATAGGTGCCGATAGGCATTTCAGATATAGTTGCCGATTGGCATTTTAAAATTAGGTGCCGATAGGCATTTCAGATATAGAAGCCGATAGGTATTTCAAATATAGGTGTCGATAGGCATTTCAGATATGGTTGCCGATAGGCATTTCAAATATAGGAGCAGATAGGCATTTCAGATGTAGTTTCCGAAAGGCATTTCAAAAATAGGTGCCGATAGGCATTTCAGATATAGGTGCCGATGGGCATTTCAGATATAGTTTCCGATTGGCATTTTAAAAATAGGTGCCGATAGGCATTCCAGATATGGTTGCCGATAGGGCATTTCAAATATAAGTGCTGATAGGCATTTCAGAAGTAGTTTCCGATAGGCATTTCAAAAATAGGTACCGATAGGCATTTCAGATATAGGTGCCGATAGGCATTTCAGATATAGTTGCCGATTGGCATTTTAAAAATAGGTGCCGATAGGCATTTCAGATATAGAAGCCGATAGGTATTTCAAATATAGGTGTCAATAGGCATTTCAGATTTAGTTGCCGATTGGCATTTTAAAAATAGGTGCCGATAGGCATTTTAGATATAGAAGCCGATAGGCATTTCAAATATAGGTGCCGATAGGCATTCCAGATATGGTTGCCGATAGGCATTTCAAATATAAGTGCTGATAGGCATTTCAGAAATAGTTTCCGATAGGCATTTCAAAAATAGGTACCGATAGGCATTTCAGATATAGGTGCCGATAGGCATTTCAGTATAGTTGCCAATTGGCATTTTAAAAATAGGCGTCGATAGGCATTTCAGATATAGAAGCCGATAGGCATTTTAAATATAGGTGCCGATAGGCATTCCAGACATGATTGCCGATAGGCATTTCAAATATAGGTGCTGATAGGCATTTTAGATGTAGTTTCCGATAGGCATTTCAAAAATTGGTGCCGATAGGCATTTCAGATATAGGTGCCGATAGGCATTTCAGATATAGTGGCCGATTGGCATTTTAAGGATAGGTGCCGATAGGCATCTCAGATATAGAAGCCGATAGGTATTTCAAATATAGGTGTCGATAGGCATTTCAGATATGGTTGCCGATAGGCATTTCAAATATAGGTGCTGATAGGCATTTCAGATGTAGTTTCCATTAGGCATTTCAAAAATAGGTGCCGATAGGCATTTCAGATAAAGGTGCCGATAGGCAATACAGATATAGTTGCCGATTGGCATTTTAAAAATAGGTGCCGATAGGCATTTTAGATGTAGTTTCCGATAGGCATTTCAAATATAGAAGCAGATAGGCATTTCAGATATAGTTTCCGATTGGCATTTTAAAAATAGGTGCCGATAGGCATTTCAGATATAGAAGCCGATAGGCATTTCAAATATAGGTGCCGATAGGCATTCCAGATATGGTTGCCGATAGGCATTTCAAATATAGGTGCTGATAGGCATTTCAGATGTAGTTTCCGATAGGCATTTCAAAAATAGGTGCCGATAGGCATTTTAGATATAGGTGCCGATAGGCATTTCATTTATAGTTGCCAATTGGCATTTTAAAAATGGGTGCCGATAGGCATTTCAGATATAGAAGCCGATAGGCATTTCAAATATAGGTGCCGATAGGCATTCCAGATATGGTTGCCGATAGGCATTTCAAATATAGATGCCGATAGGCATTTCAGATATAGTTTCCGATTGGCATTTTAAAAATAGGTGCCGATAGGCTTTTCAGATATAGAAGCCGATAGGAATTTTAAATATAGGTGCCGATAGGCATTCCAGATATGGTTGCCGATAGGCATTTCAAATATAAGTGCTGATAAGCATTTCAGAAATAGTTTCCGATAGGCATTTCAAAAATAGGTACCGATAGGCATTTCAGATATAGGTGCCGATAGGAATTTCAGATATAGTTGCCAATTGGCATTTTAAAAATAGGCGTCGATAGGCATTTCAGATATAGAAGCCGATAGGCATTTTAAATATAGGTGCCGATAGGCTTTCCAGTTATGGTTGCCGATGGGCATTTCAAATATAGGTGCTGATAGGCATTTCAGATGTAGTTTCCGATAGGCATTTCAAAAATAGGTGCCCATAGGCATTTCAGATAAAGGTGCCGATAGGCATTACAGATATTGTTGCCGATTGGCATTTTAAAAATAGGTGCCGATAGGCATTTCAGATATTGAAGCCGATAGGCATTTCAAATATAGGTGCCGATAGGCATTCCAGTTATGGTTGCCGATGGGCATTTCAAATATAGGTGCTGATAGGCATTTCAGATGTAGTTTCCGATAGGCATTTCAAAAATAGGTGCCCATAGGCATTTCAGATAAAGGTGCCGATAGGCATTACAGATATAGTTGCCGATTGGCATTTTAAAAATAGGTGCCGATAGGCATTTTAGATGTAGTTTCCGATAGGCATTTCAAATATAGAAGCAGATAGGCATTTCAAATATAGTTTCCGATTGGCATTTTAAAAATAGGTGCCGATAGGCTTATCAGATATAGAAGCCGATAGGCATTTCAAATATAGGTGACGATAGGCATTCCAGATATGGTTGCCGATAGGCATTTCAAATATAAGTGCTGATAGGCATTTTAGAAGTAGTTTCCGATAGGCATTTAAAAAATAAGTACTGATAGGCATTTCAGATATAGGTGCCGATAGGCATTTCAGATATATTTGCCAATTGGCATTTTAAAAATAGGTGTCGATAGGCATTTCAGATATAGAAGCCGATAGGCATTACAAATATAGGTGCCGATAGGCATTCCAGATATGGTTGCCGATAGGCATTTCAAATATAGGTGCTGATAGGCATTTTAGATGTAGTTTCCGATAGGCATTTCAAAAATTGGTGCCGATAGGCATTTCAGATATAGGTGCCGATAGGCATTTCAGATATAGTTGCCGATTGGCATTTTAAGGGTAGGTGCCGATAGGCATTTCAGATATAGAAGCCGATAGGTATTTCAAATATATGTGTCGATAGGCATTTCAGATATGGTTGCCGATAGGCATTTTAAATATAGGTGCTGATAGGCATTTCAGATGTAGTTTCCGATAGGCATTTGAAAAATAGGTGCCGATAGGCATTTCAGATAAAGGTGCCGATAGGCATTACAGATATAGTTGCCGATTGGCATTTTAAAAATAGGTGCCGATAGGCATTTTAGATGTAGTTTCCGATAGGCATTTCAAATATAGAAACAGATAGGCATTTCAGATATAGTTTCCGATTGGCATTTTAAAAATAGGTGCCGATAGGCTTTTCAGATATAGAAGCCGATAGGCATTTCAAATATAGGTGCCGATAGGCATTCCAGATATGGTTGCCGATAGGCATTTCAAATATTAGTGCTGTTAGGCATTTCAGAAGTAGTTTCCGATAGGCATTTAAAAAATAGGTACTGATAAGCATTTCAGATATAGGTGCCGATAGGCATTTCAGATATAGTTGCCAATTGGCATTTTAAAAATAGGTGTCGATAGGCATTTCAGATATAGAAGCCGATAGGCATTTCAAATATAGGTGCCGATAGGCATTATAGATATGGTTGCCGATAGGCATTTCAAATATAGGTGCTGATAGGCATTTTAGATGTAGTTTCCGATAGGCATTTCAAAAATTGGTGCCGATAGGCATTTCAGATATAGGTGAAGATAGGCATTTCAGATATAGTTGCCGATTGGCATTTTAAAAATAGGTGCCGATAGGCATTTCAGATATAGAAGCCAATAGGTATTTCTAATATAGGTGTCGATAGGCATTTAAGATATATTACCGATAGGCATTTCAAATATAGGTGCTGATAGGCATTTCAGATGTAGTTTCCGATAGGCATTTCAAAAATAGATGCCGATAGGCATTTCAGATAAAGGTGCCGATAGGCATTTCAGATATAGTTCCCGATTGGCATTATAAAAATAGGTGCCGATAGGCATTTTAGATGTAGTTTTCGATAGGCATTTCAAAAATAGGTGCCGATAGGCATTTCAGATATAGGTGCCGATAGGCATATCAGATATAGTTGCCGATAGGCATTTAAAATATAGGCTCCGATAGGCATTTCAAATATAGGTGTCGATAGGCATTTCAGATATAAATGCCGAAAGGCATTTCAGATATAGGTGCCGATAGGCATTTCTGATGTGGTTGCCGATAGGCATTTCAAATATAGGTGCTGATAGGCATTTCAGATATAGTTTTCGATAGGCATTTCAAAAATAGGTGCCGATAGGCATTTCAGATATAGGTGCCGATAGGCACTTCAGATATAGTTGCCGATTGGCATTTTAATAATAGGTGCCGATAGGCATTTCAGATATAGAAGCCGATAGGCATTTCAAATATAGGTGCCGATAGGCATTCCAGATATGGTTGCCGATAGGCATTTCAAATATAGGTGCCGATAGGCATTTCAGATGTAGTTTCCGATAGGCATTTCAAAAATTGGTGCCGATAGGCATTTCAGATATAGGTGCCGATAGGCATTTCAGATATAGTTGCCGATTGGCATTTTAAAAATAGGTGCCGATAGGCATTTCAGATATAGAAGCCGATAGGTATTTTAAATATAGGTGTCGATAGGCATTTCAGATATGGTTTCCGATAGGCATTTCAAATATTGTGGCTGATAGGCATTTCAGATGTAGTTTCCGATAGGCATTTCAAAAATCGGTGCCGATAGGCATTTCAGATATAGGTGCCGATAGGCATTACAGATATAATTGCCGATTGGCATTTTAAAAATAGGTGCCGATAGGCATTTCAGATATGGAAGCCGATAGGCATTTCAAATATAGGTGCCGATAGGCATTCCAGATATGGTTGCCGATGGGCATTTCAAATATAGGTGCTGATAGGCATTTCAGATGTAGTTTCCGATAGGCATTTCAAAAATAGGTGCCGATAGGCATTTAAGATATAGGTGCCGATAGGCATTTCAGATATAGTTGCCGATTGGCATTTTAAAAATAGGTGCCGATAGGCATTTCAGATATAGAAGCCGATAGGCATTTCAAATGTAGGTGCTGATAGGCATTTTAGAAGTAGTTTCCGATAGGCATTTCAAAAATTGATGCCGATAGGCATTTCAGATATAGGTGCCGATAGGCATTTCAGATATAGTTGCCGATTGACATTTTAAAAACGGGTGCCGATAGGCATTTCAGATATGGTTGCCGATAGGCATTTCAAATATAGGTGCTAATAGGCATTTCAGATGTAGTTTCCGATAGGCATTTCAAAAATAGGTGCCGATAGGCATTTCAGATATAGGTGCCGATAGGCATTTCAGATATAGTTGCCGATTGGCATTTTAAAAATAGGTGCCAATAGGCATTTTATATGTAGTTTCCAAAAGGCATTTCAAAAATAGGTGCCGATAAGCATTTCAGATATAGGTGCCGATAGGCATTTCAGATATGGAAGCCGATAGGCATTTCAAATATAGGTGCCGATAGGCATTCCAGATATGGTTGCCGATAGGCATTTCAAATATAGGTGCTGATAGGCATTTCAGATGTAGTTTCCGATAGGCATTTCAAAAATTGGTGCCGATAAGCATTTCAGATATAGGTGCCGATAGGCATTTCAGATATAGAAGCCGATAGGCATTTCAAATATAGGTGCCGATAGGCATTCCAGATATGGTTGCCGATAGGCATTTCAAATATAGGTGCTGATAGGCATTCCAGATGTAGTTTCCGATAGGCATTTCAAAAATTGATGCCGATTGGCATTTCAGATATAGGTGCCGATAGGCATTTCAGATATAGTTGCCAATTGGCATTTTAAAAATAGGTGCCGATAGGCATTTCAGATATAGAAGCCGATAGGCATTTCAAATGTAGGTGCTGATAGGCATTTTAGAAGTAGTTTCCGATAGGCATTTCAAAAATTGATGCCGATAGGCATTTCAGATATAGGTGCCGATAGGCATTTCAGATATAGTTGCCGATTGACATTTTAAAAACGGGTGCCGATAAGCATTTCAGATATGGTTGCCGATAGGCATTTCAAATATAGGTGCTAATAGGCATTTCAGATGTAGTTTCCGATAGGCATTTCAAAAATAGGTGCCGATAGGCATTTCAGATATAGGTGCCGATAGGCATTTCAGATATAGTTGCCGATTGGCATTTTAAAAATAGGTGCCGATAGGCATTTTAGATGTAGTTTCCGATAGGCATTTCAAAAATAGGTGCCGTTAGGCATTTCAGATATAGGTGCCGATAGGCATATTAGATATAGTTGCCGATAGGCATTTAAAATATAGGTGCCGATAAGCATTTCAAATATAGGTGTCGATAGGCATTTCAGATATAAATGACGAAAGGCATTTCAGATATAGGTGCCGATAGGTATTTTTGTTGTGGTTGCCGATAGGCATTTCAAATATAGGTGCTGATAGGCATTTCAGATGTAGTTTTTAATAGGCATTTCAAAAATATGTGCCGATAGGCATTTCAGATATAGGTGCCGATAGGCACTTCAGATATATTTGCCGATTGGCATTTGAAAAATAGGCGCCGATTGGAATTTCAGATATAGAAGTCGATAGGCATTTCAGATATAGGTGCCGATAGGCATTCCAGATATGGTTGCCGATAGGCATTTCAAATATAGGTGCTGATAGGCATTTCAGATGTAGTTTCCGATAGGCATTTCAAAAATTGGTGCCGATAGGCATTTCAGATATAGGTGCCGATAGGCATTTCAGATATATTTGCCGATAGGCATTTCAAAAATAGGTGCCGATAGGCATTTCAGTTGTAGGTGCCGATAGGCATTTCAGATATAGTTGCCGATTGGCATTTTAAAAATAGGTGCCGATAGGCATTTTAGATGTAGTTTCCGATAGGCATTTCAAAAATAGGTGCCGATAGGCATTTCAGATATAGGTGCCGATAGGCATATCAGATATAGTTGTCGATAGGCATTTAAAATATAGGTGCCGATAGGCATTTCAAATATAGGTGTCGATAGGCAGTTCAGATATAAATGCCGAAAGGCATTTCAGATATAGGTGCCGATAGGCATTTTTGATGTGGTTGCCGATAGGCATTTCAAATATGGGTGCTGATAGGCATTTCAGATGTAGTTTTCGTTAGGCATTTCAAAAATAGGTGCCGATAGGCATTTCAGATATAGGTGCCGATAGGCACTTCAGATATAGTTGCCGATTGGCATTTTAAAAATAGGTTCCGTTAGGCATTTCAGATATAGAAGCGGATAGGCATTTCAAATATAGGTGCCGATAGGCATTTCAGATATGGTTGCCGATAGGCATTTCAAATATAGGTGCTTATAGGCATTTCAGATGTAGTTTCCAATAGGCATTTCAAAAATAGGTGCCGATAGGCATTTCAGATATAGGTGCCGATAGGCATTTCAGATATAGAAGCCAATAGGTATTTCTAATATAGGTGTCGATAGGCATTTAAGATATATTACCGATAGGCATTTCAAATATAGGTGCTGATAGGCATTTCAGATGTAGTTTCTGATAGGACTTTCAAAAATAGATGCCGATAGGCATTTCAGATAAAGGTGCCGATAGGCATTTCAGATATAGTTCCCGATTGGCATTATAAAAATAGGTGCCGATAGGCATTTTAGATGTAGTTTCCGATAGGCATTTCAAAAATAGGTGCCGATAGGCATTTCAGATATAGGTGCCGATAGGCATATCAGATATAGTTGCCGATAGACATTTAAAATATAGGCTCCGATAGGCAATTCAAATATAGGTGTCGATAGGCATTTCAGATATAAATGCCGAAAGGCATTTCAGATATAGGTGCCGATAGGCATTTCTGATGTGGTTGCCGATAGGCATTTCAAATATAGGTGCTGATAGGCATTTCAGATGTAGTTTTCGATAGGCATTTCAAAAATAGGTGATGATAGGCATTTCAGATATAGGTGCCGATAGGCACTTCAGATATAGTTGCCGATTGGCATTTTAAAAATAGGTGCCGATAGGCATTTCAGATATAGAAGCCGATAGGCATTTCAAATATAGGTGCCGATAGGCATTCCAGATATGGTTGCCGATAGGCATTTCAAATATAGGTGCTGATAGGCATTTCTGATGTAGTTTCCGATAGGCATTTCAAAAACTGGTGCCGATAGGCATTTCAGATATAGGTGCCGATAGGCATTTCAGATATAGTTGCCGATTGGCATTTTAAAAATAGGTGCCGATAGTCATTTCAGATATAGAAGCCGATAGGTCATTCAAATATAGGTGTCGATAGGTATTTCAGATATGGTTTCCGATAGGCATTTCAAATATTGTGGCTGATAGGCATTTCAGATGTAGTTTCCGATAGGCATTTCAAAAATAGGTGCCGATAGGCATTTCAGATATAGGTGCCGATAGGCATTACGGATATAGTTGCCGATTGGCATTTTAAAAATAGGTGCCGATAGGCATTTCAGATATAGGAGCCGATAGGCATTTCAAATATAGGTGCCGATAGGCATTCCAGTTATGGTTGCCGATGGGCATTTCAAATATAGGTGCTGATAGGCATTTCAGATGTAGTTTCCGATAGGCATTTCAAAAATAGGTGCCCATAGGCATTTCAGATAAAGGTGCCGATAGGCATTACAGATATAGTTGCCGATTGGCATTTTAAAAATAGGTGCCGATAGGCATTTTAGATGTAGTTTCCGATAGGCATTTCAAATGTAGAAGCAGATAGGCATTTCAAATATAGTTTCCGATTGGCATTTTAAAAATAGGTGCCGATAGGCTTTTCAGATATAGAAGCCGATAGGCATTTCAAATATAGGTGCCGATAGGCATTCCAGATATGGTTGCCGATAGGCATTTCATATATAAGTGCTGATAGGCATTTCAGAACTAGTTTCCGATAGGCATTTAAAAAATAGGTACTGATAGGCATTTCAGATATAGGTGCCGATAGGCATTTCAGATATATTTGCCAATTGGCATTTTAAAAATAGGTGTCGATAGGCATTTCAGATATAGAAGCCGATAGGCATTTCAAATATAGGTGCCGATAGGCATTCCAGATATGGTTGCCGATAGGCATTTCAAATATAGGTGCTGATAGGCATTTTAGATGTAGTTTCCGATAGGCATTTCAAAAATTGGTGCCGATAGGCATTTCAGATATAGGTGCCGATAGGCATTTCAGATATAGTTGCCGATTGGCATTTTAAGGGTAGGTGCCGTAAGGCATTTCAGATATAGAAGCCGATAGGTATTTCAAGTATAGGTGTCGATAGGCATTTCAGATATGGTTGCCGATAGGCATTTCAAATATAGGTACTGATAGGCATTTCAGATGTAGTTTCCGATAGGCATTTCAAAAATAGGTGCCGATAGGCATTTCAGATAAAGGTGCCGATAGGCATTACAGATATAGTTGCCGATTTGCATTTTAAAAATAGGTGCCGATAGGCATTTTAGATGTAGTTTCCGATAGGCATTTCAAATATAGAAGCAGATAGGCATTTCAGATATAGTTTCCGATTGGCATTTTAAAAATAGGTGCCGATAGGCTTTTCAGATATAGAACCCGATAGGCATTTCAAATATAGGTGCCGATAGGCATTCCAGATATGGTTGCCGATAGGCATTTCAAATATAAGTGCTGTTAGGCATTTCAGAAGTAGTTTCCGATAGGCATTTAAAAAATAGGTACTGATAAGCATTTCAGATATAGGTGCCGATAGGCATTTCAGATATAGTTGCCAATTGGCATTTTAAAAATAGGTGTCGATAGGCATTTCAGATATAGAAGCCGATAGGCATTTCAAATATAGGTGCCGATAGGCATTCCAGATATGGTTGCCGATAGGCATTTCAAATATAGGTGCTGATAGGCATTTTAGATGTAGTTTCCGATAGGCATTTCAAAAATTGGTGCCGATAGGCATTTCAGATATAGGTGCCGATAGGCATTTCAGATATAGTTGCCGATTGGCATTTTAAAAATAGGTGCCGATAGGCATTTCAGATATAGAAGCCAATAGGTATTTCTAATATAGGTGTCGATAGGCATTTAAGATATATTACCGATAGGCATTTCAAATATAGGTGCTGATAGGCATTTCAGATGTAGTTTCCGATAGGCATTTCAAAAATAGATGCCGATAGGCATTTCAGATAAAGGTGCCGATAGGCATTTCAGATATAGTTCCCGATTGGCATTATAAAAATAGGTGCCGATAGGCATTTTAGATGTAGTTTCCGATAGGCATTTCAAAAATAGGTGCCGATAGGCATTTCAGATATAGGTGCCGATAGGCATATCAGATATAGTTGCCGATAGGCATTTAAAATATAGGCTCCGATAGGCATTTCAAATATAGGAGTCGATAGGCATTTCAGATATAAATGCCGAAAGGCATTTCAGATAAAGGTGCCGATAGGCATTTCTGATGTGGTTGCCGATAGGCATTTCAAATATAGTTGCTGATAGGCATTTCAGATGTAGTTTTCGATAGGCATTTCAAAAATAGGTGCCGATATGCATTTCAGATATAGGTGCTGATAGGCACTTCAGATATAGTTGCCGATTGGCATTTTAATAATAGGTGCCGATAGGCATTTCAGATGTAGGTGCTGATAGGCATTTCAGATGTAGTTTCCGATAGGCATTTCAAAAATTGGTGCCGATAGGCATTTCAGATATAGGTGCCGATAGGCATTTCTGATGTGGTTGCCGATAGGCATTTCAAATATAGGTGCTGATAGGCATTTCAGATGTAGTTTCCGATAAGCATTTCAAAAATTGGTGCCGATAAGCATTTCAGATATAGGTGCCGATAGGCATTTAAGATATAGAAGCCGATAGGCATTTCAAATGAAGGTGCCGATAGGCATTCCAGATATGGTTGCCGATAGGCATTTCAAATATAGGTGCTGATAGGCATTCCAGATGTAGTTTCCGATAGGCATTTCAAAAATTGATGCCGATAGGCATTTCAGATATAGGTGCCGATAGGCATTTCAGATATAGTTGCCAATTGGCATTTTAAAAATAGGTGCCGATAGGCATTTCAGATATAGAAGCCGATAAGCATTTCAAATATAGGTGCTGATAGGCATTTTAGATGTAGTTTCCGATAGGCATTTAAAAAATTGATGCCGATAGGCATTTCAGATATAGGTGCCGATAGGCATTTCAGATATAGTTGCCGATTAACATTTTAAAAACAGGTGCCGATAGGCATTTCAGATATAGAAGCCGATAGGTATTTCAAATATAGGTGTCGATAGGCATTTCAGATATGGTTGCCGATAGGCATTTCAAATATAGGTGCTGATAGGCATTTCAGATGTAGTTTTCGATAGGCATTTCAAAAATTGGTGCCGATAGGCAGTTCAGATATAGTTGCCGATTGGCATTTTAAAAATAGGTGCCGATAGGCATTTCAGATATAGAAGCCGATAGGTAATTCAAATATAGGTGTCGATAGGCATTTCAGATATGGTTGCCGATAGGCATTTCAAATATAGGTGCTGATAGGCATTTCAGATGTAGTTTCCGAAAGGCATTTCAAAAATAGGTGTCGATAGGCATTTCAGATATAGGTGCCGATAGGCATTTCAGATATAGGTGCTGATAGGCATTTCAGATATAGTTGCCGATTGGCATTTTAAAAATAGGTGCCGATAGGCATTTCAAATATAGAAGCCGATAGGCATTTCAAATATAGGTGCCGATAGGCATTCCAGATATGGTTGCCGATAGGCATTTCAAATATAGGTGCTGATGGGCATTTCAGATGTAGTTTCCGATAGGCATTTCAAAAATTGGTGCCGATAGGCAGTTCAGATATAGTTGCCGATTGGCATTTTAAAAATAGGTGCCGATAGGCATTTCAGATATAGAAGCCGATAGGTAATTCAAATATAGGTGTCGATAGGCATTTCAGATATGGTTGCCGATAGGCATTTCAAATATAGGTGCTGATAGACATTTTAGATGTAGTTTCCGATAGGCATTTCAAAAATAGGTGCCGATAGGCATTTCAGATATAGGTGCCGATAGGCATTACAGATATAGTTGCCGATTGTCATTTTAAAAATAAGTGCCGATAGGCATTTTAGATATAGAAGCCGATAGGCATTTCAAATATAGGTGCCGATAAGCATTCCAGATATGGTTGCCGATAGGAATTTCAAATATAGGTGCTGATAGGCATTTCAGATGTAGTTCCCGATAGGCATTTCAAAATAGGTGCCGATAGGCATTTCAGATATAGGTGCCGATAGGCATTTCAGATATAGTTGCCGATTGGCATTTTAAAAATAGGTGCCGATAGGCAGTTCATATATAGGTGCCGATAGGCATTCCACATATGGTTGCCGATGGGCATTTCAAATATAGGTGCTGATAGGCATTTCAGATGTAGTTTCCTATAGGCATTTCAAAAATAGGTGCCGATAGGCATTTTAGATATAGAAGCCGATAGGTATTTCAAATATAGGTGTCGATAGTCATTTCAGATATGGTTTCCGATAGGCATTTCAAATATTGTGGCTGATAGGCATTTTAGATGTAGTTTCCGATAGGCATTTCAAAAACAGGTGCCGATAGGCATTTCAGATATAGGTGCCGATAGGCATTACAGATATAGTTGCCGATTGTCATTTTAAAAATAGGTGCCGATAGGCATTTCAGATATAGAAGCCGATAGGCATTTCAAATATAGGTGCCGATAGGCATTCTAGATATGGTTGCAGATTGGCATTTTAAATATAGGTGCTGATAGGCATTTCAGATGTAGTTTCCGATAGGCATTTTGAAAATTGGTGCCGATAGGCATTTCAGATATTGGTGCCGATAGGCATTTCAGATATTGTTGCCGATTGGCATTTTAAAAATAGGTGCCGATAGGCATTTCAGATATAGAAGCCGATAGGCATTTCAAATAGAGGTGCCGATAGGCATTCCAGATATGGTTGCCGATAGGAATTTCAAATATAGGTGCTGATAGGCATTTCAGATGTAGTTTCCGATAGGCATTTCAAAAATAGGTGCCGATAGGCATTTCAGATATAGAAGCCGATAGGCATATCAAATATAGGTGCCGATAAGCATTCCAGATATGGTTGCCGATAGGCATTTCAAATATAGGTGCTGATAGGCATTTCAGATGTAGTTTCCGATAACCATTTCAAAAATTGGTGCCGATAAGCATTTCAGATGTAGGTGCCGATAGGCATTTAAGATATAGAAGCCGATGGGCATTTCAAATGAAGGTGCCGATAGGCATTCCAGATATGGTTGCCGATAGGCATTTCAAATATAGGTGCTGATAGGCATTCCAGATGTAGTTTTCGATAGGCATTTCAAAAATTGATGCCGATAGGCATTTCAGATATAGGTGCCGATAGGCATTTCAGATATAGTTGTCAATTGGCATTTTAAAAATAGGTGCCGATAGGCATTTCAGATATAGAAGCCGATAAGCATTTCAAATATAGGTGCTGATAGGCATTTTAGATGTAGTTTCCGATAGGCATTTAAAAAATTGATGCCGATAGGCATTTCAGATATAGGTGCCGATAGGCATTTCAGATATAGAAGCCGATAGGTATTTCAAATATAGGTGTCGATAGGCATTTCAGATATGGTTGCCGATAGGCATTTCAAATATAGGTGCTGATAGGCATTTCAGATGTAGTTTTCGATAGGCATTTCAAAAATTGGTGCCGATAGGCAGTTCAGATATAGTTGCCGATTGGCATTTTAAAAATAGGTGCCGATAGGCATTTCAGATATAGAAGCCGATAGGTAATTCAAATATAGGTGTCGATAGGCATTTCAGATATGGTTGCCGATAGGCATTTCAAATATAGGTGCTGATAGGCATTTCAGATGTAGTTTCCGAAAGGCATTTCAAAAATAGGTGTCGATAGGCATTTCAGATATAGGTGCCGGTAGGCATTTCAGATATAGGTGCTGATAGGCATTTCAGATATAGTTGCCGATTGGCATTTTAAAAATAGGTGCCGATAGGCATTTCAAATATAGAAGCCGATAGGCATTTCAAATATAGGTGCCGATAGGCATTCCAGATATGGTTGCCGATAGGCATTTCAAATATAGGTGCTGATGGGCATTTCAGATGTAGTTTCCGATAGGCATTTCAAAAATTGGTGCCGATAGGCAGTTCAGATATAGTTGCCGATTGGCATTTTAAAAATAGGTGCCGATAGGCATTTCAGATCTAGAAGCCGATAGGTAATTCAAATATAGGTGTCGATAGGCATTTCAGATATGGTTGCCGATAGGCATTTCAAATATAGGTGCTGATAGACATTTTAGATGTAGTTTCCGATAGGCATTTCAAAAATAGGTGCCGATAGGCATTTCAGATATAGGTGCCGATTGGCATTTCAGATATAGTTGCCGATTAGCATTTTAAAAATAGGTGCCGATAGGCATTTTTAATGTAGTTAACGATGGGCATTTCAAAAATAGGTGCCGTTATGCATTTCAGATATAGGTGCCGATAGGCATATCAGATATAGTTGCCGATAGGCATTTAAAATATAGGTGCCGATAGGCATTTCAAATATAGGTGTCGATATGCATTTCAGATATAAATGTCGAAAGGCATTTCAGATATAGGTGCCGATAGGCATTTCTGTTGTGGTTGCCGATAGGCATTTCAAATATAAGTGCTAATAGGCATTTCAGATGTAGTTTTCATTAGGCATTTCAAAAATAGGTGCCGATAGGCATTTTAGATAAAGGTGCCGATAGGCACTTCAGATATATTTGCCGATTGGCATTTTAAAAATAGGTGCCGATAGGCATTTCAGATATAGAAGTCGATAGGCATTTGAAATATAGGTGCCGATAGGCATTTCAGATATGGTTGCCGATAGGCATTTCAAATATAGGTGCTGATAGGCATTTCAGATGTAGTTTCCGATAGGTATTTCAAAAATTGGTGCCGATAGGCATTTCAGATATAGGTGCCGATAGGCATTTCAGATATAGTTGCCGATTGGCATTTTAAAAATAAGTGCCGATAGGCATTTCAGATATAGGTGCCGATAGGCATTTCAGATAGAGTTACCGATTGGCATTTTAAAAATAGGTGCCGATAGGCATTTCAGATATAGGTGCCGATAGGCATATCAGATATAGTTGCCGATAGGCATTTAAAATATTGGTTGCCGATAGGCATTTCAAATATAGGTGTCAATAGGCATTTCAGATATAAATGCCGAAGGGCATTTCAGATATAGGTGCCGATAGGCATTTCTGATGTGGTTGCCGATAGGCATTTCAAATATAGGTGCTGATAGGCATTTCAGATGTGGTTTCCGATAGGCATTTCAAAAATAGGTGCCGATAGGCATTTCAGATATAGGTGCCGATAGGCATTTCAGATATAGTTGCCGATTGGCATTTTAAAAATAGGTGCCGATAGGCATTTTAGATGTAGTTTCCGATAGGCATTTCAAAAATAGGTGCCGTTAGGCATTTCAGATAAAGGTGCCGATAGGCATATCAGATATAGTTGCCGATAGGCATTTAAAATATAGGTGCCGATAGGCATTTCAAATATAGGTGACGATAGGCATTTCAGATATAAATGCCGAAAGGCATTTCAGATATAGGTGCCGATAGGCATTTCTGATGTGGTTGCCGATAGGCATTTCAAATATAGGTGCTGATAGGCATTTCAGATGTAGTTTTCGATAGGCATTTCAAAAATAGGTGCCGATAGGCATTTCAGATATAGGTGCCGATAGGCACTTCATATATATTTGCCGATTGGCATTTTAAAAATAGGTGCCGATAGGCATTTCAGATATAGAAGCCGATAGGCATTTTAAATATAGGTGCCGATAGGCATTCCAGATATGGTTGCTGATAGGCATTTCAAATATAGGTGCTGATAAGCATTTCAGATGTAGTTTCCAATAGGCATTTCAAAAATAGGTGCCGATAGGCATTTCAGATATAGGTGCCGATAGGCATTTCAGATATAGTTTCCGAATGGCATTTTAAAAATAGGTGCCGATAGGCATTTCAGATATAGTTGCCGATTGGCATTTTAAAAATAGGTGCTGATAGGCATTTCAGATATAGAAGCCGATAGGTATTTCAAATATAGGTGTCGATAGGCATTTCAGATATGGATGCCGATAGGCATTTCAAATATAGGTGCTGATAGGCATTTCAGATGTAGTTTCCGATAGGCATTTCAAAAATAGGTGCTGATAGGCATTTCAGATGTAGTTTTCGATAGGCATTTCAAAAATAGCTGCCGATAGGCATTTCAGATATAGGTGCCGATAGGCACTTCATATATAGTTGCCAATTGGCATTTTAAAAATAGGTGCCGATAGGCATTTCAGATATAGAAGCCGATAGGTATTTCAGATATAGGTGTCGATAGGCATTTTAGATATGGTTGCCGATAGGCATATTAAATATAGGTGCTGATAGGCATTTCAGATGTAGTTTCCGATAGGCATTTCAAAAATAGTTGTCGATAGGCATTTCAGATATAGGTGCCGATAGGCATTTCAGATATAATTGCCGATTGGCATTTTAAAAATAGATTTCGTTAGGCATTTTAGATATAGAAGCCGATAGGCATTTCAAATATAGGTGCCGATAGGCATTCCAGATATTGTTGCCGATAGGCATTTCAAATATAGATGCTGATAGGCATTCCAGATGTAGTTTCCGATAGGCATTTCAAAAATTGGTGCCGATAGGCATTTCAGACATAAGTGCCGATAGGCATCTCAGATATAGTTACCGATTGGCATTTTAAAAATAGGTGCCGATAGGCATTTCAGATATAGAAGCCGATAGGTATTTCAAATATAGGTGTCGATAGGCATTTCAGATATGGATGCCGATAGGCATTTCAAATATAGGTGCTGATAGGCATTTCAGATGTAGTTTCCGATAGGCATTTCAAAAATAGGTGCCGATAGGCATTTCAGATATAGGTGTCGATAGGCATTTCAGATATATTTGCCGATTGGCATTTTAAAAATAGGTGCCGATAGGCATTTCAGATATAGAAGCCGATAGGCATTTCAAATATAGGTGCCGATAGGCATTCCAGATATGGTTGCCGATAGGCATTTCAAATATAGGTGCTGATAGGCATTTCAGATGTAGTTTCCGATAGGCATTTCAAAAATAGGTGCCGATAGGCATTTCAGATATAGGTGCCGATAGGCATTTCAGATATAGTTGCCAATTGGCATTTTAAAAATAGGTGCCGATAGGCATTTCAGATATAGAAGCCGATAGGCATTTCAAATATAGGTGCCGATAGGCATTCCAGATATGGTTGCCGATAGGCATTTCAAATATAGGTGCTGATAGGCATTTTAGATGTAGTTTCCGATAAGCATTTCAAAAATTGATGCCGATAGGCATTTCAGATATAGGTGCCGGTAGGCATTTCAGATATAGTTGCCGATTGGCATTTTAAAAACAGGTGCCGATAGGCATTTCAGATATCGAAGCCGATAGGTATTTCAAATATAGGTGTCGATAGGCATTTCAGATATGGTTGCCGATAGGCATTTCAAATATAGGAGCAGATAGGCATTTCAGATGTAGTTTCCGAAAGGAATTTCAAAAATAGGTGCCGATAGGCATTTTTGATATAGGTGCCGATGGGCATTTCAGATATAGTTTCCAATTGGCATTTTAAAAATAGGTGCCGATAGGCATTTCAGATATAGAAGCCGATAGGTATTTCAAATATAGGTGTCGATAGGCATTTCAGATTTAGTTGCCGATTGGCATTTTAAAAATAGGTGCCGATAGGCATTTCAGATATAGAAGCCGATAGGCATTTTAAATATAGGTGCCGATAGGCATTTCAGATATGGTTGCCGATAGGCATTTCAAATATAGGAACAGATAGGCATTTCAGATGTAGTTTCCGAAAGGCATTTCAAAAATAGGTGCCGATAGGCATTTCAGATATAGGTGCCGATAGGCATTTCAGATATAGTTTCCGATTGGCATTTTAAAAATAGGTGTCGATAGGCATTTCAGATATAGAAGCCGATAGGCATTTTAAATATAGGTGCCGATAGGCATTCCAGATATGGTTGCCGATAGGCATTTCAAATATAGGTGCTGATAGGCATTTTAGATGTAGTTTCCGATAGGCAATTCAAAAATTGGTGCCGATAGGCATTTCAGATATAGGTACCGATAGGCATTTCAGATATAGTTGCCGATTGGCATTTTAAAAGTAGGTGCCGATAGGCATTTCAGATATAGAAGCCGATAGGTATTTCAAATATAGGTGTCGATAGGCATTTCAGATTTAGTTGCCGATTGGCATTTTAAAAATAGGTGCCGATAGGCATTTCAGATATAGAAGCCGATAGGCATTTCAAATATAGGTGCCGATAGGCATTCCAGATATTGTTGCCGATTGGCATTTCAAATATAGGTGCTGATAGGCATTCCAGATGTAGTTTGCGATAGGCATTTCAAAAATTGGTGCCGATAGGCATTTCAGACATAGGTGCCGATAGGCATCTCAGATATAGTTACCGATTGGCATTTTAAAAATAGGTGCCGATAGGCATTTCAGATATAGAAGCCGATAGGTATTTCAAATATAGGTGTCGATAGGCATTTCAGATATGGATGCCGATAGGCATTTTAAATATAGGTGCTGATAGGCATTTTAGATGTAGTTTCCGATAGGCATTTCAAAAATAGGTGCCGATAGGCATTTCAGATATATGTGTCGATAGGCATTTCAGATATATTTGCCGATTGGCATTTTAAAAATAGGTGCCGATAGGCATTTCAGATATAGAAGCCGATAGGCATTTCAAATATAGGTGCCGATAGGCATTCCAGATATGTTTGCCGATAGGCATTTCAAATATAGGTGCTGATAGGCATTTCAGATGTAGTTTCCGATAGGCATTTCAAAAATAGGTGCCGATAGGCATTTCAGATATAGGTGCCGATAGGCATTTCAGATATAGTTGCCAATTGGCATTTTAAAAATAGGTGCCGATAGGCATTTCAGATATAGAAGCCGATAGGCATTTCAAATATAGGTGCCGATAGGCATTCCAGATATGGTTGCCGATAGGCATTTCAAATATAGGTGCTGATAGGCATTTTAGATGTAGTTTCCGATAGGCATTTCAAAAATTGATGCCGATAGGCATTTCAGATATAGGTGCCGGTAGGCATTTCAGATATAGTTGCCGATTGGCATTTTAAAAACAGGTGCCGATAGGCTTTTCAGATATAGACGCCGATAGGTATTTCAAATATAGGTGTCGATAGGCATTTCAGATATGGTTGCCGATAGGCATTTCAAATATAGGAGCAGATAGGCATTTCAGATGTAGTTTCCGAAAGGCATTTCAAAAATAGGTGCCGATAGGCATTTCAGATATAGGTGCCGATGGGCATTTCAGATATAGTTTCCAATTGGCATTTTAAAAATAGGTGTCGATAGGCATTTCAGATATAGAAGCCGATAGGCATTTTAAATATAGGTGCCGATAGGCATTCCAGATATGGTTGCCGATAGGCATTTCAAATATAGGTGCTGATAGGCATTTTAGATGTAGTTTCCGATAGGCATTTCAAAAATTGGTGCCGATAGGCATTTCAGATATAGGTGCCGATAGGCATTTCACATATAGTTGCCGATTGGCATTTTAAAAATAGGTGCCGATAGGCATTTCAGATATAGAAGCCGATAGGTATTTCAAATATAGGTGTCGATAGGCATTTCAGATTTAGTTGCCGATTGGCATTTTAAAAATAGGTGCCGATAGGCATTTCAGATATAGAAGCCGATAGGCATTTCAAATATAGGTGCCGATAGGCATACCAGATATGGTTGCCGATAGGCATTTCAAATATAGGTGCTGATAGGCATTTCAGATGTAGTTTCCGATAGGCATTTCAAAAATTGGTGCCGATAGGCATTTAAGATATAGGTGCCGATAGGCATTTCAGATATAGTTGCCGATTGGCATTTTAAAAATAGGTGCTGATAGGCATTTAAGATATAGAAGCCGATAGGTATTTCAAATATAGGTGTCGATAGGCATTTCAGATATGGTTGAAGATAGGCATTTCAAATATTGGTGCTGATAGGCATTTCAGATGTAGTTTCCGATAGGCATTTCAAAAATAGGTGCCGATAGGCATTTCAGATATAGGTGCCGATAGGCATTACAGATATAATTGCCGATTGGCATTTTAAAAATAGGTGCCGATAGGCATTTTAGATATAGAAGCCGATAGGCATTTCAAATATAGGTGCCGATAGGCATTTTAGACATAGTTGCCGATAGGCATTTCAAATATAGGTGCTGATAGGCATTTCTGATGTAGTTCCCGATAGGCATTTCAAAATAGGTGCCGATAGGCATTTCAGATATAGGTGCCGATAGGCATTTCAGATATAGTCGCCGATTGGCATTTTAAAAATAGGTGCCGATAGGCATTTCAGATATAGGAGCCGATAGGCATTTCAAATATAGGTGCCGATAGGCATTCCAGATATGGTTGCCGATGGGCATTTCAAATATAGGTGCTGATAGGCATATCAGATGTAGTTTCCGATAGGCATTTCAAAAATAGGTGCCGATAGGCATTTCAAATATATGTGCCGATAGGCATTTCAGATATAGAAGCCGATAGGCATTTCAAATATAGGTGCCGATAGGCATTCCAGATATGGTTGCCGATGGGCATTTCAAATATAGGTGCTGATAGGCATTTCAGATGTAGTTTCCGATAGGCATTTCAAAAATATGTGCCGATAGGCATTTCAGATATAGGTGCCGATAGGCATTTCAGATATAGTTGCCGATTGGCATTTTAAAAATAGGTGCCGATAGGCATTTCAGATATAGAAGCCGATAGGCATATCAAATATAGGTGCCGATAAGCATTCAAGATATGTTTGCCGATAGGCATTTCAAATATAGGTGCTGATAGGCATTTCAGATGTGGTTTCCGATAAGCATTTTAAAAATTGGTGCCGTTAAGCATTTCAGATATAGGTGCCGACAGGCATTTCAGATATAGAAGCCGATAGGCATTTCAAATATAGGTGCCAATAGGCATTCCAGATATGGTTGCCGATAGGCATTTCAAATATAGGTGCTGATAGGCATTCCAGATGTAGTTTCCGATAGGCATTTCAAAAATTGATGCCGATAGGCATTTCAGATATAGGTGCCGATAGGCATTTCAGATATAGTTGCCAATTGGCATTTTAAAATAGGTGCCGATAGGCATTTCAGATATAGAAGCCGATAGGCATTTCAAATATAGGTGCTGATAGGCATTTTAGATGTAGTTTCCGATAGGCATTTCAAAAATTGATGCCGATAGGCATTTCAGATATAGGTGCCGATAGGCATTTCAGATATAGTTGCCAATTGGCATTTTAAAATAGGTGCCGATAGGCATTTCAGATATAGTTGCCGATTGACGTTTTAAAAACAGGTGCCGATAGGAATTTCAGATATAAAAGCCGATAGGTATTTCAAATATAGGTGTCGATAGGTATTTCAAATATAGGTGTCGATAGGCATTCCAGATATGGTTGCCGATAGGCATTTCAAATATAGGAGCAGATAGGCATTTAAGATGTAGTTTCCGAAGGGCATTTCAAAAATAGGTGCCGATAGGCATTTCAGATATAGGTGCCGATAGGCATTTCAGATATAGTTGCCGATTGGCATTTTAAAAATAGGTGCCGATAGGCATTTCAAATATAGAAGCCGATAGGCATTTCAAATATAGGTGCCGATAGGCATTCCAGATATGGTTGCCGATAGGCATTTCAAATATAGGTGCTGATAGGCATTTCAGATGTAGTTTCCGAAAGGCATTTCAAAAATTGGTGCCGATAGGCATTTCAGATATAGTTGCCGATTGGCATTTTAAAAATAGGTGCCGATAGGCATTTTAGATATAGAAGCCGATAGGTAATTCAAATATAGGTGTCGATAGGCATTTTAGATATGGTTGCCGATAGGCATTTCAAATATAGGTGCTGATAAGCATTTCAAATGCAGTTTCCGACAGGCATTTCAAAAATAGGTGCCGATAGGCATTTCAGATATAGGTGCCGATAGGCATTTCAGATATAGTTGCCGATTGGCATTTTAAAAATAGGTGCCGATAGGCATTTTAGATGTAGTTTCCGATAGGCATTTCAAAAATAGGTGCGTTAGGCATTTCAGATATAGGTGCCGATAGGCATATCAGATATAGTTGCCAATAGGCATTTAAAATATAGGTGCCGATAGGCATTTCAAATATAGGTGTCGATAGGCATTTCAGATATAAATGTCGAAAGGCATTTCAGATATAGGTGCCGATAGGCACTTCAGATATATTTGCCGATTGGCATTTTAAAAATAGGTGCCGATAGGCATTTCAGATATAGAATTTGATAGGCATTTCAAATATAGGTGATGATAGGCATTCCAGATATGGTTGCCGATAGGCATTTCAAATATAGGTGCTGATAGGCATTTCAGATGTTGTTTCCGATAGGCATTTTAAAAATTGGTGCCGATAGGCATTTCAGATATATTTGCCGATAGGCATTTCAGATATAGTTGCCGATTGGCATTTTAAAAATAGGTGCCGATAGGCATTTCAGATATAGGTGCCGATAGGCATTTCAGATATAGTTGCCGATTGGCTTTTTAAAAATAGGTGCCGATAGGCATTTTAGATGTAGTTTCCGATAGGTATTTCAAAAATAGGTGCCGATAGGCATTTTCGATATAGGTGCCGATAGGCATATCAGATATAGTTGCCGATAGGCATTTAAAATATAGATGCCGATAGGCATTTCAAATATAGGTGTCGATAGGCATTTCAGATATAAATGCCGAAAGGCATTTCAGATATAGGTGCCGATAGGCATTTCTGATGTGGTTGCTGATAGGAATTTCAAATATAGGTGCTGATAGGCATATAAGATGTAGTTTTCGATAGGCATTTCAAAAATAGGTGCCGATAAGCATTTCAGATATAGGTGCCGATAGGCACTTCAGATATAGTTGCCGATTGGTATTTTAAAAATAGGTGCCGATAGGCATTTCAGATATAGAAGCCGATAGGCATTTCAAATATAGGTGCCGATAGGCATTCCAGATATGGTTGCCGATAGGTATTTCAAATATAGGTGCTGATAGGCATTTCAGATGAAGTTTCCAATAGGCATTTCAAAAATAGGTGCCGATAGGCATTTCAGATATAGGTGCCGATAGGCATTTCAGATATAGTTTCCGAATGGCATTTTAAAAATAGGTGCCGATAGGCATTTCAGATATAGAAGCCGATAGGCATTTCAAATATAGATGCCGATAGGCATTCCAGATATAGTTGCCGATTGGCATTTTAAAAATAGGTGCCGATAGGCATTTCAGATATAGAAGCCGATAGGCATTTCAAATATAGGTGCCGATAGGCATTCCAGATATGGTTGCCGATAGGCATTTCAAATATAGGTGCTGATAGGCATTTCAGATGTAGTTTCCGATAGGCATTTCAAAAATAGGTGCCGATAGGCATTTCAGATATAGGTGCCGATAGGCATTCCAGATATGGTTGCCGATTGGCATTTCAAATATAGGTGCTGATAGGCATTTCAGATGTAGGTTCCGATAGGCATTTAAAAAATAGGTGCCGATAGGCATTTCAGATATAAGTGCCGATAGGCATTTCAGTTATAGTTGCCGATAGCCATTTTAAAAGTAGGTGCCGATAGGCATTTCAGATATAGAAGCCGATAGGCATTTCAAATATAGGTGCCGATAGGCATTCCAGATATGGTTGCCGATAAGCATTTCAAATATAGGTGCTGATAGGCATTTCAGATGTAGTTTCCCATAGGCATTTTAATAATATGTGCCGATAGGCATTTCAGATATAGAAGCTGATAGGCATTTCAAATATAGGTGCCGATAGGCATTCCAGATATGGTTGCTGATAGGCATTTCAAATATAGGTGCTGATAGGCATTTCAGATGTAGTTTCCGATAGGCATTTCAAAAATAGGTGCCGATAGGCATTTCAGATATAGGTGCCGATAGGCATTACCGATATAGTTGCCGATTGGCATTTTAAAAATAGGTGCCGATAGGCATTTTAGATATAGAAGCCGGTAGGCATTTCAAATATAGGTGCCGATAGGCATTCCAGATATTGTTGCCGATAGGCATTTCAAATATAGGTGCTGATAGGCATTTCAGATGTAGTTCCCGATAGGCATTTCAAAATAGGTGCCGATAGGCATTTCAGATATAGGTGCCGATAAGCATTTCAGATATAGTTGCCGATTGGCATTTTAAAAATAGGTGCCGATAGGCATTACAGATATAGTTGCCGATTGGCATTTTAAAAATAGGTGCCGATTGGCATTTCAGATATAGAAGCCGATAGGCATTTCAAATATAGGTGCCGATAGGCATTCCAGATATGGTTGCCGATGGGCATTTCAAATAAAGGTGCTGATAGGCATTTCAGATGTAGTTTCCGATAGGCATTTTAAAAATTAGCGCCGATAGGCATTTCAGATATAGGTGCTGATAGGCATTTCAAATATAGTTGCCGATTGGCATTTTAAAAATAGGTGCCGATAGGCATTTCAGATATAGAAGCCGATAGGCATTTCAAATGGAGGTGCCGATAGGCATTCCAGATATGGTTGCCGATAGGCATTTCAAATATAGGTGCTGATAGGCATTTCAGATGTAGTTTCCGATAGGCATTTCAAAAATAGGTGCCGATAGGCATTTCAGATATAGAAGCCGATAGGCATTTCAAATATAGGTGCCGATAGGCATTCCAGATATGGTTGCCGATAAGCATTTCAAATATAGGTGCTGATAGGCATTTCAGATGTAGTTTCCCATAGGCATTTTAATAAAAGGTGCCGATAGGCATTTCAGATATAGAAGCTGATAGGCATTTCAAATATAGGTGCCGATAGGCATTCCAGATATGGTTGCTGATAGGCATTTCAAATATAGGTGCTGATAGGCATTTCAGATGTAGTTTCCGATAGGCATTTCAAAAATAGGTGCCGATAGGCATTTCAGATATAGGTGCCGATAGGCATTACAGATATAGTTGCCGATTGGCATTTCAAAAATAGGTGCCGATAGGCATTTAGATATAGAAGCCGATAGGCATTTCAAATATAGGTGCCGATAGGCATTCCAGATATGGTTGCCGATAGGCATTTCAAATATAGGTGCTGATAGGCATTCCAGATGTAGTTTCCGATAGGCATTTCAAAAATTGATGCCGATAGGCATTTCAGATATAGGTGCCGATAGGCATTTCAAATATAGTTGCCAATTGGCATTTTAAAAATAGGTGCCGATAGGCATTTTAGATATAGAAGCCGATAGGCATTTCAAATATAGGTGCTGATAGGCATTTTAGATGTAGTTTCCGATAGGCATTTCAAAAATTGATGCCGATAGGCATTTCAGATATAGGTGCCGATAGGCATTTCAGATATAGTTGCCGATTGACATTTTAAAAACAGGTGCCGATAGGCATTTCAGATATAGAAGCCGATAGGTATTTCAAATATAGGTGTCGATAGGCATTTCAGATATGGTTGCCGATAGGCATTTCAAATATAGGAGCAGATAGGCATTTCAGATGTAGTTTCCGAAAGGCATTTCAAAAATAGGTGCCGATAAGCATTTCAGATATAGGTGCCGATAGGCATTTCAGATATAGGTGCCGATAGGCATTTCAGATATAGTTGCCGATTGGCATTTTAAAAATAGGTGCCGATAGGCATTTCAAATATAGAAGCCGATAGGCATTTCAAATATAGGTGCCGATAGGCATTCCAGATATGGTTGTCGATAGGCATTTCAAATATAGGTGCTGATACGCATTTCAGATGTAGTTTCCGATAGGCATTTCAAAAATTGGTGCCGATAGGCAGTTCAGATATAGTTGCCGATTGGCATTTTAAAAATAGGTGCCGATAGGCATTTCAGATATAGAAGCCGATAGGTAATTCAAATATAGGTGTCGATAGGCATTTCAGATATGGTTGCCGATAGGCATTTCAAATATAGAAGCTAATAGACATTTTAGATGTAGTTTCCGATAGGCATTTCAAAAATAGGTGCCGATAGGTATTTCAGATATAGGTGCCGATTGGCATTTCAGATAAAAATGTCGAAAGGCATTTCAGATATAGGTGCCGATAGGCATTTCTGTTGTGGTTGCCGATAGGCATTTCAAATATAGGTGCTAATAGGCATTTCAGATGTAGTTTTCATTAGGCATTTCAAAAATAGGTGCCGATAGGCATTTCAGATAAAGGTGCCAATAGGCTTTTCAGATATATTTGCCGATTGGCATTTATAAAATAGGTGCCGATAGGCATTTCAGATATAGAAGTCGATAGGCATTTCAAATATAGGTGCCGATAGGTATTCCAGATATGGCTGCCGATAGGCATTTCAAATATAGGTGCTGATAGGCATTTCAGATGTAGTTTCCGATAGGCATTTCAAAAATTGGTGCCGATAGGCATTTTAGATATATGTGCCGATAGGCATTTCAGATATAGTTTCCGATTGGCATTTCAAAAATAGGTGCCGATAGGCATTTCAGATATAGGTGCCGATAGGCATTTCAGATAGAGTTGCCGATTGGCATTTTAAAAATAGGTGCCGATTGGCATTTTAGATGTAGTTTCCGATAGGCATTTCAAAAATTGGTGCCGATAAGCATTTCAGATATAGGTGCCGATAGGCATATCAGATATAGGTGCCGATAGGCATTTAAAATATTGGTTGCCGATAGGCATTTCAAATATAGGTGTCAATAGGCATTTCAGATATAAATGCCGAAGGGCATTTCAGATATAGGTGCCGCTAGGCATTTCTGATGTGGTTGCCGATAGGCATTTCAAATATAGTGCTGATAGGCATTTCAGATGTGGTTTCCGATAGGCATTTCAAAAATAGGTGCCGATAGGCATTTCAGATATAGGTGCCGAAAGGCATTTCAGATATAGTTGCCGATTGGCATTTTAAAAATAGGTGCCGATAGGCATTTTAGATGTAGTTTCCGATAGGCATTTCAAAAATAGGTGCCGTTAGGCATATCAGATATAGGTGCCGATAGGCATGTCAGATATAGTTGCCGATAGGCATTTAAAATATAGGTGCCGATAGGCATTTCAAATATAGGTGACGATAGGCATTTCAGATATAAATGCCGAAAGGCATTTCAGATATAGGTGCCGATAGGCATTTCAGATATAGGTGCCGATAGGCATTTCAGATATAGTTGCCGATTGGCATTTTAAAAATAGGTGCCGATAGGCATTTCAAATATAGAAGCCGATAGGCATTTCAAATATAGGTGCCGATAGGCATTCCAGATATGGTTGTCGATAGGCATTTCAAATATAGGTGCTGATAGGCATTTCAGATGTAGTTTCCGATAGGCATTTCAAAAATTGGTGCCGATAGGCAGTTCAGATATAGTTGCCGATTGGCATTTTAAAAATAGGTGCCGATAGGCATTTCAGATATAGTTGCCGATTGGCATTTTAAAAATAGGTGCCGATAGGCATTTTAGATATAGTTTACGATGGGCATTTCAAAAATAGGTGCCGTTAAGCATTTCAGATATAGGTGCCGATAGGCATATCAGATATAGTTGCCGATAGGCATTTAAAATATAGGTGCCGATAGGCATTTCAAATATAGGTGTCGATATGCATTTCAGATATAAATGTCGAAAGGCATTTCAGATATAGGTGCCGATAGGCATTTCTGTTGTGGTTGCCGATAGGCATTTCAAATATAGGTGCTAATAGGCATTTCAGATGTAGTTTTAATTAGGCATTTCAAAAATAGGTGCCGATAGGCATTTTAGATAAAGGTGCCGATAGGCACTTCAGATATATTTGCCGATTGGCATTTTAAAAATAGGTGCCGATAGGCATTTCAGATATAGAAGTCGATAGGCATTTCAAATATAGGTGCCGATAGGCATTTCAGATATGGTTGCCGATAGGCATTTCAAATATAGGTGCTGATAGGCATTTCAGATGTAGTTTCCGATAGGTATTTCAAAAATTGGTGCCGATAGGCATTTCAGATATAGGTGCCGATAGGCATTTCAGATATAGTTGCCGATTGGCATTTTAAAAATAAGTGCCGATAGGCATTTCAGATATAGGTGCCGATAGGCATTTCAGATAGAGTTACCGATTGGCATTTTAAAAATAGGTGCCGATAGGCATTTCAGATATTGGTGCCGATAGGCATATCAGATATAGTTGCCGATAGGCATTTAAAATATTGGTTGCCGATAGGCATTTCAAATATAGGTGTCAATAGGCATTTCAGATATAAATGCCGAAGGGCATTTCAGATATAGGTGCCGATAGGCATTTCTGATGTGGTTGCCGATAGGCATTTCAAATATAGGTGCTGATAGGCATTTCAGATGTGGTTTCCGATAGGCATTTCAAAAATAGGTGCCGATAGGCATTTCAGATATAGGTGCCGATAGGCATTTCAGATATAGTTGCCGATTGGCATTTTAAAAATAGGTGCCGATAGGCATTTTAGATGTAGTTTCCGATAGGCATTTCAAAAATAGGTGCCGTTAGGCATTTCAGATAAAGGTGCCGATAGGCATATCAGATATAGTTGCCGATAGGCATTTAAAATATAGGTGCCGATAGGCATTTCAAATATAGGTGACGATAGGCATTTCAGATATAAATGCCGAAAGGCATTTCAGATATAGGTGCCGATAGGCATTTCTGATGTGGTTGCCGATAGGCATTTCAAATATACGTGCTGATAGGCATTTCAGATGTAGTTTTCGTTAGGCATTTCAAAAATAGGTGCCGATAGGCATTTCAGATATAGGTGCCGATAGGCACTTCATATATAGTTGCCGATTGGCATTTTAAAAATAGGTGCCGATAGGCATTTCAGATATAGAAGCCGATAGGCATTTCAAATATAGGTGCCGATAGGCATTCCAGATATGGTTGCTGATAGGCATTTCAAATATAGGTGCTGATAGGCATTTCAGATGTAGTTTCCAATAGGCATTTCAAAAATAGGTGCCGATAGGCATTTCAGATATAGGTGCCGATAGGCATTTCAGATATAGTTTCCGAATGGCATTTTAAAAATAGGTGCCGATAGGCATTTTAGATATAGAAGCCGATAGGCATTTCAAATATAGGTGCCGATAGGCATTCCAGATATGGTTGCCGATAGGCATTTCAAATATAGGTGCTGATAGGCATTTCAGATGTAGTTCCCGATAGGCATTTCAAAAATTGGTGCCGATAGGCATTTCAGATATAGGTGCCGATAGGCATTTCAGATATAGTTGCCGATTGGCATTTTAAAAATAGGTGCTGATAGGCATTTCAGATATAGAAGCCGATAGGTATTTCAAATATAGGTGTCGATAGGCATTTCAGATATGGATGCCGATAGGCATTTCAAATATAGGTGCTGATAGGCATTTCAGATGTAGTTTCCGATAGGCATTTCAAAAATAGGTGCTGATAGGCATTTCAGATGTAGTTTTCGATAGGCATTTCAAAAATAGGTGCCGATAGGCATTTCAGATATAGGTGCCGATAGGCACTTCATATATAGTTGCCGATTGGCATTTTAAAAATAGGTGCCGATAGGCATTTCAGATATAGAAGCCGATAGGTATTTCAGATATAGGTGTCGATAGGCATTTTAGATATGGTTGCCGATAGGCATTTCAAATATAGGTGCTGATAGGCATTTCAGATGTAGTTTCCGATAGGCATTTCAAAAATGGTTGTCGATAGGCATTTCAGATATAGGTGCCGATAGGCATTTCAGATATAGTTGCCGATTGGCATTTTAAAAATATATGTCGTTAGGCATTTTAGATATAGAAGCCGATAGGCATTTCAAATATAGGTGCCAATAGGCATTCCAGATATTGTTGCCGATAGGCATTTCAAATATAGGTGCTGATAGGCATTCCAGATGTAGTTTCCGATAGGCATTTCAAAAATTGGTGCCGATAGGCATTTCAGACATAGGTGCCGATAGGCATCTCAGATATAGTTACCGATTGGCATTTTAAAAATAGGTGCCGATAGGCATTTCAGATATAGAAGCCGATAGGTATTTCTAATATAGGTGTCGATAGGCATTTCAGATATGGATGCCGATAGGCATTTCAAATATAGGTGCTCATAGGCATTTCAGATTTAGTTTCCGATAGGCATTTCAAAAATAGGTGCCGATAGGCATTTCAGATATAGGTGTCGATAGGCATTTCAGATATATTTGCCGATTGGCATTTTAAAAATAGGTGCCGATAGGCATTTCAGATATAGAAGCCGATAGGCATTTCAAATATAGGTGCCGATAGGCATTCCAGATATGGTTGCCGATAGGCATTTCAAATATAGGTGCTGATAGGCATTTCAGATGTAGTTTCCGATAGGCATTTCAAAAATAGGTGCCGATAGGCATTTCAGATATAGGTGCCGATAGGCATTTCAGATATAGTTGCCAATTGGCATTTTAAAAATAGGTGCCGATAGGCATTTCAGATATAGAAGCCAATAGGCATTTCACATATAGGTGCCGATAGGCATTCCAGATATGGTTGCCGATAGGCATTTCAAATATAGGTGCTGATAGGCATTTTAGATGTAGTTTCCGATAGGCATTTCAAAAATTGATGCCGATAGGCATTTCAGATATAGGTGCCGGTAGGCATTTTAGATATAGTTGCCGATTGGCATTTTAAAAATAGGTGCCGATAGGCATTTTAGATATAGAAACCGATAGGCATTTCAAATATAGGTGCCGATAGGCATTTTTGACATAGTTGCCGATAGGCATTTCAAATATAGGTGCTGATAGGCATTTCTGATGTAGTTCCCGATAGGCATTTCAAAATAGGTGCCGATAGGCATTTCAGATATAGGTGCCGATAGGCATTTCAGATATAGAAGCCGATAGGTATTTCAGATATAGGTGTCGATAGGCATTTTAGATATGGTTGCCGATAGGCATTTCAAATATAGGTGCTGATAGGCATTTCAGATGTAGTTTCCGATAGGCATTTCAAAAATAGTTGTCGATAGGCATTTCAGATATAGGTGCCGATAGGCATTTCAGATATAGTTTCCGAATGGCATTTTAAAAATAGGTGCCGATAGGCATTTCAGATATAGAAGCCGATAGGTATTTCAAATATAGGTGTCGATAGGCATTTCAGATATGGTTGAAGATAGGCATTTCCTATTTTGGTGCTGATAGGCATTTCAGATGTAGTTTCCGATAGGCATTTCAAAAATAGGTGCCGATAGGCATTTCAGATATAGGTGCCGATAGGCATTACAGATATAGTTGCCGATTGGCATTTTAAAAATAGGTGCCGATAGGCATTTTAGATATAGAAGCCGATAGGCATTTCAAATATAGGTGCCGATAGGCATTTTAGACATAGTTGCCGATAGGCATTTCAAATATAGGTGCTGATAGGCATTTCTGATGTAGTTCCCGATAGGCATTTCAAAATAGGTGCCGATAGGCATTTCAGATATAGGTGCCGATAGGCATTTCAGATATAGTTGCCGATTGGCATTTTAAAAATAGGTGCCGATAGGCATTTCAGATATGGTTGCCGATGGGCATTTCAAATATAGGTGCTGATAGGCATATCAGATGTAGTTTCCGATAGGCATTTCAAAAATAGGTGCCGATAGGTATTTCAAATATATGTGCCGATAGGCATTTCAGATATAGAAGCCGATAGGCATTTCAAATATAGGTGCCGATAGGCATTCCAGATATGGTTGCCGATGGGCATTTCAAATATAGGTGCTGATAGGCATTTCAGATGTAGTTTCCGATAGGCATTTCAAAAATATGTGCCGATAGGCATTTCAGATATAGGTGCCGATAGGCATTTCAGATATAGTTGCCGATTGGCATTTTTAAAATAGGTGCCGATAGGCATTTCAGATATAGAAGCCGATAGGCATATCAAATATACGTGCCGATAAGCATTCAAGATATGGTTGCCGATAGGCATTTCAAATATAGGTGCTGATAGGCATTTCAGATGTAGTTTCCGATAAGCATTTCAAAAATTGGTGCCGTTAAGCATTTCAGATATAGGTGCCGACAGGCATTTCAGATATAGAAGCCGATAGGCATTTCAAATATAGGTGCCAATAGGCATTCCAGATATGGTTGCCGATAGGCATTTCAAATATAGGTGCTGATAGGCATTCCAGATGTAGTTTCCGATAGGCATTTCAAAAATTGATGCCGATAGGCATTTCAGATATAGGTGCCGATAGGCATTTCAGATATAGTTGCCAATTGGCATTTTAAAATATGTGCCGATAGGCATTTCAGATATAGAAGCCGATAGGCATTTCAAATATAGGTGCTGATAGGCATTTTAGATGTAGTTTCCGATAGGCATTTCAAAAATTGATGCCGATAGGCATTTCAGATATAGGTGCCGATAGGCATTTCAGATATAGTTGCCAATTGGCATTTTAAAATAGGTGCCGATAGGCATTTCAGATATAGTTGCCGATTGACATTTTAAAAACAGGTGCCGATAGGCATTTCAGATATAAAAGCCGATAGGTATTTCAAATATAGGTGTCGATAGGTATTTCAAATATAGGTGTCGATAGGCATTTCAGATATGGTTGCCGATAGGCATTTCAAATATAGGAGCAGATAGGCATTTAAGATGTAGTTTCCGAAAGGCATTTCAAAAATAGGTGCCGATAGGCATTTCAGATATAGGTGCCGATAGGCATTTCAGATATAGTTGCCGATTGGCATTTTAAAAATAGGTGCCGATAGGCATTTCAAATATAGAAGCCGATAGGCATTTCAAATATAGGTGCCGATAGGCATTCCAGATATGGTTGCCGATAGGCATTTCAAATATAGGTGCTGATAGGCATTTCAGATGTAGTTTCCGATAGGCATTTCAAAAATTGGTGCCGATAGGCATTTCAGATATAGTTGCCGATTGGCATTTTAAAAATAGGTGCCGATAGGCATTTTAGATATAGAAGCCGATAGGTAATTCAAATATAGGTGTCGATAGGCATTTTAGATATGGTTGCCGATAGGCATTTCAAATATAGGTGCTGATAAGCATTTCAAATGCAGTTTCCGACAGGCATTTCAAAAATAGGTGCCGATAGGCATTTCAGATATAGGTGCCGATAGGCATTTCAGATATAGTTGCCGATTGGCATTTTAAAAATAGGTGCCGATAGGCATTTTAGATGTAGTTTCCGATAGGTATTTCAAAAATAGGTGCCAATAGGCATTTTCGATATAGGTGCCGATAGGCATATCAGATATAGTTGCCGATAGGCATTTAAAATATAGGTGCCGATAGGCATTTCAAATATAGGTGTCGATAGGCATTTCAGATATAAATGCCGAAAGGCATTTCAGATATAGGTGCCGATAGGCATTTCTGATGTAGTTGCCGATAGGCATTTCAAATATAGGTGCTGATAGGCATATCAGATGTAGTTTTCGATAGGCATTTCTAAAATAGGTGCCGATAGGCACTTCAGATATAGTTGCCGATTGGTATTTTAAAAATAGGTGCCGATAGGCATTTCAGATATAGAAGAAGCCGATAGGCATTTCAAATATAGGTGCCGATAGGCATTCCAGATATGGTTGCCGATAGGCATTTCAAATATAGGTGCTGATAGGCATTTCAGATGTAGTTTCCAATAGGCATTTCAAAAATAGGTGCCGATAGGCATTTCAGATATAGGTGCCGATAGGCATTTCAGATATAGTTGCCGATTGGCATTTTAAAAATAGGTGCTGATAGGCATTTCAGATATAGAAGCCGATAGGTATTTCAAATATAGGTGTCGATAGGCATTTCAGATATGGATGCCGATAGGCATTTCAAATATAGGTGCTGATAGGCATTTCAGATGTAGTTTCCGATAGGCATTTCAAAAATAGGTGCTGATAGGCATTTCAGATATAGAAGCCGATAGGCATTTCAAATATAGATGCCGATAGGCATTCCAGATATAGTTGCCGATTGGCATTTTAAAAATAGGTGCCGATAGGCATTTCAGATATAGAAGCCGATAGGCATTTCAAATATAGGTGCCGATAGGCATTTCAGATATGGTTGCCGATAGGCATTTCAAATATAGGTGCTGATAGGCATTTCAGATGTAGTTTCCGATAGGCATTTCAAAAATTGGTGCCGATAGGCATTTCAGATATAGGTGTCGATAGGCATTTCAGATATGGTTGCCGATAGGCATTTTAAATATTGGTGCTGATAGGCATTTCAGATGTAGTTTCCGATAGGCATTTCAAAAATAGGTGCCGATAGGCATGTCAGATATAGGTGCCGATAGGCATTTCAGATATATTTGGCGATTGGCATTTTAAAAATAGGTGCCGATAGGCATTTCAGATATAGAAGCCGATAGGCATATCAAATATAGGTGCCGATAAGCATTCCAGATATGGTTGCCGATAGGCATTTTAAATATAGGTGCCGATAGGCATTTCAGATGTAGTTTCCGATAAGCATTTCAAAAATTGGTGCCGATAAGCATTTCAGATATAGGTGCCGACAGGCATTTCAGATATAGAAGCCGATAGGCATTTCAAATATAGGTGCCGATAGGCATTACAGATATAGTTGCCGATTGGCATTTTAAAAATAGGTGCCGATAGGCATTTCAGATATAGAAGCCGATAGGCATTTCAAATATAGGTGCCGATAGGCATTCCAGATATGCTTGCCGATGGGCATTTCAAATATAGGTGCTGATAGGCATTTCAGATGTAGTTTCCGATAGGCATTTTAAAAATTGGCGCCGGTAGGCATTTCAGATATAGGTGCCGATAGGCATTTCAGATATAGTTGCCGATTGGCATTTTAAAAATAGGTGCCGATAGGCGTTTCAGATATAGAAGCCGATAGGCATTTCAAATAGAGGTGCCGATAGGCATTCCAGGTATGGTTGCCGATGGGCATTTCAAATATAGGTGCTGATAGGCATTTCAGATGTAGTTTCCGATAGGCATTTCAAAAATAGGTGCCGATAGGAATTTCAGATATAGGTGCCGATAGGCATTTCAGATATAGTTGCCGATTGGCATTTTAAAAATAGGTGCCGATAGGCATTTTAGATATAGAAGCCGATAGGTATTTCAAATATAGGTGCCGATAGGCATTTCAGATATAGGTGCCGATAGGCATTACAGATATAGTTGCCGATTGGCATTTTAAATATAGGTGCCGATAGGCATTTCAGATATAGAAGCCGATAGGCATTTCAAATATAGGTGCTGATAGGCATTTCAGATGTAGTTTCCGATAGGCATTTCAAAAATAGGTGCCGATAGGCATTTCAGATATAGAAGCCGATAGGCATTTCAAATATAGGTGCCGATAGGCATTCCAGATATGGTTGCCGATAGGCATTTCAAATATAGGTGCTGATAGGCATTCCAGATGTAGTTTCCGATAGGCATTTCAAAAATTGATGCCAATAGGCATTTCAGATATAGGTGCCGATAGGCATTTCAGATATAGTTGCCAATTGGCATTTTAAAAAAAGGAGCCGATAGGCATTTTAGATATAGAAGCCGATAGGCATTTCAAATATAGGTGCTGATAGGCATTTTAGATGTAGTTTCCGATAGGCATTTCAAAAATTGATGCCGATAGGCATTTCAGATATAGGTGCCGATAGGCATTTCAGATAAAGTTGCCGATTGACATTTTAAAAACAGGTGCCGATAGGCATTTCAGATATAGGTGCCGATAGGCATTTCAGATATAGTTGCCGATTGGCATTTTAAAAATAGGTGCCGATAGGCATTTCAAATATAGAAGCCGATAGGCATTTCAAATATAGGTGCCGATAGGCATTCCAGATATGGTTGCCGATAGGCATTTCAAATATAGGTGCTGATAGGCATTTCAGATGTAGTTTCCGATAGGCATTTCAAAAATTGGTGCCGATAGGCAGTTCAGATATAGTTGCCGATTGGCATTTTAAAAATAGGTGCCGATAGGCATTTCAGATATAGAAGCCGATAGGTAATTCAAATATAGGTGTCGATAGGCATTTCAGAAATGGTTGCCGATAGGCATTTCAAATATAGGTGCTGATAGACATTTTAGATGTAGTTTCCGATAGGCATTTCAAAAATAGGTGCCGATAGGCATTTCAGATATAGGTGCCGATAGGCATTTCAGATATAGTTGCCGATTGGCATTTTAAAAATAGGTGCCGATAGGCATTTTAGATGTAGTTTACGATAGGCATTTCAAAAATAAGTGCCGTTAGGCATTTCAGATATAGGTGCCGATAGGCATATCAGATATAGTTGCCGATAGGCATTTAAAATATAGGTGCCGATAGGCATTTCAAATATAGGTGTCGATACGCATTTCAGATATAAATGTCGAAAGGCATTTCAGATATAGGTGCCGATAGGCATTTCTGTTGTGGTTGCCGATAGGCATTTCAAATATAGGTGCTAATAGGCATTTCAGATGTAGTTTTCATTAGGCATTTCAAAAATAGGTGCCGATAGGCATTACAGATATAGTTGCCGATTGGCATTTTAAAAATAGGTGCCGATAGGCATTTCAGATATAGTTGCCGATTGGCATTTTAAAAATAGGTGCCGATAGGCATTTTAGATGTAGTTTACGATAGGCATTTCAAAAATAAGTGCCGTTAGGCATTTCAGATATAGGTGCCGATAGGCATATCAGATATAGTTGCCGATAGGCATTTAAAATATAGGTGCCGATAGGCATTTCAAATATAGGTGTCGATACGCATTTCAGATATAAATGTCGAAAGGCATTTCAGATATAGGTGCCGATAGGCATTTCTGTTGTGGTTGCCGATAGGCATTTCAAATATAGGTGCTGATAGGCATTTCAGATGTAGTTTCCGATAAGCATTTCAAAAATTGGTGCCGATAAGCATTTCAGATATAGGTGCCGACAGGCATTTCAGATATAGAAGCCGATAGGCATTTCAAATATAGGTGCCGATAGGCATTCCAGATATGGTTGCCGATAGGCATTTCAAATATAAGTGCTGATAGGCATTCCAGATGTAGTTTCCGATAGGCATTTCAAAAATTGATGCCGATAGGCATTTCAGATATAGGTGCCGATAGGCATTTCAGATATAGTTGCCAATTAGCATTTTAAAATAGGTGCCGATAGGCATTTCAGATATAGAAGCCGATAGGCATTTCAAATATAGGTGCTGATAGGCATTTTAGATGTAGTTTCCGATAGGCATTTCAAAAATTGATGCCGATAGGCATTTCAGATATAGGTGCCGATAGGCATTTCACATATAGTTGCCGATTGACATTTTAAAAACAGGTGCCGATAGGCATTTCAGATATAAAAGCCGATAGGTATTTCAAATATAGGTGTCGATAGGTATTTCAAATATAGGTGTCGATAGGCATTTCAGATATGGTTGCCGATAGGCATTTCAAATATAGGAGCAGATAGGCATTTCAGATGTAGTTTCCGAAAGGCATTTCAAAAATAGGTGCCGATAGGCATTTCAGATATAGGTGCCGATAGGCATTTCAGATATAGTTGCCGATTAGCATTTTAAAAATAGGTGCCGATAGGCATTTCAAATATAGAAGCCGATAGGCATTTCAAATATAGGTGCCGATAGGCATTCCAGATATGGTTGCCGATAGGCATTTCAAATATAGGTGCTGATAGGCATTTCAGATGTAGTTTCCGATAGGCATTTCAAAAATTGGTGCCGATAGGCATTTCAGATATAGTTGCCGATTGGCATTTTAAAATTAGGTGCCGATAGGCATTTTAGATATAGAAGCCGATAGGTAATTCAAATATAGGTGTCGATAGGCATTTTAGATATGGTTGCCGTTAGGCATTTCAAATATAGGTGCTGATAAGCATTTCAAATGTAGTTTCCGACAGGCATTTCAAAAATAGGTGCCGATAGGCATTTCAGATATAGTTGCCGATTGGCATTTTAAAAATAGGTGCCAATAGGCATTTTAGATGTAGTTTCCGATAGGCATTTCAAAAATAGGTGCCGTTAGGCATTTCAGATATAGGTGCCGATAGGCATGTCAGATATAGTTGCCAATAGGCATTTAAAATATAGGTGCCGATAGGCATTTCAAATATAGGTGTCGATAGGCATTTCAGATATAAATGTCGAAAGGCATTTCAGATATAGGTGCCGATAGGCATCTCTGTTGTGGTTGCCGATAGGCATTTCAAATATAGGTGCCGATAGGCATTTCAGATATAGGTGCCGATAGGCACTTCAGATATATTTGCCGATTGGCATTTTAAAAATAGGTGCCGATAGGCATTTCAGATATAAAACTCGATAGGCATTTCAAATATAGGTGATGATAGGCATTCCAGATATGGTTGCCGATAGGCATTTCAAATATAGGTGCTGATAGGCATTTCAGATGTAGTTTCCGATAGGCATTTCAAAAATTGGTGCCGATAGGCATTTCAGATATAGGGGCCGATAGGCATTTCAGATATAGTTGCCGATTGGCATTTTAAAAATAGGTGCCGATAGGCATTTCAGATATAGGTGCCGATAGGCATTTCAGATATAGTTGCCGATTGGAATTTTAAAAATAGGTGCCGATAGGCATTTTAGATGTAGTTTCCGATAGGTATTTCAAAAATAGGTGCCGATAGGCATTTCAGATATAGGTGCCGATAGGCATATCAGATATAGTTGCCGATAGGCATTTAAAATATAGGTGCCGATAGGCATTTTAAATATAGGTGTCGATAGGCATTTCAGATATAAATGCCGAAAGGCATTTTAGATATATGTGCCGATAGGCATTTCTGATGTGGTTGCCGATAGGCATTTCAAATATAGGTGCTGATAGGCATTTCAGATGTAGTTTTCGAAAGGCATTTCAAAAATAGGTGCCGATAGGCATTTTAGATATAGGTGCCGATAGGCACTTCAGATATAGTTGCCGATTGGTATTTTAAAAATAGGTGCCGATAGGCATTTCAGATATAGGTGCCGATAGGCATTTCAGATATAGTTGCCAATTGGCATTTTAAAAATAGGTGCCGATAGGCATTTTAGATGTAGTTTCCGATAGGCATTTCAAAAATAGGTGCCGTTAGGCATTTCAGATATAGGTGCCGATAGGCATTTCAGAGATAGAAGCCGATAGGCATTTCAAATACAGGTGCCGATAGGCATTCCAGATATGGTTGCCGATAGGCATTTCAAATATAGGTGCTGATAGGCATTTCAGAAGTAGTCTCCAATAGGCATTTCAAAAATAGGTGCCGATAGGCATTTCAGATATAGGTGCCGATAGGCATTTCAGATATAGTTTCCGAATGACATTTTAAAAATAGGTGCCGATAGGCATTTCAGATATAGAAGCCGATAGGCATTTCAAATATAGATGCCGATAGGCATTCCAGATATAGTTGCCGATTGGCATTTTAAAAATAGGTGCCGATAGGCATTTCAGATATAGAAGCCGATAGGTATTTCAAATATAGGTGCCGATAGGCATTCCAGATATGGTTGCCGATAGGCATTTCAAATATAGGTGCTGATAGGCATTTCAGATGTAGTTTCCGATAGGCATTTCAAAAATTGGTGCCGATAGGCATTTCAGATATAGGTGTCGATAGGCATTTCAGATATGGTTGCCGATAGGCATTTTAAATATTGGTGCTGATAGGCATTTCAGATGTAGTTTCCGATAGGCATTTCAAAAATAGGTGCCGATAGGCATTTCAAATGTAGGTGCCGATAGGCATTACAGATATAGTTGCCGATTGGCATTTTAAAAATAGGTGCCGATAGGCATTTTAGATATAGAAGCCGATAGGCATTTCAAATATAGGTGCCGATAGGCATTCCAGATATTGTTGCCGATAGGCATTTCAAATATAGGTGCTGATAGGCATTTCAGATGTAGTTCCCGATAGGCATTTCAAAATAGGTGCCGATAGGCATTTCAGATATAGGTGCCGATAAGCATTTCAGATATAGTTGCCGATTGGAATTTTAAAAATAGGTGCCGATAGGCATTTCAAATATAGGTGCCGATAGGCATTCCAGATATAATTGCCGATGGGCATTTCAAATGTAGGTGCTGATAGGCATTTCAGATGTAGTTTCCGATAGGCATTTCAAAAATAGGTGCCGATAGGCATTTCAGATATAGGTGCCGATAGGCATTTCAGATATAGTTGCCGATTGGCATTTTAAAAATAGGTGCCGATAGGCATTTCAGATATAGAAGCCGATAGGTATTTCAAATATAGGTGTCGATAGGCATTTCAGATATGGTTTCCGATAGGCATTTCAAATATTGTAGCTGATAGGCATTTCAGATGTAGTTTCCGATAGGCATTTTAAAAATTAGCGCCGATAGGCATTTCAGATATAGGTGCCGATAGGCATTTCAGATATAGTTGCCGATTGGCATTTTAAAAATAGGTGCCGATAGGCATTTCAGATATAGAAGCCGATAGGCATTTCAAATAGAGGTGCCGATAGGCATTCCAGATATGGTTGCCGATAGGCATTTCAAATATAGGTGCTGATAGGCATTTCAGATGTAGTTTCCGATAGGCATTTCAAAAATAGGTGCCGATAGGCATTTCAGATATAGAAGCCGATAGGCATTTCAAATATAGGTGCCGATAGGCATTCCAGATATGGTTGCCGATAGGCATTTCAAATATAGGTGCTGATAGGCATTCCAGATGTAATTTCCGATAGGCATTTCAAAAATTGATGCCGATAGGCATTTCAGATATAGGTGCCGATAGGCATTTCAAATATAGTTGCCAATTGGCATTTTAAAAATAGGTGCCGATAGGCATTTTAGATATAGAAGCCGATAGGCATTTCAAATATAGGTGCTGATAGGCATTTTAGATGTAGTTTCCGATAGGCATTTCAAAAATTGATGCCGATAGGCATTTCAGATATAGGTGCCGATAGGCATTTCAGATATAGTTGCCGATTGACATTTTAAAAACAGGTGCCGATAGGCATTTCAGATATAGAAGCCGATAGGTATTTCAAATATAGGTGTCGATAGGCATTTCAGATATGGTTGCCGATAGGCATTTCAAATATAGGAGCAGATAGGCATTTCAGATGTAGTTTCCGAAAGGCATTTCAAAAATAGGTGCCGATAAGCATTTCAGATATAGGTGCCGATAGGCATTTCAGATATAGGTGCCGATAGGCATTTCAGATATAGTTGCCGATTGGCATTTTAAAAATAGGTGCCGATAGGCATTTCAAATATAGAAGCCGATAGGCATTTCAAATATAGGTGCCGATAGGCATTCCAGATATGGTTGCCGATAGGCATTTCAAATATAGGTGCTGATAGGCATTTCAGATGTAGTTTCCGATAGGCATTTCAAAAATTGGTGCCGATAGGCAGTTCAGATATAGTTGCCGATTGGCATTTTAAAAATAGGTGCCGATAGGCATTTCAGATATAGAAGCCGATAGGTAATTCAAATATAGGTGTCGATAGGCATTTCAGATATGGTTGCCAATAGGCATTTCAAATATAGAAGCTGATAGACATTTTAGATGTAGTTTCCGATAGGCATTTCAAAAATAGGTGCCGATAGGCATTTCAGATATAGGTGCCGATTGGCATTTCAGATATAGTTGCCGATTAGCATTTTAAAAATAGGTGCCGATAGGCATTTTAGATGTAGTTTACGATAGGCATTTCAAAAATAAGTGCCGTTAGGCATTTTAGATATAGGTGCCGATAGGCATATCAGATATAGTTGCTGATAGGCATTTAAAATATAGGTGCCGATAGGCATTTCAAATATAGGTGTCGATAGGCATTTCAGATAAAAATGTCGAAAGGCATTTCGGATATAGGTGCCGATAGGCATTTCTGTTGTGGTTGCCGATAGGCATTTCAAATATAGGTGCTAATAGGCATTTCAGATGTAGTTTTCATTAGGCATTTTAAAAATAGGTGCCGATAGGCATTTCAGATAAAGGTGCCAATAGGCTTTTCAGATATATTTGCCGATTGGCATTTTAAAAATAGGTGCCGATAGGCATTTCAGATATAGAAGTCGATAGGCATTTCAAATATAGATGCCGATAGGCATTCCAGATATGGCTGCCGATAGGCATTTCAAATATAGGTGCTGATAGGCATTTCAGATGTAGTTTCCGATCGGCATTTCAAAAATTGGTGCCGATAGGCATTTTAGATATATGTGCCGATAGGCATTTCAGATATAGTTGCCGATAGGCATTTAAAATATAGGTGCCGATAGGCATTTCAAATATAGGTGACGATAGGCATTTCAGATATAAATGCCGAAAGGCATTTCAGATATAGGTGCCGATAGGCATTTCTGATGTGGTTGCCGATAGGCATTTCAAATATAGGTGCTGATAGGCATTTCAGATGTAGTTTTCGATAGGCATTTCAAAAATAGGTGCCGTTAGGCATTTAAGATATAGGTGCCGATAGGCATATCAGATATAGTTGCCGATAGGCATTTAAAATATAGGTGTCGATAGGCATTTCAAATATAGGTGTCGATAGGCATTTTCAAATATAGGTGCTGATAGGCATTTCAGATGTAGTTTTCGATAGGCATTTCAAAAATAGGTGCCGATAGGCATTGCAGATATAGGTGCCGATAGGCACTTCAGATATAGTTGCCGATTGGCATTTAAGATATAGGTGCCGATAGGCATATCAGATATAGTTGCCGATAGGCATTTCAAATATAGGTGCTGATAGGCATTTCAGATGTAGTTTCCGATAGGCATTTCAAAAATTGGTGCCGATAGGCATTTTAGATATATGTGCCGATAGGCATTTCAGATATAGTTGCCGATAGGCATTTAAAATATAGGTGCCGATAGGCATTTCAAATATAGGTGACGATAGGCATTTCAGATATAAATGCCGAAAGGCATTTCAGATATAGGTGCCGATAGGCATTTCTGATGTGGTTGCCGATAGGCATTTCAAATATAGGTGCTGATAGGCATTTCAGATGTAGTTTTCGATAGGCATTTCAAAAATAGGTGCCGTTAGGCATTTAAGATATAGGTGCCGATAGGCATATCAGATATAGTTGCCGATAGGCATTTAAAATATAGGTGCCGATAGGCATTTCAAATATAGGTGACGATAGGCATTTCAGATATAAATGCCGAAAGGCATTTCAGATATAGGTGCCGATAGGCATTTCTGATGTGGTTGCCGATAGGCATTTCAAATATAGGTGCTGATAGGCATTTCAGATGTAGTTTTCGATAGGCATTTCAAAAATAGGTGCCGATAGGCATTGCAGATATAGGTGCCGATAGGCACTTCAGATATAGTTGCCGATTGGCATTTTAAAAATAGGTGCCGATAGGCATTTCAGATATAGAAGACGATAGGCATTTCAAATATAGGTGCCGATAGGCATTCCAGATATGGTTGCCGATAGGCATTTCAAATATAGGTGCTGATAGGCATTTCGGATGTATTTTCCAATAGGCATTTCAAAAATAGGTGCCGATAGGCATTTCAGATATAGGTGCCGATAGGCATTTCAGATATAGGTGTCGATAGGCATTTCAGATATAGTTTCCGAATGGCATTTTAAAAATAGGTGCCGATAGGCATTTTAGATATAGAAGCCGATAGGCATTTCAGATAGAGTTGCCGATTGGCATTTTAAAAATAGGTGCCGATAGGCATTTTAGATGTAGTTTCCGATAGGCATTTCAAAAATAGGTGCCGATAAGCATTTTAGATATAGGTGCCGATAGGCATATCAGATATAGTTGCCGATAGGCATTTAAAATATTGGTTGCCAATAGGCATTTCAAATATAGGTGTCAATAGGCATTTCAGATATAAATGCCGAAGGGCATTTCAGATATAGGTGCCGATAGGCATTTCTGATGTGGTTGCCGATAGGCATTTCAAATATAGTGCTGATAGGAATTTCAGATGTGGTTTCCGATAGGCATTTCAAAAATAGGTGCCGTTAGGCATTTAAGATATAGGTGCCGATAGGCATATCAGATATAGTTGCCGATAGGCATTTAAAATATAGGTGTCGATAGGCATTTCAAATATAGGTGTCGATAGGCATTTTCAAATATAGGTGCTGATAGGCATTTCAGATGTAGTTTCCGATAGGCATTTCAAAAATAGGTGCCGTTAGGCATTTCAGATATAGGTGCCGATAGGCATATCAGATATAGTTGCCGATAGGCATTTAAAATATAGGTGTCGGTAGGTATTTCAGATATGGTTGCCGATAGGCATTTCAAATATAGGTGCTGATAGGCATTTCAGATATAGTTGCCGATTGGCATTTTAAAAATAGGTGCCGATAGGCATTTTAGATGTAGTTTCCGATTGGCATTTCAAAAATAGGTGCCGTTAGGCATTTCAGATATAGGTGCCGATAGGCATATCAGATATAGTTGCCGATAGGCATTTAAAATATAGGTGTCGATAGGCATTTCAAATATAGGTGTCGATAGGCATTTCAAATATAGGTGCTGATAGGCATTTCAGATGTAGTTTCCGATAGGCATTTCAAAAATAGGTGCCGTTAGGCATTTCAGATATAGGTGCCGATAGGCATATCAGATATAGTTGCCGATAGGCATTTAAAATATAGGTGTCGGTAGGTATTTCAGATATGGTTGCCGATAGGCATTTCAAATATAGGTGCTGATAGGCATTTCAGATATAGTTGCCGATTGGCATTTTAAAAATAGGTGCCGATAGGCATTTTAGATGTAGTTTCCGATTGGCATTTCAAAAATAGGTGCCGTTAGGCATTTCAGATATAGGTGCCGATAGGCATATCAGATATAGTTGCCGATAGGCATTTAAAATATAGGTGTCGGTAGGTATTTCAGATATGGTTGCCGATAGGCATTTCAAATATAGGTGCTGATAGGCATTTCAGATGTAGTTTCCGATAGGCATTTCAAAAATGGGTGCCGATAGGCATTTCAGATATAGGTGCCCATAGACATTTCAGATATAGTTGCCGATTGGCATTTTAAAAATAGGTGTCGATAGGCATTTCTGATATAGAAGCCGATAGGCATTTCAAATATAGGTGCTGATAGGCATTTCAGATGTAGTTTCCGATAGGCATTTAAAAAATAGGTGCCGATAGGCATTTCAGATATAGGTGCCGATAGGCATTTCAGATATATTTGCCAATTGGCATTTTAAAAATAGGTGCCGATAGGCATTTTAGATGTAGTTTCCGATAGGCATTTCAAAAATAGGTGCCGTTAGGCATTTCAGATATAGGTGCCGATAGGCATATCAGATATAGTTGCCGATAGGCTTTTCTGATGTGGTTGCCGATAGGCATTTCAAATATAGCTGCTGATAGGCATTTCAGATGTAGTTTTCAATAGACATTTCAAAAATAGGTGCCGATAGGCAATTCAGATATAGGTGCCGATAGGCTCTTCAGATATATTTGCCGATTGGCATTTTAAAAATAGGTGCCGATAGGCATTTCAGATATAGAAGTCGATAGGCATTTCAAATATAGGTGCCGATAGGCATTCCAGATATGGTTGCCGATAGGCATTTCAAATATAGGTGCTGATAGGCATTTCAGATGTAGTTTCCGATAGGCATTTCAAAAACTGGTGCCGATAGGCATTTCAGATGTAGGTGCCAATAGGCATTTCAGAGATAGTTGCCGATTGGCATTTTAAAAATAGGTGCCGATAGGCATTTCAGATATAGGTGCCGATAGGCATTTTAGATAGAGTTGCCGATTGATATTTTAAAAATAGGTGCCGATAGGCATTTTAGATGTAGTTTCCGATAGGCATTTCAAAAATAGGTGCCGATAGGCATTTCAGATATAGATGCCGATAGGCATATCAGATATAGTTGCCGATAGGCATTTAAAATATAGGTGCCGATAGGCATTTCAAATATAGGTGTCGATAGGCATTTCAGATATAAATGCCGAAGGGCATTTTAGATATAGGTGCCGATAGGCATTTCTGATGTGGTTGCCGATAGGCATTTCAAATATAATTGCTGATAGGCATTTCAGATGTAGTTTCCAAAAGGCATTTCAAAAATTGGTGCCGATAGGCATTTCAGATATAGGTGCCGATAGGCATTTCAGATATAAATGCCGAAGGGCATTTTAGATATAGGTGCCGATAGGCATTTCTGATGTGGTTGCCGATAGGCATTTCAAATATAGGTGCTGATAGGCATTTCAGATGTAGTTTCCGATAGGCAATTCAAAAATAGGTGCCGATAGGCATTTCAGATATAGGTGTTGATAGGCATTTCAGATATAGTTGCCAATTGGCATTTTAAAAATAGGTGCCAATAGGCATTTCAGATATAGAAGCCGATAGGTATTTCAAATATAGGTGTCGATAGGTATTTCAAATATGGTTGCCGATAGGCATTTCAAATATAGGTGCTGATAGGAATTTTAGATGTAGTTTCCGATAGGCATTTCAAAAATAGGTGCCGATAGGCATTTCAGATATAGGTGCCAATAGGCATTTCAGATATAGTTGCCGATTAGCATTTTAAAAATAGGTGCCGATAGGCATTTTAGATGTAGTTTCCGATAGGCATTTCAAAAATAGGTGCCGTTAGGCATTTCAGATATAGGTGCCGATAGGCATATCAGATATAGTTGCCGATAGGCATATAAAATATAGGTGTCGATAGGCATTTCAAATATAGGTGTCGATAGGCATTTCAGATATAAATGTCGAAAGGCATTTCAGATATAGGTGCCGATAGGCATTTCTGATGTGGTTGCCGATAGGCATTTCAAATATATGTGCTGATAGGCATTTCAGATGTAGTTTTCAATAGACATTTCAAAAATAGGTGCCGATAGGCATTTCAGATATAGGTGCCGATAGGCACTTCAGATATATTTGCCGATTGGCATTTTAAAAATAGGTGCCGATAGGCATTTCAAATATAGAAGTCGATAGGCATTTACAATATAGGTGCCGATAGGCATTCCAGATATGGTTGCCGATAGGCATTTCAAATATAGGTGCTGATAGGCATTTCAGATGTAGTTTCCGATAGGCATCTCAAAAATTGGTGCCGATAGGCATTCCAGATATAGGTGCCGATAGGCCTTTTAGATATAGTTGCCGATTTGCATTTTAAAAATAGGTGCCGATAGGCATTTCAGATATAGGTGCAGATAGGCATTTCAGATAGGTTTGCCGATTGGCATTTTAAAAATAGGTGCCGATAGGCATTTTAGATGTAGTTTCCGATAGGCATTTCGAAAATAGGTGCCGATAGGCATTTCAGATATAGGTGCTGATAGGCATATCAGATATAGTTGCCGATAGGCTTTTAAAATATAGGTGCCGATAGGCATTTCAAATATAGGTGTCGATAGGCATTTCTGATGTGGTTGCCGATAGGCATTTCAAATATAGGTGCTAATAGGCATTTCGAAAATAGGTGCCGATAGGCATTTCAGATATAGGTGCCGATAGGCATTTCTGATATAGTTGCCGATTGGCATTTTAAAAATAGGTGCCGATAGGCATTTTAGATGTAGTTTCCGATAGGGATTTCAAAAATAGGTGCCGATAGGCATTTCAGATATAGGTGCCGATAGGCATTTCAGATATAGTTGCCAATTGGCATTTTAAAAATAGGTGCCGATAGGCATTTTAGATGTATTTTCCGATAGGCATTTCAAAAATAGGTGCCGTTAGGCATTTCAGATATAGGTGCCGATAGGCATTTCAGAGATAGTTGCCGATTGGCATTTTAAAAATAGGTGCCGATAGGCATTTCAGATATAGGTGCCGATAGGCATTTTAGATAGAGTTGCCGATTGGTATTTTAAAAATAGGTGCCGATAGGCATTTTAGATGTAGTTTCCGATAGGCATTTCAAAAATAGGTGCCGATAGGCATTTCAGATATAGATAACGATAGGCATATCAGATATAGTTGCCGATAGGCATTTAAAATATAGGTGCCGATAGGCATTTCAAATATAGGTGTCGATAGGCATTTCAGATATAAATGCCGAAGGGCATTTTAGATATAGGTGCCGATAGGCATTTCTGATGTGGTTGCCGATAGGCATTTCAAATATAGGTGCTGATAGGCATTTCAGATGTAGTTTCCGATAGGCATTTCAAAAATAGGTGCCGATAGGCATTTCAGATATAGGTGTTGATAGGCATTTCAGATATAGTTGCCAATTGGCATTTTAAAAATAGGTGCCGATAGGCATTTCAGATATAGAAGATGATAGGTATTTCAAATATAGGTGTCGATAGGTATTTCAAATATGGTTGCCGATAGGCATTTCAAATATAGGTGCTGATAGGCATTTTAGATGTAGTTTCCGATAGGTATTTCAAAAATACGTGCCGATAGGCATTTCAGATATAGGTGCCCATAGGCATTTCAGATATAGTTGCCGATTGGCATTTTAAAAATAGGTGTCGATAGGCATTTCAGATTTAGAAGCCGATAGGCATTTCAAATATAGGTGCTGATAGGAATTTCAGATGTAGTTTCCGATAGGCATTTAAAAAATAGGTGCCGATAGGCATTTCAGATATAGGTGCCGATAGGCATTTCAGATATAGTTGCCGATTAGCATTTTAAAAATAGGTGCCGATAGGCATTTTAGATGTAGTTTACGATAGGCATTTCAAAAATAGGTGCCGTTAGGCATTTCAGATATAGGTGCCGATAGGCATAGCAGATATAGTTGCCGATAGGCATTTAAAATATAGGTGTCGATAGGCATTTCAAATATAGGTGTCGATAGGCATTTCAGATATAAATGTCGAAAGGCATTTCAGATATAGGTGCCGATAGGCATTTCTGATGTGGTTGCCGATAGGCATTTCAAATATATGTGCTGATAGGCATTTCAGATGTAGTTTTCAATAGACATTTCAAAAATAGGTGCCGATAGGCATTTCAGATATAGGTGCCGATAGGCACTTCAGATATATTTGCCGATTGGCATTTTAAAAATAGGTGCCGATAGGCATTTCAGATATAGAAGTCGATAGGCATTTCCGATATAGGTGCTGATAGGCATTCCAGATATGGTTGCCGATAGGCATTTCAAATATAGGTGCTGATAGGCATTTCAGATGTAGTTTCCGATAGGCATTTCAAAAATTGGTGCCGACAGGCATTTCAGATATAGGTGCCGATAGGCATTTCAGATATAGTTGCCGATTGGCATTTTAAAAATAGGTGCCGATAGGCATTTCAGATATAGGTGCAGATAGGCATTGCAGTTAGATTTGCCAATTGGCATTTTAAAAATAGGTGCCGATAGGCATTTTAGATGTAGTTTCCGATAGGCATTTCAAAAATAGGTGCTGATAGGCATTTCAGATATAGGTGCCGATAGACATATCAGATATAGTTGCCGATAGGCTTTTAAAATATAGGTGCCGATAGGCATTTCAAATATAGGTGTCGATAGGCATTTCTGATGTGGTTGCCGATAGGCATTTCAAATATAGGTGCTGATAGGCATTTCAAAAATAGGTGCCGATAGGCATTTCAGATATAGGTGCCGATAGGCATTTCTGATATAGTTGCCGATTGGCATTTTAAAATAGGTGCCGATAGGCATTTTAGATGTAGTTTCCGATAGGGATTTCAAAAATAGGGGCCGAAGGCATTTCAGATATAGGTGCCGATAGGCATATCAGATATAGTTGCCGATAGGCATTTAAAATATACGTGCCGATAGGCATTTCAAATATAGGTGTCGATAGGCATTTCAGATATAAATGCCGAAAGGCATTTCAGATATAGGTGCCGATAGGCATTTCTGATGTGGTTGCCGATAGGCATTTCAAATTTAGGTGCTGATAGGCATTTCAAATTTAGGTGCTGATAGGCATTTCAGATGTAGTGTTCGATCGGCATTTCAAAAATAGTTGCCGATAGGCATTTCAGATATAGGTGCCGATAGGCACTTCAGATATAGTTGCCGATTGGCTTTTTAAAAATAGGTGCCGATAGGCATTTCAGATATAGAATTCGATAGGCATTTCAAATATATGTGCTGATAGGCATTCCAGATATGTTTACCGGTAGGCATTTAAAATATAGGTGCTGATAGGCATTTCAGATATAGTTTCCAATAGGCATTTCAAAAATAGGTGCCGATAGGCATTTCAGATATAGGTGCCGATAGGCATTTCAGATATAGTTTCTGAATGGCATTTTAAAAATAGGTGCCGATAGGCATTTCAGATATAGAAGCCGATAGGCATTTCAAATATAGGTGCCGATAGGCATTCCAAATATGGTTGCCGATAGGCATTTCAAATATAGGTGCTGATGGGCATTTCACATGTAGTTTCCGATAGGCATTTCAAAAATTGGTGCCTATAGGCATTTCAGATATAGGTGCCGATAGGCATTTCAGATATAGTTGCCGATTGGCATTTTAAAAATAGGTGCTGATAGGCATTTAAAATATATAAACCGATAGGTATTTCAAATATAGGTGTCGATAGGCATTTCAGATATGGTTGCCGATAGGCATTTCAAATATTGGTGCTGATAGGCATTTCAGATGTAGTTTCCGATAGGCATTTCAAAAATAGGTGCCGATAGGCATTTCAGATATAGAAGCCGATAGGCATTTCAAATATAGGTGCCGATAAGCATTCCAGATATAGTTGCCGATAGGCATTTCAAATATTGGTGCCGATAGGCATTATAGATATAGTTGCCGATTGGCATTTTAAAAATAGGTGCCGATAGGCATTTTAGATATAGAAGCCAATAGGCATTTCAAATATAGGTGCCGATAGGCATTCCAGATATGGTTGCCGATAGGCATTTCAAATATAGGTGCTGATAGGCATTTCAGATGTAGTTTCCGATAGGCATTTCAAAAACTGGTGCCGATAGGCATTTCAGATGTAGGTGCCAATAGGCATTTCAGAGATAGTTGCCGATTGGCATTTTAAAAATAGGTGCCGATAGGCATTTCAGATATAGGTGCCGATAGGCATTTTAGATAGAGTTGCCGATTGATATTTTAAAAATAGGTGCCGATAGGCATTTTAGATGTAGTTTCCGATAGGCATTTCAAAAATAGGTGCCGATAGGCATTTCAGATATAGATGCCGATAGGCATATCAGATATAGTTGCCGATAGGCATTTAAAATATAGGTGCCGATAGGCATTTCAAATATAGGTGTCGATAGGCATTTCAGATATAAATGCCGAAGGGCATTTTAGATATAGGTGCCGATAGGCATTTCTGATGTGGTTGCCGATAGGCATTTCAAATATAATTGCTGATAGGCATTTCAGATGTAGTTTCCAAAAGGCATTTCAAAAATTGGTGCCGATAGGCATTTCAGATATAGGTGCCGATAGGCATTTCAGATATAAATGCCGAAGGGCATTTTAGATATAGGTGCCGATAGGCATTTCTGATGAGGTTGCCGATAGGCATTTCAAATATAGGTGCTGATAGGCATTTCAGATGTAGTTTCCGATAGGCAATTCAAAAATAGGTGCCGATAGGCATTTCAGATATAGGTGTTGATAGGCATTTCAGATATAGTTGCCAATTGGCATTTTAAAAATAGGTGCCAATAGGCATTTCAGATATAGAAGCCGATAGGTATTTCAAATATAGGTGTCGATAGGTATTTCAAATATGGTTGCCGATAGGCATTTCAAATATAGGTGCTGATAGGAATTTTAGATGTAGTTTCCGATAGGCATTTCAAAAATAGGTGCCGATAGGCATTTCAGATATAGGTGCCAATAGGCATTTCAGATATAGTTGCCGATTAGCATTTTAAAAATAGGTGCCGATAGGCATTTTAGATGTAGTTTCCGATAGGCATTTCAAAAATAGGTGCCGTTAGGCATTTCAGATATAGGTGCCGATAGGCATATCAGATATAGTTGCCGATAGGCATATAAAATATAGGTGTCGATAGGCATTTCAAATATAGGTGTCGATAGGCATTTCAGATATAAATGTCGAAAGGCATTTCAGATATAGGTGCCGATAGGCATTTCTGATGTGGTTGCCGATAGGCATTTCAAATATATGTGCTGATAGGCATTTCAGATGTAGTTTTCAATAGACATTTCAAAAATAGGTGCCGATAGGCATTTCAGATATAGGTGCCGATAGGCACTTCAGATATATTTGCCGATTGGCATTTTAAAAATAGGTGCCGATAGGCATTTCAAATATAGAAGTCGATAGGCATTTACAATATAGGTGCCGATAGGCATTCCAGATATGGTTGCCGATAGGCATTTCAAATATAGGTGCTGATAGGCATTTCAGATGTAGTTTCCGATAGGCATCTCAAAAATTGGTGCCGATAGGCATTCCAGATATAGGTGCCGATAGGCCTTTTAGATATAGTTGCCGATTTGCATTTTAAAAATAGGTGCCGATAGGCATTTCAGATATAGGTGCAGATAGGCATTTCAGATAGGTTTGCCGATTGGCATTTTAAAAATAGGTGCCGATAGGCATTTTAGATGTAGTTTCCGATAGGCATTTCGAAAATAGGTGCCGATAGGCATTTCAGATATAGGTGCTGATAGGCATATCAGATATAGTTGCCGATAGGCTTTTAAAATATAGGTGCCGATAGGCATTTCAAATATAGGTGTCGATAGGCATTTCTGATGTGGTTGCCGATAGGCATTTCAAATATAGGTGCTAATAGGCATTTCGAAAATAGGTGCCGATAGGCATTTCAGATATAGGTGCCGATAGGCATTTCTGATATAGTTGCCGATTGGCATTTTAAAAATAGGTGCCGATAGGCATTTTAGATGTAGTTTCCGATAGGGATTTCAAAAATAGGTGCCGATAGGCATTTCAGATATAGGTGCCGATAGGCATTTCAGATATAGTTGCCAATTGGCATTTTAAAAATAGGTGCCGATAGGCATTTTAGATGTAGTTTCCGATAGGCATTTCAAAAATAGGTGCCGTTAGGCATTTCAGATATAGGTGCCGATAGGCATTTCAGAGATAGTTGCCGATTGGCATTTTAAAAATAGGTGCCGATAGGCATTTCAGATATAGGTGCCGATAGGCATTTTAGATAGAGTTGCCGATTGGTATTTTAAAAATAGGTGCCGATAGGCATTTTAGATGTAGTTTCCGATAGGCATTTCAAAAATAGGTGCCGATAGGCATTTCAGATATAGATAACGATAGGCATATCAGATATAGTTGCCGATAGGCATTTAAAATATAGGTGCCGATAGGCATTTCAAATATAGGTGTCGATAGGCATTTCAGATATAAATGCCGAAGGGCATTTTAGATATAGGTGCCGATAGGCATTTCTGATGTGGTTGCCGATAGGCATTTCAAATATAGGTGCTGATAGGCATTTCAGATGTAGTTTCCGATAGGCATTTCAAAAATAGGTGCCGATAGGCATTTCAGATATAGGTGTTGATAGGCATTTCAGATATAGTTGCCAATTGGCATTTTAAAAATAGGTGCCGATAGGCATTTCAGATATAGAAGATGATAGGTATTTCAAATATAGGTGTCGATAGGTATTTCAAATATGGTTGCCGATAGGCATTTCAAATATAGGTGCTGATAGGCATTTTAGATGTAGTTTCCGATAGGTATTTCAAAAATACGTGCCGATAGGCATTTCAGATATAGGTGCCCATAGGCATTTCAGATATAGTTGCCGATTGGCATTTTAAAAATAGGTGTCGATAGGCATTTCAGATTTAGAAGCCGATAGGCATTTCAAATATAGGTGCTGATAGGAATTTCAGATGTAGTTTCCGATAGGCATTTAAAAAATAGGTGCCGATAGGCATTTCAGATATAGGTGCCGATAGGCATTTCAGATATAGTTGCCGATTAGCATTTTAAAAATAGGTGCCGATAGGCATTTTAGATGTAGTTTACGATAGGCATTTCAAAAATAGGTGCCGTTAGGCATTTCAGATATAGGTGCCGATAGGCATAGCAGATATAGTTGCCGATAGGCATTTAAAATATAGGTGTCGATAGGCATTTCAAATATAGGTGTCGATAGGCATTTCAGATATAAATGTCGAAAGGCATTTCAGATATAGGTGCCGATAGGCATTTCTGATGTGGTTGCCGATAGGCATTTCAAATATATGTGCTGATAGGCATTTCAGATGTAGTTTTCAATAGACATTTCAAAAATAGGTGCCGATAGGCATTTCAGATATAGGTGCCGATAGGCACTTCAGATATATTTGCCGATTGGCATTTTAAAAATAGGTGCCGATAGGCATTTCAGATATAGAAGTCGATAGGCATTTCCGATATAGGTGCTGATAGGCATTCCAGATATGGTTGCCGATAGGCATTTCAAATATAGGTGCTGATAGGCATTTCAGATGTAGTTTCCGATAGGCATTTCAAAAATTGGTGCCGACAGGCATTTCAGATATAGGTGCCGATAGGCATTTCAGATATAGTTGCCGATTGGCATTTTAAAAATAGGTGCCGATAGGCATTTCAGATATAGGTGCAGATAGGCATTGCAGTTAGATTTGCCAATTGGCATTTTAAAAATAGGTGCCGATAGGCATTTTAGATGTAGTTTCCGATAGGCATTTCAAAAATAGGTGCCGATAGGCATTTCAGATATAGGTGCCGATAGACATATCAGATATAGTTGCCGATAGGCTTTTAAAATATAGGTGCCGATAGGCATTTCAAATATAGGTGTCGATAGGCATTTCTGATGTGGTTGCCGATAGGCATTTCAAATATAGGTGCTGATAGGCATTTCAAAAATAGGTGCCGATAGGCATTTCAGATATAGGTGCCGATAGGCATTTCTGATATAGTTGCCGATTGGCATTTTAAAATAGGTGCCGATAGGCATTTTAGATGTAGTTTCCGATAGGGATTTCAAAAATAGGGGCCGAAGGCATTTCAGATATAGGTGCCGATAGGCATATCAGATATAGTTGCCGATAGGCATTTAAAATATACGTGCCGATAGGCATTTCAAATATAGGTGTCGATAGGCATTTCAGATATAAATGCCGAAAGGCATTTCAGATATAGGTGCCGATAGGCATTTCTGATGTGGTTGCCGATAGGCATTTCAAATTTAGGTGCTGATAGGCATTTCAAATTTAGTGCTGATAGGCATTTCAGATGTAGTGTTCGATCGGCATTTCAAAATAGTTGCCGATAGGCATTTCAGATATAGGTGCCGATAGGCACTTCAGATATAGTTGCCGATTGGCTTTTTAAAAATAGGTGCCGATAGGCATTTCAGATATAGAATTCGATAGGCATTTCAAATATATGTGCTGATAGGCATTCCAGATATGTTTACCGGTAGGCATTTAAAATATAGGTGCTGATAGGCATTTCAGATATAGTTTCCAATAGGCATTTCAAAAATAGGTGCCGATAGGCATTTCAGATATAGGTGCCGATAGGCATTTCAGATATAGTTTCTGAATGGCATTTTAAAAATAGGTGCCGATAGGCATTTCAGATATAGAAGCCGATAGGCATTTCAAATATAGGTGCCGATAGGCATTCCAAATATGGTTGCCGATAGGCATTTCAAATATAGGTGCTGATGGGCATTTCACATGTAGTTTCCGATAGGCATTTCAAAAATTGGTGCCTATAGGCATTTCAGATATAGGTGCCGATAGGCATTTCAGATATAGTTGCCGATTGGCATTTTAAAAATAGGTGCTGATAGGCATTTAAAATATATAAACCGATAGGTATTTCAAATATAGGTGTCGATAGGCATTTCAGATATGGTTGCCGATAGGCATTTCAAATATTGGTGCTGATAGGCATTTCAGATGTAGTTTCCGATAGGCATTTCAAAAATAGGTGCCGATAGGCATTTCAGATATAGAAGCCGATAGGCATTTCAAATATAGGTGCCGATAAGCATTCCAGATATAGTTGCCGATAGGCATTTCAAATATTGGTGCCGATAGGCATTATAGATATAGTTGCCGATTGGCATTTTAAAAATAGGTGCCGATAGGCATTTTAGATATAGAAGCCAATAGGCATTTCAAATATAGGTGCCGATAGGCATTCCAGATATGGTTGCCGATAGGCATTTCAAATATAGGTGCTGATGGGCATTTCAGATGTAGTTTCCGATAGGCATTTCAAAATAGGTGCCGATAGGCATTTCAGATATAGGTGCCGATAGGCATTTCAGATATAGTAGCCGATTCGCATTTTAAAAATAGGTGCCGATTGGCATTTCAGATATAGAAGCCGATAGGCATTTCAAATATAGGTGCCGATAGGCATTCCAGATATGGTTGCCGATAGGCATTTTAAATATGGGTGCTGATAGGCATTTCAGATGTAGTTTCCGATAGGCATTTGAAAAATAGGTGCCGATAGGCATTTCAGATATAGGTGCCGATAGCCATTTCAGATATAGTTACCGATTGCATTTTAAAAATAGGTGCCGATAAGCATTTCAGATATAGAAGCCGATAGGTATTTCAAATATAGGTGTCGATAGGCATTTCAGATATAGTTGCCGATTGGCATTTTAAAAATAGGTGTCGATAGGCATTTCAGATATAGAAGCCGATAGGCATTTCAAATATAGGTGCTGATAGGCATTTCAGATGTAGTTTCCGATAGGCATTTCAAAATAGGTGCCGATAGGCATTTCAGATATAGGTGCCGAAAGGCATTTCAGATATAGTTGCCGATTGGCATTTCAAATATAGGTGCTGATAGGCATTCCAGATGTAGTTTCCGATAGGCATTTCAAAAATTGGTGCCGATAGGCATTTCAGATATAGGTGCCGATAGGCATTTCAGATATAGTTACCGATTGCATTTTAAAAATAGGTGCCGATAGGCATTTCAGATATAGAAGCCGATAGGTATTTCAAATATAGGTGTCGATAGGCATTTCAGATATGGTTGCCGATAAGCATTTCAAATATAGGTACTGATAGGCATTTCAGATGTAGATTCCGATAGGCATTTCAAAAATAGGTGCCGATAGGCATTTCAGATATAGGTGCCGATAGGCATTTCAGATATAGTTGCCGATTGGCATTTTAAAAATAGGTACCGATAGGCATTTCAGATATAGAAGCCGATAGGCATTTCAAATATAGGTGCCGATAGGCATTCGAGATATGGTTGCCGATAGGCATTTCAAATATAGGTGCTGATAGGCATTTCAGATGTAGTTTCCGATAGGCATTTCAAAAATAGGTGCCGATAGGCATTTCAGATGTAGGTGCCGATAGGCATTTCAGATATAGTTGCCAATTGGCATTTTAAAAACAGGTGCCGATAGGCATTTCAGATATAGAAGCCGATAGGCATTTCAAATATAGGTGCCGTAAGGCATTCGAGATATGGTTGCCGATAGGCATTTCAAATATAGGAGCAGATAGGCATTTCAGATGTAGTTTCCGAAAGGCATTTCAAAAATAGGTGCCGATAGGCATTTCAGATATAGGTGCCGATAGGCATTTCAAATAGAGTTGCCGATTGGCATTTTAAAAATAGGTGCCGATAGGCATTTTAGATGTAGTTTCCGATAGGCATTTCAAAAATAGGTGCCGATAGGCATATCAGATATAGTTGCCTATAGGCATTTAAAATATAGGTGCCGATAGGCATTTCAAATATAGGTGTCGATAGGCATTTCAGATATAAATGCCGAAGGGCATTTCAGATATAGGTGCCGATAGGCATTTCTGATGTGGTTGCCGATAGGCGTTTCAAATATTGGTGCTGATGGGCATTTCAGATGTAGTTTTCGATAGGCATTTCCAAAATAGGTGCCGATAGGCATTTCAGATATAGGTACCGATAGGCATTTCAGATATAGTTGCCGATTGGCATTTTAAAAATAGGTGCCGATAGGCATTTTAGATGTAGTTTCCGATAGGGATTTCAAAAATAGGTGCCGATTAGCATTTCAGATATAGGTGCCGATAGGCATATCAGATATAGTTGCCGATAGGCATTTAAAATATAGGTGCCGATAGGCATTTCAAATATAGGTGTCGATAGGCATTTCAGATATAAATGCTGAAAGGCATTTCAGATATAGGTGCCGATAGGCATTTCTGATGTGGTTGCCGATAGGCATTTCAAATTTAGGTGCTGATAGGCATTTCAGATGTAGTTTTCGATAGGCATTTCAAAAATTGGTGCCGATAGGCATTTAAGATATAGGTGCCGATAGGCATTTCAGATATATTTGCCGATTGCATTTTAAAAATAGGTGCCGATAGGCATTTTAGATATAGAAGCCGATAGGTATTACAAATATAGGTGTCGATAGGCATTTCAGATATGGTTGCCGATAAGCATTTCAAATATAGGTACTGATAGGCATTTCAGATGTAGATTCCGATAGGCATTTCAAAAATAGGTGCCGATAGGCATTTCAGATATAGGTGCCGATAGGCATTTCAAATAGAGTTGCCGATTGGCATTTTAAAAATAGGTGCCGATAGGCATTTTAGATGTAGTTTCCAAATATGGTTGCCGATAGGCATTTCAAATATAGGTGCTGATGGGCATTTCACATGTAGTTTCCGATAGGCATTTCAAAAATTGGTGCCTATAGGCATTTCAGATATAGGTGTCTATAGGCATTTCAGATATAGTTGCCGATAGGCATTTCAAATATAGGTGCCGATAAGCATTCCAGATATGGTTGCCGATAGGCATTTCAAATATTGGTGCCGATAGGCATTATAGATATAGTTGCCGATTGGCATTTTAAAAATAGGTGCCGATAGGCATTTTAGATATAGAAGCCGATAGGCATTTTAAATATAGGTGCCGATAGGCATTCCAGATATGGTTGCCGATAGGCATTTCAAATATAGGTGCTGATGGGCATTTCAGATGTAGTTTCCGATAGGCATTTCAAAATAGGTGCCGATAGGCATTTCAGATATAGGTGCCGATAGGCATTTCAGATATAGTAGCCGATTGGCATTTTAAAAATAGGTGCCGATTGGCATTTCAGATATAGAAGCCGATAGGCATTTCAAATATAGGTGCCGATAGGCATTCCAGATATGGTTGCCGATAGGCATTTTAAATATAGGTGCTGATAGGCATTTCAGATGTAGTTTCCGATAGGCATTTCAAAAATAGGTGCCGATAGGCATTTCAGATATAGGTGCCGATAGCCATTTCAGATATAGTTTCCGATTGGCATTTTAAAAATAGGTGCCGATAGGCATTTCAGATATAAAAGCCGATAGGCATTTCAAATATAGGTGCCGATAAGCATTCCAGATATGGTTGCCGATAGGCATTTCAAATATAGGTGCTGATAGGCATTTCAGATGTAGTTTCCGAAAGCATTTCAAAAATTGGTGCCGATAGGCATTTCAGATATAGGTGTTGATAGGCATTTCAGATATAGTTGCCAATTGGCATTTTAAAAATAGGTGCCGATAGGCATTTCAGATATGGTTGCCGATAGGCATTTCAAATATAGGTGCAGATAGGCATTTCAGATGTAGTTTCCGATAGGCATTTCAAAAATAGGTGCCAAAAGGCATTGGAGATATAGGTGCCGATAGGCATTTCAGATATAGTTGCCGATTGGCATTTTAAAAATAGGTGTCGATAGGCATTTCAGATATAGAAGCCGATAGGCATTTCAAATATAGGTGCTGATGAGCATTTCAGATGTAGTTTCCGATAGGCATTTCAAAATAGGTGCCGATAGGCATTTCAGATATAGGTGCCGAAAGGCATTTCAGATATAGTTGCCGATTGGCATTTTAAAAATGGGTGTCGATAGGCATTTCAGATATAGAAGTTGATAGGCAATTCAAATGTATGTGCCGATAGGCATTCCAGATATGGTTGCAGATAGGCATTTCAAATATAGGTGCTGATAGGCATTCCAGATGTAGTTTCCGATAGGCATTTCAAAAATTGGTGCCGATAGGCATTTCAGATATAGGTGCCGATAGGCATTTCAGATATAGTTACCGATTGCATTTTAAAAATAGGTGCCGATAGGCATTTTAGATATAGAAGCCGATAGGTATTACAAATATAGGTGTCGATAGGCATTTCAGATATGGTTGCCGATAAGCATTTCAAATATAGGTACTGATAGGCATTTCAGATGTAGATTCCGATAGGCATTTCAAAAATAGGTGCCGATAGGCATTTCAGATATAGGTGCCGATAGGCATTTCAAATAGAGTTGCCGATTGGCATTTTAAAAATAGGTGCCGATAGGCATTTTAGATGTAGTTTCCGATAGGCATTTCAAAAATAGGTGCCGATAGGCATTTCAGATATAGGTGCCGATAGGCATATCAGATATAGTTGCCTATAGGCATTTCAGATATAGGTGCCGATAGGCATTTCAGATATAGTTGCCGATTGGCATTTTAAAAATAGGTACCGATAGGCATTTCAGATACAGAAGCCGATAGGCATTCGAGATATGGTTGCCGATAGGCATTTCAAATATAGGTGCTGATAGGCATTACAGATGTAGTTTCCGATAGGCATTTCAAAAATAGGTGCCGATAGGCATTTCAGATGTAGGTGCCGATAGGCATTTCAGATATAGTTGCCAATTGGCATTTTAAAAACAGGTGCCGATAGGCATTTCAGATATAGAAGCCGATAGGCATTTCAAATATAGGTGCCGATAGGCATTCGAGATATGGTTGCCGATAGGCATTTCAAATATAGGAGCAGATAGGCATTTCAGATGTAGTTTCCGAAAGGCATTTCAAAAATAGGTGCCGATAGGCATTTCAGATATAGGTGCCGATAGGCATTTCAAATAGAGTTGCCGATTGGCATTTTAAAAATAGGTGCCGATAGGCATTTTAGATGTAGTTTCCGATAGGCATTTAAAAAATAGGTGCCGATAGGCATTTCAGATATAGGTGCCGATAGGCATATCAGATATAGTTGCCTATAGGCATTTAAAATATAGGTGCCGATAGGCATTTCAAATATAGGTGTCGATAGGCATTTCAGATATAAATGCCGATGGGCATTTCAGATATAGGTGCCGATAGGCATTTCTGATGTGGTTGCCGATAGGCATTTCAAATATTGGTGCTGATAGGCATTTCAGATGTAGTTTTCGATAGGCATTTCCAAAATAGGTGCCGATAGGCATTTCAGATATAGGTACCGATAGGCATTTCAGATATAGTTGCCGATTGGCATTTTAAAAATAGGTGCCGATAGGCATTTTAGATGTAGTTTCCGATAGGGATTTCAAAAATAGGTGCCGATTGGCATTTCAGATATAGGTGCCGATAGGCATATCAGATATAGTTGCCGATCGGCATTTAAAATATAGGTGCCGATAGGCATTTCAAATATAGGTGTCGATAGGCATTTCAGATATAAATGCCGAAAGGCATTTCAGATATAGGTGCCGATAGGCATTTCTGATGTGGTTGCCGATAGGCATTTCAAATTTAGGTGCTGATAGGCATTTCAGATGTAGTTTTCGATAGGCATTTCAAAAATAGGTGCCGATAGGCATTTCAGTTATAGGTGCCGATAGGCACTTCAGATATAGTTGCCGATTGGCATTTTAAAAATAGGTGCCGATAGGCATTTCAGATATAGAAGCCGATAGGCATTTCAAATATAGGTGCCGATAGGCATTCCAAATATGGTTGCCGATAGGCATTTCAAATATAGGTGCTGATAGGCATTTCAGACGTAGTTTCCAATAGGCATTTCAAAAATAGTTGCCGATAGGCATTTCAGATATAGGTGCCGATAGGCATTTCAGATATAGTTTCCGAATGGCATTTTAAAAATAGGTGCCGATAGGCATTTCAGATAGAGAAGCCGATAGGCATTTCAAATATAGGTGCCGATAGGCATTCCAGATATGGTTGCCGATAGGCATTTCAAATATAGGTGATGATAGGCACTTCAGATGTAGTTTCCGATAGGCATTTCAAAATAGGTGCCGATAGGCATTTCAGATATAGGTGCCGATAGGCATTTCAGATATAGCTGCCGATTGGCATTTTAAAAATAGTTGCCGATAGGCATTTCAGATTTAGAAGCCGATAGGCATTTCAAATATAGGTGCCGATAGGCATTCCAGATATGGTTGCCGATAGGCATTTCAAATATCGGTGCTGATAGGCATTTCAGATGTAGTTGCCGATTGGCATTTTAAAAATAGGTGCCGATAGGCATTTCAGATATAGAAGCCGATAGGCATTTTAAATATAGGTGCCGATAAGCATTCCAGATATGGTTGCCGATAAGCATTTCAAATATAGGTGCTGATAGGCATTTCAGATGTAGTTTCCGATAGGCATTTCAGATATAGGTGCCGATGGGCATTTCAGATATAGTTGCCGATTGGCATTTTAAAAATAGGTGCCGATAGGCATTTCAGATATAGAAGCCGATAGGTATTTCAAATATAGGTGTCGATAGGCATTTCAGATATGGTTGCCGATAAGCATTTCAAATATAGGTACTGATAGGCATTTCAGATGTAGTTTCCGATAGGCATTTCAAAAATAGGTGCCGATAGGCATTTCAGATATAGGTGCCGATAGGCATTTCAGATATAGTTGTCGATTGGCATTTTAAAAATAGGTACCGATAGGCATTTCAGATATAGAAGCCGATAGGCATTTCAAATATAGGTGACGATAGGCATTCGAGATATGGTTGCCGATAGGCATTTCAAATATAGATGCTGATAGGCATTTCAGATGTAGTTTCTGATAGGCATTACAAAAATAGGTGCCGATAGGCATTTCAGATATAGGTGCCGATAGGCATTTTAGATATAGTTGCCGATTGGCATTTTAAAAATAAGTGCCGATAGGCATTTCAGATATAGAAGCCGATAGGCATTTCAAATATAGGTGCCGATAGGCATTCCAGATATGGTTGCCGATAGGCATTTCAAATATAGGTGCTGATAGGCATTTCAGATGTATTTTCCGATAGGCATTTCAAAAATAGGTGCCGATAGGCATTTCAGATATAGGTGCCAATAGGCATTTCAGATATAGTTGCCGATTAGCATTTTAAAAATAGGTGCCGATAGGCATTTCAGATATAGAAGCCGATAGGCATTTCAAATATAGGTGCCGACAGGCATTCCAGATATGGTTGCCGATAGGCATTTCAAATATAAGTGCTGATAGGCATTTCAGATCTGGTTTCCGATAGGCATTTCAAAAATAGGTACCAATAGGCATTTCAGATATAGGTGCCGATGGGCATTTTTGATATATTTGCCGATTAGCATTTTAAAAATAGGTGCCGATAGGCATTTCAGATATAGAAGCCGATAGGCATTTCAAATATAGGTGCCGATAGGCATTCCAGATATGGTTGCCGATAGGCATTTCAAATATAAGTGCTGATAGGCATTTCAGATCTGGTTTCCGATAGGCATTTCAAAAATAGGTACCAATAGGCATTTCAGATATAGGTGCCGATGGGCATTTCAGATATAGTTGCCAATTGGCATTTTAAAAATAGGTGTCGATAGGCATTTCAGATATAGAAGCCGATAGGCATTTCAAATATAGGTGCCGATAGGCATTCCAGATATGGTTGCCGATAGGCATTTCAAATATAGGTGCTGATAGGCATTTCAGATGTAGTTTCCGATAGGCATTTCAGATATAGGTGCCGATAGGCATTTCAGATATAGTTGCCGATTGGCATTTTAAAAATAGGTGCCGATAGGCATTTCAGATATAGAAGCCGATAGGTATTTCAAATATATGTGTCGATAGGCATTTCAGATATATTTGCCGATTGGCATTTTAAAAATAGGTGCTGATAGGCATTTCAGATATAGAAGCCGATAGGTATTTCAAATATAGGTGTCGATAGGCATTCCAGATATGGTTGCCAATAGGCATATCAAATATAGGTGCTGATAGGCATTTCATATGTAGTTTCCGATAGGCACTTCAAAATAGGTGCCGATAGGCATTTCAGATATAGGTGCCGATAGGCATTTCAGATATAGTTGCCGATTGGCATTTTAAAAATAGGTGCCAATAGGCATTTCAGATTTAGAAGCCGATAGGCATTTCAAATATAGGTGCCGATAGGCATTCCAGATATGGTTGCCGATAGGCATTTCAAATATCGGTGCTGATAGGCATTTCAGATGTAGTTTCCGATAGGCATTTCAAAAATAGGTGCCGATAGGCATTTCAGATATAGGTGCCGATAGGCATTTCAGATATAGTTGCCGATTGGCATTTTAAAAATAGGTGCCGATAGGCATTTCAGATATAGAAGCCGATAGGCATTTCAAATATAGGTGCCGATAAGCATTCCAGATATGGTTGCCGATAAGCATTTTAAATATAGGTGCTGATAGGCATTTCAGATGTGGTTTCCGATAGGCATTTCAGATATAGGTGCCGATAGGCATTTCAGATATAGTTGCCGATTGGCATTTTAAAAATAGGTGCCGATAGGCATTTCAGATATAGAAGCCGATAGGTATTTCAAATATAGGTGTCGATAGGCATTTCAGATATGGTTGCCGTTAAGCATTTCAAATATAGGTACTGATAGGCATTTCAGATGTAGTTTCCGATAGGCATTTCAAAAATAGGTGCCGATAGGCATTTCAGATATAGGTGCCGATAGGCATTTCAGATATAGTTGTCGATTGGCATTTTAAAAATAGGTACCGATAGGCATTTCAGATATAGAAGCCGATAGGCATTTCAAATATAGGTGACGATAGGCATTCGAGATATGGTTGCCGATAGGCATTTCAAATATAGGTGCTGATAGGCATTTCAGATGTAGTTTCCGATAGGCATTACAAAAATAGGTGCAGATAGGCATTTCAGATATAGGTGCCGATAGGCATTTTAGATATAGTTGCCGATTGGCATTTTAAAAATAAGTGCCGATAGGCATTTCAGATATAGAAGTCGATAGGCATTTCAAATATAGGTGCCGATAGGCATTCCAGATATGGTTGCCGATAGGCATTTCAAATATAGGTGCTGATAGGCATTTCAGATGTAGTTTCCGATAGGCATTTCAAAAATAGGTGCCGATAGGCATTTCAGATATAAGTGCCGATAGGCATTTCAGATATAGTTGCCGATTAGCATTTTAAAAAGAGGTGCCGATAGGCATTTCAGATATAGAAGCCGATAGGCATTTCAAATATAGGTGCCGATAGGCATTCCAGATATGGTTGCCGATAGGCATTTCAAATATAAGTGCTGATAGGCATTTCAGATCTGGTTTCCGATTGGCATTTCAAAAATAGGTACCAATAGGCATTTCAGATATACGTGCCGATGGGCATTTCAGATATAGTTGCCAATTGGCATTTTAAAAATAGGTGTCGATAGGCATTTCAGATATAGAAGCCGATAGGCATTTCAAATATAGGTGCCGATAGGCATTCCAGATATGGTTGCCGATAGGCATTTCAAATATAGGTGCTGATAGGCATTTCAGATATAGTTGCCGATTGGCATTTTAAAAATAGGTGCCGATAGGCATTTCAGATATAGAAGCCGATAGGTATTTCAAATATAGGTGTCGATAGGTATTTCAGATATGGTTGCCGATAGGCATTTCAAATATAGGTGCTGATAGGCATTTCAAATGTAGTTTCCGATAGGCATTTCAAAAATAGGTGCCGATAGGCATTTCAGATATAGGTGCCGATAGGCATTTCAGATAGAGTTGCCGATTGGCATTTTAAAAATAGGTGTCGATAGGCATTTTAGATGTAGTTTCCGATGTGCATTTCAAAAATAGGTGCCGATAGGCATTTCAGATATAGATGCCGATAGGCATATCAGATATAGTTGCCGATAGGCATTTAAAATATAGGTGCCGATAGGCATTTCAAATATAGGTGTCGATAGGCATTTCAGATATAAATGCCGAAAGGCATTTCAGATATAGGTGCCGATAGGCATTTCTGATGTGGTTGCCGATAGGCATTTCAAATATAGGTGCTGATAGGCATTTCAGATGTAGTTTTCGATAGGCATTTCAAAAATAGGTGCCGATAGGTATTTCAGATATAGGTGCCGATAGGCATTTCAGATATAGTTGCCGATTGGCATTTTAAAAATAGGTGCCGATAGGCATTTCAGATATAAAAGCCGATAGGCATTTCAAATATAGGTGTCGATAGGCATTTAAGATATGGTTTCCGATAGGCATTTCAAATATTGTAGCTGATAGGCATTTCAGATGTAGTTTCCGATAGGCATTTCAAAAATAGGTGCCGATAGGCATTTCAAATATGGGTGCCGATAGGCATTACAGATATAGTTGCCGATTGGCATTTTAAAAATAGGTGCCGATAGGCATTTCAGATATAGAAGCCGATAGGCATTTCAAATATATATGCCGATAGGCATTCCAGATATGAATGCCGATGGGCATTTTAAATATAGGTGCTGATAGGCATTTCAGATGTAGTTTCCGATAGGCATTTCAAAAATAGGTGCCGATAGGCATTTCAAATATAGGTGCCGATAGGCATTACAGATATAGTTGCCGATTGGCATTTTAAAAATAGGTGCCGATAGGCATTTCAGATATAGAAGCCGATAGGCATTTCAAATATAGGTGCCGATAGGCATTCCAGATATGAATGCCGATGGGCATTTCAAATATAGGTGCCGATAGGCATTTCAGATTTAGAAGCCGATAGGCATATCAAATATAGGTGCCGATAAGCATTCCAGATATGGTTGCCGATAGGCATTTTAAATATAGGTGCTGATAGGCATTTCAGATGTAGTTTCCGATAAGCATTTAAAAAATTGGTGCCGATAAGCATTTCAGATATAGGTGCCGATAGGCATTTCAGATATAGAAGCCGATAGGCATTTCAAATATAGGTGCCGATAGGCATTCCAGATATGGTTGCCGATAGGCATTTCAAATATAGGTGCTGATAGGCATTCCAGATGTAGTTTCCGATAGGCATTTCAAAAATTGATGCCGATAGGCATTTCAGATATAGGTGCCGATAGGCATTTCAGATATAGTTGCCAATTGGCATTATAAAATAGGTGCTGATAGGCATTTAAGATATAGAAGCCGATAGGCATTTCAAATATAGGGGCTGATAGGCATTTTAGATGTAGTTTCCGATAGGCATTTCAAAAATTGATGCCGATAGGCATTTCAGATACAGGTGCCGATAGGCATTTCAGATATAGTTGCCGTTTGACATTTTAAAAACAGGTGCCGATAGGCATTTCAGATATAAAAGCCGATAGGTATTTCAAATATAGGTGTCGATAGGTATTTCAAATATAGGTGTCGATAGGCATTTCAGATATGGTTGCCGATAGGCATTTCAAATATAGGAGCAGATAGGCATTTCAGATGTAGTTTCCGAAAGGCATTTCAAAAATAGGTGCCGATAGGCATTTCAGATATAGGTGCCGATAGGCATTTCAGATATAGTTGCCGATTGGCATTTTAAAAATAGGTGCCGATAGGCATTTCAAATATAGAAGCCGATAGGCATTTCAAATATAGGTGCCGATAGGCATTCCAGATATGGTTGCCGTTAGGCATTTCAAATATAGGTGCTGATAGGCATTTCAGATGTAGTTTCCGATAGGCATTTCAAAAATTGGTGTCGATAGGCATTTTAGATATAGTTGCCGATTGGCATTTTAAAAATAGGTGCCGATAGGCATTTTAGATATAGAAGCCGATAGGTAATTCAAATATAGGTGCCGATAGGCATTTTAGATATGGTTGCCGATAGGCATTTCAACTATAGGTGCTGATAAGCATTTCAAATGTAGTTTCCGACAGGCATTTCAAAAATAGGTGCCGATAGACAATACAGATATAGGTGCCGATAGGCATTTCAGATATAGTTGCCGATTGGCATTTTAAAAATAGGTGCCGATAGGCATTTTAGATGTAGTTTTCGATAGGCATTTCAAAAATAGGTGCCGTTAGGCATTTCAGATATAGGTGCCGATAGGCATATCCGATATAGTTGCCGATAGGCATTTAAAATATAGGTGCCGATAGGCATTTCAAATATAGGTGTCGATAGGCATTTCAGATATAAATGTCGAAAGGCATTTTAGATATAGGTGCCGACAGGCATCTCTGTTGTGGTTGCCGATAGGCATTTCAAATATAGGTGCTGATAAGCATTTCAGATGTAGTTTTCAATAGGCATTTCAAAAATAGGAGCCGATAGGCATTTCAGATATAGGTGCCGATAGGCACTTCAGATATATTTGCCGATTGGCATTTTAAAAATAGGTGCCGATAGGCATTCCAGATATGGTTGCCGATAGGCATTTCAAATATAGGTGCTGATAGGCATTGCAGATGTAGTTTTCGATAGGCATTTCAAAAATTGGTGCCGATAGGCATTTCAGATATAGTTGCCGATTGGCATTTTAAAATAAGGTGCCGATAGGCATTTCAGATATAGGTGCCGATAGGCATTTCAGATAGAGTTGCCGATTGGCATTTTAAAAATAGGTGCCGATAGGCATTTTAGATGTAGTTTCCGATAGGCATTTCAAAAATAGGTGCCGATAGGCATTTCAGATATAGGTGATGATAGGCATATCAGATATAGTTGCCGATAGGCATTTAAAATATAGGTGCCGATAGGCATTTCAAATATAGGTGTCGATAGGCATTTCAGATATAAATGCCGAAGAGCATTTCAGATATAGGTGCCGATAGGCATTTCTGATGTGGTTGCCGATAGGCATTTCAAATATAGGTGCTGATAGGCATTTCAGATGTAGTTTCCGTTAGGCATTTCAAAAATAGGTGCCGATAGGCATTTCAGATATAGGTGCCGATAGGCATTTCAGATATTGTCGCCGATTGGCATTTTAAAAATAGGTGCCGATAGGCATTTTAGATGTAGTTTCCGATAGGTATTTCAAAAATAGGTGCCGATAGGCATTTCAGATATAGGTGCCGATAGGCATATCAGATATAGTTGCCGTTAGGCTTTTAAAATATAGGTGCCGATAGGCATTTCAAATATAGGTGTCGATAGGCATTTCAGATATAAATGCCGAAAGGCATTTCAGATATAGGTGCCGATAGGCATTTCTGATGTGGTTGCCGATAGGCATTTCAAATATAGGTGCTGATAGGCATTTCAGATGTAGTTTTCGATAGGCATTGCAAAAATAGGTGCCGATAGGCATTTCAGATATAGGTGCCGATAGGCACTTCAGATATAGTTGCCGATTGGTATTTTAAAAATAGGTGCCGATAGGCATTTCAGATATAGAAGCCGATAGGCATTTCAAATATAGGTGCCGATAGGCATTCCAGATATGGTTGCCGATAGGCATTTCAAATATAGGTGCTGATAGGCATTTCAGATGTAGTTTCCAGTAGGCATTTCAAAAATAGGTGCCGATAGGCATTTCAGATATAGGTGCCGATAGGCGTTTCAGATATAGTTTCCGAATGGCATTTTAAAAGTAGGTGCCGATAGGCATTTCAGATATAGAAGCCGATAGGCATTTCAAATATAGATGCCGATAGGCATTCCAGATATGGTTGCCGATAGGCATTTCAAATATAGGTGCTGATAGGCATTTCAGATGTAGTTTCCGATAGGCATTTCAAAAATTGGTGCCGATAGGCATTTCAGATATAGGTGCCGATAGGCATTTCAGATATAGTTGCCAATTGGCATTTTAAAAATAGGTGCCGATAGGCATTTCAGATATAGAAGCCAATAGGCATTTCAAATGTAGGTGCTGATAGGCATTTTAGATGTAGTTTCCGATAGGCATTTAAAAAATTGATGCCGATAGGCATTTCAGATATAGGTGCCGATAGGCATTTCAGATATAGTTGCCGATTAACATTTTAAAAACAGGTGCCGATAGGCATTTCAGATATAGAAGCCGATAGGTATTTCAAATATAGGTGTCGATAGGCATTTCAGATATGGTTGCCGATAGGCATTTCAAATATAGGAGCAGATAGGCATTTCAGATGTAGTTTCCGAAAGGCATTTCAAAAATAGGTGCCGATAAGCATTTCAGATATATGTGCCGATAGGCATTTCAGATATAGGTGCCGATAGGCATTTCAGATATAGTTGCCGATTGGCATTTTAAAAATAGGTGCCGATAGGCATTTCAAATATAGAAGCCGATAGGCATTTCAAATATAGGTGCCGATAGGCATTCCAGATATGGTTGCCGATAGGCATTTCAAATATAGGTGCTGATAGGCATTTCAGATGTAGTTTCCGATAGGCATTTCAAAAATTGGTGCCGATAGGCAGTTCAGATATAGTTTCCGATTGGCATTTTAAAAATAGGTGCCGATAGGCATTTCAGATATAGAAGCCGATAGGTAATTCAAATATAGGTGTCGATAGGCATTTTAGATATGGTTGCCGATAGGCATTTCAAATATAGGTGCTGATAGACATTTTTGATGTAGTTTCCGATAGGCATTTCAAAAATAGGTGCCGATAGGCATTTCAGATATAGATGCCGATAGGCATTTCAGATATAGTTGCCGATTGGCATTTTAAAAATAGGTGCCGATAGGCATTTTAGTTGTAGTTTACGATGGGCATTTCAAAAATAGGTGCCGTTAGGCATTTCAGATATAGGTGCCGAAAGGCATATCAGATATAGTTGCCGATAGGCATTTAAAATATAGGTGCCGATAGGCATTTCAAATATAGGTGTCGATATGCATTTCAGATATAAATGTCGAAAGGCATTTCAGATATAGGTGCCGATAGGCATTTCTGTTGTGGTTGTCGATAGGAATTTCAAATACAGGTGCTAATAGGCATTTCAGATGTAGTTTTCATTAGGCATTTCAAAAATAGGTGCCGATAGGCATTTCAGATAAAGGTGCCGATAGGCACTTCAGATATATTTGCCGATTGGCATTTTAAAAATAGGTGCCGATAGGCATTTCAGATATAGGTGCCGATAGGCATTTCAGATATATTTGCCGATTGGCATTTTAAAAATAAGTGCCGATAGGCATTTCAGATATAAGTGCCGATAGGCATTTCAGATAGAATTACCGATTGGCATTTTAAAAATAGGTGCCGATAGGCATTTCAGATATAGGTGCCGATAGGCATATTAGATATAGTTGCCGATAGGCATTTAAAATATTGGTTGCCGATAGGCATTTTAAATATAGGTGTCAATAGGCATTTCAGATATCAATGCCGAAGGGCATTTAAGATATAGGTGCCGATAGGCATTTCAGATATATTTGCCGATTGGCATTTTAAAAATAAGTGCCGATAGGCATTTCAGATATAAGTGCCGATAGGCATTTCAGATAGAATTACCGATTGGCATTTTAAAAATAGGTGCCGATAGGCATTTCAGATATAGGTGCCGATAGGCATATTAGATATAGTTGCCGATAGGCATTTAAAATATTGGTTGCCGATAGGCATTTTAAATATAGGTGTCAATAGGCATTTCAGATATCAATGCCGAAGGGCTTTTAAGATATAGGTGCCGATAGGCATTTCTGATGTGGTTGCCGATAGGCATTTCAAATATAGGTGCTGATAGGCATTTCAGATGTGGTTTCCGATAGGCATTTCAAAAATAAGTGCCGATAGGCATTTCAGATATAGGTGCCGATAGGCATTTCAGATATAGTTGCCGATTGGCATTTTAAAAATAGGTGCCGATAGGCATTTTAGATGTAGTTTCCGATAGGCATCTCAAAAATAGGTGCCGTTAGGCATTTCAGATAAAGGTGCCGATAAGCATATCAGATATAGTTGCCGATAGGCATTTAAAATATAGGTGCCGATAGGCATTTCAAATATAGGTGACGATAGGCATTTCAGATATAAATGCCGAAAGGCATTTCAGATATAGGTGCCGATAGGCATTTCTGATGTGGTTGCCGATAGGCATTTCAAATATAGATGCTGATAGGCATTTCAGATGTAGTTTTCGATAGGCATTTCAAAAATAGGTGCCGATAGGCATTTCAGATATAGGTGCCGATAGGCACTTCATATATAGTTGCCGATTGGCATTTTAAAAATAGGTGCCGATAGGCATTTCAGATATAGAAGCCGATAGGCATTTCAAATATAGGTGCCGATAGGCATTCCAGATATGGTTGCCGATAGGCATTTTAAATATAGGTGCTGATAGGCATTTCAGATGTAGTTTCCAATAGGCATTTCAAAAATAGGTGCCGATAGGCATTTCAGATATATGTGCCGATAGGCATTTCAGATATAGTTTCCGAATGGCATTTTAAAAATAGGTGCCGATAGGCATTTTAGATATAGAAGCCGATAGGCATTTCAAATATAGGTGCCGATAGGCATTCCAGATATGGTTGCCGATAGGCATTTCAAATATAGGTGCTGATAGGCATTTCAGATGTAGTTCCCGATAGGCATTTCAAAAATTGATGCCGATAGGCATTTCAGATATAGGTGCCGATAGGCATTTCAGATATAGTTGCCGATTGGCATTTTAAAAATAGGTGCTGATAGGCATTTCAGATATAGAAGCCGATAGGTATTTCAAATATAGGTGTCGATAGGCATTTCAGATATGGATGCCGATAGGCATTTCAAATATAGGTGCTGATAGGCATTTCAGATGTAGTTTCCGATAGGCATTTCAAAAATAGGTGCTGATGGGCATTTCAGATGTAGTTTTCGATAGGCATTTCAAAAATAGGTGCCGATAGGCATTTCAGATATAGGTGCCGATAGGCACTACATAGATAGTTGCCTATTGGCATTTTAAAAATAGGTGCCGATAGGCATTTCAGATATAGAAGCTGATAGGTATTTCAGATATAGGTGTCGATAGGCATTTTAGATATGGTTGCCGATAGGCATTTCAAATATAGGTGCTGATAGGCATTTCAGATGTAGTTTCCGATAGGCATTTCAAAAATAGTTGTCGATAGGCATTTCAGATATAGGTGCCGATAGGCATTTCAGATATAGTTGCCGATTGGCATTTTAAAAATAGATGTCGTTAGGCATTTTAGATATAGAAGCCGATAGGCATTTCAAATATAGGTGCCGATAGGCATTCCAGATATTGTTGCCGATAGGCATTTCAAATATAGGTGCTGATAGGCATTCCAGATGTAGTTTCCGATAGGCATTTCAAAAATTGGTGCCGATAGGCATTTGAGACATAGGTGCCGATAGGCATCTCAGATATAGTTACCGATTGGCATTTTAAAAATAGGTGTCGATATGCATTTCAGATATAGAAGCCGATAGGTATTTCAAATATAGGTGTCGATAGGCATTTCAGATATGAATGCCGATAGGCATTTCAAATATAGGTGCTGATAGGCATTTCAGATGTAGTTTCCGATAGGCATTTCAAAAATAGGTGCTGATAGGCATTTCAGATATAGGTGTCGATAGGCATTTCAGATATATTTGCCGATTGGCATTTTAAAAATAGGTGCCGATAGGCATTTCAGATATAGAAGCCGATAGGCATTTCAAATATAGGTGCCGATAGGCATTCCAGATATGGTTGCCGATAGGCATTTCAAATATAGGTGCTGATAGGCATTTCAGATGTAGTTTCCGATAGGCATTTCAAAAATAGGTGCCGATAGGCATTTCAGATATAGGTGCCGATAGGCATTTCAGATATAGTTGCCAATTGGCATTTTAAAAATAGGTGCCGATAGGCATTTCAGAAATAGAAGCCGATAGGCATTTCAAATATAGGTGCTGATAGGCATTCCAGATATGGTTGCCGATAGGCATTTCAAATATCGGTGCTGATAGGCATTTTAGATGTAGTTTCCGATAGGCATTTCAAAAATTGATGCCGATAGGCATTTCAGATATAGGTGCCGGTAGGCATTTCAGATATAGTTGCCGATTGGCATTTTAAAAACAGGTGCCAATAGGCATTTCAGATATAGAAGCCGATAGGTATTTCAAATATAGGTGTCGATAGGCATTTCAGATATGGTTGCCGATAGGCATTTCAAATATAGGAGCAGATAGGCATTTCAGATGTAGTTTCCGAAAGGCATTTCAAAAATAGGTGCCGATAGGCATTTCAGATATAGGTGCCGATGGGCATTTCAGATATAGTTTCCGATTGGCATTTTAAAAATAGGTGCCGATAGGCTTTTCAGATATAGAAGCCGATAGGCATTTCAAATATAGGTGCCGATAGGCATTCCAGATATGGTTGCCGATAGGCATTTCAAATATAAGTGCTGATAGGCATTTCAGAAGTAGTTTCCGATAGGCATTTCAAAAATAGGTACCGATAGGCATTTCAGATATAGGTGCCGATAGGCATTTCAGATATAGTTGCCGATTGGCATTTTAAAAATAGGTGCCGATAGGCATTTCAGATATAGAAGCCGATAGGTATTTCAAATATAGGTGTCGATAGGCATTTCAGATTTAGTTGCCGATTGGCATTTAAAAATAGGTGCCGATAGGCATTTCAGATATAGAAGCCGATAGGCATTTTAAATATAGGTGCCGATAGGCATTTCAGATATGGTTGCCGATAGGCATTTCAAATATAGGAGCAGATAGGCATTTCAGATGTAGTTCCCGAAAGGCATTTCAAAAATAGGTGCCGATAGGCATTTCAGATATAGGTGCCGATAGGCATTTCAGATATAGTTTCCGATTGGCATTTTAAAAATAGGTATCGATAGGCATTTCAGATATAGAAGCCGATAGGCATTTTAAATATAGGTGCCGATAGGCATTCCAGATATGGTTGCCGATAGGCATTTCAAATATAGGTGCTGATAGGCATTTTAGATGTAGTTTCCGATAGGCATTTCAAAAATTGGTGCCGATAGGCATTTCAGATATAGAAGCCGATAGGTATTTCAAATATAGGTGTCGATAGGCATTTTAGATTTAGTTGCCGATTGGCATTTTAAAAATAGGTGCCGATAGGCATTTCAGATATAGAAGCCGATAGGTATTTCAAATATAGGTGTCGATAGGCATTTTAGATTTAGTTGCCGATTGGCATTTTAAAAATAGGTGCCGATAGGCATTTCAGATATAGAAGCCGATAGGTATTTCAAATATAGGTATCGATAGGCATTTCAGATATGGTTGCCGATAGGCATTTCAAATATAAGTGCTGATAGGCATTTCAGATCTGGTTTCCGATAGGCATTTCAAAAATAGGTACCGATAGGCATTTCAGATATAGTTGCCGATTGGCATTTTAAAAATAGGTGCCGATAGGCATTTCAGATATAGAAGCCGATAGGTATTTCAAATATAGGTGTCGATAGGCATTTCAGATATGGTTGCCGATAGGCATTTCAAATATAAGTGCTGATAGGCATTTCAGATCTGGTTTCCGATAGGCATTTCAAAAATAGGTACCGATAGGCATTTCAGATATAAGTGCCGATGGGCATTTCAGATATAGTTGCCAATTGGCATTTTAAAAATAGGTGTCGATAGGCATTTTAGATATAGAAGCCGACAGGCATTTCAAATATAGGTGCCGATAGGCATTCCAGATATGGTTGCCGATAGGCATTTCAAATATAGGTGCTGATAGGCATTTCAGATGTAGTTTCCGATAGGCATTTCAGATATAGGTGCCGATAGGCATTTCAGATATAGTTGCCGATTGGCATTTTAAAAATAGGTGCCGATAGGCATTTCAGATATAAATGCCGAAAGGCATTTCAGATATAGGTGCCGATAGGCACTTCAGATATAGTTGCCGATTGGCATTTTAAAAATAGGAGCCGATAGGCATTTCAGATATAGAAGCCGATAGGCATTTTAAATATAGGTGCCGATAGGAATTCCAGATATGGTTGCCGATAGGCATTTCAAATATAGGTGCTGATGAGCATTTCAGATGTAGTTTCCGATAGGCATTTCAAAAATAGGTGCCGATAGGATTTACAGATATAGGTGCCGATAGGCATTTCAGATATAGTTGCCGATTGGCATTTTAAAAATAGGTGCCGATAGGCATTTCAGATATAGAAGCCGATAGGCATTTCAAATATAGGTGCCGATAGGCATTCCAGATATGGTTGCCGGTAGGCATTTCAAATATAGGTGTCAATAGGCATTTCAGATATAAATGCTGAAGGGCATTTTAGATATAGGTGCCGCTAGGCATTTCTGATGTGGTTGCCGATAGGCATTTCAAATATAGTGCTGATAGGCATTTCAGATGTGGTTTCCGATAGGCATTTAAAAAATAGGTACTGATAGGCATTTCAAATATATGTGCCGATAGGCATTTCAGATATAGTTGCCAATTAGCATTTTAAAAATAGGTGTCGATAGGCATTTCAGATATAGAAGCCGATAGGCATTTCAAATATAGGTGCCGATAGGCATTCCAGATATGGTTGCCGATAGGCATTTCAAATATAGGTGCTGATAGGCATTTTAGATGTAGTTTCCGATAGGCATTTCAAAAATTGGTGCCGATAGGCATTTCAGATATAGGTGCCGATAGGCATTTCAGATATAGTTGCCGATTGGCATTTTAAAAATAGGTGCCGATAGGCATTTCAGATATAGAAGCCAATAGATATTTCTAATATAGGTGTCGATAGGCATTTAAGATATATTACCGATAGGCATTTCAAATATAGGTGCTGATAGGCATTTCAGATGTAGTTTCCGATAGGCATTTCAAAAATAGATGCCGATAGGCATTTCAGATAAAGGTGCCGATAGGCATTTCAGATATAGTTCCCGATTGGCATTATAAAAATAGGTGCCGATAGGCATTTTAGATGTAGTTTCCGATAGGCATTTCAAAAAAAGGTGCCGATAGGCATTTCAGATATAGGTGCCGATAGGCATATCAGATATAGTTGCCGATAGGCATTTAAAATATAGGCTCCGATAGGCATTTCAAATATAGGTGTCGATAGGCATTTCAGATATAAATGCCGAAAGGCATTTCAGATATAGGTGCCGATAGGCATTTCTGATGTGGTTGCCGATAGGCATTTCAAATATAGGTGCTGATAGGCATTTCAGATGTAGTTTTCGATAGGCATTTCAAAAATAGGTGCCGATAGGCATTTCAGATATAGGTGCCGATAGGCACTTCAGATATAGTTGCCGATTGGCATTTTAAAAATAGGTGCCGATAGGCATTTCAGATATAGAAGCCGATAGGCATTTCAAATATATGTGCCGATAGGCATTCCAGATATGGTTGCCGATAGGCATTTCAAATATAGGTGCTGATAGGCATTTCAGATGTAGTTTCCGATAGGCATTTCAAAAATTGGTGCCGATAGGCATTTCAGATATAGGTGCCGATAGGCATTTCAGATATAGTTGCCGATTGGCATTTAAAAAATAGGTGCCGATAGGCATTTCAGATATAGAAGCCGATAGGTATTTCAAATATAGGTGTCGATAGGCATTTCAGATATGGTTTCCGATAGGCATTTCAAATATTGTGGCTGATAGGCATTTCAGATGTAGTTTCCGATAGGCATTTCAAAAATCGATGCCGATAGGCATTTCAGATATAGGTGCCGATAGGCATTACAGATATAGTTGCCGATTGGCATTTTAAAAATAGGTGCCGATAGGCATTTCAGATATAGAAGCCGATAGGCATTTCAAATATAGGTGCCGATAGGCATTCCAGATATGGTTGCCGACGGGCATTTCAAATATAGGTGCTGATAGGCATTTCAGATGTAGTTTCCGATAGGCATTTCAAAAATAGGTGCCGATAGGCATTTCAGATATAGGTGCCGATAGGCATTTCAGATAAAGTTGCCGATTGGCATTTTAAAAATAGGTGCCGATAGACCTTTCAGATATAGAAGCCGATAGGCATATCAATTATAGGTGCCGATAAGCATTGCAGATATGGTTGCCGATAGGCATTTCAAATATAGGTGCTGATAGACATTTCAGATGTAGTTTCCGATAGGCATTTCAAAAATTGGTGCCGATAAGCATTTCAGATATAGGTGTCGATAGGCATTTCAGATATAGAAGCCGATAGGCATTTCAAATATAGGTGCCGATAGGCATTCCAGATATGGTTGCCGATAGGCATTTCAAATATAGGTGCTGATAGGCATTCCAGATGTAGTTTCCGATAGGCATTTCAAAAATTGATGCCGATAGGCATTTCAGATATAGGTGCCGATAGGCATTTCAGATATAGTTGCCAATTGGCATTTTAAAAATAGGTGCCGATAGGCATTTCAGATATAGAAGCCGATAGGCATTTCAAATATAGGTGCTGATAGGCATTTTAGATGCAGTTTCCGATAGGCATTTCAAAAATTGATGCCGATAGGCGTTTCAGATATAGGTGCCGATAGGCATTTCAGATATAGTTGCCGATTGACATTTTAAAAACAGGTGCCGATAGGCATTTCAGATATGGTTGCCGATAGGCATTTCAAATATAGGTGCTAATAGGCATTTCAGATGTAGTTTCCGATAGGCATTTCAAAAATAGGTGCCGATAGGCATTTCAGATATAGGTACCGATAGGCATTTCAGATATAGTTGCCGATTGGCATTTTAAAAATAGGTGCCGATAGGCATTTTAGATGTAGTTTCCGATAGGCATTTCAAAAATAGGTGCCGTTAGGCATTTCAGATATAGGTGCCGATAGGCATATTAGATATAGTTGCCGATAGGCATTTAAAATTTAGGTGCCGACAGGCATTTCAAATATAGGTGTCGATAGGCATTTCAGATATAAATGTCGAAAGGCATTTCAGATATAGGTGCCGATAGGCATTTTTGTTGTGGTTGCCGATAAGCATTTCAAATATAGGTGCTGATAGGCATTTCAGATGTAGTTTTTAATAGGCATTTCAAAAATAGGTGCCGACAGGCATTTCAGATATAGGTGCCGATAGGCACTTCAGATATATTTGCCGATTGGCATTTTAAAAATAGGCGCCGATAGGCATTTCAGATATAGAAGTCGATAGGCATTTTAGATATAGGTGCCGATAGGCATTCCAGATATGGTTGCCGATAGGCATTTCAAATATAGGTGCTGATAGGCATTTCAGATGTAGTTTCCGATAGGCATTTCAAAAATTGGTGCCGATAGGCATTTCAGATATAGGTGCCGATAGGCATTTCAGATATATTTGCCGATTGGCATTTTGAAAATAGGTGCCGATAGGCATTTCAGATATAGGTGCCGATAGGCATTTCAGATAGAGTTGCCGATTGACATTTTAAAAATAGGTGCCGATAGGCATTTTAGATGTAGTTTCCGATAGGCATTTCAAAAATAGGTGCCGATAGGCATTTCAGATATAGGTGCCGATAGGCATATCAGATATAGTTGCCGATAATCATTTAAAATATAGGTGCCGATAGGCAAGTCTATTATAGGTGTCGATAGGCATTTCAGATATAAATGCCGAAGGGCATTTCAGATATAGGTGCCGATAGGCATTTCTGATGTGGTTGCCGATAGGCATTTCAAATATAGGTGCTGATAGGCATTTCAGATGTAGTTTCCGATAGGCATTTCAAAAATAGGTGCCGATAGGCATTTCAGATGTAGCTGCCGATAGGCATTTCAGATATAGTTGCCGATTGGCATTTTAAAAATAGGTGCCGATAGGCATTTTAGATGTAGTTTCCGATAGGCATTTCAAAAATAGGTTCCGATAGGCATTTCAGATATAGGTGCCGATAGGCATATCAGATATAGTTGTCGATAGGCATTTAAAATATAGGTGCCGATAGGCATTTCAAATATAGGTGTCGATAGGCAGTTCAGATATAAATGCCGAAAGGCATTTCAGATATAGGTGCCGATAGGCATTTCTGATGTGGTTTCCGATAGGCATTTCAAATATGGGTGCTGATAGGCATTTCAGATGTAGTTTTCAATAGGCATTTCAAAAATAGGTGCCGATAGGCATTTCAGATATAGGTGCCGATAGGCACTTCAGATATAGTTGCCGATTGGCATTTTAAAAATAGGTGCCGATAGGCATTTCAGATATAGAAGCGGATAGGCATTTCAAATATAGGTGCCGATAGGCATTCCAGATATGGTTGCCGATAGGCATTTCAAATATAGGTGCTTATAGGCATTTCAGATGTAGTTTCCAATAGGCATTTCAAAAATAGGTGTCGATAGGCATTTCAGATATAGGTGCCGATAGGCATTTCAGATATAGTTTCCGAATGGCATTTTAAAAATAGGTGCCGATAGGCATTTCAGATATAGAAGCCGATAGGCATTTCAAATATAGATGCCGATAGGCATTTCAGATATGGTTGCCGATAGGCATTTCAAATATAGGAGCAGATAGGCATTTCAGATGTAGTTTCCGAAAGGCATTTCAAAAATAGGTGCCGATAGGCATTTCAGATATAGGTGCCGATGGGCATTTCAGATATAGTTTCCGATTGGCATTTTAAAAATAGGTGCCGATAGGCTTTTCAGATATAGAAGCCGATAGGCATTTCAAATATAGGTGCCGATAGGCATTCCAGATATAGTTGCCGATAGGCATTTCAAATATAAGTGCTGATAGGCATTTCAGAAGTAGTTTCCGATAGGCCTTTCAAAAATAGGTACCGATAGGCATTTCAGATATAGGTGCCGATAGGCATTTCAGATATAGTTGCCGATTGGCATTTTAAAAATAGGTGCCGATAGGCATTTCAGATATAGAAGCCGATAGGTATTTCAAATATAGGCGTCGATAGGCATTTCAGATTTAGTTGCCGATTGGCATTTAAAAATAGGTGCCGATAGGCATTTCAGATATGGTTGCCGATAGGCATTTCAAATATAGGAGCAGATAGGCATTTCAGATGTAGTTCCCGAAAGGCATTTCAAAAATAGGTGCCGATAGGCATTTCAGATATAGGTGCCGATAGGCATTTCAGATATAGTTTCCGATTGGCATTTTAAAAATAGGTGTCGATGGGCATTTCAGATATAGAAGCCGATAGGCATTTTAAATATAGGTGCCGATAGGCATTCCAGATATGGTTGCCGATAGGCATTTCAAATATAGGTGCTGATAGGCATTTTAGATGTAGTTTCCGATAGGCATTTCAAAAATTGGTGCCGATAGGCATTTCAGATATAGGTGCCGATAGGCATTTCAGATATAGTTGCCGATTGGCATTTTAAAAATAGGTGCCGATAGGCATTTCAGATATAGAAGCCGATAGGTATTTCAAATATAGGTGTCGATAGGCATTTTAGATTTAGTTGCCGATTGGCATTTTAAAAATAGGTGCCGATAGGCATTTCAGATATAGAAGCCGATAGGTATTTCAAATATAGGTATCGATAGGCATTTCAGATATGGTTGCCGATAGGCATTTCAAATATAAGTGCTGATAGGCATTTCAGATCTGGTTTCCGATAGGCATTTCAAAAATAGGTACCGATAGGCATTTCAAATATAGTTGCCGATTGGCATTTTAAAAATAGGTGCCGATAGGCATTTCAGATATAGAAGCCGATAGGTATTTCAAATATAGGTGTCGATAGGCATTTCAGATATGGTTGCTGATAGGCATTTCAAATATAAGTGCTGATAGGCATTTCAGATCTGGTTTCCGATAGACATTTCAAAAATAGGTACCGATAGGCATTTCAGATATAAGTGCCGATGGGCATTTCAGATATAGTTGCCAATTGGCATTTTAAAAATAGGTGTCGATAGGCATTTTAGATATAGAAGCCGACAGGCATTTCAAATATAGGTGCCGATAGGCATTCCAGATATGGTTGCCGATAGGCATTTCAAATATAGGTGCTGATAGGCATTTCAGATGTAGTTTCCGATAGGCATTTCAGATATAGGTGCCGATAGGCATTTCAGATATAGTTGCCGATTGGCATTTCAAAAATAGGTGCCGATAGGCATTTCAGATATAAATGCCGAAAGGCATTTTAGATATAGGTGCCGATAGGCACTTCAGATATAGTTGCCGATTGGCATTTTAAAAATAGGAGCCGATAGGCATTTCAGATATAGAAGCCGATAGGCATTTTAAATATAGGAGCCGATAGGAATTCCAGATATGGTTGCCGATAGGCATTTCAAATATAGGTGCTGATGAGCATTTCAGATGTAGTTTCCGATAGGCATTTCAAAAATAGGTGCCGATAGGATTTACAGATATAGGTGCCGATAGGCATTTCAGATATAGTTGCCGATTGGCATTTTAAAAATAGGTGCCGATAGGCATTTCAGATATAGAAGCCGATAGGCATTTCAAATATAGGTGCCGATAGGCATTCCAGATATGGTTGCCGGTAGGCATTTCAAATATAGGTGCTGATAGGCATTTCAGATGTAGTTTCCGATAGGCATTTCAGATATAGGTGCCGATAGGCATTTCAGATATAGTAGCCGATTGGCATTTTAAAAATAGGTGCCGATAGGCATTTCAGATATAAATGCCGAAAGGCATTTCAGATATAGGTGCCGATAGGCACTTCAGATATAGTTGCCGATTGGCATTTTAAAAATAGGAGCCGATAGGCATTTCAGATATAGAAGCCGATAGGCATTTTAAATATAGGAGCCGATAGGAATTCCAGATATGGTTGCCGATAGGCATTTCAAATATAGGTGCTGATGAGCATTTCAGATGTAGTTTCCGATAGGCATTTCAAAAATAGGTGCCGATAGGATTTACAGATATAGGTGCCGATAGGCATTTCAGATATAGTTGCCAATTGGCATTTCAAAAATAGGTGCCGATAGGCATTTCAGATATAGGTGCCGATAGGCATATCAGATATAGTTGCCGATAATCATTTAAAATATAGGTGCCGATAGGCAAGTCAAATATAGGTGTCGATAGGCATTTCAGATATAAATGCCGAAGGACATTTCAGATATAGGTGCCGATAGGCATTTCTGATGTGGTTGCCGATAGGCATTTCAAATATAGGTGCTGATAGGCATTTCAGATGTAGTTTCCGATAGGCATTTCAAAAATAGGTGCCGATAGGCATTTCAGATGTAGGTGCCGATAGGCATTTCAGATATAGTTGCCGATTGGCATTTTAAAAATAGGTGCCGATAGGCATTTTAGATGTAGTTTCCGATAGGCATTTCAAAAATAGGTTCCGATAGGAATTTCAGATATAGGTGCCGATAGGCATATCAGATATAGTTGTCGATAGGCATTTAAAATATAGGTGCCGATAGGCATTTCAAATATAGGTGTCGATAGGCAGTTCAGATATAAATGCCGAAAGGCATTTCAGATATAGGTGCCGATAGGCATTTCTGATGTGGTTTCCGATAGGCATTTCAAATATGGGTGCTGATAGGCATTTCAGATGTAGTTTTCAATAGGCATTTCAAAAATAGGTGCCGATAGGCATTTCAGATATAGGTGCCGATAGGCACTTCAGATATAGTTGCCGATTGGCATTTTAAAAATAGGTGCCGATAGGCATTTCAGATATAGAAGCGGATAGGCATTTCAAATATAGGTGCCGATAGGCATTCCAGATATGGTTGCCGATAGGCATTTCAAATATAGGTGCTTATAGGCATTTCAGATGTAGTTTCCAATAGGCATTTCAAAAATAGGTGCCGATAGGCATTTCAGATATAGGTGCCGATAGGCATTTCAGATATAGTTTCCGAATGGCATTTTAAAAATAGGTGCCGATAGGCATTTCAGATATAGAAGCCGATAGGCATTTCAAATATAGGTGCCGATAGGCATTCCAGATATGGTTGCCGATAGGCATTTCAAATATTGTAGCTGATAGGCATTTCAGATGTAGTTTCCGATAGGCATTTCAAAAATAGGTGCCGATAGGCATTTCAAATATAGGTGCCGATAGGCATTTCAGATATAGGTGCCGATAGGCATTACAGATATAGTTGCCGATTGGCATTTTAAAAATAGGTGCCGATAGGCATTTTAGATATAGAAGCCGATAGGCATTTCAAATATAGGTGCCGATAGGCATTTTAGACATAGTTGCCGATAGGCATTTCAAATATAGGTGCTGATAGGCATTTCTGATGTAGTTCACGATAGGCATTTCAAAATAGGTGCCGTTAGGCATTTCAGATATAGGTGCCGATAGGCATTTCAGATTTAGTTGCCGATTGGCATTTTAAAAATAGGTGCCGATAGGCATTTCAGATATAGGAGCTGATAGGCATTTCAAATATAGGTCCTGATAGGCATTCCAGATATGGTTGCCGATGGGCTTTTCAAATATAGGTGCTGATAGGCATTTCAGATGTAGTTTCTGATAGGCATTTCAAAAATAGGTGCCGATAGGCATTTCAGATATAGGTGCCGATAGGCATTTCAGATATAGTTGCCGATTGGCATTTTAAAAATAGGTGCCGATAGGCATTTCAGATATAGAAGCCGATAGGTATTTCAAATATAGGTGTCGATAGGCATTTCAGATATGGTTTCCGATAGGCATCTCAAATATTGTAGCTGATAGGCATTTCAGATGTAGTTTCCGATAGGCATTTCAAAAATAGGTGCCGATAGGCATTTCAAATATAGGTGCCGATAGGCATTACAGATATAGTTGCCGATTGGCATTTTAAAAATAGGTGCCGATAGGCATTTCAGATATAGAAGCCGATAGGCATTTCAAATATAGGTGCCGATAGGCATTCCAGATATGAATGCCGATGGGCATTTCAGATATAGGTGCCGATAGGCATTTCGGATATAGTTGCCGATTGGCATTTTAAAAACAGGTGCCGATAGGCATTTTAGATATAGAAGCCGATAGGCATATCAAATATAGGTGCCGATAAGCATTCCAGATATGGTTGCCGATAGGCATTTAAATATAGGTGCTGATAGGCATTTCAGATGTAGTTTCCGATAAGCATTTAAAAAATTGGTGCCGATAAGCATTTCAGATATAGGTGCCGATAGGCATTTCAGATATAGAAGCCGATAGGCATATCAAATATAGGTGCCGATAAGCATTCCAGATATGGTTGCCGATAGGCATTTCAAATATAGGTGCTGATAGGCATTCCAGATGTAGTTTCCGATAGGCATTTCAAAAATTGATGCCGATAGGCATTTCAGATATAGGTGCCGATAGGCATTTCAGATATAGTTGCCAATTGGCATTTTAAAATAGGTGCCGATAGGCATTTCAGATATAGAAGCCGATAGGCATTTCAAATATAGGGGCTGATAGGCATTTTAGATGTAGTTTCCGATAGGCATTTCAAAAATTGATGCCGATAGGCATTTCAGATATAGGTGCCGATAGGCATTTCAGATATAGTTGCCGATTGACATTTTAAAAACAGGTGCCGATAGGCATTTCAGATATAAAAGCCGATAGGTATTTCAAATATAGGTGTCGATAGGTATTTCAAATATAGGTGTCGATAGGCATTTCAGATATGGTTGCCGATAGGCATTTCAAATATAGGAGCAGATAGGCATTTCAGATGTAGTTTCCGAAAGGCATTTCAAAAATAGGTGCCGATAGGCATTTCAGATATAGGTGCCGATAGGCATTTCAGATATAGTTGCCGATTGGCATTTTAAAAATAGGTGCCGATAGGCATTTCAAATATAGAAGCCGATAGGCATTTCAAATATAGGTGCCGATAGGCATTCCAGATATGGTTGCCGATAGGCATTTCAAATATAGGTGCTGATAGGCATTTCAGATGTAGTTTCCGATAGGCATTTCTAAAATTGGTGCCGATAGGCATTTCAGATATAGTTGCCGATTGGCATTTTAAAAATAGGTGCGAATAGGCATTTTAGATATAGAAGCCGATAGGTAATTCAAATATAGGTGCCGATAGGCATTTTAGATATGGTTGCCGATAGGCATTTCAAATATAGGTGCTGATAAGAATTTCAAATGTAGTTTCCGACAGGCATTTCAAAAATAGGTGCCGATAGACAATTCAGATATAGGTGCCGATAGGCATTTCAGATATAGTTGCCCATTGGGATTTTAAAAATAGGTGCCGATAGGCATTTTAGATGTAGTTTCCGATAGGCATTTCAAAAATAGGTGCCGTTAGGCATTTCAAATATAGGTGCCGATAGGCATATCCGATATATTTGCCGATAGGCATTTAAAATATAGGTGCCGATAGGCATTTCAAATATAGGTGTCGATAGGCATTTCAGATATAAATGTCGAAAGGCATTTCAGATATAGGTGCCGATAGGCATCTCTGTTGTGGTTGCCGATAGGCATTTCAAATATAGGTGCTGATAGGCATTTCAGATGTAGTTTTCAATAGGCATTTCAAAAATAGGTGCCGATAGGCATTTCAGATATAGGTGCCGATAGGCACTTCAGATATATTTGCCGATTGGCATTTTAAAAATAGGTGCCGATAGGCATTTCAGATATAGAAGTCGATAGGCATTTCAAATATAGGCGCCGATAGGCATTCCAGATATGGTTGCCCATAGGCATTTCAAATATAGGTGCTGATGGGCATTTCAGATGTAGTTTCCGATAGGCATTTCAAAAATTGGTGCCGATAGGCATTTCAGATATAGGTGCCGATAGGCATTTCAGATATAGTTGCCGATTGGCATTTTAAAAATAGGTGCCGATAGGCATTTCAGATATAGGTGCCGATAGGCATTTCAGATAGAGTTGCCGATTGGCATTTTAAAAATAGGTGCCGATAGGCATTTTAGATGTAGTTTCCGATAGGCATTTCAAAAATAGGTGCCGATAGGCATTTCAGATATAGGTGATGATAGGCATATCAGATATAGTTGCCGATTGGCATTTTAAAAATAGGTGCCGATAGGCGTTTCAGATATAGAAGCCGATAGGCATTTCAAATAGAGGTGCCGATAGGCATTCCAGATATGGTTGCCGATAGGCATTTCAAATATAGGTGCTGATAGGCATTTCAGATGTAGTTTCCGATAGGCATTTCAAAAATAGGTGCAGATAGGCATTTCAGATATAGGTGCCGATAGGCATTTCAGATATAGTTGCCGATTGGCATTTTAAAAACAGGTGCCGATAGGCATTTCAGATATAGAAGCCGATAGGTATTTCAAATATAGGTGTCGATAGGCATTTTATATATGGTTGCCGATAGGCATTTCAAATATAGGCGCTGATAGGCATTTCAGATGTAGTTTCCGTTAGGCATTTCAAAAATAGGTGCCGATAGGCATTCCAGATATAGGTGCCGAAAGGCATTTCAGATATAGTTGCCGATTGGCATTTTAAAAATAGGTGTCGATAGGCATCTTGAGATATAGAAGCCGATAGGCATTTCAAATATAGGTGCCGATAGACATTCCAGATATGGTTGCCGATAGGCATTTCAAATAAATGTACTGATAGGCATTCCAGATGTAGTTTCAGATAGGCATTTCAAAAATTGGTGCCGATAGGCATTTCAGCTATAGGTGCCGATAGGCATTTCAGATATAGTTACCGATTGGCATTTTAAAAATAGGTGCCGATAGGCATTTCAGATATAGAAGCCGATAGGTATTTCAAATATAGGTGTCGATAGGCATTTCAGATATGGTTGCCGATAGGCATTTCAAATATAGGTGCTGATAGGCATTTCAGATGTAGTTTCCGATAGGCATTTCAAAAATAGGTGCCGATAGGCATTTCAGATATAGGTGCCGATAGGCATTTCAGATATAGTTGCCGATTGGCATTTTAAAAATAGGTGCTGACAGGCATTTCAGATATTGAAGCCGATAGGCATTTCAAATATAGGTGCCGATAGGCATTTCAAATATAGGTGCTGATAGGCATTTTAAATGTAGTTTCCGATAGGCATTTCAAAAATTGATGCCGATAGGTATTTCAGATATAGGTGCCGATAGGCATTCCAGATATAGTTGCCGATTGGCATTTTAAAAACAGGTGCCGATAGGCATTTCAGATATAGAAGCCGATAGGTATTTCAAATATAGGTGTCGAAAGGCATTTCAGATATGGTTGCCGATAGGCATTTCAAATATAGAAGCAGATAGGCATTTCAGATGTAGTTTCCGAAAGGCATTTCAAAAATAGGTGCCGATAGGCATTTCTGATATAGGTGTCGATAGGCATTTCAGATATAGTTGCCGACTGGCATTTTAAAAATAGGTGCCGATAGGCATTTCAGTTATACAAGCCGTTAGGCATTTCAAATATAGGTGCCGATAGGCATTCCAGATTTGGTTGCCGATAGGCATTTCAAATATAAGTGCTGATAGGCATTTCAGATGTAGTTTCCGATAGGCATTTCAAAAATAATAACCGATAGGCATTTTCAGATATAGGTGCCGCTAGGCATTTCAGTTATAGTTGCCAATTGGCATTTTAAAAATAGGTGTCGATAGGCATTTCAGATATAGAAGCCGATAGGCATTTCAAATATAGGTGCCGATAGGCATTCCAGATATGGTTGCCGATAGGCATTTCAAATATAGGTGCTGATAGGCATTTCAAATGTAGTTTCCGATAGGCATTTCAAAAATTGGTGCCGATAGGCATTTCAGATATAGGTGCCGATAGGCATTTCAGATATAGTTGCCGATTGGCATTTTAAAAATAGGTGCCGATAGGCATTTCAGATATAGAAGCCGATAGGTATTTCAAATATAGGTGTCGATAGGCATTTCAGATATGGTTGCCGATAGGCATTTCAAATATAGGTGCTGATAGGCATTTCAGATGTAGTTTCCGATAGGCATTTCAAAAATAGGTGCCGATAGGCATTTCAGATATTGGTGCCGATAGGCATTTCAGATATAGGTGCCGATAGGCATATCAGATATAGTTGCCGATAGGCATTTAAAATATAGGTGCCGATAGGCATTTCAAATATAGGTGTCGATAGGCATTTCAGATATAAATGCCGAAAGGCATTTCAGATATAGGTACCGATAGGCATTTCTGATGTGGTTGCCGATAGGCATTTCAAAAATAGGTGCCGATAGGCATTTCAGATATAGTTGCCGATTGGCATTTCAAAAATAGGTGCCGATAGGCATTTCAGATATAGAAGCCGATAGGCATTTCAAATATAGGTGCTGATAAGCATTCCAGATATGGTTGCCGATAGGCATTTCAAATATAGGTGCTAATAGGCATTTCAGATGTAGTTTTCGATAGGCATTTCAAAAATTGGTGCCGATAGGAATTTCAGATATAGGTGCCGATAGGCATTTCAGATATAGAAGCCGATAGGCATTTCAAATATAGGTGCCGATAGGCATTCCAGATATGGTTGCCGATAGGCATTTCAAATATAGGTGCTGATAGGCATTTCAGATGTAGTTTCCGATAGGCATTTCAAAAATAGGTGCCGATAGGCATTTCAGATATAGGTGCCGATAGGCATTTCAGATATAGGTGCCGACAGGTATTACAGATATAGTTGCCGATTGGCATTTTAAAAAGAATGTGCCGATAGGCATTTCAGATATAGAAGCCGATAGGCATTTCAAATATAGGTATCGATAGGCATTCTAGATATGGTTGCCGATAGGCATTTCAAATATAGGTGCTGATAGGCATTTCAGATGTAGTTTCCGAAAGGCATTTCAAATATAGGTGCCGATAGGCATTTTAGATATAGGTGCCGATAGGCATTTCATATATAGTTGCCGATTGGCATTTTAAAAATAGGTGCCGATAAGCATTTCAGATATAGAAGCCGATAGGCATTTCAAATATAGGTGCCGGTAGGCATTCCAGATATGGTTGCCGATAGGCATTTCAAATATAGGTGCTGATAGGCATTTCAGATGTAGTTTCCGATAGGCATTTCAAAAATAGGTGCCGATAGGCATTTCAGATATAGGTGCCGATAGGCATTTCAGATATAGTTGCCGATTGACATTTTAAAAATAGGTGCCATTAGGCATTTTAGATGTAGTTTCCGATAGGCACTTCAAAAATAGGTGCCGAAAGGCATTTCAGATATAGGTGCCGATAGGCATATCAGATATAGTTGCCGATAGGCATATAAAATATAGGTGCCGATAGGCATTTCAAATATAGGTGTCGATAGGCATTTCAGATATAAATGCAGAAAGGCATTTCAGATATAGGTACCGATAGGCATTTCTGATGTGGTTGCCGATAGGCATTTCAAATATATGTGCTGATAGGCATTTCAGATGTAGTTTTCGATAGGCATTTCAAAAATAGGTGCCGATAGGTATTTTAGATATAGGTACCGATAGGCACTTCAAATATAGTTGCCGATTGGCATTTTAAAAATAGGTGCCGATAGGCATTTCAGATATAGAAGCCGATAGGCATTTCAAATATAGGTGCCGATAGGCATTCCAGATATGGTTGCCGATAGGCATTTCAAATATAGGTGCTGATAGGCATTTCAGATGTAGTTTCCGATAGGCATTTCAAAAATAGGTGCCGATAGGCATTTCAGATATAGGTGCCGATAGGCATTTCAGATATAGTTGCCGATTGGCATTTTAAAAATAGGTGCCGATAGGCATTTCAGATATAGAAGCCGATAGGCATTTCAAAAATAGGTGCCGATAGGCATTTCAGATATAGGTGCCGACAGGCATTACAGATATAGTTGCCGATTGGCATTTTAAAAATAGGTGCCGATAGGCATTTCAGATATAGAAGCCGATAGGCATTTCAAATATAGGTGCCGATAGGCATTCTAGATATGGTTGCCGATAGGCATTTAAAATATAGGTGCTGATAGGCATTTCAGATGTAGTTTCCGAAAGGCATTTCAAAAATAGGTGCCGATAGGCATTTTAGATATAGGTGCCGATAGGCATTCCAGATATGGTTGCCGATAGGCATTTCAAATATAGGTGCTGATAGGCATTTCAGATGTAGTCTCCGATAGGCATTTCAAAAAAAGGTGCCGATAGGCATTCCAGATATAGGTGCCGATAGGCATTTCAGATATAGTTGCCGATTGGCATTTTAAAAATAGGTGCCGATAGGCATTTCAGATATAGATGCCGATAGGCATTTCTGATGTAGTTTCCGATAGGCATTTCAAAAATTGGTGCCTATAGGCATTTCAGATATAGGTGCCGATAGGCATTTCAGATATAGTTGCCGATTGGCATTTTAAAAATAGGTGCCGAGAGTCATTTCAGATATAGAAGCCGATAGGTCTTTCAAATATAGGTGTCGATAGGCATTTCAGATATAGAAGCCTATAGGCATTTCAAATATAGGTGCCGATAGGCATTCCAGATATGGTTGCCGATAATCATTTCAAATATAGGTGCTAATAGGCATACCAGATGTAGTTTCCGATAGGCATTTCAAAAATTGGTGCCGATAGGCATTTCAGATATAGGTGCCGATAGGCATTTCAGATATAGTTACCGATTGGCATTTTTAAAATAGGTGCCGATAGGCATTTCAGATATAGGTGCCGATAGGCATTTCAGATATAGTTGCCTAATGGCATTTTAAAAATAGGTGTCGATAGGCATTTCAGATATAGAAGCCGATAGGCATTTCAAATATAGGTGCCGATAGGCATTCCAGATATGGTTGCCGATAGGCATTTCAAATATAGGTGCTGATAGGCATTTTAGATGTAGTTTCCGATAGGCATTTCAAAAATTGATGCCGATAGTCCTTTCAGATATAGGTGCCGATAGGCATTACAGATATAGTTGCCGATTGGCATTTTAAAAACAGGTGCCGATAGGCATGTCAGATATAGAAGCCGATAGGTATTTCAAATATAGGTGTCGATAGGCATTTCAGATATGGTTGCCGATAGGCATTTCAAATATAGGAGCAGATAGGCATTTCAGATGTAGTTTCCGAAAGGCATTTCTAAAATAGGTGCCGATAGGCATTTCAGATATAGGTGCCGATAGGCATTTCAGATATACTTGCCGATTTGCATTTTAAAAATAGGTGCCGATAGGCATTTCAGATATAGAAGCCGATAGTCATTTCAAATATAGGTGCCGATATGCATTCCAGATATGGTTGCCGATGGGCATTTCAAATATAGGTGCTGATAGGCATTTCAGATGTAGTTTCCGATAGGCATTTCAAAAATAGGTGCCGATAGGCATTTTTAGATATAGTTGCCGATTGGCATTTCAAAAATAGGTGCCGATAGGCATTTCAGATATAGGTCCTAATAGGCATTTCAGATGTAGTTTCCGATAGGCATTTCAAAAATTGGTGCCGATAGGCATTTCAGATATAGGTGCCGATAGGCATTTCAGATATAGAAGCCGATAGGCATTTCAAATATAGGTGCCGATAGGCAGTCCAGATATGGTTGCCGATAGGCATTTCAAATATAGGTGCTGATAGGCATTCCAGATGTAGTTTCCGATAGGCATTTCAAAAATTGATGCCGATAGGCATTTCAGATCCAGGTGCCGATAGGCATTTCAGATATGGTTGCCGATAGGCATTTCAAATATAGGTGCTGATAGGCATTTCAGATGTAGTTTCCGATAGGCATTTCAAAAATAGGTACAGATAGGCATTTCAGATATAAGTGCCGATAGGCATTTTAGATATAGTTGCCGATTGGCATTTTAAAAATAGGTGCCGATAGGCATTTCAGATATAGAAGCCGATAGGCATTTCAAATATAGGTGCCGATAGGCATTTCAGATATGGTTGCTGATAGGCATTTCAAATATAGGTGCTGATAGGCATTTCAGATGTAGTTTCCGATAGGCATTTCAAAAATAGGTGCTGATAGGCATATCAGATATAGGTGCCGATAGGCATTTTAGATATAGTTGCCGATTGGCATTTTAAAAATAGGTGCCGATAGGCATTTCAGATATAGAAGCCGATAGGCATTTCAAATATAGGTGCCGATAGGCATTTCAGATATGGTTGCCGATAGGCATTTCAAATATAGGTGCTGATAGGCATTTCAGATGTAGTTTCCGATAGGCGTTTCAAAAATAGGTGCCGATAGGCATTTCAGATATAGGTGCCGATAGGCATTTCAGATATGGTTGCCGATAGGCATTTTAAAAATAGGTGCCGATAGGCATTTCAGATATAGATGCCGATAATCATTTCAAATATAGGTGCCGATAGGCATTCCAGATATGGTTGCCGATAGGCATTCCAAATATAGGTGCTGATAGGCATTTTAGATGTAGTTTCCGAAAGGCATTTCAAAAATTGAAGCCGATAGGCATTTCAGATATAGGTGCCGATAGGCATTTCAGATATAGTTGCCAATTGGCATTTTAAAAATAGGTGCCGATAGGCATTTCAGATATAAAAGCCGATAGGCATTTCAAATATAGGAGCCGATAGGCATTCCAGATATGGTTGCCGATAGGCATTCTTAATATAGGTGCTGATAGGCATTTTAGATGTAGTTTCCGATAGGCATTTCAAAAATTGATGCCGATAGGCATTTAAGATATAGGTGCCGATAGGCATTTCAGATATAGTTGCCGATTGGCATTTTAAAACAGGTGCCGATAGGCATTTTAGATATAGAAGCCGATAGGTATTTCAAATATAGGTGTCGATAGGCATTTCAGATATGGTTGCCGATAGGCATTTCAAATATAGGAGCAGATAGGCATTTCAGATGTAGTTTCCGAAAGGCATTTCAAAAATAGGTGCCGATAGGCCTTTCAGATATAGGTGCCGATAGGCATTTCAGATATGGTTGCCGATAGGCATTTTAAAAATAGGTGCCGATGGGCATTTCAGATATAGAAGCCGATAGGCATTTCAAATATAGGTGCCGATAATCATTCCAGATATGGTTGCCGATAGGCATTCCAAATATAGGTGCTGATAGGCATTTTAGATGTAGTTTCCGAAAAGCATTTCAAAAATTGAAGCCGATAGGCATTTCAGATATAGGTGTCGATAGGCATTTCAGATATAGTTGCCGATTGGCATTTAGAAACAGGTGCCGATAGGCATTTCAGATATAGAAGCCGATAGGTATTTCAAATATAGGTGTCGATAGGCATTTCAGATATGGTTGCCGATAGGCATTTTAAAAATAGGTGCCGATAGGCATTTTAGATATAGAAGCCGATAGGTATTTCAAATATAGGTGCCGATAGGCATTCCAGATATGGTTGCCGATAGGCATTTCAAATATAGGTGCTGATAAACATTTCAGATGTAGTTTCCGATAGGCATTTCAAAAATTGTAGCCGATAGGCATTTCAGATATAGTTGCCGATTGGCATTTTAAAAATAGGTGCCGATAGGCATTTCAGATATAGAAGCCGATAGGCATTTCATATATAAGTGCCGATAGGCATTCCAGATATGGCTGCCGGTAAGCATTTCAAATATAGGTGCTGATAGGCATTTCAGATGTAGTTTCCGATAGGCATTTCAAAAATAGGTGCCGATAGGCATTTCAGATATAGTGGCCGATAGGCATTTCAGATATAGTTGCCGATTGGCATCTTAAAAATAGGTGCCGATAGGCATTTCAGATATAGGTGCCGACAGGCATTTCAGATATAGTTGCCGATTGGCATCTTAAAAATAGGTGCCGATAGGCAATTCAGATATAGAAGCCGATAGGCATTTCAAATATAGGTGCCGATAAGCATTCCAGATATGGTTGCCGATAGGCATTTCAAATATAGGTGATGATAGGCATTTTAGATGTAGTTTCCGATGGGCATTTCAAAAATAGGTGCCGATAGGCATTTCAGATATAGAAGCCGATAGGCATTTCAAATATAGGTGCCGATAGGCTTTCAAAATATGGTTGCCGATAGGCATTTCAAATATAGGTGCTGATAGGCATTCCAGATGTAGTTTCCGATAGGTATTTCAAAAATTGATGCCGATAGGCATTTCAGATATAGGTGCCGATAGGCATTTCAGATATGGTTGCCGATAGGCATTTCAAATTTAGGTGCTGATAGGAATTTCAGATGTAGTTGCCGATAGGCATTTCAAAAATAGGTGCCGATAGGCATTTCAGATATAGGTGCCGATAGGCATTTTAGATATAGTTGCCGTTTGGCATTTTAAAAATAGGTGCCGATAGGCATTTCAGATATAGAAGCCGATAGGCATTTTAAATATAGGTGCCGATAGGCATTCCAGATATGGTTGCCGATGGGCATTTCAAATATAGGTGCTGATAGGCATTTCAGATGTAGTTTCCGATAGGCATTTCAAAAATAGGTGCCGATAGGCATTTCAGATATATGTGCCGATAGGCATTACAGATATAGTTGCCGATTGGCATTTTAAAAATAGGTGCCGATAGGCATTTCAGATATAGAAGCCGATAGGCATTTCAAATATAGGTGCCGATAGGCATTCCAGATATGGTTGCCGTTAGGCAGTTCAAATATAGGTGCTGATAGGCATTTCAGATGTAGTTTCCGATAGGCATTTCAAAAATAGGTGCCGATAGGCATTTTAGATATAGGTGCCGATAGGCATTTCAGATATAGTTGCCGATTGGCATTTCAAATATAGGTGCCGATAGGCATTCCAGATATGGTTGCCGTTAGGCATTTCAAATATAGGTGCTGATAGGCATTCCAGATGTAGTTTCCGATAGGCATTTCAAAAATTGATGCCGATAGGCATTTCAGATATAGGTGCCGATAGGCATTTCAGATATAGTTGCCGATTGGCATTTTAAAAATAGGTGCCTATAGGCATTTCAGATATAGGAGCCGATAGGCATTTCAAATATAGGTGCCGATAAGCATTCCAGATATAGTTGCCGATAGGCATTTCAAATATAGGTGCTGATAGGCATTTCAGATGTAGTTTCCGATAGGCATTTCAAAAATTGGTGCCGATAGGCTTTTCAGATATAGTTGCCGATTGGCATTTTAAAAATAGGTGCCGATAGGCATTTCAGATATAGAAGCCGATAGGAATTTCAAATATAGGTGTCGATAGGCATTTCAGATATGGTTGCCGATAGGCATTTCAAATATAAGTGCTGATAGGCATTTCAGATGTAGTTTCCGATAGGCATTTCAAAAATAGGTGCCGATAGGCATTTCAGATATAGTTGCGGATAGGCATTTCAGATAAAGTTGCCAATTGGAATTTTAAAAATAGGTGCCGATAGGCATTTCAGATATAGAAGCCGATAGGCATTTCAAATATAGGTGCCGATAGGCATTCCAGATATGGTTGCCGATAGGCATTTCAAATATAGGTGCTGATAGGCATTTTAGATGTAGTTTCCGATGGGCATTTCAAAAATTGATGCCGATAGGCATTTCAGACATAAGTGCCGATAGGCATTTCAGATATAGTTGCCGATTGGCATTTTAAAAATAGGTGCCTATAGGCATTTTAGATATAGGAGCCGATAGGCATTTCAAATATAGGTGCCGATAAGCATTCCAGATATGGTTGCCTATAGGCATTTCAAATATAGGTGCTGATAGGCCTTTCAGATGTAGTTTCCGATAGGCATTTCAAAAATTGGTGCCGATAGGCATTTCAGATATAGTTGCCGATTGGCATTTTAAAAATAGGTGCCGATAGGCATTTCAGATATAGAAGCCGATAGGTATTTCAAATATAGGTGTCGATAGGCATTTCAGATATGGTTGCCGATGGGCATTTCAAATATAGGTGCTGATAGGCATTTCAGATGTAGTTTCTGATAGGCATTTCAAAAATAGGTGCCGATAGGCATTTCAGATATAGGTGCCGATAGGCATTTCAGATATAGTTGCCGATTGGCATTTTAAAAATAGGTGCTGATAGGCATTTTAGATGTAGTTTCCGATAGGCATTTCAAAAATAGGTGCCGATAGGCATTTCAGATATAGGTGCCGATAGGCATATCAGATATAGTTGCCGATAGGCATTTAAAATATAGGTGCCGATAGGCATTTCAAATATAGGTGTCGATAGGCATTTCAGATATAAATGCCGAAAGGCATTTCAGATATAGGTGCCGATAGGCATTTCTGATGTGGTTGCCGATAGGCATTTCAAATATAGGTGCTGATAGGCATTTCAGATGTAATTTTCGATAGGCATTTCAAAAATAGGTGTCGATAGGCATTTCAGATATAGGTGCCGATAGAACTTCAGATATAGTTGCCGATTGGCATTTTAAAAATAGGTGCCGATAGGTATTTCAGATATAGAAGCCGATAGGCATTTCAAATATAGGTGCCGATAGGCATTCCAGATATGGTTGCCGATAGACATTTCAAATATAGGTGCTGATAGGCATTCCAGATGTAGTTTCCGATAGGCATTTCAAAAATAGGTGCCGATAGGCATTTCAGATATAGGTGCCGATAGGCATTTCAGATATATTTGCCGATTGGCATCTTAAAAATAGGTGCCGACAGGCATTTCAGATATAGAAGCCGATAGGCATTTTAAATATAGGTGCCGATAGGCATTCCAGATATGGTTGCCGATAGGCATTTCAAATATAGGTACCGATAGGCATTTTGAGATATAAGTGCCGATAGGCATTTCAGATATAGTTGCCAATTGGCATTTTAAAAATAGGTGTCGATAGGCATTTCAGATATAGAAGCCGATAGGCATTTCAAATATAGGTGCCGATAGGCATTCCAGATGTGGTTGCCGATAGGCATTTCAAATATAGGTGCTGATAGGCATTTCAGATGTAGTTTCCGATAGGCATTTCAAAAATAGGTACCGATAGGCATTTTGAGATATAAGTGCCGATAGGCATTTCAGATATAGTTGCCAATTGGCATTTTAAAAATAGGTGTCGATAGACATTTCAGATATAGAAGCCGATAGGCATTTCAAATATAGGTGCCAATAGGCATTCCAGATATGGTTGCCGATAGGCATTTCAAATATAGGTGCTGATAGGCATTTCAGATGTAGTTTCCGATAGGCATTTCAAAAATTGGTGCCGATAGGTATTTCAGATATAGGTGCCGATAGGCATTTCAGATATAGTTGCCGATTGGCATTTTAAAAATAGGTGCCGATAGGCATTTCAGATATAGAAGCCTATAGGTATTTCAAATATAGGTGTCGATAGGCTTTTCAGATATGTTTGCCAAAAGGCATTTCAAATATAGGTGCTGATAGGCATTTCATCTGTAGAAGCCGATAGGTATTTCAAATATAGGTGTCGATAGGCATTTCAGATATGGTTGCCGATAGGCATTTCAAATATAGGTGCTGATAGGCATTTCAGATGTAGTTTCCGATAGGCATTTCAAAAATAGGTGCCGATAGGCATTTCAGATATAGTTGCGGATAGGCATTTCAGATAAAGTTGCCAATTGGAATTTTAAAAATAGGTGCCGATAGGCATTTCAGATATAGAAGCCGATAGGCATTTCAAATATAGGTGCCGATAGGCATTCCAGATATGGTTGCCGATAGGCATTTCAAATATAGGTGCTGATAGGCATTTTAGATGTAGTTTCCGATGGGCATTTCAAAAATTGATGCCGATAGGCATTTCAGACATAAGTGCCGATAGGCATTTCAGATATAGTTGCCGATTGGCATTTTAAAAATAGGTGCCTATAGGCATTTTAGATATAGGAGCCGATAGGCATTTCAAATATAGGTGCCGATAAGCATTCCAGATATGGTTGCCTATAGGCATTTCAAATATAGGTGCTGATAGGCATTTCAGATGTAGTTTCCGATAGGCATTTCAAAAATTGGTGCCGATAGGCATTTCAGATATAGTTGCCGATTGGCATTTTAAAAATAGGTGCCGATAGGCATTTCAGATATAGAAGCCGATAGGTATTTCAAATATAGGTGTCGATAGGCATTTCAGATATGGTTGCCGATAGGCATTTCAAATATAGGTGCTGATAGGCATTTCAGATGTAGTTTCTGATAGGCATTTCAAAAATAGGTGCCGATAGGCATTTCAGATATAAGTGCCGATAGGCATTTCAGATATAGTTGCCGATTGGCATTTTAAAAATAGGTGCTGATAGGCATTTTAGATGTAGTTTCCGATAGGCATTTCAAAAATAGGTGCCGATAGGCATTTCAGATATAGGTGCCGATAGGCATATCAGATATAGTTGCCGATAGGCATTTAAAATATAGGTGCCGATAGGCATTTCAAATATAGGTGTCGATAGGCATTTCAGATATAAATGCCGAAAGGCATTTCAGATATAGGTGCCGATAGGCATTTCTGATGTGGTTGCCGATAGGCATTTCAAATATAGGTGCTGATAGGCATTTCAGATGTAATTTTCGATAGGCATTTCAAAAATAGGTGTCGATAGGCATTTCAGATATAGGTGCCGATAGAACTTCAGATATAGTTGCCGATTGGCATTTTAAAAATAGGTGCCGATAGGTATTTCAGATATAGAAGCCGATAGGCATTTCAAATATAGGTGCCGATAGGCATTCCAGATATGGTTGCCGATAGACATTTCAAATATAGGTGCTGATAGGCATTCCAGATGTAGTTTCCGATAGGCATTTCAAAAATAGGTGCCGATAGGCATATCAGATATAGGTGCCGATAGGCATTTCAGATATATTTGCCGATTGGCATCTTAAAAATAGGTGCCGACAGGCATTTCAGATATAGAAGCCGATAGGCATTTTAAATATAGGTGCCGATAGGCATTCCAGATATGGTTGCCGATAGGCATTTCAAATATAGGTACCGATAGGCATTTTGAGATATAAGTGCCGATAGGCATTTCAGATATAGTTGCCAATTGGCATTTTAAAAATAGGTGTCGATAGGCATTTCAGATATAGAAGCCGATAGGCATTTCAAATATAGGTGCCGATAGGCATTCCAGATGTGGTTGCCGATAGGCATTTCAAATATAGGTGCTGATAGGCATTTCAGATGTAGTTTCCGATAGGCATTTCAAAAATAGGTACCGATAGGCATTTTGAGATATAAGTGCCGATAGGCATTTCAGATATAGTTGCCAATTGGCATTTTAAAAATAGGTGTCGATAGACATTTCAGATATAGAAGCCGATAGGCATTTCAAATATAGGTGCCAATAGGCATTCCAGATATGGTTGCCGATAGGCATTTCAAATATAGGTGCTGATAGGCATTTCAGATGTAGTTTCCGATAGGCATTTCAAAAATTGGTGCCGATAGGTATTTCAGATATAGGTGCCGATAGGCATTTCAGATATAGTTGCCGATTGGCATTTTAAAAATAGGTGCCGATAGGCATTTCAGATATAGAAGCCTATAGGTATTTCAAATATAGGTGTCGATAGGCTTTTCAGATATGTTTGCCGATAGGCATTTCAAATATAGGTGCTGATAGGCATTTCATCTGTAGAAGCCGATAGGTATTTCAAATATAGGTGTCGATAGGCATTTCAGATATGGTTGCCGATAGGCATTTCAAATATAGGTGCTGATAGGCATTTCAGATGTAGTTTCCGATAGGCATTTCAAAAATAGGTGCCGATAGGCATTTCAGATATAGGTGCCGATAGGCATATCAGATATATTTGCCGATAGGCATTTAAAATATAGGTGCCGATAGGCATTCTAAATATAGGTGCCGATAGGCATTTCAGATATAGGTGCCGATAGGAACTTTAGATATAGTTGCCGATTAACATTTTAAAAATAGGTGCCGAAAGGCATTTCAGATATAGAAGCCGATAGGCATTTCAAATATAGGTGCCGATAGGCATTCCAGATATGGTTGCCGATAGGCATTTCAAATATAGGTGCTGATAGGCATTTCAGATGTAGTTTCCGATAGGCATTTCAAAAATAGGTGCTGATAGGCATTTCAAAAATAGGTGCCGATAGGCATTTGAAAAATAGGTGCCGATTGGCATTTTAAAAATAGGTGCCAATAGGCATTTCAGATATAGAAGCCGATAGGCATTTCAAAAATAGGTGCCGATAGGCATTTGAGATATAGGTGCCGACAGGCATTTCAGATATGGTTGCCGATAGGCATTTTAAAAATAGGTGCCGATAGGCATTCCAGATGTAGTTTCCGATAGGCATTTCAGATATAGGTGCCGATAGGCATTTCAGATATGGTTGCCGATAGGCATTTCAAATATAGGTGCTGATAGGCATTTCAGATGTAGTTTCCGATAGGCATTTCAAAAATAGGTGCCGATATGCATTGCAGATATAGGTGCCGATAGGCATTTCAGATATAGTTGCCGATTGGCATTTTAAAAATAGGTGCCGATAGGCATTTTAGATATAGAGGCCGATAGGCATTTCAAAAATAGGTGCCGATAGGCATTTCAGATATAGGTGCGGATAGGTATTTCAGATATAGTTGCCAATTGGCATTTTCAAAATAGGCGCCGATAGGCATTTCAGATATAGAAGCCGATAGGCATTTCAAATATAGGTGCCGATAGGCAGTCCAAATATGGTTGCTGATAGGCATTTCAAATATAGGTGCTGATAGGCATTTTAGATGTAGTTTCCGATAGGCATTTCAAAAATTGATGCCGATAGGCATTTCAGATATAGGTGCCGATAGGCATTTCAGATATAGTTGCCGATTGGCATTTTAAAAATAGGTGCCGATAGGCATTTCAGATATAGAAGCCGATAGGCATTTCAAATATAGGTGCTGATAGGCATTTCAGATATGGTTGCCGATAGGCATTTCAAATATAGGTGCTGATAGGCATTTCAGATGTAGTTTCCGATAGGCATTTCAAAAATAGGTGCCGATATGCATTTCAGATATAGGTGCCGATAGGCATTTCAGATATAGTTGCCGATTGGCATTTTAAAAATAGGTGCCGATAGGCATTTCAGATATAGGTGCGGATAGGTATTTCAGATATAGTTGCCAATTGGCATTTTCAAAATAGGCGCCGATAGGCAATTCAGATATAGAAGCCGATAGGCATTTCAAATATAGGTGCCAATAGGCAGTCCAAATATGGTTGCTGATAGGCATTTCAAATATAGGTGCTGATAGGCATTTTAGATGTAGTTTCCGATAGGCATTTCAAAAATTGATGCCGATAGGCATTTCAGATATAGGTGCCGATAGGCATTTCAGATATAGTTGCCGATTGGCATTTTAAAAATAGGTGCCGATAGGCATTTCAGATATAGAAGCCGATAGGCATTTCAAATATAAGTGCCGATAGGCATCTCAGATATGGTTGCCGATAGGCATTTCAAATATAGGTGCTGATAGGCATTTCAGATGTAGTTTCCGATAGGCATTTCAAAAATTGGTGCCGATAGGCATTTCAGATATAGTTGCCGATTGGCATTTTAAAAATATGTGCCGATAGGCATTTCAGATATAGAAGCCGATAGGTATTTCAAATATAGGTGTCGATAGGCATTATAGATATAGGTGCCAATAGGCATTTCAGATATAGTTGCCGATTTGCATTTTAAAAATAGGTGCCGATAGGCATTTACGATGTAGTTTCCGATAGGCATTTTAAAAAATAGGTGCCGATAGGCATTTCAGATATAGGTGCCGATAGGCATATCAGATATAGTTGCCGATAGGCATTTAAAATATAGGTGCCGATAGGCATTTCAAATATAGGTGTCGATAGGCATTTCAGATATAAATGCCGAAAGGCATTTTAGATATAGGTGCCGATAGGCATTTCTGATATGGTTGCCGATAGGCATTTCAAATAGAGGTGCTGATAGGCAATTCAGATGTAGTTTCCGATAGGCATTTCAAAAATTGGAGCCGATAGGCATTTCAGATATAGGTGCCGATAGGCATTTCAGATATAGTTGCCGATTGGCATTTTAAAATAGGTGCCGATAGGCATTTCAGATATAGAAGCCGATAGGTATTTCAAATATAGGTGTCGATAGGCATTTCAGATATGGTTGCCGATAGGCATTTCAAATATTGATGCTGATAGGCATTTCATATGTAGTTTCCGATAGGCATTTCAAAAATAGGTGCCGATAGGCATTACAGATATAGTTGCCGATTGGCATTTTAAAAATAGGTGCCGATAGGCATTTCAGATATAGAAGCCGATAGGCATTTCAAATATAGGTGCCGATAGGCATTCCAGATATGGTTGCCGATAGGCATTTCAAATATAGGTGCTGATAGGCATTTCAAATGTAGTTTCCGATAGGCATTTCAAAAATAGGTGCCGATAGGCATTTCAGAAATAGGTGAGGATAGGCATTTCAGATATAGTTGCCGATTGGCATTTTAAAAATAGGTGCCGATAGGCAATTCAGATATAGAAGCCGATAGGCATTTCAAAAATAGGTGCCGATAGGCATTTCAGATATAGGTGCCGATAGGCATATCAGATATAGTTGCCGATATTCATTTAAAATATAGGTGCCGATAGGCATTTCAAATATAGGTGTCGATAGGCATTTCAGATATAAATGCCGAAAGGCATTTCAGATATAGGTACCGGTAGGCATTTCTGATGTGGTTGCCGATAGGCATTTCAAATATATGTGCTGATAGGTATTTCAGATGTAGTTTCCGATAGGCATTTCAAAAATAGGTGCCGATAGGCATTTCAGATATAGGTGCCGATAGGCATTTCAGATATAGTTGCCGATTGGCATTTTAAAAATAGGTGCCGATAGGCATTTCAGATATAGAAGCCGATAGGCATTTCAAAAATAGGTGCCGATAGGTATTTCAGATATAGGTGCCGACAGGCATTACAGATATAGTTGCCGATTGGCATTTTTAAAATAGGTGCCGATAGGCATTTCAGATATAGAAGCCGATAGACATTTCAAATATAGGTGCCGATAAGCATTCCAGATATGGTTGCCGATATGCATTTCAAATATAGGTGCTGATAGGCATTTCAGATGTAGTTTCCGATAAGCATTTCAAAAATTGGTGCCGATAGGCATTTCAGATATAGGTGATGATAGGCATTTCAGATATAGTTGCCGATTAGCATTTTAAAAATAGGTGCCGATAGGCATTTCAGATATAGAAGCCGATAGGTATTTCAAATATAGGTGTCGATAGGCATTTCAGATATTGTTGCCGATAGGCATTTCAAATATAGGTGCTAATAGGCATTTCAGATGTAGTTTCCGATAAGCATTTCAAAAATAGGTGCCGATAGGCATATCAGATATAGGTGCCGATAGGCATTTCAGATATAGTTGCCGATTGGCATTTTAAAAATAGGTGTCGATAGGCATTTCAGATATAGGTGCCGATTGGCATTCCAGATATGGTTGCCGATAGGCATTTCAAATATAGGTGCTGATAGGCATTTTAGGTGTATTTTCCGATAGGCATTTCAAAAATTGGTGCCGATAGGCATTTCAGATATAGGTGCTGATAGGCATTTCAGTTATAGTTACCGATTAGCATTTTAAAAATAGGTGCCGATAGGCATTTCAGATATAGAAGCCGATAGGTATATCAAATATAGGTGTCGATAGGCATTTCAGATATGGTTGACGATAGGCATTTCAAATATAGGTGCTGATAGGCATTTCAGATGTAGTTTCCGATAGGCATTTCAAAAATAGGTGCCGATAGGCAATTTAGATATAGGTGCCTATAGGCATTTCAGATATAGTTGCCGATTGGCATTTTAAAAATATGTGTTGATAGGCATTATAGATATAGAAGCCGATAGGTATTTCAAATATAGGTGTCGATAGGCATTTCAGATATGGTTGCCGATAGGCATTTCAAATATAGGTGCTGATAGGCATTTCAGATGTAGTTTCCGATAGGCATTTCAAAAATAGGTGCCGATAGGCATTTCAGATATAGGTGCCGATAGGCATTTCAGATACAGTTGCCAATTGGCATTTTAAAAATAGGTGCCGATAGGCATTTCAGATATAGAAGCCGATAGGCATTTTAAATATAGGTGCCGATAGGCATTCCAGATATGGTTGCCGATAGGCATTTCAAATATAGGTGCTGATAGGCATTTTAGATGTAGTTTCCGATAGGCATTTCAAAAATTGAAGCCGATAGGCATTTCAGATATAGGTGCCGATAGGCATTTCAGATATAGTTGCCGATTGGCATTTAAAAAACAGGTGCCGATAGGCATTTCAGATATAGAAGCCGATAGGTATTTCAAATATAGGTGTCGATAGCCATTTCAGATATGGTTGCCGATAGGCATTTTAAATATAGGAGCAGATAGACATTTCAGATGTAGTTTCCGAAAGACATTTCAAAAATAGGTGCCGATAGGCATTTAAGATATAGGTACCGATAGGCATTTCAGATATAGTTGCCGATTGGCATTTTAAAAATAGGTGCCGATAGGCATTTCAAATATAAGTGCTGATAGGCATTTCAGATGTAGTTTCCGATAGGCATTTCAAATATAGGTACCGATAGGCATTTCAGATATAGGTGCCGATAGGCATTTCAGATATAGTTGCCAATTGGCATTTTAAAAATAGGTGTCGATAGGCATTTCAGATATAGAAGCCGATAGGCATTTCAAATATAGGTGCCGATAGGCATTCCAGATATGTTTGCCGATAGGCATTTCAAATATAGTTGCTGATAGGCATTTCAGATGTAGTTTCCGATAGGCATTTCAAAAATTGGTGCCGATAGGCATTTCAGATATAGGTGCCGATAGGCATTTCAGATAAAGTTGCCGATTGGCATTTTAAAAATAGGTGCCGATAGGCATTTCAGATGTAGTTTCCGATAGGCATTTCAAAAATAGGTGCCGATAGGCATTTCAGATATAGGTGCCGATAGGCATATCAGATATAGTTGCCGATAGGCATTTAAAATATAGGTGCGATAGGCATTTCAAATATAGGTGTCGATAGGCATTTCAGATATAAATGCCGAAAGGCATTTCAGATATAGGTGCCGATAGGCATTTCTGATGTGGTTGCCGATAGGCATTTCAAATATAGGTGCTGATAGGCATTTCAGATGTAGTTTTCGATAGGCATTTCAAAAATAGGTGCCGATAGGCATTTCTGTGATAGGTGCCGATAGGCACTTCAGATATAGTTGCCGATTGGCATTTTAAAAATAAGTGCCGATAGGCATTTCAGATATAGAAGCCGATAGGTATTTCAAATATAGGTGTCGATTGGCATTTCAGATATGGTTGCCGATAGGCATTTCAAAGTTAGTTGCTGATAGGCATTTCAGATGTAGTTTCCGATAGGCATTTCAAAAATTGGTGCCGATAGGCATTTAAGATATAGGTGCCGATAGGCATTTCAGATATAGTTGCCGATTGGCATTTTAAAAATAGGGGCCGATAGGCATTTTAGATGTAGTTTCCGATAGGCATTTCAAAAATAGGTGCCGATAGGCATTTAAGATATAGGTGCCGATAGGCATATCAGATATAGTTGCCGATAGGCATTTAAAATATAGGTGCCGATAGGCATTTCAAATATAGGTGTCGATAGGCATTTCAGATATAAATGCCGAAAGGCATTTCAGATATAGGTGCCGATAGGCATTTCTGATGTGGTTGAAGATAGGCATTTCAAATATAGGTGCTGATAGGCATTTCAGATGTAGTTTTCGATAGGCATTTCAAAAATAGGTGCCGATAGGCATTTCTGTGATAGGTGCCGATAGGCACTTCAGATATAGTTGCCGATTGGCATTTTAAAAATAGGTGCCGCTAGGCATTTCAGATATAGAAGCCGATAGGCATTTCAAATATAGGTGCCGATAGGCATTCCAAATATGGTTGCCGATAGGCATTTCAAATATAGGTGCTGATAGGCATTTCAAAAATAGGTGCCGATAGGCATTTCAGATATAGGTGCCGATAGGCATTTCAGATATAGTTGCCGATTGGCATTTTAAAAATAGGTGCCGATAGGCATTTGAGATATAGAAGCCGATAGGCATTTCAAATATAGGTGCCGAGAGGCATTCCAGATATGGTTGCCGATAGGCATATCAAATATAGGTGCTGATAGGCATTTCAGATGTAGTTTCCGATAGGCATTTCAAAAATAGGTGCCGATAGGCATTTCAGATATAAATGCCGATAGGCATTTCAGATATAGTTGCCGATAGCCATTTTAAAAATAGGTGCCGAGAGGCATTTCAGATATAGAAGCCGATAGGTATTTCAAATATAGGTGTCGATAGGCATTTCAGATATGGTTGCCGATAGGCATTTCAAATAGAGGTGCTGATAGGCAATTCAGATGTAGTTTCCGATAGGCATTTCAAAAATTGGAGCCGATAGGCATTTCAGATATAGGTGCCGATAGGCATTTCAGATATAGTTGCCGATTGGCATTTTAAAATAGGTGCCGATAGGCATTTCAGATATAGAAGCCGATAGGTATTTCAAATATAGGTGTCGATAGGCATTTCAGATATGGTTGCCGATAGGCATTTCAAATATTGGTGCTGATAGGCATTTCATATGTAGTTTCCGATAGGCATTTCAAAAATAGGTGCCGATAGGCATTTCAGTTATAGGTGCCGATAGGCATTACAGATATAGTTGCCGATTGGCATTTTAAAAATAGGTGCCGATAGGCATTTCAGATATAGAAGCCGATAGGCATTTCAAATATAGGTGCCGATAGGCATTCCAGATATGGTTGCCGATAGGCATTTCAAATATAGGTGCTGATAGGCATTTTAGATGTAGTTTCCGATAGGCATTTCAAAAATTGATGCCGATAGTCCTTTCAGATATAGGTGCCGATAGGCATTACAGATATAGTTGCCGATTGGCATTTTAAAAACAGGTGCCGATAGGCATGTCAGATATAGAAGCCGATAGGTATTTCAAATATAGGTGTCGATAGGCATTTCAGATATGGTTGCCGATAGGCATTTCAAATATAGGAGCAGATAGGCATTTCAGATGTAGTTTCCGAAAGGCATTTCTAAAATAGGTGCCGATAGGCATTTCAGATATAGGTGCCGATAGGCATTTCAGATATACTTGCCGATTTGCATTTTAAAAATAGGTGCCGATAGGCATTTCAGATATAGAAGCCGATAGGCATTTCAAATATAGGTGCCGATATGCATTCCAGATATGGTTGCCGATGGGCATTTCAAATATAGGTGCTGATAGGCATTTCAGATGTAGTTTCCGATAGGCATTTCAAAAATAGGTGCCGATAGGCATTTTTAGATATAGTTGCCGATTGGCATTTCAAAAATAGGTGCCGATAGGCATTTCAGATATAGGTCCTAATAGGCATTTCAGATGTAGTTTCCGATAGGCATTTCAAAAATTGGTGCCGATAGGCATTTCAGATATAGGTGCCGATAGGCATTTCAGATATAGAAGCCGATAGGCATTTCAAATATAGGTGCCGATAGGCAGTCCAGATATGGTTGCCGATAGGCATTTCAAATATAGGTGCTGATAGGCATTCCAGATGTAGTTTCCGATAGGCATTTCAAAAATTGATGCCGATAGGCATTTCAGATACAGGTGCCGATAGGCATTTCAGATATGGTTGCCGATAGGCATTTCAAATATAGGTGCTGATAGGCATTTCAGATGTAGTTTCCGATAGGCATTTCAAAAATAGGTGCAGATAGGCATTTCAGATATAAGTGCCGATAGGCATTTTAGATATAGTTGCCGATTGGCATTTTAAAAATAGGTGCCGATAGGCATTTCAGATATAGAAGCCGATAGGCATTTCAAATATAGGTGCCGATAGGCATTTCAGATATGGTTGCTGATAGGCATTTCAAATATAGGTGCTGATAGGCATTTCAGATGTAGTTTCCGATAGGCATTTCAAAAATAGGTGCAGATAGGCATTTCAGATATAGGTGCCGATAGGCATTTTAGATATAGTTGCCGATTGGCATTTTAAAAATAGGTGCCGATAGGCATTTCAGATATAGAAGCCGATAGGCATTTCAAATATAGGTGCCGATAGGCATTTCAGATATGGTTGCCGATAGGCATCTCAAATATAGGTGCTGATAGGCATTTCAAAAATAGGTGCCGTTAGGCATTTCAGATATAGGTGCCGATAGGCATTTCAGATATGGTTGCCGATAGGCATTTTAAAAATAGGTGCCGATAGGCATTTCAGATATAGATGCCGATAGGCATTTCAAATATAGGTGCCGATAGGCATTCCAGAATTGGTTGCCGATAGGCATTCCAAATATAGGTGCTGATAGGCATTTTAGATGTAGTTTCCGAAAGGCATTTCAAAAATTGAAGCCGATAGGCATTTCAGATATAGGTGCCGATAGGCATTTCAGATATAGTTGCCAATTGGCATTTTAAAAATAGGTGCCGATAGGCATTTCAGATATAAAAGCCGATAGGCATTTCAAATATAGGAGCCGATAGGCATTCCAGATATGGTTGCCGATAGGCATTCCAAATATAGGTGCTGATAGGCATTTTAGATGTAGTTTCCGAAAAGCATTTCAAAAATTGAAGCCGATAGGCATTTCAGATATAGGTGTCGATAGGCATTTCAGATATAGTTGCCGATTGGCATTTAGAAACAGGTGCCGATAGGCATTTTAGATATAGAAGCCGATAGGTATTTCAAATATAGGTGTCGATAGGCATTTCAGATATGGTTGCCGATAGGCATTTTAAAAATAGGTGCCGATAGGCATTTTAGATATAGAAGCCGATAGGTATTTCAAATATAGGTGCCGATAGGCATTCCAGATATGGTTGCCGATAGGCATTTCAAATATAGGTGCTGATAAACATTTCAGATGTATTTTCCGATAGGCATTTCAAAAATTGTAGCCGATAGGCATTTCAGATATAGTTGCCGATTGGCATTTTAAAAATAGGTGCCGATAGGCATTTCAGATATAGAAGCCGATAGGCATTTCATATATAAGTGCCGATAGGCATTCCAGATATGGTTGCCGGTAAGCATTTCAAATATAGGTGCTGATAGGCATTTCAGATGTAGTTTCCGATAGGCATTTCAAAAATAGGTGCCGATAGGCATTTCAGATATAGTGGCCGATAGGCATTTCAGATATAGTTGCCGATTGGCATCTTAAAAATAGGTGCCGATAGGCATTTCAGATATAGGTGCCGATAGGCATTTCAGATATAGTTGCCGATTGGCATCTTAAAAATAGGTGCCGATAGGCAATTCAGATATAGAAGCCGATAGGCATTTCAAATATAGGTGCCGATAAGCATTCCAGATATGGTTGCCGATGGGCATTTCAAATATAGGTGCTGATAGGCATTTTAGATGTAGTTTCCGATGGGCATTTCAAAAATAGGTGCCGATAGGCATTTCAGATATAGAAGCCGATAGGCATTTCAAATATAGGTGCCGATAGGCTTTCAAAATATGGTTGCCGATAGGCATTTCAAATATAGGTGCTGATAGGCCTTCCAGATGTAGTTTCCGATAGGTATTTCAAAAATTGATGCCGATAGGCATTTCAGATATAGGTGCCGATAGGCATTTCAGATATGGTTGCCGATAGGCATTTTAAATTTAGGTGCTGATAGGCATTTCAGATGTAGTTTCCGATAGGCATTTCAAAAATAGGTGCCGATAGGCATTTCAGATATAGGTGCCGATAGGCATTTTAGATATAGTTGCCGATTGGCATTTTAAAAATAGGTGCCGATAGGCATTTCAGATATAGAAGCCGATAGGCATTTTAAATATAGGTGCCGATAGGCATTCCAGATATGGTTGCCGATGGGCATTTCAAATATAGGTGCTGATAGGCATTTCAGATGTAGTTTCCAATAGGCATTTCAAAAATAGGTGCCGATAGGCATTTCAGATATATGTGCCGATAGGCATTACAGATATAGTTGCCGATTGGCATTTTAAAAATAGGTGCCGATAGGGATTTCAGATATAGAAGCCGACAGGCATTTCAAATATAGGTGCCGATAGGCATTCCAGATATGGTTGCCGTTAGGCAGTTCAAATATAGGTGCTGATAGGCATTTCAGATGTAGTTTCCGATAGGCATTTCAAAAATAGGTGCCGATAGGCATTTTAGATATAGGTGCAGATAGGCATTTCAGATATAGTTGCCGATTGGCATTTCAAATATAGGTGCCGATAGGCATTCCAGATATGGTTGCCGTTAGGCATTTCAAATATAGGTGCTGATAGGCATTCCAGATGTAGTTTCCGATAGGCATTTCAAAAATTGATGCCGATAGGCATTTCAGATATAGGTGCCGATAGGCATTTCAGATATAGTTGCCGATTGGCATTTTAAAAATAGGTGCCTATAGGCATTTCAGATATAGGAGCCGATAGGCATTTCAAATATAGGTGCCGATAAGCATTCCAGATATGGTTGCCGATAGGCATTTCAAATATAGGTGCTGATAGGCATTTCAGATGTAGTTTCCGATAGGCATTTCAAAAATTGGTGCCGATAGGCTTTTCAGATATAGTTGCCGATTGGCATTTTAAAAATAGGTGCCGATAGGCATTTCAGATATAGAAGCCGATAGGAATTTCAAATATAGGTGTCGATAGGCATTTCAGATATGGTTGCCGATAGGCATTTCAAATATAAGTGCTGATAGGCATTTCAGATGTAGTTTCCGATAGGCATTTCAAAAATAGGTGCCGATAGGCATTTCAGATATAGTTGCGGATAGGCATTTCAGATAAAGTTGCCAATTGGAATTTTAAAAATAGGTGCCGATAGGCATTTCAGATATAGAAGCCGATAGGCATTTCAAATATAGGTGCCGATAGGCATTCCAGATATGGTTGCCGATAGGCATTTCAAATATAGGTGCTGATAGGCATTTTAGATGTAGTTTCCGATGGGCATTTCAAAAATTGATGCCGATAGGCATTTCAGACATAGGTGCCGATAGGCATTTCAGATATAGTTGCCGATTGGCATTTTAAAAATAGGTGCCTATAGGCATTTTAGATATAGGAGCCGATAGGCATTTCAAATATAGGTGCCGATAAGCATTCCAGATATGGTTGCCTATAGGCATTTCAAATATAGGTGCTGATAGGCATTTCAGATGTAGTTTCCGATAGGCATTTCAAAAATTGGTGCCGATAGGCATTTCAGATATAGTTGCCGATTGGCATTTTAAAAATAGGTGCCGATAGGCATTTCAGATATAGAAGCCGATAGGTATTTCAAATATAGGTGTCGATAGGCATTTCAGATATGGTTGCCGATAGGCATTTCAAATATAGGTGCTGATAGGCATTTCAGATGTAGTTTCTGATAGGCATTTCAAAAATAGGTGCCGATAGGCATTTCAGATATAGGTGCCGATAGGCATTTCAGATATAGTTGCCGATTGGCATTTTAAAAATAGGTGCTGATAGGCATTTTAGATGTAGTTTCCGATAGGCATTTCAAACATAGGTGCCGATAGGCATTTCAGATATAGGTGCCGATAGGCATAGCAGATATAGTTGCCGATAGGCATTTAAAATATAGGTGCCGATAGGCATTTCAAATATAGGTGTCGATAGGCATTTCAGATATAAATGCCGAAAGGCATTTCAGATATAGGTGCCGATAGGCATTTCTGATGTGGTTGCCGATAGGCATTTCAAATATAGGTGCTGATAGGCATTTCAGATGTAATTTTCGATAGGCATTTCAAAAATAGGTGTCGATAGGCATTTCAGATATAGGTGCCGATAGAACTTCAGATATAGTTGCCGATTGGCATTTTAAAAATAGGTGCCGATAGGTATTTCAGATATAGAAGCCGATAGGCATTTCAAATATAGGTGCCGATAGGCATTCCAGATATGGTTGCCGATAGGCATTTCAAATATAGGTGCTGATAGGTATTCCAGATGTAGTTTCCGATAGGCATTTCAAAAATAGGTGCCGATAGGCATTTCAGATATAGGTGCCGATAGGCATTTCAGATATATTTGCCGATTGGCATCTTAAAAATAGGTGCCGACAGGCATTTCAGATATAGAAGCCGATAGGCATTTTAAATATAGGTGCCGATAGGCATTCCAGATATGGTTGCCGATAGGCATTTCAAATATAGGTACCGATAGGCATTTTGAGATATAAGTGCCGATAGGCATTTCAGATATAGTTGCCAATTGGCATTTTAAAAATAGGTGTCGATAGGCATTTCAGATATAGAAGCCGATAGGCATTTCAAATATAGGTGCCGATAGGCATTCCAGATATGGTTGCCGATAGGCATTTTAAAAATAGGTGCCGATAGGCATTCCAGATGTAGTTTCCGATAGGCATTTCAAAAATAGGTGCTGATAGGCATTTCAAAAATAGCTGCCGATAGGCATTTGAAAAATAGGTGCCGATTGGCATTTTAAAAATAAGTGCCAATAGGCATTTCAGATATAGAAGCCGATAGGCATTTCAAAAATAGGTGCCGATAGGCATTTGAGATATGGTTGCCGATAGGCATTTTAAAAATAGGTGCCGATAGGCATTCCAGATGTAGTTTCCGATAGGCATTTCAGATATAGGTGCCGATAGGCATTTCAGATATGGTTGCCGATAGGCATTTCAAATATAGGTGCTGATAGGCATTTCAGATGTAGTTTCCGATAGGCATTTCAAAAATAGGTGCTGATAGGCATTTCAAAAATAGCTGCCGATAGGCATTTGAAAAATAGATGCCGATTGGCATTTTAAAAATAGGTGCCAATAGGCATTTCAGATATAGAAGCCGATAGGAACTTTAGATATAGTTGCCGATTAACATTTTAAAAATAGGTGCCGAAAGGCATTTCAGATATAGAAGCCGATAGGCATTTCAAATATAGGTGCCGATAGGCATTCCAGATATGGTTGCCGATAGGCATTTCAAATATAGGTGCTGATAGGCATTTCAGATGTAGTTTCCGATAGGCATTTCAAAAATAGGTGCTGATAGGCATTTCAAAAATAGCTGCCGATAGGCATTTGAAAAATAGGTGCCGATTGGCATTTTAAAAATAGGTGCCAATAGGCATTTCAGATATAGAAGCCGATAGGCATTTCAAAAATAGGTGCCGATAGGCATTTGAGATATAGGTGCCGACAGGCATTTCAGATATGGTTGCCGATAGGCATTTTAAAAATAGGTGCCGATAGGCATTCCAGATGTAGTTTCCGATAGGCATTTCAGATATAGGTGCCGATAGGCATTTCAGATATGGTTGCCGATAGGCATTTCAAATATAGGTGCTGATAGGCATTTCAGATGTAGTTTCCGATAGGCATTTCAAAAATAGGTGCCGATATGCATTGCAGATACAGGTGCCGATAGGCATTTCAGATATAGTTGCCGATTGGCATTTTAAAAATAGGTGCCGATAGGCATTTTAGATATAGAAGCCGATAGGCATTTCAAAAATAGGTGCCGATAGGCATTTCAGATATAGGTGCGGATAGGTATTTCAGATATAGTTGCCAATTGGCATTTTCAAAATAGGCGCCGATAGGCATTTCAGATATAGAAGCCGATAGGCATTTCAAATATAGGTGCCGATAGGCAGTCCAAATATGGTTGCTGATAGGCATTTCAAATATAGGTGCTGATAGGCATTTTAGATGTAGTTTCCGATAGGCATTTCAAAAATTGATGCCGATAGGCATTTCAGATATAGGTGCCGATAGGCATTTCAGATATAGTTGCCGATTGGCATTTTAAAAATAGGTGCCGATAGGCATTTCAGATATAGAAGCCGATAGGCATTTCAAATATAGGTGCCGATAGGCATTTCAGATATGGTTGCCGATAGGCATTTCAAATATAGGTGCTGATAGGCATTTCAGATGTAGTTTCCGATAGGCATTTCAAAAATAGGTGCCGATATGCATTTCAGATATAGGTGCCGATAGGCATTTCAGATATAGTTGCCGATTGGCATTTTAAAAATAGGTGCCGATAGGCATTTTAGATATAGAAGCCGATAGGCATTTAAAAAATAGGTGCCGATAGGCATTTCAGATATAGGTGCGGATAGGTATTTCAGATATAGTTGCCAATTGGCATTTTCAAAATAGGCGCCGATAGGCATTTCAGATATAGAAGCCGATAGGCATTTCAAATATAGGTGCCGATAGGCAGTCCAAATATGGTTGCTGATAGGCATTTCAAATATAGGTGCTGATAGGCATTTTAGATGTAGTTTCCGATAGGCATTTCAAAAATTGATGCCGATAGGCATTTCAGATATAGGTGCCGATAGGCATTTCAGATATAGTTGCCGATTGGCATTTTAAAAATAGGTGCCGATAGGCATTTCAGATATAGAAGCCGATAGGCATTTCAAATATAAGTGCCGATAGGCATCCCAGATATGGTTGCCGATAGGCATTTCAAATATAGGTGCTGATAGGCATTTCAGATGTAGTTTCCGATAGGCATTTCAAAAATTGGTGCCGATAGGCATTTCAGATATAGTTGCCGATTGGCATTTTAAAAATATGTGCCGATAGGCATTTCAGATATAGAAGCCGATAGGTATTTCAAATATAGGTGTCGATAGGCATTTCAGATATGGTTGCCGATAGGCATTTCAAATATAGGTGCTGATAGGCATTTCAGATGTAGTTTCTGATAGGCATTTCAAAAATAGGTGCCGATAGGCATTATAGATATAGGTGCCAATAGGCATTTCAGATATAGTTGCCGATTGGCATTTTAAAAATAGGTGCCGATAGGCATTTACGATGTAGTTTCCGATAGGCATTTTAAAAAATAGGTGCCGATAGGCATTTCAGATATAGGTGCCGATAGGCATATCAGATATAGTTGCCGATAGGCATTTAAAATATAGGTGCCGATAGGCATTTCAAATATAGGTGTCGATAGGCATTTCAGATATAAATGCCGAAAGGCATTTTAGATATAGGTGCCGATAGGCATTTCAGATATGGTTGCCGATAGGCATTTCAAATAGAGGTGCTGATAGGCAATTCAGATGTAGTTTCCGATAGGCATTTCAAAAATTGGAGCCGATAGGCATTTCAGATATAGGTGCCGATAGGCATTTCAGATATAGTTGCCGATTGGCATTTTAAAATAGGTGCCGATAGGCATTTCAGATATAGAAGCCGATAGGTATTTCAAATATAGGTGTCGATAGGCATTTCAGATATGGTTGCCGATAGGCATTTCAAATATTGATGCTGATAGGCATTTCATATGTAGTTTCCGATAGGCATTTCAAAAATAGGTGCCGATAGGCATTTCAGTTATAGGTGCCGATAGGCATTACAGATATAGTTGCCGATTGGCATTTTAAAAATAGGTGCCGATAGGCATTTCAGATATAGAAGCCGATAGGCATTTCAAATATAGGTGCCGATAGGCATTCCAGATATGGTTGCCGATAGGCATTTCAAATATAGGTGCTGATAGGCATTTCAAATGTAGTTTCCGATAGGCATTTCAAAAATAGGTGCCGATAGGCATTTCAGAAATAGGTGCCGATAGGCATTTCAGATATAGTTGCCGATTGGCATTTTAAAAATAGGTGCCGAAAGGCATTTACTATGTAGTTTCCGATAGGCATTTCAAAAATAGGTGCCGATAGGCATTTTAGATATAGGTGCCGATAGGCATATCAGATATAGTTGCCGATAGGCATTTAAAATATAGGTGCCGATAGGCATTTCAAATATAGGTGTCAATAAGCATTTCAGATATAAATGCCGAAAGGCATTTCAGATATAGGTACCGGTAGGCATTTCTGATGTGGTTGCCGATAGGCATTTCAAATATATGTGCTGATAGGTATTTCAGATGTAGTTTCCGATAGGCATTTCTAAAATAGGTGCCGATAGGCATTTCAGATATAGGTGCCGATAGGCATTTCAGATATAGTTGCCGATTGGCATTTTAAAAATAGGTGCCGATAGGCATTTCAGATATAGAAGCCGATAGGCATTTCAAAAATAGGTGCCGATAGGCATTTCAGATATAGGTGCCGACAGGCATTACAGATATAGTTGCCGATTGGCATTTTTAAAATAGGTGCCGATAGGCATTTCAGATATAGAAGCCGATAGGCATTTCAAATATAGGTGCCGATAAGCATTCCAGATATGGTTGCCGATAGGCATTTCAAATATAGGTGCTGATAGGCATTTCAGATGTAGTTTCCGATAGGCATTTCAAAAATTGGTGCCGATAGGCATTTCAGATATTGGTGATGATAGGCATTTCAGATATAGTTGCCGATTGGCATTTTAAAAATAGGTGCCGGTAGGCATTTCAGATATAGAAGCCGATAGGTATTTCAATTATAGGTGTCGATAGGCATTTCAGATATTGTTGCCGATAGGCATTTCAAATATAGGTGCTGATAGGCATTTCAGATGTAGTTTCCGATAAGCATTTCAAAAATAGGTGCCGATAGGCATATCAGATATAGGTGCCGATAGGCATTTCAGATATAGTTGCCGATTGGCATTTTAAAAATAGGTGTCGATAGGCATTTCAGATATAGGTGCCGATTGGCATTCCAGATATGGTTGCCGATAGGCATTTCAAATATAGGTGCTGATAGGCATTTTAGATGTATTTTCCGATAGGCATTTCAGATATAGGTGCCGATAGGCATTTCAGTTATAGTTACCGATTAGCATTTTAAAAATAGGTGCCGATAGGCATTTCAGATATAGAAGCCGATAGGTATATCAAATATAGGTGTCGATAGGCATTTCAGATATGGTTGACGATAGGCATTTCAAATATAGGTGCTGATAGGCATTTCAGATGTAGTTTCCGATAGGCATTTCAAAAATAGGTGCCGATAGGCAATTTAGATATAGGTGCCTATAGGCATTTCAGATATAGTTGCCGATTGGCATTTTAAAAATATGTGTTGATAGGCATTATAGATATAGAAGCCGATAGGTATTTCGAATATAGGTGCCGATAGGCATTTCAGATATGGTTGCCGATAGGCATTTCAAATATAGGTGCTGATAGGCATTTCAGATGTAGTTTCCGATAGGCATTTCAAAAATAGGTGCCGATAGGCATTTCAGATATAGGTGCCGATAGGCATTTCAGATACAGTTGCCAATTGGCATTTTAAAAATAGGTGCCGATAGGCATTTCAGATATAGAAGCCGATAGGCATTTTAAATATAGGTGCCGATAGGCATTCCAGATATGGTTGCCGATAGGCATTTCAAATATAGGTGCTGATAGGCATTTTAGATGTAGTTTCCGATAGGCATTTCAAAATTTGAAGCCGATAGGCATTTCAGATATAGGTGCCGATAGGCATTTCAGATATAGATGCCGATTGGCATTTAAAAAACAGGTGCCGATAGGCATTTCAGATATAGAAGCCGATAGGTATTTCAAATATAGGTGTCGATAGGCATTTCAGATATGGTTGCCGATAGGCATTTTAAATATAGGAGCAGATAGACATTTCAGAAGTAGTTTCCGAAAGACATTTCAAAAATAGGTGCCGATAGGAATTTAAGATATAGGTACCGATAGGCATTTCAGATATAGTTGCCGATTGGCATTTTAAAAATAGGTGCCGATAGGCATTTCAAATATAAGTGATGATAGGCATTTCAGATGTAGTTTCCGATAGGCATTTCAAATATAGGTAATGATAGGCATTTCAGATATAGGTGCCGATAGGCATTTCAGATATAGTTGCCAATTGGCATTTTAAAAATAGGTGTCGATAGGCATTTCAGATATAGAAGCCGATAGGCATTTCAAATATAGGTGCCGATAGGCATTCCAGATATGTTTGCCGATAGGCATTTCAAATATAGTTGCTGATAGGCATTTCAGATGTAGTTTCCGATAGGCATTTCAAAAATTGGTGCCGATAGGCATTTCAGATATAGGTGCCGATAGGCATTTCAGATAAAGTTGCCGATTGGCATTTTAAAAATAGGTGCCGATAGGCATTTCAGATGTAGTTTCCGATAGGCATTTCAAAAATAGGTGCCGATAGGCATTTCAGATATAGGTGCCGATAGGCATATCAGATATAGTTGCCGATAGGCATTTAAAATATAGGTGCCGATAGGCATTTCAAATATAGGTGTCGATAGGCATTTCAGATATAAATGCCGAAAGGCATTTCAGATATAGGTGCCGATAGGCATTTCTGATGTGGTTGCCGATAGGCATTTCAAATATAGGTGCTGATAGGCATTTCAGATGTAGTTTTCGATAGGCATTTCAAAAATAGGTGCCGATAGGCATTTCTGTGATAGGTGCCGATAGGCACTTCAGATATAGTTGCCGATTGGCATTTTAAAAATAAGTGCCGATAGGCATTTCAGATATAGAAGCCGATAGGTATTTCAAATATAGGTGTCGATTGGCATTTCAGATATGGTTGCCGATAGGCATTTCAAAGTTAGTTGATGATAGGCATTTCAGATGTAGTTTCCGATAGGCATTTCAAAAATTGGTGCCGATAGGCATTTCAGATATAGGTGCCGATAGGCATTTCAGATATAGTTGCCGATTGGCATTTTAAAAATAGGTGCCGATAGGCATTTTAGATGTAGTTTCCGATAGGCATTTCAAAAATAGGTGCCGATAGGCATTTAAGATATAGGTGCCGATAGGCATATCAGATATAGTTGCCGATAGGCATTTAAAATATAGGTGCCGATAGGCATTTCAAATATAGGTGTCGATAGGCATTTCAGATATAAATGCCGAAAGGCATTTCAGATATAGGTGCCGATAGGCATTTCTGATGTGGTTGAAGATAGGCATTTCAAATATAGGTGCTGATAGGCATTTCAGATGTAGTTTTCGATAGGCATTTTAAAAATAGGTGCCGATAGGCATTTCTGTGATAGGTGCTGATAGGCACTTCAGATATAGTTGCCGATTGGCATTTTAAAAATAGGTGCCGCTAGGCATTTCAGATATAGAAGCCGATAGGCATTTCAAATATAGGTGCCGATAGGCATTCCAAATATGGTTGCCGATAGGCATTTCAAATATAGGTGCTGATAGGCATTTCAAAAATAGGTGCCGATAGGCATTTCAGATATAGGTGCCGATAGGCATTTCAGATATAGTTGCCGATTGGCATTTTAAAAATAGGTGCCGATAGGCATTTGAGATATAGAAGCCGATAGGCATTTCAAATATAGGTGCCGAGAGGCATTCCAGATATGGTTGCCGATAGGCATATCAAATATAGGTGCTGATAGGCATTTCAGATGTAGTTTCTTATAGGCATTTCAAAAATAGGTGCCGATAGGCATTTCAGATATAAATGCCGATAGGCATTTCAGATATAGTTGCCGATAGCCATTTTAAAAATAGGTGCCGAGAGGCATTTCAGATATAGAAGCCGATAGGTATTTCAAATATAGGTGTCGATAGGCATTTCAGATATGGTTGCCGATAGGCATTTCAAATATAGGTGCTGATAGGCATTTCAGATGTAGTTTCTGATAGGCATTTCAAAAATAGGTGCCGATAGGCATTATAGATATAGGTGCCAATAGGCATTTCAGATATAGTTGCCGATTGGCATTTTAAAAATAGGTGCCGATAGGCATTTACGATGTAGTTTCCGATAGGCATTTTAAAAAAGAGGTGCCGATAGGCATTTCAGATATAGGTGCCGATAGGCATATCAGATATAGTTGCCGATAGGCATTTAAAATATAGGTGCCGATAGGCATTTCAAATATAGGTGTCGATAGGCATTTCAGATATAAATGCCGAAAGGCATTTTAGATATAGGTGCCGATAGGCATTTCTGATATGGTTGCCGATAGGCATTTCAAATAGAGGTGCTGATAGGCAATTCAGATGTAGTTTCCGATAGGCATTTCAAAAATTGGAGCCGATAGGCATTTCAGATATAGGTGCCGATAGGCATTTCAGATATAGTTGCCGATTGGCATTTTAAAATAGGTGCCGATAGGCATTTCAGATATAGAAGCCGATAGGTATTTCAAATATAGGTGTCGATAGGCATTTCAGATATGGTTGCCGATAGGCATTTCAAATATTGGTGCTGATAGGCATTTCATATGTAGTTTCCGATAGGCATTTCAAAAATAGGTGCCGATAGGCATTTCAGTTATAGGTGCCGATAGGCATTACAGATATAGTTGCCGATTGGCATTTTAAAAATAGGTGCCGATAGGCATTTCAGATATAGAAGCCGATAGGCATTTCAAATATAGGTGCCGATAGGCATTCCAGATATGGTTGCCGATAGGCATTTCAAATATAGGTGCTGATAGGCATTTCAAATGTAGTTTCCGATAGGCATTTCAAAAATAGGTGCCGATAGGCATTTCAGAAATAGGTGCCGATAGGCATTTCAGATATAGTTGCCGATTGGCATTTTAAAAATAGGTGCCGAAAGGCATTTACTATGTAGTTTCTGATAGGCATTTCAAAAATAGGTGCCGATAGGCATTTTAGATATAGGTGCCGATAGGCATATCAGATATAGTTGCCGATAGGCATTTAAAATATAGGTGCCGATAGGCATTTCAAATATAGGTGTCAATAAGCATTTCAGATATAAGTGCCGAAAGGCATTTCAGATATAGGTACCGGTAGGCATTTCTGATGTGGTTGCCGATAGGCATTTCAAATATATGTGCTGATAGGCATTTCAGATGTAGTTTCCGATAGGCATTTCAAAAATAGGTGCCGATAGGCATTTCAGATATAGGTGCCGATAGGCATTTCAGATATAGTTGCCGATTGGCATTTTAAAAATAGGTGCCGATTGGCATTTCAGATATAGAAGCCGATAGGCATTTCAAAAATAGGTGCCGATAGGCTTTTCAGATATAGGTGCCGACAGGCATTACAGATATAGTTGCCGATTGGCCTTTTAAAAATAGGTGCCGATAGGCATTTCAGATATAGAAGCCGATAGGCATTTCAAATATAGGTGCCGATAGGCATGCCAGATATGGTTGCCGATAGGCATTTCAAATATAGGTGCTGATAGGCAATTCAGATGTGGTTTCCGATAGGCATTTCAAAAATTGGAGCCGATAGGCATTTCAGATATAGGTGCCGATAGGCATTTCAGATATAGTTGCCGATTGGCATTTTAAAATAGGTGCCGATAGGCATTTCAGATATAGAAGCCGATAGGTATTTCAAATATAGGTGTCGATAGGCATTTCAGATATGGTTGCCGATAGGCATTTCAAATATTGGTGCTGATAGGCATTTCATATATAGTTTCCGATAGGCATTTCAAAAATAGGTGCCGATAGGCATTTCAGATATAGGTGCCGATAGGCATTACAGATATAGTTGCCGATTGGCATTTTAAAAATAGGTGCCGATAGGCATTTCAGATATAGAAGCCGATAGGCATTTCAAATATAGGTGCCGATAGGCATTCCAGATATGGTTGCCGATAGGCATTTCAAATATAGGTGCTGATAGGCATTTCAAATGTAGTTTCCGATAGGCATTTCAAAAATAGGTGCCGATAGGCATTTCAGAAATAGGTGAGGATAGGCATTTCAGATATAGTTGCCGATTGGCATTTTAAAAATAGGTGCCGATAGGCAATTCAGATATAGAAGCCGATAGGCATTTCAAAAATAGGTGCCGATAGGCATTTCAGATATAGGTGCCGATAGGCATATCAGATATAGTTGCCGATATTCATTTAAAATATAGGTGCCGATAGGCATTTCAAATATAGGTGTCGATAGGCATTTCAGATATAAATGCCGAAAGGCATTTCAGATATAGGTACCGGTAGGCATTTCTGATGTGGTTGCCGATAGGCATTTCAAATATATGTGCTGATAGGTATTTCAGATGTAGTTTCCGATAGGCATTTCAAAAATAGGTGCGGATAGGCATTTCAGATATAGGTGCCGATAGGCATTTCAGATATAGTTGCCGATTGGCATTTTAAAAATAGGTGCCGATAGGCATTTCAGATATAGAAGCCGATAGGCATTTCAAAAATAGGTGCCGATAGGCATTTCAGATATAGGTGCCGACAGGCATTACAGATATAGTTGCCGATTGGCATTTTTAAAATAGGTGCCGATAGGCATTTTCGATATAGAAGCCGATAGGCATTTCAAATATAGGTGCCGATAAGCATTCCAGATATGGTTGCCGATAGGCATTTCAAATATAGGTGCTGATAGGCATTTCAGATGTAGTTTCCGATAGGCATTTCAAAAATTGGTGCCGATAGGCATTTCAGATATAGGTGATGATAGGCATTTCAGATATAGTTGCCGATTGGCATTTTAAAAATAGGTGCCGATAGGCATTTCAGATATAGAAGCCGATAGGTATTTCAAATATAGGTGTCGATAGGCATTTCAGATATTGTTGCCGATTGGCATTTCAAATATAGGTTCTGATAGGCATTTCAGATGTAGTTTCCGATAAGCATTTCAAAAATAGGTGCCGATAGGCATATCAGATATAGGTGCCGATAGGCATTTCAGATATAGTTGCCGATTGGCATTTTAAAAATAGGTGTCGATAGGCATTTCAGATATAGGTGCCGATTGGCATCCCAGATATGGTTGCCGATAGGCATTTCAAATATAGGTGCTGATAGACATTTTAGATGTATTTTCCGATAGGCATTTCAAAAATTGGTGCCGATAGGCATTTCAGATATAGGTGCCGATAGGCATTTCAGTTATAGTTACCGATTAGCATTTTAAAAATAGGTGCCGATAGGCATTTCAGATATAGAAGCCGATAGGTATGTCAAATATAGGTGTCGATAGGCATTTCAGATATGGTTGACGATAGGCATTTCAAATATAGGTGCTGATTGGCATTTCAGATGTAGTTTCCGATAGGCATTTCAAAAATAGGTGCCGATAGGCAATTTAGATATAGGTGCCTATAGGCATTTCAGATATAGTTGCCGATTGGCATTTTAAAAATATGTGTTGATAGGCATTATAGATATAGAAGCCGATAGGTATTTCAAATATAGGTGTCGATAGGCATTTCAGATATGGTTTCCGATAGGCATTTCAAATATAGGTGCTGATAGGCATTTCAGATGTAGTTTCCGATAGGCATTTCAAAAATTGGTGCCGATAGGCATTTCAGATATAGGTGCCGATAGGCATTTCAGATACAGTTGCCAATTGGCATTTTAAAAATAGGTGCAGATAGGCATTTCAGATATAGAAGCCGATAGGCATTTTAAATATAGGTGCCGATAGGCATTCCAGATATGGTTGCCGATAGGCATTTCAAATATAGGTGCTGATAGGCATTTTAGATGTAGTTTCCGATAGGCATTTCAAAAATTGAAGCCGATAGGCATTTCAGATATAGGTGCCGATAGGCATTTCAGATATAGTTGCCGATTGGCATTTAATAAACAGGTGCCGATAGGCATTTCAGATATAGAAGCCGATAGGCATTTCAAATATAGGTGCCGATAGGCATTCCAGATATGTTTGCCGATAGGCATTTCAAATATAGTTGCTGATAGGCATTTCAGATGTAGTTTCCGATAGGCATTTCAAAAATTGGTGCCGATAGGCATTTCAGATATAGGTGCCGATAGGCATTTCAGATAAAGTTGCCGATTGGCATTTTAAAAATAGGTGCCGATAGGCATTTCAGATGTAGTTTCCGATAGGCATTTCAAAAATAGGTGCCGATAGGCATTTCAGATATAGGTGCCGATAGGCATATCAGATATAGTTGCCGATAGGCATTTAAAATATAGGTGCCGATAGGCATTTCAAATATAGGTGTCGATAGGCATTTCAGATATAAATGCCGAAAGGCATTTCAGATATAGGTGCCGATAGGCATTTCTGATGTGGTTGCCGATAGGCATTTCAAATATAGGTGCTGATAGGCATTTCAGATGAAGTTTTCGATAGGCATTTCAAAAATAGGTGCCGATAGGCATTTCTGTGATAGGTGCCGATAGGCACTTCAGATATAGTTGCCGATTGGCATTTTAAAAATAAGTGCCGATAGGCATTTCAGATATAGAAGCCGATAGGTATTTCAAATATAGGTGTCGATTGGCATTTCAGATATGGTTGCCGATAGGCATTTCAAAGTTAGTTGCTGATAGGCATTTCAGATGTAGTTTCCGATAGGCATTTCAGATGTAGTTTCCGATAGGCATTTCAAAAATTGGTGCCGATAGGCATTTCAGATATAGGTGCCGATAGGCATTTCAGATATAGTTGCCGATTGGCATTTTAAAAATAGGTGCCGATAGGCATTTTAGATGTAGTTTCCGATAGGCATTTCAAAAATAGGTGCCGATAGGCATTTAAGATATAGGTGCCGATAGGCATATCAGATATAGTTGCCGATAGGCATTTAAAATATAGGTGCCGATAGGCATTTCAAATATAGGTGTCGATAGGCATTTCAGATATAAATGCCGAAAGGCATTTCAGATATAGGTGCCGATAGGCATTTCTGATGTGGTTGAAGATAGGCATTTCAAATATAGGTGCTGATAGGCATTTCAGATGTAGTTTTCGATAGGCATTTCAAAAATAGGTGCCGATAGGCATTTCTGTGATAGGTGCCGATAGGCACTTCAGATATAGTTGCCGATTGGCATTTTAAAAATAGGTGCCGCTAGGCATTTCAGATATAGAAGCCGATAGGCATTTCAAATATAGGTGCCGATAGGCATTCCAAATATGGTTGCCGATAGGCATTTCAAATATAGGTGCTGATAGGCATTTCAAAAATAGGTGCCGATAGGTATTTTAGATATAGGTGCCGATAGGCATTTCAGATATAGTTGCCGATTGGCATTTTAAAAATAGGTGCCGATAGGCATTTGAGATATAGAAGCCGATAGGCATTTCAAATATAGGTGCCGAGAGGCATTCCAGATATGTTTGCCGATAGGCATTTCAAATATAGGTGCTGATAGTCATTTCAGATGTAGTTTCCGATAGGCATTTCAAAAATAGGTGCCGATAGGCATTTCAGATATAGGTGCCGATAGGCATTTTAGATATAGTTGCCGATAGCCAATTTAAAAATAGGTGCCGATAGGCATTTTGGATATAGAAGCCGATAGGCATTTCAAATATAGGTGCCGATAGGCATTCCAGATATGGTTGCCGATAGGCATTTCAAATATAGGTGCTGATAGGCATTTCAGATGTAGTTTCCGATAGGCATTTCAAAAATAGGTGCCGATAGGCATTTCAGATATAGGTGCCGATAGGCATTTCAGATATAGATGCCGATTGGCATTTTATAAATAGGTGCCGATAGGCATTTCAGATATAGAAGCAGATAGGCATTTCAAATATAGGTGCCGATAAGCATTCCAGATATGATTGCCGATAGGCATTTCAAATATAGGTGCTGATAGGCATTTCAGATGTAGTTTCCGATAGGTATTTCAAAAATTGGTGCCGATAGGCATTTCAGATATAGGTGCCGATAGGCATTTCAGATATATTTGCCGTTTGGCATTTTAAAAATAGGTGTTGATAGGCATTTCAGATATAGAAGCCGATAGGTATTTCAAATATAGGTGTCGAAAGGCATTTCAGATATGGTTGCCGATAGGCATTTTAAATTTAGGTGCTGAGAGGCATTTCAGATGTAGTTTCCGATAGCCATTTCAAAAATAGGTGCCGATAGGCATTTCAAAGATAGGTGCCGATAGGCATTTCAGATATAGTTGCCGATTGGCATTTTAAAAATAGGTGTCGATAGGCATTTCAGATATAGAAGCCGATAGGCATTTCAAATATAGGTGCCGATAGGCATTCCAGATATGATTGCCGATAGGCATTTCAAATATAGGTGCGTATAGGCATTCCAGATGTATTTTACGATAGGCATTTCAAAAATTGGTGCCGATAGGCATTTTAGATATAGGTGCCGATAGGCATTTCAGATATAGTTACCGATTGGCATTTTAAAAATAGGTGCCGATAGGCATTTCAGATATAGAAGCCGATAGGTATTTCAAATATAGGTGTCGATAGGCATTTCAGATATGGTTGACAAATGGCATTTCAAATATAGGTGCTGATAGGCATTTCAGATGTAGTTTCCGATAGGCATTTCAAAAATAGGTGCCGATAGGCATTTCAGATATAGGTGCCGATAGGCATTTCAGATATAGTTGCCGATTGGCATTTTGAAAATAGGTGCCGATAGGCATTTCAGACATAGAAGCCGATAGGCATTTCAAATATAGGTGCCAATAGGCATTCCAGATATGGTTGCCGATAGGCATTTCAAATCTGTGCTGATAGGCATTTAAGATGTAGTTTCCGATAGGCATTTCAAAAATAGGTGCCGATAGGCATTTCAGATATAGGTGCCGATAGGCATTTCAGATATAGTTGCCAATTGGCATTTTAAAAATAGGTGCCGATAGGCATTTCAGATATAGAAGCCGATAGGCATTTCAAATATAGGTGCCGATAGGCATCCCAGATATGATTGCCGATAGGCATTTCAAATATAGGTGCTGATAGGCATTTTAGATGTAGTTTCCGATAGGCATTTCAAAAATTGATGCCGATAGGCATTTCAGATATAGGTGCCGATAGGCATTTCAGATATAGTTGCCGATTGGCATTTTAAAAATAGGTGCCGATAGGCATTTCAGATATAGAAGCCGATAGGTATTTCAAATATAGGTGTCGATAGGCATTTCAGATATGGTTGCCGATAGGCATTTCAAATATAGGTGCTGATAGGCATTTCAGATGTAGTTTCCGATAGGCATTTCAAAAATTGGTGCCGATTGGAATTTCAGATATAGGTGCCGATAGGCATTTCAGATATAGTTGCCGATTGGCATTTTAAAAATAGGTGCCAATAGGCATTTCAGATATAGAAGCCGATAGGTATTTCAAATATAGGTGTCGATAGGTATTTCAGATATGGTTGCCGATAGGCATTTCAAATATAGGTGCTGATAGGCAGTTCAGATGTAGTTTCCGATAGGCATTTCAAAAATAGGTGCCGATAGACATTTCAGATATAGGTGCCGATAGGCATTTCAGATATAGTTGCCGATTGGCATTTTAAAAATAGGTGCCGATAGGCATTTTAAATGTAGTTTCTGATAGGCATTTCAAAAATAGGTGCCGATAGGCATTTTAGATATAGGTGCCGATAGGCATTTCAGATATGGTTGACAAATGGCATTTCAAATATAGGTGCTGATAGGCATTTCAGATGTAGTTTCCGATAGGCATTTCAAAAATAGGTGCCGATAGGCATTTCAGATATAGGTGCCGATAGGCATTTCAGATATAGTTGCCGATTGGCATTTTGAAAATAGGTGCCGATAGGCATTTCAGACATAGAAGCCGATAGGCATTTCAAATATAGGTGCCAATAGGCATTCCAGATATGGTTGCCGATAGGCATTTCAAATCTGTGCTGATAGGCTTTTAAGATGTAGTTTCCGATAGGCATTTCAAAAATAGGTGCCGATAGGCATTTCAGATATAGGTGCCGATAGGCATTTCAGATATAGTTGCCAATTGGCATCTTAAAAATAGGTGCCGATAGGCATTTCAGATATAGAAGCCGATAGGCATTTCAAATATAGGTGCCGATAGGCATGCCAGATATGGTTGCCGATAGGCATTTCAAATATAGGTGCTGATAGGCATTTTAGATGTAGTTTCCGATAGGCATTTCAAAAATTGATGCCGATAGGCATTTCAGATATAGGTGCCGATAGGCATTTCTGATATAGTTGCCGATTGGCATTTTAAAAATAGGTGCCGATAGGCATTTCAGATATAGAAGCCGATAGGTATTTCAAATATAGGTGTCGATAGGCATTTCAGATATGGTTGCCGATAGGCATTTCAAATATAGGTGCTGATAGGCATTTCAGATGTAGTTTCCGATAGGCATTTCAAAAATTGGTGCCGATTGGAATTTCAGATATAGGTGCCGATAGGCATTTCAGATATAGTTGCCGATTGGCATTTTAAAAATAGGTGCCAATAGGCATTTCAGATATAGAAGCCGATAGGTATTTTAAATATAGTTGTCGATAGGTATTTCAGATAAGGTTGCCGATAGGCATTTCAAATATAGGTGCTGATAGGCAGTTCAGATGTAGTTTCCGATAGGCATTTCAAAAATAGGTGCCGATAGACATTTCAGATATAGGTGCCGATAGGCATTTCAGATATAGTTGCCGATTGGCATTTTAAAAATAGGTGCCGATAGGCATTTTAGATGTAGTTTCCGATAGGAATTTCAAAAATAGGTGCCGATAGGCATTTTAGATATAGGTGCCGATAGGCATATCATATATAGTTGCCGATAGGCATTTAAAATATAGGTGCCGATAGGCATTTCAAATATAGGTGTCGATAGGAAATTCAGATATAAATGCCGAAAGGCATTTCAGATATAGGTGCCGATAGGCATTTCTGATGTGGTTGCCGATAGGCATTTCAAATATAGGTGCTGATAGGCATTTCAGATGTAGTTTTCGATAGGCATTTCAAAAATAGGTGCCGATAGGCTTTTCAGATAAGGGTGGCGATAGGCACTTATGATATAGTTGCCGATTGGCATTTTAAAAATAGGTGCCGATAGGCATTTCAGATATAGAAGCCGATAAGCATTTCAAATATAGGTGCCGATAGGCATGACAGATATGGTTGCCGATAGTCATTTCAAATATAGGTGCTGATAGGCATTTCAGATGTAGTTTCCGATAGGCATTTTAAAAATAGGTGCCGATAGGCATTTTGATGTAGTTTCCGATAGGCATTTCAAAAATAGGTGCCGATAGGCATTTCAGATATAGTTGCCGATAGGCATCTCAGATATAGGTGCCGCTAGGCATATCAGATATATGTCCGATAGGCATTTAAAATATAGGTGCCGATAGGCATTTCAAATATAGGTGCCGATAGGCATTTCAGATATAAATGCCGAAAGGCATTTCAGATATAGGTGCTGATAGGCATTTCAGATGTAGTTTCCGATAGGCATTTCAAAAATAGGTGCCGATAGGCATTTCAGATATATGCGCCGATAGGCATTTCAGATATAGTTGCCGATTGGCATTTTAAAAATAGGTGCCGATAGGCATTTCAGATATAGAAGCCGATAGGCATTTCAAAAATAGGTGCCGATAGGCATTTCAGATATAGGTGCCGATAGGCACTTCAGATATAGTTGCCGATTGGCATTTTAAAAATAGGTGCCGATAGGCATTTCAGATATAGAAGCCGATAGGCATTTCAAATATAGGTGCCGATAGGCATTTCAGATATGGTTGCCGATAGGCATTTCAAATATTGGTGCTCTTAGGCATTTCATATGTAGTTTCCGATAGGCATTTCAAAAAAAGGTGCCGATAGGCATTTCAGATATAGGTGCCGATAGGCATTACAGATATAGTTGCCGATTGTCATTTTAAAAATAGGTGCCGATGGGCATTTCAGATATAGAAGCCGATAGGCATTTCAAATATAGGTGCTGATAGGCATTCCAGATATGGTTACCGATAGGCATTTCAAATATAGGTGCTGATAGGCATTTCAGATGTAGTTTCCGATAGGCATTTCAAAAATAGGTGCCGATAGGCATTTCAGATATAGGTGCCGATAGGCATTTCAGATATAGTTGCCGATTGGCATTTTAAAAATAGGTGCCGATAGGCATTTCAGATATAGAAGCCGATAGGCATTTCAAATATAGGTGCCGATAAGCATTCCAGATATGGTTGCCGATAGGCACTTCAAATATAGGTGCTGATAGGCATTTCAGATGTAGTTTTCGATAGGCATTCCAAAAATTGGTGCCGATAGGCATTTCAGATATAGGCGATGATAGGCATTTCAGATATAGAAGCCGATAGGCATTTCAGATATGGTTGCCGATAGGCATTTCAAATATAGGTGCTGATAGGCATTTCAGATGTAGTTTCCGATAGGCATTTCAAAAATAGGTGCCGATAGGCATTTCAGTTATAGGTGCCGATAGGCATTACAGATATAGTTGCCGATTGGCATTTTAAAAATAGGTGCCGATAGGCATTTCAGATATAGAAGCCGATAGGCATTTCAAATATAGGTGCCGATAGGCATTCCAGATATGGTTGCCGATAGGCATTTCAAATATAGGTGCTGATAGGCATTTCAAATGTAGTTTCCGATAGGCATTTCAAAAATAGGTGCCGATAGGCATTTCAGAAATAGGTGCCGATAGGCATTTCAGATATAGTTGCCGATTGGCATTTTAAAAATAGGTGCCGAAAGGCATTTACTATGTAGTTTCCGATAGGCATTTCAAAAATAGGTGCCGATAGGCATTTTAGATATAGGTGCCGATAGGCATATCAGATATAGTTGCCGATAGGCATTTAAAATATAGGTGCCGATAGGCATTTCAAATATAGATGTCAATAAGCATTTCAGATATAAGTGCCGAAAGGCATTTCAGATATAGGTACCGGTAGGCATTTCTGATGTGGTTGCCGATAGGCATTTCAAATATATGTGCTGATAGGCATTTCAGATGTAGTTTCCGATAGGCATTTCAAAAATAGGTGCCGATAGGCATTTCAGATATAGGTGCCGATAGGCATTTCAGATATAGTTGCCGATTGGCATTTTAAAAATAGGTGCCGATTGGCATTTCAGATATAGAAGCCGATAGGCATTTCAAAAATAGGTGCCGATAGGCTTTTCAGATATAGGTGCCGACAGGCATTACAGATATAGTTGCCGATTGGCCTTTTAAAAATAGGTGCCGATAGGCATTTCAGATATAGAAGCCGATAGGCATTTCAAATATAGGTGCCGATAGGCATGCCAGATATGGTTGCCGATAGGCATTTCAAATATAGGTGCTGATAGGCAATTCAGATGTGGTTTCCGATAGGCATTTCAAAAATTGGAGCCGATAGGCATTTCAGATATAGGTGCCGATAGGCATTTCAGATATAGTTGCCGATTGGCATTTTAAAATAGGTGCCGATAGGTATTTCAGATATAGAAGCCGATAGGTATTTCAAATATAGGTGTCGATAGGCATTTCAGATATGGTTGCCGATAGGCATTTCAAATATTGGTGCTGATAGGCATTTCATATATAGTTTCCGATAGGCATTTCAAAAATAGGTGCCGATAGGCATTTCAGATATAGGTGCCGATAGGCATTACAGATATAGTTGCCGATTGGCATTTTAAAAATAGGTGCCGATAGGCATTTCAGATATAGAAGCCGATAGGCATTTCAAATATAGGTGCCGATAGGCATTCCAGATATGGTTGCCGATAGGCATTTCAAATATAGGTGCTGATAGGCATTTCAAATGTAGTTTCCGATAGGCATTTCAAAAATAGGTGCCGATAGGCATTTCAGAAATAGGTGAGGATAGGCATTTCAGATATAGTTGCCGATTGGCATTTTAAAAATAGGTGCCGATAGGCAATTCAGATATAGAAGCCGATAGGCATTTCAAAAATAGGTGCCGATAGGCATTTCAGATATAGGTGCCGATAGGCATATCAGATATAGTTGCCGATATTCATTTAAAATATAGGTGCCGATAGGCATTTCAAATATAGGTGTCGATAGGCATTTCAGATATAAATGCCGAAAGGCATTTCAGATATAGGTACCGGTAGGCATTTCTGATGTGGTTGCCGATAGGCATTTCAAATATATGTGCTGATAGGTATTTCAGATGTAGTTTCCGATAGGCATTTCAAAAATAGGTGCGGATAGGCATTTCAGATATAGGTGCCGATAGGCATTTCAGATATAGTTGCCGATTGGCATTTTAAAAATAGGTGCCGATAGGCATTTCAGATATAGAAGCCGATAGGCATTTCAAAAATAGGTGCCGATAGGCATTTCAGATATAGGTGCCGACAGGCATTACAGATATAGTTGCCGATTGGCATTTTTAAAATAGGTGCCGATAGGCATTTTCGATATAGAAGCCGATAGGCATTTCAAATATAGGTGCCGATAAGCATTCCAGATATGGTTGCCGATAGGCATTTCAAATATAGGTGCTGATAGGCATTTCAGATGTAGTTTCCGATAGGCATTTCAAAAATTGGTGCCGATAGGCATTTCAGATATAGGTGATGATAGGCATTTCAGATATAGTTGCCGATTGGCATTTTAAAAATAGGTGCCGATAGGCATTTCAGATATAGAAGCCGATAGGTATTTCAAATATAGGTGTCGATAGGCATTTCAGATATTGTTGCCGATTGGCATTTCAAATATAGGTTCTGATAGGCATTTCAGATGTAGTTTCCGATAAGCATTTCAAAAATAGGTGCCGATAGGCATATCAGATATAGGTGCCGATAGGCATTTCAGATATAGTTGCCGATTGGCATTTTAAAAATAGGTGTCGATAGGCATTTCAGATATAGGTGCCGATTGGCATCCCAGATATGGTTGCCGATAGGCATTTCAAATATAGGTGCTGATAGACATTTTAGATGTATTTTCCGATAGGCATTTCAAAAATTGGTGCCGATAGGCATTTCAGATATAGGTGCCGATAGGCATTTCAGTTATAGTTACCGATTAGCATTTTAAAAATAGGTGCCGATAGGCATTTCAGATATAGAAGCCGATAGGTATGTCAAATATAGGTGTCGATAGGCATTTCAGATATGGTTGACGATAGGCATTTCAAATATAGGTGCTGATTGGCATTTCAGATGTAGTTTCCGATAGGCATTTCAAAAATAGGTGCCGATAGGCAATTTAGATATAGGTGCCTATAGGCATTTCAGATATAGTTGCCGATTGGCATTTTAAAAATATGTGTTGATAGGCATTATAGATATAGAAGCCGATAGGTATTTCAAATATAGGTGTCGATAGGCATTTCAGATATGGTTTCCGATAGGCATTTCAAATATAGGTGCTGATAGGCATTTCAGATGTAGTTTCCGATAGGCATTTCAAAAATTGGTGCCGATAGGCATTTCAGATATAGGTGCCGATAGGCATTTCAGATACAGTTGCCAATTGGCATTTTAAAAATAGGTGCAGATAGGCATTTCAGATATAGAAGCCGATAGGCATTTTAAATATAGGTGCCGATAGGCATTCCAGATATGGTTGCCGATAGGCATTTCAAATATAGGTGCTGATAGGCATTTTAGATGTAGTTTCCGATAGGCATTTCAAAAATTGAAGCCGATAGGCATTTCAGATATAGGTGCCGATAGGCATTTCAGATATAGTTGCCGATTGGCATTTAAAAAACAGGTGCCGATAGGCATTTCAGATATAGAAGCCGATAGGCATTTCAAATATAGGTGCCGATAGGCATTCCAGATATGTTTGCCGATAGGCATTTCAAATATAGTTGCTGATAGGCATTTCAGATGTAGTTTCCGATAGGCATTTCAAAAATTGGTGCCGATAGGCATTTCAGATATAGGTGCCGATAGGCATTTCAGATAAAGTTGCCGATTGGCATTTTAAAAATAGGTGCCGATAGGCATTTCAGATGTAGTTTCCGATAGGCATTTCAAAAATAGGTGCCGATAGGCATTTCAGATATAGGTGCCGATAGGCATATCAGATATAGTTGCCGATAGGCATTTAAAATATAGGTGCCGATAGGCATTTCAAATATAGGTGTCGATAGGCATTTCAGATATAAATGCCGAAAGGCATTTCAGATATAGGTGCCGATAGGCATTTCTGATGTGGTTGCCGATAGGCATTTCAAATATAGGTGCTGATAGGCATTTCAGATGAAGTTTTCGATAGGCATTTCAAAAATAGGTGCCGATAGGCATTTCTGTGATAGGTGCCGATAGGCACTTCAGATATAGTTGCCGATTGGCATTTTAAAAATAAGTGCCGATAGGCATTTCAGATATAGAAGCCGATAGGTATTTCAAATATAGGTGTCGATTGGCATTTCAGATATGGTTGCCGATAGGCATTTCAAAGTTAGTTGCTGATAGGCATTTCAGATGTAGTTTCCGATAGGCATTTCAAAAATTGGTGCCGATAGGCATTTCAGATATAGGTCCCGATAGGCATTTCAGATATAGTTGCCGATTGGCATTTTAAAAATAGGTGCCGATAGGCATTTTAGATGTAGTTTCCGATAGGCATTTCAAAAATAGGTGCCGATAGGCATTTAAGATATAGGTGCCGATAGGCATATCAGATATAGTTGCCGATAGGCATTTAAAATATAGGTGCCGATAGGCATTTCAAATATAGGTGTCGATAGGCATTTCAGATATAAATGCCGAAAGGCATTTCAGATATAGGTGCCGATAGGCATTTCTGATGTGGTTGAAGATAGGCATTTCAAATATAGGTGCTGATAGGCATTTCAGATGTAGTTTTCGATAGGCATTTCAAAAATAGGTGCCGATAGGCATTTCTGTGATAGGTGCCGATAGGCACTTCAGATATAGTTGCCGATTGGCATTTTAAAAATAGGTGCCGCTAGGCATTTCAGATATAGAAGCCGATAGGCATTTCAAATATAGGTGCCGATAGGCATTCCAAATATGGTTGCCGATAGGCATTCCAAATATGGTTGCCGATAGGCATTTCAAATATAGGTGCTGATAGGCATTTCAAAAATAGGTGCCGATAGGTATTTTAGATATAGGTGCCGATAGGCATTTCAGATATAGTTGCCGATTGGCATTTTAAAAATAGGTGCCGATAGGCATTTGAGATATAGAAGCCGATAGGCATTTCAAATATAGGTGCCGAGAGGCATTCCAGATATGTTTGCCGATAGGCATTTCAAATATAGGTGCTGATAGGCATTTCAGATGTAGTTTCCGATAGGCATTTCAAAAATAGGTGCCGATAGGCATTTCAGATATAGGTGCCGATAGGCATTTTAGATATAGTTGCCGATAGCCAATTTAAAAATAGGTGCCGATAGGCATTTTGGATATAGAAGCCGATAGGCATTTCAAATATAGGTGCCGATAGGCATTCCAGATATGGTTGCCGATAGGCATTTCAAATATAAGTGCTGATAGGCATTTCAGATGTAGTTTCCGATAGGCATTTCAAAAATAGGTGCCGATAGGCATTTCAGATATAGGTGCCGATAGGCATTTCAGATATAGATGCCGATTGGCATTTTATAAATAGGTGCCGATAGGCATTTCAGATATAGAAGCAGATAGGCATTTCAAATATAGGTGCCGATAAGTATTCCAGATATGATTGCCGATAGGCATTTCAAATATAGGTGCTGATAGGCATTTCAGATGTAGTTTCCGATAGGTATTTCAAAAATTGGTGCCGATAGGCATTTCAGATATAGGTGCCGATAGGCATTTCAGATATATTTGCCGTTTGGCATTTTAAAAATAGGTGTTGATAGGCATTTCAGATATAGAAGCCGATAGGTATTTCAAATATAGGTGTCGAAAGGCATTTCAGATATGGTTGCCGATAGGCATTTTAAATTTAGGTGCTGAGAGGCATTTCAGATGTAGTTTCCGATAGCCATTTCAAAAATAGGTGCCGATAGGCATTTCAAAGATAGGTGCCGATAGGCATTTCAGATATAGTTGCCGATTGGCATTTTAAAAATAGGTGTCGATAGGCATTTCAGATATAGAAGCCGATAGGCATTTCAAATATAGGTGCCGATAGGCATTCCAGATATGATTGCCGATAGGCATTTCAAATATAGGTGCGTATAGGCATTCCAGATGTATTTTACGATAGGCATTTCAAAAATTGGTGCCGATAGGCATTTTAGATATAGGTGCCGATAGGCATTTCAGATATAGTTACCGATTGGCATTTTAAAAATAGGTGCCGATAGGCATTTCAGATATAGAAGCCGATAGGTATTTCAAATATAGGTGTCGATAGGCATTTCAGATATGGTTGACAAATGGCATTTCAAATATAGGTGCTGATAGGCATTTCAGATGTAGTTTCCGATAGGCATTTCAAAAATAGGTGCCGATAGGCATTTCAGATATAGGTGCCGATAGGCATTTCAGATATAGTTGCCGATTGGCATTTTGAAAATAGGTGCCGATAGGCATTTCAGACATAGAAGCCGATAGGCATTTCAAATATAGGTGCCAATAGGCATTCCAGATATGGTTGCCGATAGGCATTTCAAATCTGTGCTGATAGGCATTTAAGATGTAGTTTCCGATAGGCATTTCAAAAATAGGTGCCGATAGGCATTTCAGATATAGGTGCCGATAGGCATTTCAGATATAGTTGCCAATTGGCATCTTAAAAATAGGTGCCGATAGGCATTTCAGATATAGAAGCCGATAGGCATTTCAAATATAGGTGCCGATAGGCATGCCAGATATGGTTGCCGATAGGCATTTCAAATATAGGTGCTGATAGGCATTTTAGATGTAGTTTCCGATAGGCATTTCAAAAATTGATGCCGATAGGCATTTCAGATATAGGTGCCGATAGGCATTTCAGATATAGTTGCCGATTGGCATTTTAAAAATAGGTGCCGATAGGCATTTCAGATATAGAAGCCGATAGGTATTTCAAATATAGGTGTCGATAGGCATTTCAGATATGGTTGCCGATAGGCATTTCAAATATAGGTGCTGATAGGCATTTCAGATGTAGTTTCCGATAGGCATTTCAAAAATTGGTGCCGATTGGAATTTCAGATATAGGTGCCGATAGGCATTTCAGATATAGTTGCCGATTGGCATTTTAAAAATAGGTGCCAATAGGCATTTCAGATATAGAAGCCGATAGGTATTTTAAATATAGTTGTCGATAGGTATTTCAGATAAGGTTGCCGATAGGCATTTCAAATATAGGTGCTGATAGGCAGTTCAGATGTAGTTTCCGATAGGCATTTCAAAAATAGGTGCCGATAGACATTTCAGATATAGGTGCCGATAGGCATTTCAGATATAGTTGCCGATTGGCATTTTAAAAATAGGTGCCGATAGGCATTTTAGATGTAGTTTCCGATAGGCATTTCAAAAATAGGTGCCGATAGGCATTTTAGATATAGGTGCCGATAGGCATATCATATATAGTTGCCGATAGGCATTTAAAATATAGGTGCCGATAGGCATTTCAAATATAGGTGTCGATAGGAAATTCAGATATAAATGCCGAAAGGCATTTCAGATATAGGTGCCGATAGGCATTTCTGATGTGGTTGCCGATAGGCATTTCAAATATAGGTGCTGATAGGCATTTCAGATGTAGTTTTCGATAGGCATTTCAAAAATAGGTGCCGATAGGCTTTTCAGATAAGGGTGGCGATAGGCACTTATGATATAGTTGCCGATTGGCATTTTAAAAATAGGTGCCGATAGGCATTTCAGATATAGAAGCCGATAGGCATTTCAAATATAGGTGCCGATAGGCATGACAGATATGGTTGCCGATAGTCATTTCAAATATAGGTGCTGATAGGCATTTCAGATGTAGTTTCCGATAGGCATTTTAAAAATAGGTGCCGATAGGCATTTTGATGTAGTTTCCGATAGGCATTTCAAAAATAGGTGCCGATAGGCATTTCAGATATGGTTGCCGATAGGCATTTCAAATATAGGTGCTGATAGGCATTTCAGATGTAGTTTCCGATAGGCATTTCAAAAATAGGTGCCGATAGGCATTTCAGATATGGTTGCCGATAGGCATTTCAAATATAGGTGCTGATAGGCATTTCAGATGTAGTTTCCGATAGGCATTTCAAAAATAGGTGCCGATATGCATTTCAGAAATAGGTCCGATAGGCATTTCAGATATAGTTGCCGATTTTCATTTTAAAAATAGGTGCCGATAGGCATTTTAGATATAGATGCTGATAGGCATTTCAAAAATAGGTGCCGATAGGCATTTCAGATATAGGTGCGGATAGGTATTTTAGATATAGTTGCCAATTGGCATTTTAAAAATAGGTGCCGATAGGCATTTCAGATATAGAAGCCGATAGGCATTTCAAATATAGGTGCCGATAGGCATTCCAGATATGGTTGCCGATAGGCATTTCAAATATAGGTGCCGATAGGCATTCCAGATATGGTTGCCGATAGGCATATCAAATATAGGTGCTGATAGGCATTTCAGATGTAGTTTCCGATAGGCATTTCAAAAATAGGTGCCGATAGGCATTTCAGATATAAATGCCGATAGGCATTTCAGATATAGTTGCCGATAGCCATTTTAAAAATAGGTGCCGAGAGGCATTTCAGATATAGAAGCCGATAGGCATTTCAAATATAGGTGCCGATAGGCATTCCAGATATGGTTGCCGATAGGCATTTCAAATATAGGTGCCGATAGGCATTCCAGATATGGTTGCCGATAGGCATTTCAAATATAGGTGCTGATAGGCATTTCAGATGTAGTTTCCGATAGGCATTTCAAAAATAGGTGCCGATAGGCATTTCAGATATAGGTGCCGATAGGCATTTTAGATATAGATGCCGATAGCCATTTTAAAAATAGGTGCCGATAGGCATTTCAGATATAGAAGCCGATAGGCATTTCAAATATAGGTGCCGATAGGCATTCCAGATATGGTTGCCGATAGGCATTTTAAATATAGGTGCTGATAGGCATTTCAGATGTAGTTTCCGATAGGCATTTCAAAAATAGGTGCCGATAGGCATTTCAGATATAGGTGCCGATAGGCATTTCAGATATAGATGCCGATTGGCATTTTATAAATAGGTGCCGATAGGCATTTCAGATATAGAAGCAGATAGGCATTTCAAATATAGGTGCCGATAAGCATTCCAGATATGGTTGCCGATAGGCATTTTAAATATAGGTGCTGATAGGCATTTCAGATGTAGTTTCCGATAGGCATTTAAAAAATTGGTGCCGATAGGCATTTCAGATATAGGTGCCGATAGGCATTTCAGATATAGTTGCCGATTGGCATTTTAAAAATAGGTGTCAATATGCATTTCAGATATAGAAGCCGATAGGCATTTCAAATATAGGTGCCGATAGGCATTCCAAATATGGTTGCCGATAGGCATTTTAAATATAGGTGCTGATAGGCATTCCAGATCTAGTTTCCGATAGGCATTTCAGATATAGGTGACGATAGGCATTTCAGATATGGTTGCCGATAGGCATTTCAAATATAGGTGCTGATAGGCATTTCAGATGTAGTTTCCGATAGGCATTTCAAAAATAGGTGCCGATTTGCATTTCAGAAATAGGTGCCGATAGGCATTTCAGATATAGTTGCCGATTTTCATTTTAAAAATAGGTGCCGATAGGCATTTTAGATATAGAAGCCGATAGGCATTTCAAAAATAGGTGCCGATAGGCATTTCAGATATAGGTGCGAATAGGTATTTCAGATATAGTTGCCAATTGGCATTTTAAAAATAGGTGCCGATAGGCATTTCAGATATAGAAGCCGATAGGCATTTCAAATATAGGTGCCGATAGGCATTCCAGATATGGTTGCCGATAGGCATTTCAAATATAGGTGCCGATAGGCATTCCAGATATAATTGCCGATAGGCATATCAAATATAGGTGCTGATAGGCATTTCAGATGTAGTTTCCGATAGGCATTTCAAAAATAGGTGCCGATATGCATTTCAGATATAAATGCCGATAGGCATTTCAGATATAGTTGCCGATAGCCATTTTAAAATAGGTGCCGAGAGGCATTTCAGATATAGAAGCCGATAGGCATTTCAAATATAGGTGCCGATAGGCATTCCAGATATGGTTGCCGATAGGCATTTTAAATATAGGTGCCGATAGGCATTCCAGATATGGTTGCCGATAGGCATTTCAAATATAGGTGCTGATAGGCATTTCAGATGTAGTTTCCCATAGGCATTTCATAAATAGGTGCCGATAGGCATTTCAGATATAGGTGCCGATAGGCATTTTAGATATAGATGCCGATAGCCATTTTAAAAATAGGTGCCGATAGGCATTTCAGATATAGAAGCCGATAGGCATTTCAAATATAGGTGCCGATAGGCATTCCAGATATGGTTGCCGATAGGCATTTCAAATATAGGTGCTGATAGGCATTTCAGATGTTGTTTCCGATAGGCATTTCAAAAATAGGTGCCGATAGGCATTTCAGATATAGGTGCCGATAGGCATTTCAGATATAGATGCCGATTGGCATTTTATAAATAGGTGCCGATAGGCATTTCAGATATAAAAGCAGATAGGCATTTCAAATATAGGTGCCGATAAGCATTCCAGATATGGTTGCTGATAGGCGTTTCAAATATAGGTGCTGATAGGCATTTCAGATGTAGTTTCCGATAGGCATTTCAAAAATTGGTGCCGATAGGCATTTCAGATATAGGTGCCGATAGGCATTTCAGATATAGTTGCCGATTGGCATTTTAAAAATAGGTGCCGCTAGGCATTTCAGATATAGAAGCCGATAGGCATTTCAAATATAGGTGCCGATAGGCATTCCAAATATGGTTGCCGATAGGCATTTCAAATATAGGTGCTGATAGGCATTTCAAAAATAGGTGCCGATAGGCATTTCAGATATAGGTGCCGATAGGCATTTCAGATATAGTTGCCGATTAGCATTTTAAAAATAGGTGCCGATAGGCATTTGAGATATAGAAGCCGATAGGCATTTCAAATATAGGTGCCGATAGGCATTCCAGATATGGTTGCCGATAGGCATATCAAATATAGGTGCTGATAAGCATTTCAGATGTAGATCCGATAGGCATTTCAAAAATAGGTGCCGATAGGCATTTCAGATATAAATGCCGATAGGCATTTCAGATATAGTTGCCGATAGCCATTTTAAAAATAGGTGCCGAGAGGCATTTCAGATATAGAAGCCGATAGGCATTTCAAATATAGGTGCCGATAGGCATTCCAGATATGGCCGCCGATAGGCATTTCAAATATAGGTGCCGATAGGCATTCCAGATATGGTTGCCGATAGGCATTCCAAATATAGGTGCTGATAGGCATTTCAGATGTAGTTTCCGATAGGCATTTCAAAAATAGGTGCCGATAGGCATTTCAGATATAGGTGCCGATAGGCATTTTAGATATAGTTGCCGATTGGCATTTTAAAAATAGGTGCCGATAGGCATTTCAGATATAGAAGCCGATAGGCATTTCAAATATAGGTGCCGATAAGCATTCCAGATATGGTTGCCGATAGGCACTTCAAATATAGGTGCTGATAGGCATTTCAGATGTAGTTTCCGATAGGCATTTCAAAAATAGGTGCCGATAGGCATTTCAGATATAAATGCCGATAGGCATTTCAGATATAGTTGCCGATAGCCATTTTAAAAATAGGTGCCGAGAGGCATTTCAGGTATAGAAGCCGATAGGCATTTCAAATATAGGTGCCGATAGGCATTCCAGATATGTTTGCCGATAGGCATTTCAAATATAGGTGCTGATAGGCATTCCAGATATGGTTGCCGATAGGCATTTCAAATATAGGTGCTGATAGGCATTTTAGATGTAGTTTCCGATAGGCATTTCAAAAATAGGTGCCGATGGCATTTCAGATATAGGTGCCGATAGGCATTTCAGATATAGTTGCCGATTGGCATTTTAAAAAAAGGTGCCGATAGGCATTTCAGATATAGAAGCCGATAGGCATTTCAAATATAGGTGCCGATAAGCATTCCAGATATGGTTGCCGATAGGCACTTCAAATATAGGTGCTGATAGGCATTTCAGATGTAGTTTCCGATAGGCATTTCAAAAATTGGTGCCGATAGGCATTTCAGATATAGGTGATGATAGGCATTTCAGATATAGAAGCCGATAGGCATTTCAGATATGGTTGCCGATAGGCATTTCAAATATAGGTGCTGATAGGCATTTCAGATGTAGTTTCCGATAGGCATTTCAAAAATAGGTGCCGATAGGCATTTCAGATATAGGTGCCGATAGGCATTTCAGATATAGTTGCCGATTGGCATTTTAAAAATAGGTGTCAATAGGCATTTCAGGTATAGAAGCCGATAGGCATTTCAAATATAGGCGCCGATAGGCATTCCAAATATGGTTGCCGATAGGCATTTTAAATATAGGTGCTGATAGGCATTCCAGATCTAGTTTCCGATAGGCATTTCAGATATAGGTGCCGATAGGCATTTCAGATATGGTTGCCGATAGGCATTTTAAATATAGGTGCTGATAGGCATTTCAGATGTAGTTTCCGATAGGCATTTCAAAAATAGGTGCCGATATGCATTTCAGAAATAGGTGCCGATAGGCATTTCAGATATAGTTGCCGATTTTCATTTTAAAAATAGGTGCCGATAGGCATTTTAGATATAGAAGCCGATAGGCATTTCAAAAATAGGTGCCGATAGGCATTTTAGATATAGGTGCGGATAGGTATTTCAGATATAGTTGCCAATTGGCATTTTAAAAATAGGTGCCGATAGGCATTTCAGATATAGAAGCCGATAGGCATTTCAAATATAGGTGCCGATAGGCATTCCAGATATGGTTGCCGATAGGCATTTTAAATATAGGTGCCGATAGGCATTCCAGATATGGTTGCCGATAGGCATATCAAATATAGGTGCTGATAGGCATTTCGGATGTAGTTTCCGATAGGCATTTCAAAAATAGGTGCCGATAGGCATTTCAGATATAAATGCCGATAGGCATTTCAGATATAGTTGCCGATAGCCATTTTAAAAATAGGTGCCGAGAGGCATTTCAGATATAGAAGCCGATAGGCATTTCAAATATAGGTGCCGATAGGCATTCCAGATATGGTTGCCGATAGGCATTTCAAATATAGGTGCCGATAGGCATCCAGATATGGTTGCCGATAGGCATTTCAAATATAGGTGCTGATAGGCATTTCAGATGTAGTTTCCGATAGGCATTTCAAAAATAGGTGCCGATAGGCATTTCAAATATAGGTGCCGATAGGCATTTTAGATATAGATGCCGATAGCCATATTAAAAATAGGTGCCGATAGGCATTTCAGATATAGAAGCCGATAGGCATTTCAAATATAGGTGCCGATAGGCATCCCAGATATGGTTGCCGATAGGCATTTCAAATATAGGTGCTGATGGGCATTTCAGATGTACTTTCCGATAGGCATTTCAAAAATAGGTGCCGATAGGCATTTCAGATATAGGTGCCGATAGGCATTTCAGATATAGATGCCGATTGGCATTTTATAAATAGGTGCCGATAGGCATTTCAGATATAGAAGCAGATAGGCATTTCAAATATAGGTGCCGATAAGCATTCCAGATATGGTTGCCGATAGGCATTTCAAATATAGGTGCTGATAGGCATTTCAGATGTAGTTTCCGATAGGCATTTCAAAAATTGGTGCCGATAGGCATTTCAGATATAGGTGCCGATAGGCATTTCAGATATAGTTGCCGATTGGCATTTTAAAAATAGGTGCCGCTAGGCATTTCAGATATAGAAGCCGATAGGCATTTCAAATATAGGTGCCGATAGGCATTCCAAATATGGTTGCCGATAGGCATTTCAAATATAGGTGCTGATAGGCATTTCAAAAATAGGTGCCGATAGGCATTTCAGATATAGGTGCCGATAGGCATTTCAGATATAGTTGCCGATTGGCATTTTAAAAATAGGTGCCGATAGGCATTTGAGATATAGAAGCCGATAGGCATTTCAAATATAGGTGCCGATAGGCATTCCAGATATGGTTGCCGATAGGCATTCCAGATATGGTTGCCGATAGGCATATCAAATATAGGTGCTGATAGGCATTTCAGATGTAGTTTCCGATAGGCATTTCAAAAATAGGTGCCGATAGGCATTTCAGATATAAATGCCGATAGGCATTTCAGATATAGTTGCCGATAGCCATTTTAAAAATAGGTGCCGAGAGGCATTTCAGATATAGAAGCCGATAGGCATTTCAAATATAGGTGCCGATAGGCATTCCAGATATGGTTGCCGATAGGCATTTCAAATATAGGTGCTGATAGGCATTCCAGATATGGTTGCCGATAGGCATTTCAAATATAGGTGCTGATAGGCATTTCAGATGAAGTTTCCGATAGGCATTTCAAAAATAGGTGCCGATAGGCATTTCAGATATAGGTGCCGATAGGCATTTCAGATATAGTTGCCGATTGGCATTTTAAAAATAGGTGCCGATAGGCATTTCAGATATAGAAGCCGATAGGCATTTCAAATATAGGTGCCGATAAGCATTCCAGATATGGTTGCCGATAGGCACTTCAAATATAGGTGCTGATAGGCATTTCAGATGTAGTTTCCGATAGGCATTTCAAAAATTGGTGCCGATAGGCATTTCAGATAAAGGTGATGATAGGCATTTCAGATATAGAAGCCGATAGGCATTTCAGATATGGTTGCCGATAGGCATTTCAAATATAGGTGCTGATAGGCATTTCAGATGTAGTTTCCGATAGGCATTTCAAAAATAGGTGCCGATAGGCATTTCAGATATAGGTGCCGATAGGCATTTCAGATATAGTTGCCGATTGGCATTTTAAAAATAGGTGTCAATAGGCAATTTAGATATAGAAGCCGATAGGCATTTCAAATATAGGTGCCGATAGGCATTCCAAATATGGTTGCCGATAGGCATTTTAAATATAGGTGCTGATAGGCATTCCAGATCTAGTTTCCGATAGGCATTTCAGATATAGGTGCCGATAGGCATTTCAGATATGGTTGCCGATAGGCATTTCAAATATAGGTGCTGATAGGCATTTCAGATGTAGTTTCCGATAGGCATTTCAAAAATAGGTGCCGATATGCATTTCAGAAATAGGTGCCGATAGGCATTTCAGATATAGTTGCCGATTTTCATTTTAAAAATAGGTGCCGATAGGCATTTTAGATATAGAAGCCGATAGGCATTTCAAAAATAGGTGTCGATAGGCATTTCAGATATAGGTGCGGATAGGTATTTCAGATATAGTTGCCAATTGGCATTTTAAAAATAGGTGCCGATAGGCATTTCAGATATAGAAGCCGATAGGCATTTCAAATATAGGTGCCGATAGGCATTCCAGATATGGTTGCCGATAGGCATTTCTAATATAGGTGCCGATAGGCATTCCAGATATGGTTGCCGATAGGCATATCAAATATAGGTGCTGATAGGCATTTCAGATGTAGTTTCCGATAGGCATTTCAAAAATAGGTGCCGATAGGCATTTCAGATATAGTTGCCGATAGCCATTTTAAAAATAGGTGCCGAGAGGCATTTCAGATATAGAAGCCGATAGGCATTTCAAATATAGGTGCCGATAGGCATTCCAGATATGGTTGCCGATAGGCATTTCAAATATATGTGCCGATAGGCATTCCAGATATGGTTGCCGATAGGCATTTCAAATATAGGTGCTGATAGGCATTTCAGATGAAGTTTCCGATAGGCATTTCAAAAATAGGTGCCGATAGGCATTTCAGATATAGGTGCCGATAGGCATTTTCGATATAGATGCCGATAGCCATTTTAAAAATAGGTGCCGATAGGCATTTCAGATATAGAAGCCGATAGGCATTTCAAATATAGGTGCCGATAGGCATCCCAGATATGGTTGCCGATAGGCATTTCAAATATAGGTGCTGATAGGCATTTCAGATGTAGTTTCCGATAGGCATTTCAAAAATAGGTGCCGATAGGCATTTCAGATATAGGTGCCGATAGGCATTTCAGATATAGATGCCGATTGGCATTTTATAAATATGTGCCGATAGGCATTTCAGATATAGAAGCAGATAGGCATTTCAAATATAGGTGCCGATAAGCATTCCAGATATGGTTGCCGATAGGCATTTTAAATATAGGTGCTGATAGGCATTTCAGATGTAGTTTCCGATAGGCATTTCAAAAATTGGTGCCGATAGGCATTTCAGATATAGGTGCCGATAGGCATTTCAGATATAGTTGCCGATTGGCATTTTAAAAATAGGTGCCGCTAGGCATTTCAGATATAGAAGCCGATAGGCATTTCAAATATAGGTGCCGATAGGCATTCCAAATATAGTTGCCGATAGGCATTTCACATATAGGTGCTGATAGGCATTTCAAAAATAGGTGCCGATAGGCATTTCAGATATAGGTGCCGATAGGCATTTCAGATATAGTTGCCGATTGGCATTTAAAAAATAGGTGCCGATAGGCATTTGAGATATAGAAGCCGATAGGCATTTTAAATATAGGTGCCGATAGGCATTCCAGATATGGTTGCCGATAGGCATATCAAATATAGGTGCTGATAGGCATTTCAGATATAGTTTCCGATAGGCATTTCAAAAATAGGTGCCGATAGGCATTTCAGATATAAATGCCGATAGGCATTTCAGATATAGTTGCCGATAGCCATTTTAAAAATAGGTGCCGAGAGGCATTTCAGATATAGAAGCCGATAGGCATTTCAAATATAGGTGCCGATAGGCATTCCAGATATGGTTGCCGATAGGCATTTCAAATATAGGTGCCGATAGGCATTCCAGATATGGTTGCCGATAGGCATTTCAAATATAGGTGCTGATAGGCATTTCAGATGTAGTTTCCGATAGGCATTTCAAAAATAGGTGCCAATAGGCATTTCAGATATAGGTGCCGATAGGCATTTTAGATATAGATGCCGATAGCCATTTTAAAAATAGGTGCCCCATAGGCATTTCAGATATAGAAGCCGATAGGCATTTCAAATATAGGTGCCGATATGCATCCAAGATATGGTTGCCGATAGCCATTTCAAATATAGGTGCTGATAGGCATTTCAGATGTAGTTTACGATAGGCATTTCAAAAATAGGTGCCGATAGGCATTTCAGATATAGGTGCCGATAGGCATTTCAGATATAGATGCCGATTGGCATTTTATAAATAGGTGCCGATAGGCATTTCAGATATAGAAGCAGATAGGCATTTCAAATATAGGTGCCGATAAGCATTCCAGATATGGTTGCCGATAGGCATTTCAAATATAGGTGCTGATAGGCATTTCAGATGTAGTTTCCGATAGGCATTTCAAAAATTGGTGCCGATAGGCATATCAGATATAGGTGCCGATAGGCATTTCAGATATAGTTGCCGTTTGGCATTTTAAAAATAGGTGTTGATAGGCATTTCAGATATAGAAGCCGATAGGTATTTCAAATATAGGTGTCGAAAGGCATTTCAGATATGGTTGCCGATAGGCATTATAAATATAGGTGCTGATTGGCATTTCAGATGTAGTTTCCGATAGCCATTTCAAAAATAGGTGCCGATAGGCATTTCAAATATAGGTGCCGATAGGCATTTAAGATATAGTTGCCGATTGGCATTTTAAAAATAGGTGTCGGTAGGCATTTCAGATATAGAAGCCGATAGGTATTTCAAATATAGGTGTCGATAGGCATTTCAGATATGGTTGACAAATGGCATTTCAAATATAGGTGCTGATAGGCATTTCAGATGTAGTTTCCGATAGGCATTTCAAAAATAGGTGCCTATAGGCATTTCAGATATAGGTGCCGATAGGCATTTCAGATATAGTTGCCGATTGGCATTTTAAAAATAGGTGCCGATAGGCATTTCAGACATAGAAGCCGATAGGCATTTCAAATATAGGTGCCAATAGGCATTCCAGATATGGTTGCCGATAGGCATTTCAAATCTGTGCTGATAGGCATTTAAGATGTAGTTTCCGATAGGCATTTCAAAAATAGGTGCCGATAGGCATTTCAGATATAGGTGCCGATTGGCATTTCAGATATAGTTGCCAATTGGCATTTTAAAAATAGGTGCCGATAGGCATTTCAGATATAGAAGCCGATAGGCATTTCAAATATAGGTGCCGATGGGCATCCCAGATATGGTTGCCGATAGGCATTTCAAATATAGGTGCTGATAGGCATTTCAGATATAGAAGCCGATAGGCATTTCAAAAATAGGTGCCGATAGGCATTTCAGATATAAGTGCCGATAGGCACTTCAGATATAGTTGCCGATTGGCATTTTAAAAATAGGTGCCGATAGGCATTTCAGATATAAAAGCCGATAGGCATTTCAAATATAGGTGCCGATAGGCATTCCAGATATGGTTGCCGATAGGCATTTCAAATATTGGTGCTCTTAGGCATTTCATATGTAGTTTCCGATAGGCATTTCAAAAATAGGTGCCGATAGGCATTTCAGATATAGGTGCCGATAGGCATTACAGATATAGTTGCCGATTGTCATTTTAAAAATAGGTGCCGATAGGCATTTCAGATATAGAAGCCGATAGGCATTTCAAATATAGGTGCTGATAGGCATTCCAGATATGGTTGCCGATAGGCATTTCAAATATAGGTGCTGATAGGCATTTCAGATGTAGTTTCCGATAGGCATTTCAAAAATAGGTGCCGATAGGCATTTCAGATATAGGTGCCGATAGGCATTTCAGATATAGTTGCCGATTGGCATTTTAAAAATAGGTGCCGATAGGCATTTCAGATATAGAAGCCGATAGGCATTTCAAATATAGGTGCCGATAAGCATTCCAGATATGGTTGCCGATAGGCACTTCAAATATAGGTGCTGATAGGCATTTCAGATGTAGTTTCCGATAGGCATTTCAAAAATTGGTGCCGATAGGCATTTCAGATATAGGTGATGATAGGCATTTCAGATATAGAAGCCGATAGGCATTTCAGATATGGTTGCCGATAGGCATTTCAAATATAGGTGCTGATAGGCATTTCAGATGTAGTTTCCGATAGGCATTTCAAAAATAGGTGCCGATAGGCATTTCAGATATAGGTGCCGATAGGCATTTCAGATATAGTTGCCGATTGGCATTTTAAAAATAGGTGTCAATAGGCATTTCAGATATAGAAGCCGATAGGCATTTCAAATATAGGTGCCGATAGGCATTCCAAATATGGTTGCCTATAGGCATTTTAAATATAGGTGCTGATAGGCATTCCAGATCTAATTTCCGATAGGCATTTCAGATATAGGTGCCGATAGGCATTTCAGATATGGTTGCCAATAGGCATTTCAAATATAGGTGCTGATAGGCATTTCAGATGTAGTTTCCGATAGGCATTTCAAAAATAGGTGCCGATATGCATTTCAGAAATAGGTGCCGATAGGCATTTCAGATATAGTTGCCGATTTTCATTTCAAAAATAGGTGCCGATAGGCATTTCAGATATAGGTGCGGATAGGTATTTTAGATATAGTTGCCAATTGGCATTTTAAAAATAGGTGCCGATAGGCATTTCAGATATAGAAGCCGATAGGCATTTCAAATATAGGTGCCGATAGGCATTCCAGATATGGTTGCCGATAGGCATTTCAAATATAGGTGCCGATAGGCATTCCAGATATGGTTGCCGATAGGCATATTAAAAATAGTTGCTGATAGGCATTTTAGATGTAGTTTCCGATAGGCATTTCAAAAATAGGTGCCGATAGGCATTTCAGATATAAATGCCGATAGGCATTTCAGATATAGTTGCCGATAGCCATTTTAAAAATAGGTGCCGAGAGGCATTTCAGATATAGAAGCCGATAGGCATTTCAAATATAGGTGCCGATAGGCATTCCAGATATGGTTGCCGATAGGCATTTCAAATATAGGTGCCGATAGGCATTCCAGATATGGTTGCCGATAGGCATTTCAAATATAGGTGCTGATAGGCATTTCAGATGTAGTTTCCGATAGGCATTTCAAAAATAGGTGCCGATAGGCATTTCAGATATAGGTGCCGATAGGCATTTTAGATATAGATGCCGATAGCCATTTTAAAAATAGGTGCCGATAGGCATTTCAGATATAGAAGCAGATAGGCATTTCAAATATAGGTGCCAATAGGCATACCAGATATGGTTGCCGATAGGCATTTTAAATATAGGTGCTGATAGGCATTTCAGATGTAGTTTCCGATAGGCATTTCAAAAATAGGTGCCGATAGGCATTTCAGATATAGGTGCCGATAGACATTTCAGATATAGATGCCGATTGGCATTTTATAAATAGGTGCCGATAGGCATTTCAGATATAGAAGCAGATAGGCATTTCAAATATAGGTGCCGATAAGCATTCCAGATATGGTTGCCGATAGGCATTTCAAATATAGGTGCTGATAGGCATTTCAGATGTAGTTTCCGATAGGCTTTTCAAAAATAGGTGCCGATATGCATTTCAGAAATAGGTGCCGATAGGCATTTCAGATATAGTTGCCGATTTTCATTTTAAAAATAGGTGCCGATAGGCATTTTAGATATAGAAGCCGATAGGCATTTCAAAAATAAGTGCCGATAGGCATTTCAGATATAGGTGCGGATAGGTATTTCAGATATAGTTGCCAATTGGCATTTTAAAAATAGGTGCCGAAAGGCATTTCAGATATAGAAGCCGATAGGCATTTCAAATATAGGTGCCGATAGGCATTCCAGATATGGTTGCCGATAGGCATTTCAAATATAGGTGCCGATAGGCATTCCAGATATAATTGCCGATAGGCATATCAAATATAGGTGCTGATAGGCATTTCAGATGTAGTTTCCGATAGGCATTTCAAAAATAGGTGCCGATATGCATTTCAGATATAAATGCCGATAGGCATTTCAGATATAGTTGCCGATAGCCATTTTAAAAATAGGTGCCGAGAGGCATTTCAGATATAGAAGCCGATAGGCATTTCAAAAATAAGTGCCGATAGGCATTTCAGATATAGGTGCCGATAGGCATTTCAGATATAGTTGCCGATTGGCATTTTAAAAATAGGTGTCAATAGGCATTTCAGATATAGAAGCCGATAGGCATTTCAAATATAGGTGCCGATAGGCATTCCAAATATGGTTGCCGATAGGCATTTTTATTATAGGTGCTGATAGGTATTCCAGATCTAGTTTCCGATAGGCATTTCAGATATAGGTGCCGATAGGCATTTCAGATATGGTTGCCGATAGGCATTTCAAATATAGGTGCTGATAGGCATTTCAGATGTAGTTTCCGATAGGCTTTTCAAAAATAGGTGCCGATATGCATTTCAGAAATAGGTGCCGATAGGCATTTCAGATATAGTTGCCGATTTTCATTTTAAAAATAGGTGCCGATAGGCATTTTAGATATAGAAGCCGATAGGCATTTCAAAAATAAGTGCCGATAGGCATTTCAGATATAGGTGCGGATAGGTATTTCAGATATAGTTGCCAATTGGCATTTTAAAAATAGGTGCCGATAGGCATTTCAGATATAGAAGCCGATAGGCATTTCTAATATAGGTGCCGATAGGCATTCCAGATATGGTTGCCGATAGGCATTTCAAATATAGGTGCCGATAGGCATTCCAGATATAATTGCCGATAGGCATATCAAATATAGGTGCTGATAGGCATTTCAGATGTAGTTTCCGATAGGCATTTCAAAAATAGGTGCCGATATGCATTTCAGATATAAATGCCGATAGGCATTTCAGATATAGTTGCCGATAGCCATTTTAAAAATAGGTGCCGAGAGGCATTTCAGATATAGAAGCCGATAGGCATTTCAAATATAGGTGCCGATAGGCATTCCAGATATGGTTGCCGATAGGCATTTTAAATATAGGTGCCGATAGGCATTCCAGATATGGTTGCCGATAGGCATTTCAAATATAGGTGCTGATAGGCATTTCAGATGTAGTTTCCGATAGGCATTTCAAAAATAGGTGCCGATAGGCATTTCAGATATAGGTGCCGATAGGCATTTTAGATATAGATGCCGATAGCCATTTTAAAAATAGGTGCCGATAGGCATTTCAGATATAAAAGCCGATAGGCATTTCAAATATAGGTGCCGATAGGCATTCCAGATATGGTTGCCGATAGGCATTTCAAATATAGGTGCTGATAGGCATTTCAGATGTAGTTTCCGATAGGCATTTCAAAAATAGGTGCCGATAGGCATTTCAGATATAGGTGCCGATAGGCATTTCAGATATAGATGCGCGATTGGCATTTTATAAATAGGTGCCGATAGGCATTTCAGATATAGAAGCAGATAGGCATTTCAAATATAGGTGCCGATAAGCATTCCAGATATGGTTGCCGATAGGCATTTCAAATATAGGTGCTGATAGGCATTTCAGATGTAGTTTCCGATAGGCATTTCAAAAATTGGTGCCGATAGGCATTTCAGATATAGGTGCCGATAGGCATTTCAGATATAGTTGCCGATTGGCATTTTAAAAATAGGTGCCGCTAGGCATTTTAGATATAGAAGCCGATAGGCATTTCAAATATAGGTGCCGATAGGCATTCCAAATATGGTTGCCGATAGGCATTTCAAATATAGGTTTTGATAGGCATTTCAAAAATAGGTGCCGATAGGCATTTCAGATATAGGTGCCGATAGGCATTTCAGATATAGTTGCCGATTGGCATTTTAAAAATAGGTGCCGATAGGCATTTGAGATATAGAAGCCGATAGGCATTTCAAATATAGGTGCCGATAGGCATTCCAGATATGGTTGCCGATAGGCATATCAAATATAGGTGCTGATAGGCATTTCAGATGTAGTTTCCGATAGGCATTTCAAAAATAGGTGCCGATAGGCATTTCAGATATAAATGCCGATAGGCATTTCAGATATAGTTGCCGATAGCCATTTTAAAAATAGGTGCCGAGAGGCATTTCAGATATAGAAGCCGATAGGCATTTCAAATATAGGTGCCGATAGGCATTCCAGATATGGTTGCCGATAGGCATTTCAAATATAGGTGCCGATAGGCATTCCAGATATGGTTGCCGATAGGCATTTCAAATATAGGTGCTGATAGGCATTTCAGATGTAGTTTCCGATAGGCATTTCAAAAATAGGTGCCGACAGGCATTTCAGATATAGGTGCCGATAGGCATTTTAGATATAGTTGCCGATTGGCATTTTAAAAATAGGTGCCGATAGGCATTTCAGATATAGAAGCCGATAGGCATTTCAAATATAGGTGCCGATAAGCATTCCAGATATGGTTGCCGATAGGCACTTCAAATATAGGTGCTGATAGGCATTTCAGATGTAGTTTCCGATAGGCATTTCAAAAATAGGTGCCGATAGGCATTTCAGATATAAATGCCGATAGGCATTTCAGATATAGAAGCCGATAGGCATTTCAGATATGGTTGCCGATAGGCATTTCAAATATAGGTGCTGATAGGCATTTCAGATGTAGTTTCCGATAGGCATTTCAAAAATAGGTGCCGATAGGCATTTCAGATATAGGTGCCGATAGGCATTTCAGATATAGTTGCCGATTGGCATTTTAAAAATAGGTGTCAATAGGCATTTCAGATATAGAAGCCGATAGGCATTTCAAATATAGGTGCCGATAGGCATTCCAAATATGGTTGCCGATAGGCATTTTAAATATAGGTGCTGATAGGCATTCCAGATCTAGTTTCCGATAGGCATTTCAGATATAGGTGCCGATAGGCATTTCAGATATGGTTGCCGATAGGCATTTCAAATATAGGTGCTGATAGGCATTTCAGATGTAGTTTCCGATAGGCATTTCAAAAATAGGTGCCGATATGCATTTCAGAAATAGGTGCCGATAGGCATTTCAGATATAGTTGCCGATTTTCATTTTAAAAATAGGTGCCGATAGGCATTTTAGATATAGAAGCCGATAGGCATTTCAAAAATAGGTGCCGATAGGCATTTCAGATATAGGTGCGGATAGGTATTTCAGATATAGTTGCCAATTGGCATTTTAAAAATAGGTGCCGATAGGCATTTTAGATATAGAAGCCGATAGGCATTTCAAATATAGGTGCCGATAGGCATTCCAGATATGGTTGCCGATAGGCATTTCAAATATAGGTGCCGATAGGCATTCCAGAATTGGTTGCCGATAGGCATATCAAATATAGGTGCTGATAGGCATTTCAGATGTAGTTTCCGATAGGCATTTCAAAAATAGGTGCCGATAGGCATTTCAGATATAAATGCCGATAGGCATTTCAGATATAGTTGCCGATAGCCATTTTAAAAATAGGTGCCGAGAGGCATTTCAGATATAGAAGCCGATAGGCATTTCAAATATAGGTGCCGATAGGCATTCCAGATATGGTTTCCGATAGGCATTTCAAAAATAGGTGCCGATAGGCATTTCAGATATAGGTGCCGATAGGCATTTTAGATATAGATGCCGATAGCCATTTTAAAAATAGGTGCCGATAGGCATTTCAGATATAAATGCTGATAGGCATTTCAGATATAGTTGCCGATAGCCATTTGAAAAATAGGTGCCGAGAGGCATTTCAGATATAGAAGCCGATAGGCATTTCAAATATAGGTGCCGATAGGCATTCCAGATATGGTTGCCGATAGGCATTTCAAATATAGGTGCCGATAGGCATTCCAGATATGGTTGCCGATAGGCATTTCAAATATAGGTGCTGATAGGCATTTCAGATGTAGTTTCCGATAGGCATTTCAAAAATAGGTGCCGATAGGCATTTCAGATATAGGTGCCGATAGGCATTTTAGATATAGTTGCCGATTGGCATTTTAAAAATAGGTGCCGATAGGCATTTCAGATATAGAAGCCGATAGGCATTTCAAATATAGGTGCCGATAAGCATTCCAGATATGGTTGCCGATAGGCACTTCAAATATAGGTGCTGATAGGCATTTCAGATGTAGTTTCCGATAGGCATTTCAAAAATAGGTGCCGATAGGCATTTCAGATATAAATGCCGATAGGCATTTCAGATATAGAAGCCGATAGGCATTTCAGATATGGTTGCCGATAGGCATTTCAAATATAGGTGCTGATAGGCATTTCAGATGTAGTTTCCGATAGGCATTTCAAAAATAGGTGCCGATAGGCATTTCAGATATAGGTGCCGATAGGCATTTCAGATATAGTTGCCGATTGGCATTTTAAAAATAGGTGTCAATAGGCATTTCAGATATAGAAGCCGATAGGCATTTCAAATATAGGTGCCGATAGGCATTCCAAATATGGTTGCCGATAGGCATTTTAAATATAGGTGCTGATAGGCATTCCAGATCTAGTTTCCGATAGGCATTTCAGATATAGGTGCCGATAGGCATTTCAGATATGGTTGCCGATAGGCATTTCAAATATAGGTGCTGATAGGCATTTCAGATGTAGTTTCCGATAGGCATTTCAAAAATAGGTGCCGATATGCATTTCAGAAATAGGTGCCGATAGGCATTTCGGATATAGTTGCCGATTTTCATTTTAAAAATAGGTGCCGATAGGCATTTTAGATATAGAAGCCGATAGGCATTTCAAAAATAGGTGCCGATAGGCAATTCAGATATAGGTGCGGATAGGTATTTCAGATATAGTTGCCAATTGGCATTTTAAAAATAGGTGCCGATAGGCATTTTAGATATAGAAGCCGATAGGCATTTCAAATATAGGTGCCGATAGGCATTCCAGATATGGTTGCCGATAGGCATTTCAAATATAGGTGCCGATAGGCATTCCAGAATTGGTTGCCGATAGGCATATCAAATATAGGTGCTGATAGGCATTTCAGATTTAGTTTCCGATAGGCATTTCAAAAATAGGTGCCGATAGGCATTTCAGATATAAATGCCGATAGGCATTTCAGATATAGTTGCCGATAGCCATTTTAAAAATAGGTGCCGAGAGGCATTTCAGATATAGAAGCCGATAGGCATTTCAAATATAGGTGCCGATAGGCATTCCAGATATGGTTTCCGATAGGCATTTCAAAAATAGGTGCCGATAGGCATTTCAGATATAGGTGCCGATAGGCATTTTAGATATAGATGCCGATAGCCATTTTAAAAATAGGTGCCGATAGGCATTTCAGATATAGAAGCCGATAGGCATTTCAAATATAGGTGCCGATAGGCATTCCAGATATGGTTGCCGATAGGCATTTCAAATATAGGTGCTGATAGGCATTTCTGATGTAGTTTCCGATAGGCATTTCAAAAATAGGTGCCGATAGGCATTTCAGATATAGGTGCCGATAGGCATTTCAGATATAGATGCCGATTGGCATTTTATAAATAGGTGCCGATAGGCATTTCAGATATAGAAGCAGATAGGCATTTCAAATATAGGTGCCGATAAGCATTCCAGATATGGTTGCCGATAGGCATTTCAAATATAGGTGCTGATAGGCATTTCAGATGTAGTTTCCGATAGGCATTTCAAAAATTGGTGACGATAGGCATTTCAGATATAGGTGCCGATAGGCATTTCAGATATAGTTGCCGATTGGCATTCTAAAAATAGGTGCCGCTAGGCATTTCAGATATAGAAGCCGATAGGCATTTCAAATATAGGTGCCGATAGGCATTCCAAATATGGTTGCCGATAGGCATTTCAAATATAGGTGCTGATAGGCATTTCAAAAATAGGTGCCGATAGGCATTTCAGATATAGGTGCCGATAGGCATTTCAGATATAGTTGCCGATTGGCATTTAAAAAATAGGTGCCGATAGGCATTTGAGATATAGAAGCCGATAGGCATTTAAAATATTGGTGCCGATAGGCATTCTAGATATGGTTGCCGATAGGCATATCAAATATAGGTGCTGATAGGCATTTCAGATGTAGTTTCCGATAGGCATTTCAAAAATAGGTGCCGAGAGGCATTTCAGATATAGAAGCCGATAGGCATTTCAAATATAGGTGCCGATAGGTATTCCAGATATGGTTGCCGATAGGCATTTCAAATATAGGTGCCGATAGGCATTCCAGATATGGTTGCCGATAGGCATTTCAAATATAGGTGCTGATAGGCATTTCAGATGTAGTTTCCGATAGGCATTTCAAAAATAGGTGCCGATAGGCATTTCAGATATAGGTGCCGATAGGCATTTCAGATATAGATGCCGATTGGCATTTTATAAATAGGTGCCGATAGGCATTTCAGATATAGAAGCAGATAGGCATTTCAAATATAGGTGCCGATAAGCATTCCAGATATGGTTGCCGATAGGCATTTCAAATATAGGTGCTGATAGGCATTTCAGATGTAGTTTCCGATAGGCATTTCAAAAATTGGTGCCGATAGGCATATCAGATATAGGTGCCGATAGGCATTTCAGATATAGTTGCCGTTTGGCATTTTAAAAATATGTGTTGATAGGCATTTCAGATATAGAAGCCGATAGGTATTTCAAATATAGGTGTCGAAAGGCATTTCAGATATGGTTGCCGATAGGCATTTTAAATATAGGTGCTGATTGGCATTTCAGATGTAGTTTCCGATAGCCATTTCAAAAATAGGTGCCGATAGGCATTTCAAATATAGGTGCCGATAGGCATTTAAGATATAGTTGCCGATTGGCATTTTAAAAATAGGTGTCGGTAGGCATTTCAGATATAGAAGCCGATAGGCATTTCAAATATAGGTGCGTATAGGCATTCCAGATGTATTTTACGATAGGCATTTCAAAAATTGGTGCCGATAGGCATTTTAGATATAGGTGCCGATAGGCATTTCAGATATAGTTACCGATTGGCATTTAAAAAAAAATGTGCCGATTGGCATTTCAGATATAGAAGCCGATAGGTATTTCAAATATAGGTGTCGATAGGCATTCCAGAATTGGTTGCCGATAGGCATATCAAATATAGGTGCTGATAGGCATTTCAGATTTAGTTTCCGATAGGCATTTCAAAAATAGGTGCCGATAGGCATTTCAGATATAAATGCCGATAGGCATTTCAGATATAGTTGCCGATAGCCATTTTAAAAATAGGTGCCGAGAGGCATTTCAGATATAGAAGCCGATAGGCATTTCAAATATAGGTGCCGATAGGCATTCCAGATATGGTTTCCGATAGGCATTTCAAAAATAGGTGCCGATAGGCATTTCAGATATAGGTGCCGATAGGCATTTTAGATATAGATGCCGATAGCCATTTTAAAAATAGGTGCCGATAGGCATTTCAGATATAGAAGCCGATAGGCATTTCAAATATAGGTGCCGATAGGCATTCCAGATATGGTTGCCGATAGGCATTTCAAATATAGGTGCTGATAGGCATTTCTGATGTAGTTTCCGATAGGCATTTCAAAAATAGGTGCCGATAGGCATTTCAGATATAGGTGCCGATAGGCATTTCAGATATAGATGCCGATTGGCATTTTATAAATAGGTGCCGATAGGCATTTCAGATATAGAAGCAGATAGGCATTTCAAATATAGGTGCCGATAAGCATTCCAGATATGGTTGCCGATAGGCATTTCAAATATAGGTGCTGATAGGCATTTCAGATGTAGTTTCCGATAGGCATTTCAAAAATTGGTGACGATAGGCATTTCAGATATAGGTGCCGATAGGCATTTCAGATATAGTTGCCGATTGGCATTCTAAAAATAGGTGCCGCTAGGCATTTCAGATATAGAAGCCGATAGGCATTTCAAATATAGGTGCCGATAGGCATTCCAAATATGGTTGCCGATAGGCATTTCAAATATAGGTGCTGATAGGCATTTCAAAAATAGGTGCCGATAGGCATTTCAGATATAGGTGCCGATAGGCATTTCAGATATAGTTGCCGATTGGCATTTAAAAAATAGGTGCCGATAGGCATTTGAGATATAGAAGCCGATAGGCATTTAAAATATTGGTGCCGATAGGCATTCTAGATATGGTTGCCGATAGGCATATCAAATATAGGTGCTGATAGGCATTTCAGATGTAGTTTCCGATAGGCATTTCAAAAATAGGTGCCGAGAGGCATTTCAGATATAGAAGCCGATAGGCATTTCAAATATAGGTGCCGATAGGTATTCCAGATATGGTTGCCGATAGGCATTTCAAATATAGGTGCCGATAGGCATTCCAGATATGGTTGCCGATAGGCATTTCAAATATAGGTGCTGATAGGCATTTCAGATGTAGTTTCCGATAGGCATTTCAAAAATAGGTGCCGATAGGCATTTCAGATATAGGTGCCGATAGGCATTTCAGATATAGATGCCGATTGGCATTTTATAAATAGGTGCCGATAGGCATTTCAGATATAGAAGCAGATAGGCATTTCAAATATAGGTGCCGATAAGCATTCCAGATATGGTTGCCGATAGGCATTTCAAATATAGGTGCTGATAGGCATTTCAGATGTAGTTTCCGATAGGCATTTCAAAAATTGGTGCCGATAGGCATATCAGATATAGGTGCCGATAGGCATTTCAGATATAGTTGCCGTTTGGCATTTTAAAAATATGTGTTGATAGGCATTTCAGATATAGAAGCCGATAGGTATTTCAAATATAGGTGTCGAAAGGCATTTCAGATATGGTTGCCGATAGGCATTTTAAATATAGGTGCTGATTGGCATTTCAGATGTAGTTTCCGATAGCCATTTCAAAAATAGGTGCCGATAGGCATTTCAAATATAGGTGCCGATAGGCATTTAAGATATAGTTGCCGATTGGCATTTTAAAAATAGGTGTCGGTAGGCATTTCAGATATAGAAGCCGATAGGCATTTCAAATATAGGTGCGTATAGGCATTCCAGATGTATTTTACGATAGGCATTTCAAAAATTGGTGCCGATAGGCATTTTAGATATAGGTGCCGATAGGCATTTCAGATATAGTTACCGATTGGCATTTAAAAAAAAATGTGCCGATTGGCATTTCAGATATAGAAGCCGATAGGTATTTCAAATATAGGTGTCGATAGGCATTTCAGATATGGTTGACAAATGGCATTTCAAATATAGGTGCTGATAGGCATTTCAGATGTAGTTTCCGATAGGCTATTCAAAAATAGGTGCCGATAGGCATTTCAGATATAGGTGCCGATAGGCATTTCAGATATAGTTGCCGATTGGCATTTTAAAAATAGGTGCCGATAGGCATTTCAGACATAGAAGCCGATAGGCATTTCAAATATAGGTGCCAATAGGCATTCCAGATATGGTTGCCGATAGGCATTTAAAATCTGTGCTGATAGGCATTTAAGATGTAGTTTCCGATAGGCATTTCAAAAATAGGTGCCGATAGGCATTTCAGATATAAGTGCCGATTGGCATTTCAGATATAGTTGCCAATTGGCATTTTAAAAATAGGTGCCGATAGGCATTTCAGATATAGAAGCCGATAGGCATTTCAAATATAGGTGCCGATGGGCATCCCAGATATGGTTGCCGATAGGCATTTCAAATATAGGTGCAGATAGGCATTTTAGATGTAGTTTCCGATTGGCATTTCAAAAATTGATGCCGATAGGCATTTCAGATATAGGTGCCGATAGGCATTTCAGATATAGTTGCCGATTGGCATTTTAAAAATAGGTGCCGATAGGCATTTCAGATATAGAAGCCGATAGGTATTTCAAATATAGGTGTCGATAGGCATTTCAGATATGGTTGCCGATAGGCCTTTCAAATATAGGTGCTGATAGGCATTTTAGATGTAGTTTCCGATAGGCATTTCAAAAATAGGTGCCGATAGGCATTTCAGATATAGGTGCCGATAGGCATATCAGATATAGTTGCCGATAGGCATTGAAAATATAGGTGCCGATAGGCATTTCAAATATAGGTGTCGATAGGCATTTCAGATATAAATGCCGAAAGGCATTTCAAATATAGGTGCCGATAGGCATTTCTGATGTGGTTGCCGATAGGCATTTCAAATATAGGTGCTGATAGGCAGTTCAGATGTAGTTTTCGATAGGCATTTCAAAAATAGGTGCCGATAGGCTTTTCAGATAAGGGTGCCGATAGGCACTTCAGATATAGTTGCCGATTGGCATTTTAAAAATAGGTGCCGCTAGGCATTTCCAATATAGAAGCCGATGGGCATTTCAAATATAGGTGCCGATAGGCATTCCAAATATGGTTGCCGATAGGCATTTCAAATATAGGTGCTGATAGGCATTTCAGTTGTAGTTTCTGATAGGCATTTCAAAAATAGGTGCCGATAGGCATTTTAGATATAGGTGCCGATAGGCATTTCAGATATAGTTGCCGATTGGCATTTTAAAAATAGGTGATGATAGGCATTTCAGATATAGAAGCCGATAGGCATTTCAAATATAGGTGCCGATAAGCATTCCAGATATGGTTGCCGATAGGCATTTCAAATATAGGTGCTGATAGGCATTTCAGATATAGTTTCCGATAGGCATTTCAAAACTAGGTGCCGATAGGCATTTCAGATATAGGTGCCGATAGGCTTTTCAAATATAGTTGCCAATAGCCATTTTAAAAATAGGTGCCGATAGGCATTCCAGATATGGTTGCCGATAGGCATTTCAAATATAGGTGCTGATAGGCATTTCAGATGTAGTTTCCGATAGGCATTTTAAAAATAGGTGCCGAAAGGCATTTCAAATATAGAAGCCGATAGGCATTTCAAATATAGGTGCTGATAGGCATTTCAGATGTAGTTTCCGATAGGCATTTCAAAAATAGGTGCCGATAGGCATTTCAGATATAGGTGCCGATAGGCATTCCAGATATGGTTGCCGATTGGCATTTCAAATATAGGTGCTGATAGGCATTTCAGATGTAGGTTCCGATAGGCATTTCAAAAATTGGTGGCGATAGGCATTTCAGATATAGAAGCCGAAGGCATTTCAAATATAGGTGCCAATTGGCATTCCAGATATGGTTGCCGATAGGCATTTGAAATATAGGTGCTGATAGGCATTTCAGATGTAGTTTCCGATAGGCATTTCAAAAATTGGTGCCGATAGGCATTTCAGATATAGGTGCCGATAGGCATTTCAGATATAGTTACCGATTGGCATTTTAAAAATAGGTGCCGATAGGCATTTCAGATATAGAAGCCGATAGGTATTTCAAATATAGGTGTCGATAGGCATTTCAGATATGGTTGACGATAGGCATTTCAAATATAGGTGCTGATAGGCATTTCAGATGTAGTTTCCGATAGGCATTTCAAAAATAGGTGCCGATAGGCATTTCAGATATAGGTGCCGATAGGCATTTCAGATATAGTTGCCGATTAGCATTTTAAAAATATGTGCCGATAGGCATTTCAGATATAGAAGCCGATAGGCATTTCAAATATAGGTGCCAATTGGCATTCCAGATATGGTTGCCGATAGGCATTTCAAATATAGGAGCAGATAGGCATTTCAGATGTAGTTTCCGAAAGACATTTCAAAAATAGGTGCCGATAGGCATTTCAGATATAGGTGCCGATAGGCATTTCAGATATAGTTGCCGATTGGCATTTTAAAAATAAGTGCCGATAGGCATTTCAGATATAAAAGCCGATAGGCATTTCAAATATAGGTGCCGATAGGCATTTCAGATATGGTTGCCGATAGACATTTCAAATATAAGTGCTGATAGGCATTTCAGATATAGTTTCCGATAGGCATTTCAAAAATAGGTACCTATAGGCATTTCAGATATAGGTGCCGATAGGCATTTCAGATATAGTTGCCAATTGGCATTTTTTAAAATAGGTGTCGATAGGCATTTCAGATATGGTTGCCGATAGGCATTTCAAATATAGGTGCTGATAGGCATTTCAGATGTAGTTTCCGATAGGCATTTTAAAAATAGGTGCCGATAGGCATTTCAGATATAGTTGCCGATTGGCATTTTAAAAACAGGTGCCGATAGGCATTTCAGATATAGAAGCCGATAGGTATTTCAAATATAGGTGTCGATAGGCATTTCAGATATGGTTGCCTATAGGCATTTCAAATAAAAGAGCAGATAGGCATATCAGATGTAGTTTGCGAAAGACATTTCAAAAATAGGTGCCGATAGGCATTTCAGATATAGTTGCCGATTAGCATTTTAAAAATAGGCGCCGATAGGCATTTCAGATATAGAAGCCGATAGGTATTTCAAATATAGGTGTCGATAGGCATTTCAGATATAGTTGCAGATAGGCATTTCAAATATAGGTGCTGATAGGCATTTCAGATATAGTTTCCGATAGGCATTTCAAAACTAGGTGCCGATAGGCATTCCAGATATGGTTGCCGATAGGCATTTCAAATATAGGTGCTGATAGGCATTTCAGATGTAGTTTCCGATAGGCATTTTAAAAATAGGTGCCGAAAGGCATTTCAGATATAGAAGCCGATAGGCATTTCAAATATAGGTGCCGATAGGCATTCCAGATATGGTTGCCGATAGGTATTTCAAATATAGGTGCTGATAGGCATTTCAGATGTAGTTTCCGATAGGCATTTCAAAAATAGGTGCCGATAGGCATTTCAGATATAGGTGCCGATAGGCATTCCAGATATGGTTGCCGATAGGCATTTCAAATATAGGTGCTGATAGGCATTTCAGATGTAGTTTCCGATAGGCATTTCAAAAATAGGTGCCGATAGGCATTTCAGATATAGGTGCCGATAGGCATTCCAGATATGGTTGCCGATTGGCATTTCAAATATAGGTGCTGATAGGCATTTCAGATGTAGGTTCCGATAGGCATTTCAAAAATTGGTGGCGATAGGCATTTCAGATATAGAAGCCGAAGGCATTTCAAATATAGGTGCCAATTGGCATTCCAGATATGGTTGCCGATAGGCATTTCAAATATAGGTGCTGATAGGCATTTCAGATGTAGTTTCCGATAGGCATTTCAAAAATTTGTGCCGATAGGCATTTCAGATATAGGTGCCGATAGGCATTTCAGATATAGTTACCGATTGGCATTTTAAAAATAGGTGCCGATAGGCATTTCAGATATAGAAGCCGATAGGTATTTCAAATATAGGTGTCGATAGGCATTTCAGATATGGTTGACGATAGGCATTTCAAATATAGGTGCTGATAGGCATTTCAGATGTAGTTTCCGATAGGCATTTCAAAAATAGGTGCCGATAGGCATTTCAGATATAGGTGCCGATAGGCATTTCAGATATAGTTGCCGATTAGCATTTTAAAAATATGTGCCGATAGGCATTTCAGATATACAAGCCGATAGGCATTTCAAATATAGGTGCCAATTGGCATTCCAGATATGGTTGCCGATAGGCATTTCAAATATAGGAGCAGATAGGCATTTCAGATGTAGTTTCCGAAAGACATTTCAAAAATAGGTGCCGATAGGCATTTCAGATATAGGTGCCGATAGGCATTTCAGATATAGTTGCCGATTGGCATTTTAAAAATAAGTGCCGATAGGCATTTCAGATATAGTAGCCGATAGGCATTTCAAATATAGGTGCCGATAGGCATTCCAGATATGGTTGCCGATAGGCATTTCAAATATAGGTGCTGATAGGCATTTCAGATGTAGTTTCCGATAGGCATTTTAAAAATAGGTGCCGATAGGCATTTCAGATATAGGTGCCGATAGGCATTTCAGATATAGTTGCCGATTGGCATTTTAAAAACAGGTGCCGATAGGCATTTCAGATATAGAAGCCGATAGGTATTTCAAATATAGGTGTCGATAGGCATTTCAGATATGGTTGCCTATAGGCATTTCAAATAAAGGAGCAGATAGGCATATCAGATGTAGTTTGCGAAAGACATTTCAAAAATAGGTGCCGATAGGCATTTCAGATATAGGTGCCGATAGGCATTTCAGATATAGTTGCCGATTAGCATTTTAAAAATAGGCGCCGATAGGCATTTCAGATATAGAAGCCGATAGGTATTTCAAATATAGGTGTCGATAGGCATTTCAGATATGGTTGCAGATAGGCATTTCAAATATAGGTGCTGATAGGCATTTTAGATGTAGTCTCCGATAGGCATTTCAGATATAGGTGCCGATAGGCATTTCAGATATAGGTGCCGATAGGCATATCAGATATAGTTGCCGATAGGCATTTAAAATATAGGTGCCGATAGGCATTTCAAATATAGATGTCGATAGGCATTTCAGATATAAATGCCGAATGGCATTTCAGATATAAATGCCGAATGGCATTTCAGATATAGGTGCCGATAGGCACTTCTGATGTGATTGCCGATAGGCATTTCAAATATAGGTGCTGATAGGCATTTCAGATGTAGTTTTCGATAGGCATTTCAAAAATAGGTGCCGATAGGCATTTCAGATATAGGTGCCGATAGGCATTCCAAATATGGTTGCCGATAGGCATTTCAAATATAGGTGCTGATAGGCATTTCAAAAATAGGTGCCGATAGGCATTTCAGATATAGGTGCCGATAGGCATTTCAGATATAGTTGCCGATTGGCATTTTAAAAATAGGTGCCGATAGGCATTTCAGACATAGAAGCCGATAGGCATTTCAAATATAGGTGCCAATAGGCATTCCAGATATGGTTGCCGATAGGCATTTCAAATCTGTGCTGATAGGCATTTAAGATGTAGTTTCCGATAGGCATTTCAAAAATAGGTGCCGATAGGCATTTCAGATATAGGTGCCGATAGGCATTTCAGATATAGTTGCCAATTGGCATTTTAAAAATAGGTGCCAATAGGCATTTCAGATATAGAAGCCGATAGGTATTTCAAAATAATATAGGTGTCGATAGGTATTTCAGATATGGTTGCCGATAGGCATTTCAAATATAGGTGCTGATAGGCAGTACAGATGTAGTTTCCGATAGGCATTTCAAAAATTGAAGCCGATAGGCATTTCAGATATAGGTGCCGATAGGCATTTCAGATATAGTTGCCGATTGGCATTTTAAAAATAGGTGCCAATAGGCATTTCAGATATAGTAGCCGATAGGTATTTCAAATATAGGTGTCGATAGGTATTTCAGATATGGTTGCCGATAGGCATTTCAAATATAGGTGCTGATAGGCAGTACAGATGTAGTTTCCGATTGGCATTTCAAAAATAGGTGCCGATAGACATTTCAGATAGAGGTGCCGATAGGCATTTCAGATATAGTTGCCGATTGGCATTTTAAAAATAGGTGCCGATAGGCATTTTAGATGTAGTTTCCGATAGGCATTTCAAAAATAGGTGCCGATAGGCATTTTAGATATAGGTGCCGATAGGCATATCAGATATAGTTGCCGATAGGCATTTAAAATATAGGTGCCGATAGGCATTTCAAATATAGGTGTCGATAGGCATTTCAGATATAAATGCCGAAAGGCATTTCAGATATAGGTGCCGATAGGCATTTCTGATGTGGTTGCCGATAGGCATTTCAAATATAGGTGCTGATAGGCATTTTAGATGTAGTTTTCGATTGGCATTTCAAAAATAGGTGCCGATAGGCTTTTCAGATAAGGGTGCCGATAGGCACTTCAGATATAGTTGCCGATTGGCATTTTAAAAATAGGTGCCGATAGGCATTTCAGATATAGAAGCCGATAGGCATTTCAAATATAGGTGCCGATCGGCATGACAGATATGGTTGCCGATAGTCATTTCAAATATAGGTGCTGATAGGCATTTCAGATGTAGTTTCCGATAGGCATTTTGAAAATAGGTGCCGATAGGCATTTTGATGTAGTTTCCGATAGGCATTTCAAAAATAGGTGCCGATAGGCATTTCAGATATAGGTGCCGATAGGCATTTCAGATATAGGTGCCGATAGGCATATCAGATATATGTCCGATAGGCATTTAAAATATAGGTGCCGATAGGCATTTCAAATATAGGTGCCGATAGGCATTTCAAATATAAATGCCGAAAGTCATTTCAGATATAGGTGCCGATAGGCATTTCTGATGTGGTTGCCGATAGGCATTTCAAATATAGGTGCTGATAGGCATTTCAGATGTAAATTTCGATAGGCATTTCAAAAATAGGTGCCGATAGGCATTTCAGATATAGGTGCCGATAGCACTTCAGATATAGTTGCCGATTGGCATTTTAAAAATAGGTGCCGTTAGGCATTTCAGATATAGAAGCCGATAGGCATTTCAAATATAGGTGCCGATAGGCATGACAGATATGGTTGCCGATAGGCATTTCAAATATAGGTGCTGATAGGCATTTCAGATGTAGTTTCCGATAGGTATTTCAAAAATAGGTGCCGATAGGCATTTCAGATATATGTGCCGATATGCATTTCAGATATAGTTGCCGATTGGCATTTTAAAAATAGGTGCCGATAGGCATTTCAGATATAGAAGCCGATAGGCATTTCAAAAATAGGTGCCGATAGGCATTTCAGATATAAGTGCCGATAGGCACTTCAGATATAGTTGCCGATTGGCATTTAAGAAATAGGTGCCGATAGGCATTTCAGATATAGAAGCCGATAGGCATTTCAAATATAGGTGCCGATAGGCATTTCAGATATGGTTGCCGATAGGCATTTCAAATATTGGTGCTCTTAGGTATCTCATATGTAGTTTCCGATAGGCATTTCAAAAATAGGTGCCGATAGGCATTTCAGATATAGGTGCCGATAGGCATTACAGATATAGTTGCCGATTGTTATTTTAAAAATAGGTGCCGATAGGCATTTCAGATATAGAAGCCGATAGGCATTTCAAATATAGGTGCTGATAGGCATTCCAGATATGGTTGCCGATAGGCATTTCAAATATAGGTGCTGATAGGCATTTCAGATGTAGTTTCCGATAGGCATTTTAAAAATAGGTGCCGATAGGCATTTCAGATATAGGTGCCGATAGGCATTTCAGATATAGTTGCCGATTGGCATTTTAAAAATAAGTGCCGATAGGCATTTCAGATATAGAAGCCGATAGGCATTTCAAATATAGGTGCCGATAGGCATTCCAGATATGGTTGCCGATAGGCATTTCAAATATAGGTGCTGATAGGCATTTCAGATGTAGTTTCCGACAGGCATTTTAAAAATAGGTGCCGATAGGCATTTCAGATATAGGTGCCGATAGGCATTTCAGATATAGTTGCCGATTGGCATTTTAAAAACAGGTGCCGATAGGCATTTCAGATATAGAAGCCGATAGGTATTTCAAATATAGGTGTCGATAGGCATTTCAGATATGGTTGCCTATAGGCATTTCAAATAAAGGAGCAGATAGGCATATCAGATGTAGTTTGCGAAAGACATTTCAAAAATAGGTGCCGATAGGCATTTCAGATATAGGTGCCGATAGGCATTTCAGATATAGTTGCCGATTAGCATTTTAAAAATAGGCGCCGATAGGCATTTCAGATATAGAAGCCGATAGGTATTTCAAATATAGGTGTCGATAGGCATTTCAGATATGGTTGCAGATAGGCATTTCAAATATAGGTGCTGATAGGCATTTTAGATGTAGTCTCCGATAGGCATTTCAGATATAGGTGCCGATAGGCATTTCAGATATAGGTGCCGATAGGCATATCAGATATAGTTGCCGATAGGCATTTAAAATATAGGTGCCGATAGGCATTTCAAATATAGATGTCGATAGGCATTTCAGATATAAATGCCGAATGGCATTTCAGATATAAATGCCGAATGGCATTTCAGATATAGGTGCCGATAGGCACTTCTGATGTGATTGCCGATAGGCATTTCAAATATAGGTGCTGATAGGCATTTCAGATGTAGTTTTCGATAGGCATTTCAAAAATAGGTGCCGATAGGCATTTCAGATATAGGTGCCGATAGGCACTTCAGATATAGTTGCCGATTGGCATTTTAAAAATAGGTGCCGCTAGGCATTTCAGATATAGAAGCCGATAGGCATTTCAAATATAGGTGCCGATAGGCATTCCAAATATGGTTGCCGATAGGCATTTCAAATATAGGTGCTGATAGGCATTTCAGATATATGTGCCGATAGGCATTACAGATATAGTTGCCGATTGGCATTTTAAAAATAGGTGCCGATAGGCATTTCAGATATAGAAGCCGATAGGCATTTCAAATATAGGTGCCGATAGGCATTCCAGATATGGTTGCCGATAGGCATTTCAAATATAGGTGCTGATAGGCATTTCAAATGTAGTTTCCGATAGGCATTTCAAAAATAGGTGCCGATAGGCATTTCAGAAATAGGTGCCAATAGGCATTTCAGATATAGTTGCCGATTGGCATTTTAAAAATAGGTGCCGATAGGCAATTCAGATATAGAAGCCGATAGGTATTTCAAATATAGGTTTCGATAGGCATTTCAGATATGTTTGCTGATAGGCATTTCAAATATAGGTGCTGATAGGCATTTCAGATGTAGTTTCCCATAGGCATTTCAAAAATAGGTGCCGATTGGCATTTCAGATATAGGTGCCGATAGGCATTTCAGATATAGTTGCCGATTGGCATTTTAAAAATAGGTGCCGTTAGGCATTTTAGATGTAGTTTCCGATAGGCATTTCAAAAATAGGCGCCGATAGGCATTTCAGATATAGGTGCCGGTAGGCATATCAGATATAGTTGCCGATATTCATTTAAAATATAGGTGCCGATAGGCATTTCAAATATAGGTGTCGATACGCATTTCAGATATAAATGCCGAAAGGCATTTCAGATATAGGTACCGATAGGCATTTCTGATGTGGTTGCCGATAGGCATTTCAAATATATGTGCTGATAGGCATTTCAGATGTAGTTTTCGATAGGCATTTCAAAAATAGGTGCCGATAGGCATTTCAGATATATGTGCCGATAGGCACTTCAGATATAGTTGCAGATTGGTATTTTAAAAATAGGTGCCGATAGGCATTTTAGATATAGAAGCCGATAGGCATTTCAAATATAGGTGCCGATAGGCATTCCAGATATGGTTGTCGATTTGCATTTCAAATATAGGTGCTGATAGGCATTTCAGATGTAGTTTCCGATAGGCATTTCAAAAATAGGTGCCGATAGGCATTTCAGATATAGGTGCCGATAGGCATTTCAGATATAGTTGCCGATTGGCATTTTAAAAAAAGGTGCCGATAGGCATTTCAGATATAGAAGCCGATAGGCATTTCAAAAATAGGTGCCGATAGGCATTTCAGATATAGGTGCCGACAGGCATTACAGATATAGTTGCCGATTGGCATTTTAAAAATAGGTGCCGATGGGCATTTCAGATATAGAAGCCGATAGGCATTTCAAATATAGGTGCCGATAAGCATTCCAGATACGGTTGCCGATAGGCATTTCAAATATAGGTGCTGATAGGCATTTCAGATGTAGTTTCCGATAGGCATTTCAAAAATTGGTGCCGATGGGCATTTCAGATATGGTTGCCGATAGGCATTTCAAATATAGGTGCTGATAGGCATTTCAAATGTAGTTTCCGATAGGCATTTCAAAAATAGGTGCCGATAGGCATTTCAGAAATAGGTGCCAATAGGCATTTCAGATATAGTTGCCGATTGGCATTTTAAAAATAGGTGCCGATAGGCAATTCAGATATAGAAGCCGATAGGTATTTCAAATATAGGTTTCGATAGGCATTTCAGATATGTTTGCTGATAGGCATTTCAAATATAGGTGCTGATAGGCATTTCAGATGTAGTTTCCCATAGGCATTTCAAAAATAGGTGCCGATTGGCATTTCAGATATAGGTGCCGATAGGCATTTCAGATATAGTTGCCGATTGGCATTTTAAAAATAGGTGCCGTTAGGCATTTTAGATGTAGTTTCCGATAGGCATTTCAAAAATAGGCGCCGATAGGCATTTCAGATATAGGTGCCGGTAGGCATATCAGATATAGTTGCCGATATTCATTTAAAATATAGGTGCCGATAGGCATTTCAAATATAGGTGTCGATACGCATTTCAGATATAAATGCCGAAAGGCATTTCAGATATAGGTACCGATAGGCATTTCTGATGTGGTTGCCGATAGGCATTTCAAATATATGTGCTGATAGGCATTTCAGATGTAGTTTTCGATAGGCATTTCAAAAATAGGTGCCGATAGGCATTTCAGATATATGTGCCGATAGGCACTTCAGATATAGTTGCAGATTGGTATTTTAAAAATAGGTGCCGATAGGCATTTTAGATATAGAAGCCGATAGGCATTTCAAATATAGGTGCCGATAGGCATTCCAGATATGGTTGTCGATTTGCATTTCAAATATAGGTGCTGATAGGCATTTCAGATGTAGTTTCCGATAGGCATTTCAAAAATAGGTGCCGATAGGCATTTCAGATATAGGTGCCGATAGGCATTTCAGATATAGTTGCCGATTGGCATTTTAAAAAAAGGTGCCGATAGGCATTTCAGATATAGAAGCCGATAGGCATTTCAAAAATAGGTGCCGATAGGCATTTCAGATATAGGTGCCGACAGGCATTACAAATATAGTTGCCGATTGGCATTTTAAAAATAGGTGCCGATAGGCATTTCAGATATAGAAGCCGATAGGCATTTCAAATATAGGTGCCGATAAGCATTCCAGATACGGTTGCCGATAGGCATTTCAAATATAGGTGCTGATAGGCATTTCAGATGTAGTTTCCGATAGGCATTTCAAAAATTGGTGCCGATGGGCATTTCAGATATAGGTGCCGATAGGCATTTCAGATATAGTTGCCGATTGGCATTTTAAAAATAGGGGCCGATAGGCATTTCAGATATAGAAGCCGATAGGTATTTCAAATATAGGTGTCGATAGGCATTTCAGATATTGTTGCCGATAGGCATTTCAAATATAGGTGCTGATAGGCATTTCAGATGTAGTTTCCGATAAGCATTTCAAAAATAGGTGCCGATAGGCATTTCAGATATAGGTGCCGATAGGCATTTCAGATATAGTTGCCGATTGGCATTTTAAAAATAGGTGTCGATAGGCATTTCAGATATAGAAGCCGATAGGCATTTCAAATATAGGTGCCGATTGGCATTCCAGATATGGTTGCCGATAGGCATTTCAAATATAGGTGCTGATAGGCATTTTAGATGTATTTTCCGATAGGCATTTCAAAAATTGGTGCCGATAGGCATTTCAGATATAGGTGCCGATAGGCATTTCAGATATAGTTACCGCTTGGCATTTTAAAAATATGTGCCGATAGGCATTTCAGATATAGAAGCCGATAGGTATATCAAATATAGGTGTCGATAGGAATTTCAGATATGGTTGCCGATAGGCATTTCAAATATAGGTGCTGATCGGCATTTTAGATGTAGTTTCCGATAGGCATTTCAAAAATAGGTGCCGATAGGCATTTCAGATATAGGTGCCGATAGGCATTTCAGATATAGTTGCCAATTGGCATTTTAAAAATAGGTGCCGATAGGCACTTCAGATATAGAAGCCGTTAGGCATTTTAAATATAGGTGCCGATAGGCATTCCAGATATGGTTGCCGATAGGCATTTCAAATATAGGTGCTGATAGGCATTTTAGATGTAGTTTCCGATAGGCATTTCAAAAATTGAAGCCGATAGGCATTTCAGATATAGGTGCCGATAGGCATTTCAGATATAGTTGCCGATTGGCATTTAAAAAACAGGTGCCGATAGGCATTTCAGATATAGAAGCCGATAGGTATTTCAAATATAGGTGCTGATAGGCATTTCAGATGTAGTTTCCGATAGGCATTTCAAAAATTTTTGCCGATTGGCATTTCAGATATAGGTGCCGATAGGCATTTCAGATATAGTTGCCGATTGGCATTTAAAAAACAGGTGCCGATAGGCATTTTAGATATAGAAGCCGATAGGCATTTCAAATATAGGTGCCGATAGGCATTCCAGATATGGTTGCCGATAGGCATTTCAAATATAGGTGCTGATAGGCATTTCAGATGTAGTTTCCGATAGGCATTTCAAAAATTGGTGCCGATTGGCATTTCAGATATAGGTGCCGATAGGCATTTCAGATATAGTTGCCGATTGGCATTTTAAAAATAAGTGCCGATAGGCATTTCAGATATAGAAGCCGATAGGTATTTCAAATATAGGTGTCGATTGGCATTTCAGATATGGTTGCCGATAGGCATTTCAAATATAGTTGCTGAAAGGCATTTCAGATGTAGTTTCCGATAGGCATTTCAAAAATTGGTGCCGATAGGCATTTCAGATATAGGTGCCGATAGGCATTTCAGATATAGTTGCCGATTGGCATTTAAAAAACAGGTGCCGATAGGCATTTCAGATATAGAAGCCGATAGGTATTTCAAATATAGGTGTCGATAGGCATTTCAGATATGTTTGCCGATAGGCATTTTAAATAAAGGAGCAGATAGGCATTTCAGATGTAGTTTACGAAAGACATTTCAAAAATAGGTGCCGATAGGCATTTCAGATATAGGTACCGATAGGCATTTCAGATATAGTTGCCGATTGGCATTTTAAAAATAGGTGCCGATAGGTATTTCAGATAAATAAGCCGATAGGCATTTCAAATATAGGTGCCGATAGGCATTTCAGATATAGGTGCCGATAGGCATTTTAGATATAGTTGCCAATTGGCATTTTAAAAATAGGTGTCGATAGGCATTTCAGATATAGAAGCCGATAGGCATTTCAAATATAGGTGCCGATAGGCATTCCAGATATGGTTGCCGATAGGCATTTCAAATATAGGTGCCAATAGGCATTCCAGATATGGTTGCCGATAGGCATTTCAAATCTGTGCTGATAGGCATTTAAGATGTAGTTTCCGATAGGCATTTCAAAAATAGGTGCCGATAGGCATTTCAGATATAAGTGCCGATTGGCATTTCAGATATAGTTGCCAATTGGCATTTTAAAAATAGGTGCCGATAGGCATTTCAGATATAGAAGCCGATAGGCATTTCAAATATAGGTGCCGATGGGCATCCCAGATATGGTTGCCGATAGGCATTTCAAATATAGGTGCTGATAGGCATTTTAGATGTAGTTTCCGATAGGCATTTCAAAAATTGATGCCGATAGGCATTTCAGATATAGGTGCCGATAGGCATTTCAGATATAGTTGCCGATTGGCATTTTAAAAATAGGTGCCGATAGGCATTTCAGATATAGAAGCTGATAGGTATTTCAAATATAGGTGTCGATAGGCATTTTCGATATGGTTGCCGATAGGCATTTCAAATATAGGTGCTGATAGGCATTTTAGATGTAGTTTCCGATAGGCATTTCAAAAATAGGTGCCGATAGGCATTTTAGATATAGGTGCCGATAGGCATATCAGATATAGTTGCCGATAGGCATTTAAAATATAGGTGCCGATAGGCATTTCAAATATAGGTGTCGATAGGCATTTCAGATATAAATGCCGAAAGGCATTTCAGATATAGGTGCCGATAGACATTTCTCATGTGGTTGCCGATAGGCATTTCAAATATAGGTGCTGATAGGCATTTCAGATGTAGTTTTCGATAGGCATTTCAAAAATAGGTGCCGATAGGCTTTTCAGATAAGGGTGCCGATAGGCACTTCAGATATAGTTGCCGATTGGCATTTTAAAAATAGGTGCCGCTAGGCATTTCCGATATAGAAGCCGATAGGCATTTCAAATATAGGTGCCGATAGGCATTCCAAATATGGTTGCCGATAGGCATTTCAAATATAGGTGCTGATAGGCATTTCAGTTGTAGTTTCCGATAGGCATTTCAAAAATAGGTGCCGATAGGCATTTTAGATATAGGTGCCGATAGGCATTTCAGATATAGTTGCCGATTGGCATTTTAAAAATAGGTGCCGATAGGCATTTCAGATATAGAAGCCGATAGGCATTTCAAATATAGATGCCGATAAGCATTCCAGATATGGTTGCCGATAGGCATTTCAAATATAGGTGCTGATAGGCATTTCAGATATAGTTTCCGATAGGCATTTCAAAACTAGGTGCCGATAGACATTTCAGATATAGGTGCCGATAGGCTTTTCAAATATAGTTGCCAATAGAAATTTTAAAAATAGGTGCCGATAGGCATTCCAGATATGGTTGCCGATAGGCATTTCAAATATAGGTGCTGATAGGCATTTCAGATGTAGTTTCCGATAGGCATTTTAAAAATAGGTGCCGAAAGGCATTTCAGATATAGAAGCCGATAGGCATTTCAAATATAGGTGCCGATAGGCATTCCAGATATGGTTGCCGATAGGTATTTCAAATATAGGTGCTGATAGGCATTTCAGATGTAGTTTCCGATAGGCATTTCAAAAATAGGTGCCGATAGGCATTTCAGATATAGGTGCCGATAGGCATTCCAGATATGGTTGCCGATAGGCATTTCAAATATAGGTGCTGATAGGCATTTCAGATGTAGTTTCCGATAGGCATTTCAAAAATAGGTGCCGATAGGCATTTCAGATATAGGTGCCGATAGGCATTCCAGATATGGTTGCCGATTGGCATTTCAAATATAGGTGCTGATAGGCATTTCAGATGTAGGTTCCGATAGGCATTTCAAAAATAGGTGGCGATAGGCATTTCAGATATAGAAGCCGAAGGCATTTCAAATATAGGTGCCAATTGGCATTCCAAATATGGTTGCCGATAGGCATTTCAAATATAGGTGCTGATAGGCATTTCAGATGTAGTTTCCGATAGGCATTTCAAAAATTGGTGCCGATAGGCATTTCAGATATAGGTGCCGATAGGCATTTCAGATATAGTTACCGATTGGCATTTTAAAAATAGGTGCCGATAGGCATTTCAGATATAGAAGCCGATAGGTATTTCAAATATAGGTGTCGATAGGCATTTCAGATATGGTTGACGATAGGCATTTCAAATATAGGTGCTGATAGGCATTTCAGATGTAGTTTCCGATAGGCATTTCAAAAACAGGTGCCGATAGGCATTTCAGATATAGGTGCCGATAGGCATTTCAGATATAGTTGATGATTGGCATTTTAAAAATATGTGCCGATAGGCATTTCAGATATAGAAGCCGATAGGCATTTCAAATATAGGTGCCAATTGGCATTCCAGATATGGTTGCCGTTAGGCATTTCAAATATAGGAGCAGATAGGCATTTCAGATGTAGTTTCCGAAAGACATTTCAAAAATAGGTGCCGATAGGCATTTCAGATATAGGTGCCGATAGGCATTTCAGATATAGTTGCCGATTGGCATTTTAAAAATAGGTGCCGATAGGCATTTCAGATATAGAAGCCGATAGGCATTTCAAATATAGGTGCCGATAGGCATTTCAGATATGGTTGCCGATAGACATTTCAAATATAAGTGCTGATAGGCATTTCAGATATAGTTTCCGATAGGCATTTCAAAAATAGGTACCTATAGGCATTTCAGATATAGGTGCCGATAGGCATTTCAGATATAGTTGCCAATTGGCATTTTTTAAAATAGGTGTCGATAGGCATTTCAGATATAGAAGCCGATAGGCATTTCAAATATAGGTGCCGATAGGCATTCCAAATATGGTTGCCGATAGGCATTTCAAATATAGGTGCTGATAGGCATTTCAGATGTAGTTTCCGATAGGCATTTCAAAAATAGGTGCCGATAGGCATTTCAGATATAGGTGCCGATAGGCATTTCAGATATAGTTGCCGATTGGCATTTTAAAAACAGTTGCCGATAGGCATTTCAGATATAGAAGCCGATAGGTATTTCAAATATAGGTGTCGATAGGCATTTCAGATATGGTTGCCTATAGGCATTTCAAATAAAGGAGCAGATAGGCATATCAGATGTAGTTTGCGAAAGACATTTCAAAAATAGGTGCCTATAGGCATTTCAGATATAGGTGCCGATAGGCATTTCAGATATAGTTGCCGATTAGCATTTAAAAATAGGCGCCGATAGGCATTTCAGATATAGAAGCCGATAGGTATTTCAAATATAGGTGTCGATAGGCATTTCAGATATGGTTGCAGATAGGCATTTCAAATATAGGTGCTGATAGGCATTTCAGATGTAGTTCCCGATAGGCATTTCAAAAATAGGTGCCGATAGGCATTTCAGATATAGGTGCCGATAGGCATTTTAGATATAGTTGCCGATTGGCATTTAAAAAATAGGTGCCGATAGGCATCTTAGATGTAGTTTCCGATAGGCATTTCAAAAATGGGTGCCGATAGGCATTTCAGATATAGGTGCCGATAGGCATATCAGATATAGTTGCCGATATTGAAGCCGATAGGCATTTCAAATATAGGTGCCGATAGGCATTCCAAATATGGTTGCCGATAGGCATTTCAAATATAGGTGCTGATAGGCATTTCAAAAATAGGTGCCGATAGGCATTTCAGATATAGGTGCCGATAGGCATTTCAGATATAGTTGCCGATTGGCATTTTAAAAATAGGTGCCGATAGGCATTTGAGATATAGAAGCCGATAGGCATTTCAAATATAGGTGCCGAGAGGCATTCCAGATATGGTTGCCGATAGGCATATCAAATATAGGTGCTGATAGGCATTTCAGATGTAGTTTCCGATAGGCATTTCAAAAATAGGTGCCGATAGGCATTTCAGATATAAATGCCGATAGGCATTTCAGATATAGTTGCCGATAGCCATTTTAAAAATAGGTGCCGAGAGGCATTTCAGATATAGAAGCCGATAAACATTTCAAATATAGGTGCCGATAGGCATTCCAGATATGGTTGCCGATAGGCATTTCAAATATAGGTGCCGATAGGCATTCCAGATATGTTTGCCGATAGGCATTACAAATATAGGTGCTGATAGGCATTTCAGATGTAGTTTCCGATAGGCATTACAAAAATAGGTGCCGATAGGCATTTCAGATATAGGTGCCGATAGGCATTTTAGATATAGTTGCCGATAGCCATTTTAAAAATAGGTGCCGATAGGCATTTCAGATATAGAAGCCGATAGGCATTCCAAATATAGGTGCCGATAGGCATTCCAGATATGGTTGCCGATAGGCATTTCAAATATAGGTGCTGATAGGCATTTCAGATGTAGTTTCCGATAGGCATTTCAAAAATAGGTGCCGATAGGCATTTCAGCTATAGGTGCCGATAGGCATTTCAGATATAGATGCCGATTGGCATTTTATAAATAGGTGCCGATAGGCATTTCAGATATAGAAGCAGATAGGCATTTCAAATATAGGTGCCGATAAGCATTCCAGATATGGTTGCCGATAGGCATTTCAAATATAGGTGCTGATAGGCATTTCAGATGTAGTTTCCGATAGGCATTTCAAAAATAGGTGCCGATAGGCATTTCAGATATAGGTGAAGATAGGCATTTCAGATATAGTTGCCGATTGGCATTTTAAAAATAGGTGCCAATAGGCATTTCAGACATAGAAGCCGATAGGTATTTCAAATATAGGTGCCAATAGGCATTCCAGATATGGTTGCCGATAGGCATTTCAAATCTGTGCTGATAGGCATTTAAGATGTAGTTTCCGATAGGCATTTCAAAAATAGGTGCCGATAGGCATTTCAGATATAGGTGCCGATAGGCATTTCAGATATAGTTGCCAATTGGCATTTTAAAAATTGGTGCCGATAGGCATTCCAGATATAGAAGCCGATAGGCATTTCAAATATAGGTGCCGATAGGCATCCCAGATATGGTTGCCGATAGGCATTTCAAATATAGGTGCTGATAGGCATTTTAGATGTAGTTTCCGATAGGCATTTCAAAAATTGATGCCGATAGGCATTTCAGATATAGGTGCCGATAGGCATTTCAGATATAGTTGCCGATTGGCATTTTAAAAATAGGTGCCGATAGGCATTTCAGATATAGAAGCCGATAGGTATTTCAAATATAGGTGTCGATAGGCATTTCAGATATGGTTGCCGATAGGCATTTCAAATATAGGTGCTGATAGGCATTTCAGATGTAGTTTCCGATAGGCATTTCAAAAATTGGTGCCGATTGGCATTTCAGATATAGGTGCCGATAGGCATTTCAGATATAGTTGCCGATTGGCATTTTAAAAATAGGTGCCAATAGGCATTTCAGATATAGAAGCCGATAGGTATTTCAAATATAGGTGTCGATAGGTATTTCAGATATGGTTGCCGATAGGCATTTCAAATATAGGTGCTGATAGGCAGTACAGATGTAGTTTCCGATAGGCATTTCAAAAATAGGTGCCGATAGACATTTCAGATATAGGTGCCGATAGGCATTTCAGATATAGTTGCCGATTGGCATTTAAAAAATAGGTGCCGATAGGCATTTTAGATGTAGTTTCCGATAGGCATTTCAAAAATAGGTGCCGATAGGCATTTTAGATATAGGTGCCGATAGGCATATCAGATATAGTTGCCGATAGGCATTTAAAATATAGGTGCCGATAGGCATTTCAAATATAGGTGTCGATAGGCATTTCAGATATAAATTCCGAAAGGCATTTCAGATATAGGTGCCGATAGGCATTTCTGATGTGGTTGCCGATAGGCATTTCAAATATAGGTGCTGATAGGCATTTTAGATGTAGTTTCCGATTGGCATTTCAAAAATAGGTGCCGATAGGCTTTTCAGATAAGGGTGCCGATAGGCACTTCAGATATAGTTGCCGATTGGCATTTTAAAAATAGGTGCCAATAGGCATTTTGATGTAGTTTCCGATAGGCATTTAAAAAATAGGTGCCGATAGGCATTTCAGATATAGGTGCCGATAGGCATTTCAGATATAGGTGCCGATAGGCATATCAGATATATGTCCGATAGGCATTTAAAATATAGGTGCCGATAGGGATTTCAAATATAGGTGCCGATAGGCATTTCAGATATAAATGCCGAAAGGCATTTCAGATATAGGTGCCGATAGGCATTTCCGATGTGGTTGCCGATAGGCATTTCAAATATAGGTGCTGATAGGCATTTCAGATGTAATTTTCGATAGGCATTTCAAAAATAGGTGCCGATAGGCATTTCAGATATAGGTGCCGATAGCACTTCAGATATAGTTGCCGATTGGCATTTTAAAAATAGGTGCCGATAGGCATTTCAGATATAGAAGCCGATAGGCATTTCAAATATAGGTGCCGATAGGCATGACAGATATGCTTGCCGATAGTCATTTCAAATATAGGTGCTGATAGGCATTTCAGATGTAGTTTCCGATAGGCATTTTAAAAATAGGTGCCGATAGGCATTTTGATGTAGTTTCCGATAGGCATTTCAAAAATAGGTGCCGATAGGCATTTCAGATATAGGTGCCGATAGGCATTTCAGATATAGGTGCCGATAGGCATATCAGATATGTCCGATAGGCATTTAAAATATAGGTGCCGATAGGCATTTCAAATATAGGTGCCGATAGGCATTTCAGATATAAATGCCGAAAGGCATTTCAGATATAGGTGCCGATAGGCATTTCTGATGTGGTTGCCGATAGGCATTTCAAATATAGGTGCTGATATGCATTTCAGATGTAATTTTCGATAGGCATTTCAGAAATAGGTGCCGATAGGCATTTCAGATATAGGTGCCGATAGCACTTCAGATATAGTTGCCGATTGGCATTTTAAAAATAGGTGCCGATAGGCATTTCAGATATAGAAGCCGATAGGCATTTCAAATATAGGTGCCGATAGGCATGACAGATATGGTTGCCGATAGGCATTTCAAATATAGGTGCTGATAGGCATTTCAGATGTAGTTTCCGATAGGCATTTCAAAAATAGGTGCCGATAGGCATTTCAGATATAGGTGCCGATAGGCATTTCAGATATAGTTGCCGATTGGCATTTTAAAAATAGGTGCCGATAGGCATTTCAGATATAGAAGCCGATAGGCATTTCAAATATAGGTGCCGATAAGCATTCCAGATATGGTTGCCGATAGGCACTTCAAATATAGGTGCTGATAGGCATTTCAGATGTAGTTTCCGATAGGCATTTCAAAAATTGGTGCCGATAGGCATTTCAGATATAGGTGATGATAGGCATTTCAGATATAGAAGCCGATAGGCATTTCAGATATGGTTGCCGATAGGCATTTCAAATATAGGTGCTGATAGGCATTTCAGATGTAGTTTCCGATAGGCATTTCAAAAATAGGTGCCGATAGGCATTTCAGATATATGTGCCGATAGGCATTTCAGATATAGTTGCCGATTGGCATTTTAAAAATAGGTGTCAATAGGCATTTCAGATATAGAAGCCGATAGGCATTTCAAATATAGGTGCCGATAGGCATTCCAAATATGGTTGCCGATAGTCATTTAAAATATAGGTACTGATAGGCATTCCAGATGTAGTTTCCGATAGGCATTTCAGATATAGGTGCCGATAGGCATTTCAGATATGGTTGCCGATAGGCATTTCAAATATAGGTGCTGATAGGCATTTCAGATGTAGTTTCCGATAGGCATTTCAAAAATAGGTGCCGATATGCATTTCAGAAATAGGTGCTGATAGGCATTTCAGATATAGTTGCCGATTTTCATTTTAAAAATAGGTGCCGATAGGCATTTTAGATATAGAAGCCGATAGGCATTTCAAAAATAGGTGCCGATAGGCATTTCAGATATAGGTGCGGATAGGTATTTCAGATATAGTTGCCAATTGGCATTTTAAAAATAGGTGCCGATAGGCATTTCAGATATAGAAGCCGATAGGTATTCCAAATATAAGTGCCGATAGGCATTCCAAATATGGTTGCCGATAGGCATTTCAAATATAGGTGCTGATAGGCATTTTAGATGTAGTTTCCGATAGGCATTTCAAAAATTGATGCCGATAGGCATTTCAGATATAGGTGCCGATAGGCATTTCAGATATAGTTGCCGATTGGCATTTTAAAAATAGGTGCCGATAGGCATTTCAGATATAGAAACCGATAGGCATTTCAAATATAGGTGCCGATAGGCATCCTAGATATGGTTGCCGATAGGCATTTCAAATATAGGTGCTGATAGGCATTGCAGATGTAGTTTCCGATAGGCATTTCAAAAATTGGTGCCGATAGGCATTTCAGATATAGTTGCTGATTGGCATTTTAAAAATAGGTGCCGATAGGCATTTCAGATATAGAAGCCGATAGGTATTTCAAATATAGGTGTCGATAGGCATTTCAGATATGGTTGCCGATAGGCATTTCTAATATAGGTGCTGATAGGCATTTCAGATGTAGTTTCTGATAGGCATTTCAAAAATAGGTGCCGATAGGCATTATAGATATAGGTGCCGATAGGCATTTCAGATATAGTTGCCGATTGGCATTTTAAAAATAGGTGCCGATAGGCATTTAAGATGTAGTTTCCCATAGGCATTTCAAAATAGGTGCCGATAGGCATTTCAGATATAGGTGCCGATAGGCATATCAGATATAGTTGCCGATAGGCATTTAAAATATAGGTGCCGATAGGCATTTCAAATATAGGTGTCGATAGGCATTTCAGATATAAATGCAGAAAGGCATTTTAGATATAGGTGCCGATAGGCATTTCTGATGTGGTTGCCGATAGACATTTCAAATATAGGTGCTGATAGGCATTTCAGATGTAATTTTCGATAGGCATTTCAAAAATAGGTGCCGATAGGCATTTCAGATATAGGTGCCGATAGCACTTCAGATATAGTTGCCGATTGGCATTTTAAAAATAGGTGCCGATAGGCATTTCAGATATAGGTGCCGATAGGCATTTCAGATATAGTTGCCGATTGGCATTTTAAAATAGGTGCCGATAGGCATTTCAGATATAGAAGCCGATAGGTATTTCAAATATAGGTGTCGATAGGCATTTCAATATGGTTGCCGATAGGCATTTCAAATATTGGTGCTGATAGGCATTTCATATGTAGTTTCCGACAGGCATTTCAAAAATACGTGCCGATAGGCATTTCAGATATAGGTGCCGATAGGCATTACAGATATAGTTGCCGATTGTTATTTTAAAAATAGGTGCCGATAGGCATTTCAGATATAGAAGCCGATAGGCATTTTAAATATAGGTGCTGATAGGCATTCCAGATATGGTTGCCGATAGGCATTTCAAATATAGGTGCTGATAGGCATTTCAAATGTAGTTTCCGATAGGCATTTCAAAAACAGGTGCCGATAGGCATTTCAGAAATAGGTGCCAATAGGCATTTCAGATATAGTTGCCGATTGGCATTTTAAAAATAGGTGCCGATAGGCAATTCAGATATAGAAGCCGATAGGTATTTCAAATATAGGTTTCGATAGGCATTTCAGATATGTTTGCTGATAGGCATTTCAAATATAGGTGCTGATAGGCATTTCAGATATAGTTTCCCATAGGCATTTCAAAAATAGGTGCCGATTGGCATTTCAGATATAGGTGCCGATAGGCATTTCAGATATAGTTGCCGATTGGCATTTTAAAAATAGGAGCCGATAGGCATTTCAGATATAGAAGCCGATAGGTATTTCAAATATAGGTGTCGATAGGCATTTCATATATTGTTGCCGATACGCATTTCAAATATAGGTGCTGATAGGCATTTCAGATGTAGTTTCCGATAAGCATTTCAAAAATAGGTGCCGATAGGCATTTCAGATATAGGTGCCGATAGGCATTTCAGATATAGTTGCCGATTGGCATTTTAAAAATAGGTGTCGATAGGCATTTCAGATATAGAAGCCGATAGGCATTTCAAATATAGGTGCCGATTGGCATTCCAGATATGGTTGCCGATAGGCATTTCAAATATAGGTGCTGATAGGCATTTTAGATGTATTTTCCGATAGGCATTTCAAAAATTGGTGCCGATAGGCATTTCAGATATAGGTGCCGATAGGCATTTCAGATATAGTTACCGCTTGGCATTTTAAAAATATGTGCCGATAGGCATTTCAGATATAGAAGCCGATAGGTATATCAAATATAGGTGTCGATAGGCATTTCAGATATGGTTGCCGATAGGCATTTCAAATATAGGTGCTGATAGGCATTTCAGATGTAGTTTCCGATAGGCATTTCAAAAATAGGTGCCGATAGGCATTTCAGATATAGGTGCCGATAGGCATTTCAGATATAGTTGCCAATTGGCATTTTAAAAATAGGTGCCGATAGGCACTTCAGATATAGAAGCCGTTAGGCATTTTAAATATAGGTGCCGATAGGCATTCCAGATATGGTTGCCGATAGGCATTTCAAATATAGGTGCTGATAGGCATTTTAGATGTAGTTTCCGATAGGCATTTCAAAAATTGAAGCCGATAGGCATTTTAGATATATGTGCCGATAGGCATTTCAGATATAGTTGCCGATTGGCATTTAAAAAACAGGTGCCGATAGGCATTTCAGATATAGAAGCCGATAGGTATTTCAAATATAGGTGCTGATAGGCATTTCAGATGTAGTTTCCGATAGGCATTTCAAAAATTTTTGCCGATTGGCATTTCAGATATAGGTGCCGATAGGCATTTCAGATATAGTTGCCGATTGGCATTTAAAAAACAGGTGCCGATAGGCATTTTAGATATAGAAGCCGATAGGCATTTCAAATATAGGTGCCGATAGGCATTCCAGATATGGTTGCCGATAGGCATTTCAAATATAGGTGCTGATAGGCATTTCAGATGTAGTTTCCGATAGGCATTTCAAAAATTGGTGCCGATTGGCATTTCAGATATAGGTGCCGATAGGCATTTCAGATATAGTTGCCGATTGGCATTTTAAAAATAAGTGCCGATAGGCATTTCAGATATAGAAGCCGATAGGTATTTCAAATATAGGTGTCGATTGGCATTTCAGATATGGTTGCCGATAGGCATTTCAAATATAGTTGCTGAAAGGCATTTCAGATGTAGTTTCCGATAGGCATTTCAAAAATTGGTGCCGATAGGCATTTCAGATATAGGTGCCGATAGGCATTTCAGATATAGTTGCCGATTGGCATTTAAAAAACAGGTGCCGATAGGCATTTCAGATATAGAAGCCGATAGGTATTTCAAATATAGGTGTCGATAGGCATTTCAGATATGGTTGCCGATAGGCATTTTAAATAAAGGAGCAGATAGGCATTTCAGATGTAGTTTCCGAAAGACATTTCAAAAATAGGTGCCGATAGGCATTTCAGATATAGGTACCGATAGGCATTAGAGATATAGTTGCCGATTGGCATTTTAAAAATAGGTGCCGATAGGTATTTCAGATATATAAGCCGATAGGCATTTCAAATATAGGTGCCGATAGGCATTTCAGATATAGGTGCCGATAGGCATTTCAGATATAGTTGCCAATTGGCATTTTAAAATAGGTGTCGATAGGCATTTCAGATATAGAAGCCGATAGGCATTTCAAATATAGGTGCCGATAGGCATTCCAGATATGGTTGCCGATAGGCATTTCAAATATAGGTGCCAATAGGCATTCCAGATATGGTTGCCGATAGGCATTTCAAATCTGTGCTGATAGGCATTTAAGATGTAGTTCCCGATAGGCATTTCAAAAATAGGTGCCGATAGGCATTTCAGATATAAGTGCCGATTGGCATTTCAGATATAGTTGCCAATTGGCATTTTAAAAATAGGTGCCGATAGGCATTTCAGATATAGAAGCCGATAGGCATTTCAAATATAGGTGCCGATGGGCATCCCAGATATGGTTGCCGATAGGCATTTCAAATATAGGTGCTGATAGGCATTTTAGATGTAGTTTTCGATAGGCATTTCAAAAATTGATGCCGATAGGCATTTCAGATATAGGTGCCGATAGGCATTTCAGATATAGTTGCCGATAGGCATTTCAAATATAGGTGCCGATAGGCATCCTAGATATGGTTGCCGATAGGCATTTCAAATATAGGTGCTGATAGGCATTGCAGATGTAGTTTCCGATAGGCATTTCAAAAATTGGTGCCGATAGGCATTTCAGATATAGTTGCTGATTGGCATTTTAAAAATAGGTGCCGATAGGCATTTCAGATATAGAAGCCGATAGGTATTTCAAATATAGGTGTCGATAGGCATTTCAGATATGGTTGCCGATAGGCATTTCTAATATAGGTGCTGATAGGCATTTCAGATGTAGTTTCTGATAGGCATTTCAAAAATAGGTGCCGATAGGCATTATAGATATAGGTGCCGATAGGCATTTCAGATATAGTTGCCGATTGGCATTTTAAAAATAGGTGCCGATAGGCATTTAAGATGTAGTTTCCCATAGGCATTTCAAAATAGGTGCCGATAGGCATTTCAGATATAGGTGCCGATAGGCATATCAGATATAGTTGCCGATAGGCATTTAAAATATAGGTGCCGATAGGCATTTCAAATATAGGTGTCGATAGGCATTTCAGATATAAATGCAGAAAGGCATTTTAGATATAGGTGCCGATAGGCATTTCTGATGTGGTTGCCGATAGACATTTCAAATATAGGTGCTGATAGGCATTTCAGATGTAATTTTCGATAGGCATTTCAAAAATAGGTGCCGATAGACATTTCAGATATAGGTGCCGATAGCACTTCAGATATAGTTGCCGATTGGCATTTTAAAAATAGGTGCCGATAGGCATTTCAGATATAGGTGCCGATAGGCATTTCAGATATAGTTGCCGATTGGCATTTTAAAATAGGTGCCGATAGGCATTTCAGATATAGAAGCCGATAGGTATTTCAAATATAGGTGTCGATAGGCATTTCAATATGGTTGCCGATAGGCATTTCAAATATTGGTGCTGATAGGCATTTCATATGTAGTTTCCGACAGGCATTTCAAAAATACGTGCCGATAGGCATTTCAGATATAGGTGCCGGTAGGCATTACAGATATAGTTGCCGATTGTTATTTTAAAAATAGGTGCCGATAGGCATTTCAGATATAGAAGCCGATAGGCATTTTAAATATAGGTGCTGATAGGCATTCCAGATATGGTTGCCGATAGGCATTTCAAATATAGGTGCTGATAGGCATTTCAAATGTAGTTTCCGATAGGCATTTCAAAAATAGGTGCCGATAGGCATTTCAGAAATAGGTGCCAATAGGCATTTCAGATATAGTTGCCGATTGGCATTTTAAAAATAGGTGCCGATAGGCAATTCAGATATAGAAGCCGATAGGTATTTCAAATATAGGTTTCGATAGGCATTTCAGATATGTTTGCTGATAGGCATTTCAAATATAGGTGCTGATAGGCATTTCAGATATAGTTTCCCATAGGCATTTCAAAAATAGGTGCCGATTGGCATTTCAGATATAGGTGCCGATAGGCATTTCAGATATAGTTGCCGATTGGCATTTTAAAAATAGGAGCCGATAGGCATTTCAGATATAGAAGCCGATAGGTATTTCAAATATAGGTGTCGATAGGCATTTCATATATTGTTGCCGATACGCATTTCAAATATAGGTGCTGATAGGCATTTCAGATGTAGTTTCCGATAAGCATTTCAAAAATAGGTGCCGATAGGCATTTCAGATATAGGTGCCGATAGGCATTTCAGATATAGTTGCCGATTGGCATTTTAAAAATAGGTGTCGATAGGCATTTCAGATATAGAAGCCGATAGGCATTTCAAATATAAGTGCCGATTGGCATTCCAGATATGGTTGCCGATAGGCATTTCAAATATAGGTGCTGATAGGCATTTTAGATGTATTTTCCGATAGGCATTTCAAAAATTGGTGCCGATAGGCATTTCAGATATAGGTGCCGATAGGCATTTCAGATATAGTTACCGCTTGGCATTTTAAAAATATGTGCCGATAGGCATTTCAGATATAGAAGCCGATAGGTATATCAAATATAGGTGTCGATAGGCATTTCAGATATGGTTGCCGATAGGCATTTCAAATATAGGTGCTGATAGGCATTTCAGATGTAGTTTCCGATAGGCATTTCAAAAATAGGTGCCGATAGGCATTTCAGATATAGGTGCCGATAGGCATTTCAGATATAGTTGCCAATTGGCATTTTAAAAATAGGTGCCGATAGGCACTTCAGATATAGAAGCCGTTAGGCATTTTAAATATAGGTGCCGATAGGCATTCCAGATATGGTTGCCGATAGGCATTTCAAATATAGGTGCTGATAGGCATTTTAGATGTAGTTTCCGATAGGCATTTCAAAAATTGAAGCCGATAGGCATTTCAGATATATGTGCCGATAGGCATTTCAGATATAGTTGCCGATTGGCATTTAAAAAATAGGTGCCGATAGGCATTTCAGATATAGAAGCCGATAGGTATTTCAAATATAGGTGCTGATAGGCATTTCAGATGTAGTTTCCGATAGGCATTTCAAAAATTTTTGCCGATTGGCATTTCAGATATAGGTGCCGATAGGCATTTCAGATATAGTTGCCGATTGGCATTTAAAAAACAGGTGCCGATAGGCATTTTAGATATAGAAGCCGATAGGCATTTCAAATATAGGTGCCGATAGGCATTCCAGATATGGTTGCCGATAGGCATTTCAAATATAGGTGCTGATAGGCATTTCAGATGTAGTTTCCGATAGGCATTTCAAAAATTGGTGCCGATTGGCATTTCAGATATAGGTGCCGATAGGCATTTCAGATATAGTTGCCGATTGGCATTTTAAAAATAAGTGCCGATAGGCATTTCAGATATAGAAGCCGATAGGTATTTCAAATATAGGTGTCGATTGGCATTTCAGATATGGTTGCCGATAGGCATTTCAAATATAGTTGCTGAAAGGCATTTCAGATGTAGTTTCCGATAGGCATTTCAAAAATTGGTGCCGATAGGCATTTCAGATATAGGTGCCGATAGGCATTTCAGATATAGTTGCCGATTGGCATTTAAAAAACAGGTGCCGATAGGCATTTCAGATATAGAAGCCGATAGGTATTTCAAATATAGGTGTCGATAGGCATTTCAGATATGGTTGCCGATAGGCATTTTAAATAAAGGAGCAGATAGGCATTTCAGATGTAGTTTCCGAAAGACATTTCAAAAATAGGTGCCGATAGGCATTTCAGATATAGGTACCGATAGGCATTAGAGATATAGTTGCCGATTGGCATTTTAAAAATAGGTGCCGATAGGTATTTCAGATATATAAGCCGATAGGCATTTCAAATATAGGTGCCGATAGGCATTTCAGATATAGGTGCCGATAGGCATTTCAGATATAGTTGCCAATTGGCATTTTAAAATAGGTGTCGATAGGCATTTCAGATATAGAAGCCGATAGGCATTTCAAATATAGGTGCCGATAGGCATTCCAGATATGGTTGCCGATAGGCATTTCAAATATAGGTGCCAATAGGCATTCCAGATATGGTTGCCGATAGGCATTTCAAATCTGTGCTGATAGGCATTTAAGATGTAGTTTCCGATAGGCATTTCAAAAATAGGTGCCGATAGGCATTTCAGATATAAGTGCCGATTGGCATTTCAGATATAGTTGCCAATTGGCATTTTAAAAATAGGTGCCGATAGGCATTTCAGATATAGAAGCCGATAGGCATTTCAAATATAGGTGCCGATGGGCATCCCAGATATGGTTGCCGATAGGCATTTCAAATATAGGTGCTGATAGGCATTTTAGATGTAGTTTTCGATAGGCATTTCAAAAATTGATGCCGATAGGCATTTCAGATATAGGTGCCGATAGGCATTTCAGATATAGTTGCCGATTGGCATTTTAAAAATAGGTGCCGATAGGCATTTCAGATATAGAAGCCGATAGGTATTTCAAATATAGGTGTCGATAGGCATTTTCGATATGGTTGCCGATAGGCATTTCAAATATAGGTGCTGATAGGCATTTTAGATGTAGTTTCCGATAGGCATTTCAAAAATAGGTGACGATAGGCATTTCAGATATAGGTGCCGATAGGCATATCAGATATAGTTGCCGATAGGCATTTAAAATATAGAAGCCGATAGGCATTTCAAATATAGGTGTCGATAGGCATTTCAGATATAAATGCCGAAAGGCATTTCAGATATAGGTGCCGATAGACATTTCTCATGTGGTTGCCGATAGGCATTTCAAATATAGGTGCTGATAGGCATTTCAGATGTAGTTTTCGATAGGCATTTCAAAAATAGGTGCCGATAGGCTTTTCAGATAAGGGTGCCGATAGGCACTTCAGATATAGTTGCCGATTGGCATTTTAAAAATAGGTGCCGCTAGGCATTTCCGATATAGAAGCCGATAGGCATTTCAAATATAGGTGCCGATAGGCATTCCAAATATGGTTGCCGATAGGCATTTCAAATATAGGTGCTGATAGGCATTTCAGTTGTAGTTTCCGATAGGCATTTCAAAAATAGGTGCCGATAGGCATTTTAGATATAGGTGCCGATAGGCATTTCAGATATAGTTGCCGATTGGCATTTTAAAAATAGGTGCCGATAGGCATTTCAGATATAGGTGCCGATAGGCATTTCAGATATAGTTACCGATTGGCATTTTAAAAATAGGTGCCGATAGGCATTTCAGATATAGAAGCCGATAGGTATTTCAAATATAGGTGTCGATAGGCATTTCAGATATGGTTGACGATAGGCATTTCAAATATAGGTGCTGATAGGCATTTCAGATGTAGTTTCCGATAGGCATTTCAAAAATAGGTGCCGATAGGCATTTCAGATATAGGTGCCGATAGGCATTTCAGATATAGTTGCCGATTAGCATTTTAAAAATATGTGCCGATAGGCATTTCAGATATAGAAGCCGATAGGCATTTCAAATATAGGTGCCAATTGGCATTCCAGATATGGTTGCCGATAGGCATTTCAAATATAGGAGCAGATAGGCATTTCAGATGTAGTTTCCGAAAGACATTTCAAAAATAGGTGCCGATAGGCATTTCAGATATAGGTGCCGATAGGCATTTCAGATATAGTTGCCGATTGGCATTTTAAAAATAAGTGCCGATAGGCATTTCAGATATAGAAGCCGATAGGCATTTCAAATATAGGTGCCGATAGGCATTTCAGATATGGTTGCCGATAGACATTTCAAATATAAGTGCTGATAGGCATTTCAGATATATTTTCCGATAGGCATTTCAAAAATAGGTACCTATAGGCATTTCAGATATAGGTGCCGATAGGCATTTCAGATATAGTTGCCAATTGGCATTTTTTAAAATAGGTGTCGATAGGCATTTCAGATATAGAAGCCGATAGGCATTTCAAATATAGGTGCCGATAGGCATTCCAGATATGGTTGCCGATAGGCATTTCAAATATAGGTGCTGATAGGCATTTCAGATGTAGTTTCCGATAGGCATTTTAAAAATAGGTGCCGATAGGCATTTCAGATATAGTTGCCGATTGGCATTTTAAAAACAGGTGCCGATAGGCATTTCAGATATAGAAGCCGATAGGTATTTCAAATATAGGTGTCGATAGGCATTTCAGATATGGTTGCAGATAGGCATTTCAAATATAGGTGCTGATAGGCATTTCAGATATAGTTTCCGATAGGCATTTCAAAACTAGGTGCCGATAGGCATTTCAGATATAGGTGCCGATAGGCTTTTCAAATATAGTTGCCAATAGCCATTTTAAAAATAGGTGCCGATAGGCATTCCAGATATGGTTGCCGATAGGCATTTCAAATATAGGTGCTGATAGGCATTTCAGATGTAGTTTCCGATAGGCATTTTAAAAATAGGTGCCGAAAGGCATTTCAGATATAGAAGCCGATAGGCATTTCAAATATAGGTGCCGATAGGCATTCCAGATATGGTTGCCGATAGGTATTTCAAATATAGGTGCTGATAGGCATTTCAGATGTAGTTTCCGATAGGCATTTCAAAAATAGGTGCCGATAGGCATTTCAGATATAGGTGCCGATAGGCATTACAGTTATGGTTGCCGATAGGCATTTCAAATATAGGTGCTGATAGGCATTTCAGATGTAGTTTCCGATAGGCATTTCAAAAATAGGTGCCGATAGGCATTTCAGATATAGGTGCCGATAGGCATTCCAGATATGGTTGCCGATTGGCATTTCAAATATAGGTGCTGATAGGCATTTCAGATGTAGGTTCCGATAGGCATTTCAAAAATTGGTGGCGATAGGCATTTCAGATATAGAAGCCGAAGGCATTTCAAATATAGGTGCCAATTGGCATTCCAGATATGGTTGCCGATAGGCATTTCAAATATAGGTGCTGATAGGCATTTCAGATGTAGTTTCCGATAGGCATTTCAAAAATTGGTGCCGATAGGCATTTCAGATATAGGTGCCGATAGGCATTTCAGATATAGTTACCAATTGGCATTTTAAAAAAAGGTGCCGATAGGCATTTCAGATATAGAAGCCGATAGGTATTTCAAATATAGGTGTCGATAGGCATTTCAGATATGGTTGACGATAGGCATTTCAAATATAGGTGCTGATAGGCATTTCAGATGTAGTTTCCGACAGGCATTTCAAAAATAGGTGCCGATAGGCATTTCAGATATAGGTGCCGATAGGCATTTCAGATATAGTTGCCGATTAGCATTTTAAAAATATGTGCCGATAGGCATTTCAGATATACAAGCCGATAGGCATTTCAAATATAGGTGCCAATTGGCATTCCAGATATGGTTGCCGATAGGCATTTCAAATATAGGAGCAGATAGGCATTTCAGATGTAGTTTCCGAAAGACATTTCAAAAATAGGTGCCGATAGGCATTTCAGATATAGGTGCCGATAGGCATTTCAGATATAGTTGCCGATTGGCATTTTAAAAATAAGTGCCGATAGGCATTTCAGATATAGAAGCCGATAGGCATTTCAAATATAGGTGCCGATAGGCATTCCAGATATGGTTGCCGATAGGCATTTCAAATATAGGTGCTGATAGGCATTTCAGATGTAGTTTCCGATAGGCATTTTAAAAATAGGTGCCGATAGGCATTTCAGATATAGGTGCCGATAGGCATTTCAGATATAGTTGCCGATTGGCATTTTAAAAACAGGTGCCGATAGGCATTTCAGATATAGAAGCCGATAGGTATTTCAAATATAGGTGTCGATAGGCATTTCAGATATGGTTGCCTATAGGCATTTCAAATAAAGGAGCAGATAGGCATATCAGATGTAGTTTGCGAAAGACATTTCAAAAATAGGTGCCGATAGGCATTTCAGATATAGGTGCCGATAGGCATTTCAGATATAGTTGCCGATTAGCATTTTAAAAATAGGCGCCGATAGGCATTTCAGATATAGAAGCCGATAGGTATTTCAAATATAGGTGTCGATAGGCATTTCAGATATGGTTGCAGATAGGCATTTCAAATATAGGTGCTGATAGGCATTTCAGATGTAGTTCCCGATAGGCATTTCAAAAATAGGTGCCGATAGGCATTTCAGATATAGGTGCCGATAGGCATTTTAGATATAGTTGCCGATTGGCATTTTAAAAATAGGTGCCGATAGGCATTTTAGATGTAGTCTCCGATAGGCATTTCAGATATAGGTGCCGATAGGCATTTCAGATATAGGTGCCGATAGGCATATCAGATATAGTTGCCGATAGGCATTTAAAATATAGGTGCCGATAGGCATTTCAAATATAGATGTCGATAGGCATTTCAGATATAAATGCCGAATGGCATTTCAGATATAAATGCCGAATGGCATTTCAGATATAGGTGCCGATAGGCACTTCTGATGTGATTGCCGATAGGCATTTCAAATATAGGTGCTGATAGGCATTTCAGATGTAGTTTTCGATAGGCATTTCAAAAATAGGTGCCGATAGGCATTTCAGATATAGGTGCCGATAGGCACTTCAGATATAGTTGCCGATTGGCATTTTAAAAATAGGTGCCGCTAGGCATTTCAGATATAGAAGCCGATAGGCATTTCAAATATAGGTGCCGATAGGCATTCCAAATATGGTTGCCGATAGGCATTTCAAATATAGGTGCTGATAGGCATTTCAAAAATAGGTGCCGATAGGCATTTCAGATATAGGTGCCGATAGGCATTTCAGATATAGTTGCCGATTGGCATTTTAAAAATAGGTGCCGATAGGCATTTCAGACATAGAAGCCGATAGGCATTTCAAATATAGGTGCCAATAGGCATTCCAGATATGGTTGCCGATAGGCATTTCAAATCTGTGCTGATAGGCATTTAAGATGTAGTTTCCGATAGGCATTTCAAAAATAGGTGCCGATAGGCATTTCAGATATAGGTGCCGATAGGCATTTCAGATATAGTTGCCAATTGGCATTTTAAAAATAGGTGTCAATAGGCATTTCAGATATAGAAGCCGATAGGTATTTCAAAATAATATAGGTGTCGATAGGTATTTCAGATATGGTTGCCGATAGGCATTTCAAATATAGGTGCTGATAGGCAGTACAGATGTAGTTTCCGATAGGCATTTCAAAAATTGAAGCCGATAGGCATTTCAGATATAGGTGCCGATAGGCATTTCAGATATAGTTGCCGATTGGCATTTTAAAAATAGGTGCCAATAGGCATTTCAGATATAGAAGCCGATAGGTATTTCAAATATAGGTGTCGATAGGTATTTCAGATATGGTTGCCGATAGGCATTTCAAATATAGGTGCTGATAGGCAGTACAGATGTAGTTTCCGATTGGCATTTCAAAAATAGGTGCCGATAGACATTTCAGATAGAGGTGCCGATAGGCATTTCAGATATAGTTGCCGATTGGCATTTTAAAAATAGGTGCCGATAGGCATTTTAGATGTAGTTTCCGATAGGCATTTCAAAAATAGGTGCCGATAGGCATTTCAGATATAGGTGCCGATAGGCATTACAGTTATGGTTGCCGATAGGCATTTCAAATATAGGTGCTGATAGGCATTTCAGATGTAGTTTCCGATAGGCATTTCAAAAATAGGTGCCGATAGGCATTTCAGATATAGGTGCCGATAGGCATTCCAGATATGGTTGCCGATTGGCATTTCAAATATAGGTGCTGATAGGCATTTCAGATGTAGGTTCCGATAGGCATTTCAAAAATTGGTGGCGATAGGCATTTCAGATATAGAAGCCGAAGGCATTTCAAATATAGGTGCCAATTGGCATTCCAGATATGGTTGCCGATAGGCATTTCAAATATAGGTGCTGATAGGCATTTCAGATGTAGTTTCCGATAGGCATTTCAAAAATTGGTGCCGATAGGCATTTCAGATATAGGTGCCGATAGGCATTTCAGATATAGTTACCGATTGGCATTTTAAAAAAAGGTGCCGATAGGCATTTCAGATATAGAAGCCGATAGGTATTTCAAATATAGGTGTCGATAGGCATTTCAGATATGGTTGACGATAGGCATTTCAAATATAGGTGCTGATAGGCATTTCAGATGTAGTTTCCGACAGGCATTTCAAAAATAGGTGCCGATAGGCATTTCAGATATAGGTGCCGATAGGCATTTCAGATATAGTTGCCGATTAGCATTTTAAAAATATGTGCCGATAGGCATTTCAGATATACAAGCCGATAGGCATTTCAAATATAGGTGCCAATTGGCATTCCAGATATGGTTGCCGATAGGCATTTCAAATATAGGAGCAGATAGGCATTTCAGATGTAGTTTCCGAAAGACATTTCAAAAATAGGTGCCGATAGGCATTTCAGATATAGGTGCCGATAGGCATTTCAGATATAGTTGCCGATTGGCATTTTAAAAATAAGTGCCAATAGGCATTTCAGATATAGAAGCCGATAGGCATTTCAAATATAGGTGCCGATAGGCATTCCAGATATGGTTGCCGATAGGCATTTCAAATATAGGTGCTGATAGGCATTTCAGATGTAGTTTCCGATAGGCATTTTAAAAATAGGTGCCGATAGGCATTTCAGATATAGGTGCCGATAGGCATTTCAGATATAGTTGCCGATTGGCATTTTAAAAACAGGTGCCGATAGGCATTTCAGATATAGAAGCCGATAGGTATTTCAAATATAGGTGTCGATAGGCATTTCAGATATGGTTGCCTATAGGCATTTCAAATAAAGGAGCAGATAGGCATATCAGATGTAGTTTGCGAAAGACATTTCAAAAATAGGTGCCGATAGGCATTTCAGATATAGGTGCCGATAGGCATTTCAGATATAGTTGCCGATTAGCATTTTAAAAATAGGCGCCGATAGGCATTTCAGATATAGAAGCCGATAGGTATTTCAAATATAGGTGTCGATAGGCATTTCAGATATGGTTGCAGATAGGCATTTCAAATATAGGTGCTGATAGGCATTTCAGATGTAGTTCCCGATAGGCATTTCAAAAATAGGTGCCGATAGGCATTTCAGATATAGGTGCCGATAGGCATTTTAGATATAGTTGCCGATTGGCATTTTAAAAATAGGTGCCGATAGGCATTTTAGATGTAGTCTCCGATAGGCATTTCAGATATAGGTGCCGATAGGCATTTCAGATATAGGTGCCGATAGGCATATCAGATATAGTTGCCGATAGGCATTTAAAATATAGGTGCCGATAGGCATTTCAAATATAGATGTCGATAGGCATTTCAGATATAAATGCCGAATGGCATTTCAGATATAAATGCCGAATGGCATTTCAGATATAGGTGCCGATAGGCACTTCTGATGTGATTGCCGATAGGCATTTCAAATATAGGTGCTGATAGGCATTTCAGATGTAGTTTTCGATAGGCATTTCAAAAATAGGTGCCGATAGGCATTTCAGATATAGGTGCCGATAGGCACTTCAGATATAGTTGCCGATTGGCATTTTAAAAATAGGTGCCGCTAGGCATTTCAGATATAGAAGCCGATAGGCATTTCAAATATAGGTGCCGATAGGCATTCCAAATATGGTTGCCGATAGGCATTTCAAATATAGGTGCTGATAGGCATTTCAAAAATAGGTGCCGATAGGCATTTCAGATATAGGTGCCGATAGGCATTTCAGATATAGTTGCCGATTGGCATTTTAAAAATAGGTGCCGATAGGCATTTCAGACATAGAAGCCGATAGGCATTTCAAATATAGGTGCCAATAGGCATTCCAGATATGGTTGCCGATAGGCATTTCAAATCTGTGCTGATAGGCATTTAAGATGTAGTTTCCGATAGGCATTTCAAAAATAGGTGCCGATAGGCATTTCAGATATAGGTGCCGATAGGCATTTCAGATATAGTTGCCAATTGGCATTTTAAAAATAGGTGCCAATAGGCATTTCAGATATAGAAGCCGATAGGTATTTCAAAATAATATAGGTGTCGATAGGTATTTCAGATATGGTTGCCGATAGGCATTTCAAATATAGGTGCTGATAGGCAGTACAGATGTAGTTTCCGATAGGCATTTCAAAAATTGAAGCCGATAGGCATTTCAGATATAGGTGCCGATAGGCATTTCAGATATAGTTGCCGATTGGCATTTTAAAAATAGGTGCCAATAGGCATTTCAGATATAGAAGCCGATAGGTATTTCAAATATAGGTGTCGATATGTATTTCAGATATGGTTGCCGATAGGCATTTCAAATATAGGTGCTGATAGGCAGTACAGATGTAGTTTCCGATTGGCATTTCAAAAATAGGTGCCGATAGACATTTCAGATAGAGGTGCCGATAGGCATTTCAGATATAGTTGCCGATTGGCATTTTAAAAATAGGTGCCGATAGGCATTTTAGATGTAGTTTCCGATAGGCATTTCAAAAATAGGTGCCGATAGGCATTTTAGATATAGGTGCCGATAGGCATATCAGATATAGTTGCCGATAGGCATTTAAAATATAGGTGCCGATAGGCATTTCAAATATAGGTGTCGATAGGCATTTCAGATATAAATGCCGAAAGGCATTTCAGATATAGGTGCCGATAGGCATTTCTGATGTGGTTGCCGATAGGCATTTCAAATATAGGTGCTGATAGGCATTTTAGATGTAGTTTTCGATTGGCATTTCAAAAATAGGTGCCGATAGGCTTTTCAGATAAGGGTGCCGATAGGCACTTCAGATATAGTTGCCGATTGGCATTTTAAAAATAGGTGCCGATAGGCATTTCAGATATAGAAGCCGATAGGCATTTCAAATATAGGTGCCGATAGGCATGACAGATATGGTTGCCGATAGTCATTTCAAATATAGGTGCTGATAGGCATTTCAGATGTAGTTTCCGATAGGCATTTTGAAAATAGGTGCCGATAGGCATTTTGATGTAGTTTCCGATAGGCATTTCAAAAATAGGTGCCGATAGGCATTTCAGATATAGGTGCCGATAGGCATTTCAGATATAGGTGCCGATAGGCATATCAGATATATGTCCGATAGGCATTTAAAATATAGGTGCCGATAGGCATTTCAAATATAGGTGCCGATAGGCATTTCAAATATAAATGCCGAAAGGCATTTCAGATATAGGTGCCGATAGGCATTTCTGATGTGGTTGCCGATAGGCATTTCAAATATAGGTGCTGATAGGCATTTCAGATGTAATTTTCGATAGGCATTTCAAAAATAGGTGCCGATAGGCATTTCAGATATAGGTGCCGATAGCACTTCAGATATAGTTGCCGATTGGCATTTTAAGAATAGGTGCCGTTAGGCATTTCAGATATAGAAGCCGATAGGCATTTCAAATATAGGTGCCGATAGGCATGACAGATATGGTTGCCGATAGGCATTTCAAATATAGGTGCTGATAGGCATTTCAGATGTAGTTTCCGATAGGTATTTCAAAAATAGGTGCCGATAGGCATTTCAGATATATGTGCCGATAGGCATTTCAGATATAGTTGCCGATTGGCATTTTAAAAATAGGTGCCGATAGGCATTTCAGATATAGAAGCCGATAGGCATTTCAAAAATAGGTGCCGATAGGCATTTCAGATATAAGTGCCGATAGGCACTTCAGATATAGTTGCCGATTGGCATTTAAGAAATAGGTGCCGATAGGCATTTCAGATATAGAAGCCGATAGGCATTTCAAATATAGGTGCCGATAGGCATTTCAGATATGGTTGCCGATAGGCATTTCAAATATTGGTGCTCTTAGGTATCTCATATGTAGTTTCCGATAGGCATTTCAAAAATAGGTGCCGATAGGCATTTCAGATATAGGTGCCGATAGGCATTACAGATATAGTTGCCGATTGTTATTTTAAAAATAGGTGCCGATAGGCATTTCAGATATAGAAGCCGATAGGCATTTCAAATATAGGTGCTGATAGGCATTCCAGATATGGTTGCCGATAGGCATTTCAAATATAGGTGCTGATAGGCATTTCAGATGTAGTTTCCGATAGGCATTTCAAAAATAGGTGCCGATAGGCATTTCAGATATAGGTGCCGATAGGCATTTCAGATATAGTTGCCGATTGGCATTTTAAAAATAGGTGCCGATGGGCATTTCAGATATAGAAGCCGATAGGCATTTCAAATATAGGTGCCGATAAGCATTTAAGATATGGTTGCCGATAGGCACTTCAAATATAGGTGCTGATAGGCATTTCAGATGTAGTTTCCGATAGGCATTTCAAAAATTGGTGCCGATAGGCATTTCAGATATAGGTGATGATAGGCATTTCAGATAAAGAAGCCGATAGGCATTTCAGATATGGTTGCCGATAGGCATTTCAAATATAGGTGCTGATAGGCATTTCAGATGTAGTTTCCGATAGGCATTTCAAAAATAGGTGCCGATAGGCATTTCAGATATAGGTGCCGATAGGCATTTCAGATATAGTTGCCGATTGGCATTTTAAAAATAGGTGTTAATAGGCATTTCAGATATAGAAGCCGATAGGCATTTCAAATATAGGTGCCGATAGGCATTCCAAATATGGTTGCCGATTGCCATTTTAAATATAGGTGCTGATAGGCATTCCAGATGTAGTTTCCGATAGGCATTTCAGATATAGGTGCCGATAGGCATTTCAGATATGGTTGCCGATAGGCATTTCAAATATAGGTGCTGATAGGCATTTCAGATGTAGTTTCCGATAGGCATTTCAAAAATAGGTGCCGATATGCATTTCAGAAATAGGTGCCGATAGGCATTTCAGATATAGTTGCCGATTTTCATTTTAAAAATAGGTGCCGATAGGCATTTTAGATATAGAAGCCGATTGGCATTTCAAAAATAGGTGCCGATAGGCATTTCAGATATAGGTGCGGATAGGTATTTCAGATATAGTTGCCAATTGGCATTTTAAAAATAGGTGCCGATAGGCATTTCAGATATAGAAGCCGATAGGTATTTCAAATATAGGTGCCGATAGGCATTCCAAATATGGTTGCCGATAGGCATTTCAAATATAGGTGCTGATAGGCATTTTAGATGTAGTTTCCGATAGGCATTTCAAAAATTGATGCCGATAGGCATTTCAGATAGAGGTGCCCATAGGCATTTCAGATATAGTTGCCGATTGGCATTTTAAAAATAGGTGCCGATAGGCATTTCAGATATAGAAGCCGATAGGCATTTCAAATATAGGTGCCGATAGGCATCCCAGATATGGTTGCCGATAGGCATTTCAAATATAGGTGCTGATAGGCATTGCAGATGTAGTTTCCGATAGGCATTTCAAAAATTGGTGCCGATAGGCATTTCAGATATAGTTGCCGATTGGCATTTTAAAAATAGGTGCCGATAGGCATTTCAGATATAGAAGCCGATAGGTATTTCAAATATAGGTGTCGATAGGCATTTCAGATATGGTTGCCGATAGGCATTTCAAATATAGGTGCTGATAGGCATTTCAGATGTAGTTTCTGATAGGCATTTCAAAAATAGGTGCCGATAAACATTATAGATATAGGTGCCGATAGGCATTTCAGATATAGTTGCCGATTGGCATTTTAAAAATAGGTGCCGATAGGCATTTAAGATGTAGTTTCCCATAGGCATTTCAAAATAGGTGCCGATAGGCATTTCAGATATAGGTGCCGATAGGCATATCAGATATAGTTGCCGATAGGCATTTAAAATATAGGTGCCGATAGGCATTTCAAATATAGGTGTCGATAGGCATTTCAGATATAAATGCAGAAAGGCATTTTAGATATAGGTGCCGATAGGCATTTCTGATGTGGTTGCCGATAGACATTTCAAATATAGGTGCTGATAGGCATTTCAGATGTAATTTTCGATAGGCATTTCAAAAATAGGTGCCGATAGGCATTTCAGATATAGGTGCCGATAGCACTTCAGATATAGTTGCCGATTGGCATTTTAAAAATAGGTGCCGATAGGCAATTCAGATATAGGTGCCGATAGGCATTTCAGATATAGTTGCCGATTGGCATTTTAAAATAGGTGCCGATAGGCATTCAGATATAGAAGCCGATAGGTATTTCAAATATAGGTGTCGATAGGCATTTCAATATGGTTGCCGATAGGCATTTCAAATATTGGTGCTGATAGGCATTTCATATGTAGTTTCCGACAGGCATTTCAAAAATAGGTGCCGATAGGCATTTCAGATATATGTGCCGATAGGCATTACAGATATAGTTGCCGATTGGCATTTTAAAAATAGGTGCCGATAGGCATTTCAGATATAGAAGCCGATAGGCATTTCAAATATAGGTGCCGATAGGCATTCCAGATATGGTTGCCGATAGGCATTTCAAATATAGGTGCTGATAGGCATTTCAAATGTAGTTTCCGATAGGCATTTCAAAAATAGGTGCCGATAGGCATTTCAGAAATAGGTGCCAATAGGCATTTCAGATATAGTTGCCGATTGGCATTTTAAAAATAGGTGCCGATAGGCAATTCAGATATAGAAGCCGATAGGTATTTCAAATATAGGTTTCGATAGGCATTTCAGATATGTTTGCTGATAGGCATTTCAAATATAGGTGCTGATAGGCATTTCAGATGTAGTTTCCCATAGGCATTTCAAAAATAGGTGCCGATTGGCATTTCAGATATAGGTGCCGATTGGCATTTTAAAAAAGGTGCCGATAGGCATTTCAGATATAGGTGTCGATACGCATTTCAGATATAAATGCCGAAAGGCATTTCAGATATAGGTACCGATAGGCATTTCTGATGTGGTTGCCGATAGGCATTTCAAATATATGTGCTGATAGGCATTTCAGATGTAGTTTTCGATAGGCATTTCAAAAATAGGTGCCGATAGGCATTTCAGATATATGTGCCGATAGGCACTTCAGATATAGTTGCAGATTGGTATTTTAAAAATAGGTGCCGATAGGCATTTTAGATATAGAAGCCGATAGGCATTTCAAATATAGGTGCCGATAGGCATTCCAGATATGGTTGTCGATTTGCATTTCAAATATAGGTGCTGATAGGCATTTCAGATGTAGTTTCCGATAGGCATTTCAAAAATAGGTGCCGATAGGCATTTCAGATATAGGTGCCGATAGGCATTTCAGATATAGTTGCCGATTGGCATTTTAAAAAAGGTGCCGATAGGCATTTCAGATATAGAAGCCGATAGGCATTTCAAAAATAGGTGCCGATAGGCATTTCAGATATAGGTGCCGACAGGCATTCCAGATATAGTTGCCGATTGGCATTTTAAAAATAGGTGCCGATAGGCATTTCAGATATAGAAGCCGATAGGCATTTCAAATATAGGTGCCGATAAGCATTCCAGATACGGTTGCCGATAGGCATTTCAAATATAGGTGCTGATAGGCATTTCAGATGTAGCTTCCGATAGGCATTTCAAAAATTGGTGCCGATGGGCATTTCAGATATAGGTGCCGATAGGCATTTCAGATATAGTTGCCGATTGGCATTTAAAAAATAGGGGCCGATAGGCATTTCAGATATAGAAGCCGATAGGTATTTCAAATATAGGTGTCGATAGGCATTTCAGATATTGTTGCCGATAGGCATTTCAAATATAGGTGCTGATAGGCATTTCAGATGTTGTTTCCGATAAGCATTTCAAAAATAGGTGCCGATAGGCATTTCAGATATAGGTGCCGATAGGCATTTCAGATATAGTTGCCGATTGGCATTTTAAAAATAGGTGTCGATAGGCATTTCAGATATAGAAGCCGATAGGCATTTCAAATATAGGTGCCGATTGGCATTCCAGATATGGTTGCCGATAGGCATTTCAAATATAGGTGCTGATAGGCATTTTAGATGTATTTTCCGATAGGCATTTCAAAAATTGGTGCCGATAGGCATTTCAGATATAGGTGCCGATAGGCATTTCAGATATAGTTACCGCTTGGCATTTTAAAAATATGTGCCGATAGGCATTTCAGATATAGAAGCCGATAGGTATATCAAATATAGGTGTCGATAGGAATTTCAGATATGGTTGCCGATAGGCATTTCAAATATAGGTGCTGATAGGCATTTCAGATGTAGTTTCCGATAGGCATTTCAAAAATAGGTGCCGATAGGCATTTCAGATATAGGTGCCGATAGGCATTTCAGATATAGTTGCCAATTGGCATTTTAAAAATAGGTGCCGATAGGCACTTCAGATATAGAAGCCGTTAGGCATTTTAAATATAGGTGCCGATAGGCATTCCAGATATGGTTGCCGATAGGCATTTCAAATATAGGTGCTGATAGGCATTTTAGATGTAGTTTCCGATAGGCATTTCAAAAATTGAAGCCGATAGGCATTTCAGATATAGGTGCCGATAGGCATTTCAGATATAGTTGCCGATTGGCATTTAAAAAACAGGTGCCGATAGGCATTTCAGATATAGAAGCCGATAGGTATTTCAAATATAGGTGCTGATAGGCATTTCAGATGTAGTTTCCGATAGGCATTTCAAAAATTTTTGCCGATTGGCATTTCAGATATAGGTGCCGATAGGCATTTCAGATATAGTTGCCGATTGGCATTTAAAAAACAGGTGCCGATAGGCATTTTAGATATAGAAGCCGATAGGCATTTCAAATATAGGTGCCGATAGGCATTCCAGATATGGTTGCCGATAGGCATTTCAAATATAGGTGCTGATAGGCATTTCAGATGTAGTTTCCGATAGGCATTTCAAAAATTGGTGCCGATTGGCATTTCAGATATAGGTGCCGATAGGCATTTCAGATATAGTTGCCGATTGGCATTTTAAAAATAAGTGCCGATAGGCATTTCAGATATAGAAGCCGATAGGTATTTCAAATATAGGTGTCGATTGGCATTTCAGATATGGTTGCCGATAGGCATTTCAAATATAGTTGCTGAAAGGCATTTCAGATGTAGTTTCCGATAGGCATTTCAAAAATTGGTGCCGAAAGGCATTTCAGATATAGGTGCCGATAGGCATTTCAGATATAGTTGCCGATTGGCATTTAAAAAACAGGTGCCGATAGGCATTTCAGATATAGAAGCCGATAGGTATTTCAAATATAGGTGTCGATAGGCATTTCAGACATGTTTGCCGATAGGCATTTTAAATAAAGGAGCAGATAGGCATTTCAGATGTAGTTTCCGAAAGACATTTCAAAAATAGGTGCCGATAGGCATTTCAGATATAGGTACCGATAGGCATTTCAGATATAGTTGCCGATTGGCATTTTAAAAATAGGTGCCGATAGGTATTTCAGATATATAAGCCGATAGGCATTTCAAATATAGGTGCCGATAGGCATTTCAGATATAGGTGCCGATAGGCATTTTAGATATAGTTGCCAATTGGCATTTTAAAAATAGGTGTCGATAGGCATTTCAGATATAGAAGCCGATAGGCATTTCAAATATAGGTGCCGATAGGCATTCCAGATATGGTTGCCGATAGGCATTTCAAATATAGGTGCCAATAGGCATTCCAGATATGGTTGCCGATAGGCATTTCAAATCTGTGCTGATAGGCATTTAAGATGTAGTTTCCGATAGGCATTTCAAAAATAGGTGCCGATAGGCATTTCAGATATAAGTGCCGATTGGCATTTCAGATATAGTTGCCAATTGGCATTTTAAAAATAGGTGCCGATAGGCATTTCAGATATAGAAGCCGATAGGCATTTCAAATATAGGTGCCGATGGGCATCCCAGATATGGTTGCCGATAGGCATTTCAAATATAGGTGCTGATAGGCATTTTAGATGTAGTTTCCGATAGGCATTTCAAAAATTGATGCCGATAGGCATTTCAGATATAGGTGCCGATAGGCATTTCAGATATAGTTGCCGATTGGCATTTTAAAAATAGGTGCCGATAGGCATTTCAGATATAGAAGCTGATAGGTATTTCAAATATAGGTGTCGATAGGCATTTTCGATATGGTTGCCGATAGGCATTTCAAATATAGGTGCTGATAGGCATTTTAGATGTAGTTTCCGATAGGCATTTCAAAAATAGGTGCCGATAGGCATTTCAGATATAGGTGCCGATAGGCATATCAGATATAGTTGCCGATAGGCATTTAAAATATAGGTGCCGATAGGCATTTCAAATATAGGTGTCGATAGGCATTTCAGATATAAATGCCGAAAGGCATTTCAGATATAGGTGCCGATAGACATTTCTCATGTGGTTGCCGATAGGCATTTCAAATATGGGTGCTGATAGGCATTTCAGATGTAGTTTTCGATAGGCATTTCAAAAATAGGTGCCGATAGGCTTTTCAGATAAGGGTGCCGATAGGCACTTCAGATATAGTTGCCGATTGGCATTTTAAAAATAGGTGCCGCTAGGCATTTCCGATATAGAAGCCGATAGGCATTTCAAATATAGGTGCCGATAGGCATTCCAAATATGGTTGCCGATAGGCATTTCAAATATAGGTGCTGATAGGCATTTCAGTTGTAGTTTCCGATAGGCATTTCAAAAATAGGTGCCGATAGGCATTTTAGATATAGGTGCCGATAGGCATTTCAGATATAGTTGCCGATTGGCATTTTAAAAATAGGTGCCGATAGGCATTTCAGATATAGAAGCCGATAGGCATTTCAAATATAGGTGCCGATAAGCATTCCAGATATGGTTGCCGATAGGCATTTCAAATATAGGTGCTGATAGGCATTTCAGATATAGTTTCCGATAGGCATTTCAAAACTAGGTGCCGATAGACATTTCAGATATAGGTGCCGATAGGCTTTTCAAATATAGTTGCCAATAGAAATTTTAAAAATAGGTGCCGATAGGCATTCCAGATATGGTTGCCGATAGGCATTTCAAATATAGGTGCTGATAGGCATTTTAGATGTAGTTTCCGATAGGCATTTTAAAAATAGGTGCCGAAAGGCATTTCAGATATAGAAGCCGATAGGCATTTCAAATATAGGTGCCGATAGGCATTCCAGATATGGTTGCCGATAGGTATTTCAAATATAGGTGCTGATAGGCATTTCAGATGTAGTTTCCGATAGGCATTTCAAAAATAGGCGCCGATAGGCATTTCAGATATAGGTGCCGATAGGCATTCCAGATATGGTTGCCGATAGGCATTTCAAATATAGGTGCTGATAGGCATTTCAGATGTAGTTTCCGATAGGCATTTCAAAAATAGGTGCCGATAGGCATTTCAGATATAGGTGCCGATAGGCATTCCAGATATGGTTGCCGATTGGCATTTCAAATATAGGTGCTGATAGGCATTTCAGATGTAGGTTCCGATAGGCATTTCAAAAATAGGTGGCGATAGGCATTTCAGATATAGAAGCCGAAGGCATTTCAAATATAGGTGCCAATTGGCATTCCAGATATGGTTGCCGATAGGCATTTCAAATATAGGTGCTGATAGGCATTTCAGATGTAGTTTCCGATAGGCATTTCAAATATTGGTGCCGATAGGCATTTCAGATATAGGTGCCGATAGGCATTTCAGATATAGTTGATGATTGGCATTTTAAAAATATGTGCCGATAGGCATTTCAGATATAGAAGCCGATAGGCATTTCAAATATAGGTGCCAATTGGCATTCCAGATATGGTTGCCGTTAGGCATTTCAAATATAGGAGCAGATAGGCATTTCAGATGTAGTTTCCGAAAGACATTTCAAAAATAGGTGCCGATAGGCATTTCAGATATAGGTGCCGATAGGCATTTCAGATATAGTTGCCGATTGGCATTTTAAAAATAGGTGCCGATAGGCATTTCAGATATAGAAGCCGATAGGCATTTCAAATATAGGTGCCGATAGGCATTTCAGATATGGTTGCCGATAGACATTTCAAATATAAGTGCTGATAGGCATTTCAGATATAGTTTCCGATAGGCATTTCAAAAATAGGTACCTATAGGCATTTCAGATATAGGTGCCGATAGGCATTTCAGATATAGTTGCCAATTGGCATTTTTTAAAATAGGTGTCGATAGGCATTTCAGATATAGAAGCCGATAGGCATTTCAAATATAGGTGCCGATAGGCATTCCAAATATGGTTGCCGATATGCATTTCAAATATAGGTGCTGATAGGCATTTCAGATGTAGTTTCCGATAGGCATTTCAAAAATAGGTGCCGATAGGCATTTCAGATATAGGTGCCGATAGGCATTTCAGATATAGTTGCCGATTGGCATTTTAAAAACAGTTGCCGATAGGCATTTCAGATATAGAAGCCGATAGGTATTTCAAATATAGGTGTCGATAGGTATTTCAGATATGGTTGCCTATAGGCATTTCAAATAAAGGAGCAGATAGGCATATCAGATGTAGTTTGCGAAAGACATTTCAAAAATAGGTGCCGATAGGCATTTCAGATATAGGTGCCGATAGGCATTTCAGATATAGTTGCCGATTAGCATTTTAAAAATAGGCGCCGATAGGCATTTCAGATATAGAAGCCGATAGGTATTTCAAATATAGGTGTCGATAGGCATTTCAGATATGGTTGCAGATAGGCATTTCAAATATAGGTGCTGATAGGCATTTCAGATGTAGTTCCCGATAGGCATTTCAAAAATAGGTGCCGATAGGCATTTCAGATATAGGTGCCGATAGGCATTTTAGATATAGTTGCCGATTGGCATTTAAAAAATAGGTGCCGATAGGCATCTTAGATGTAGTTTCCGATAGGCATTTCAAAAATGGGTGCCGATAGGCATTTCAGATATAGGTGCCGATAGGCATATCAGATATAGTTGCCGATAGGCATTTAAAATATAGGTGCCGATAGGCATTTCAAATATAGGTGTCGATAGGCATTTCAGATATAAATGCCGAATGGCATTTCAGATATAGGTGCCGATAGGCATTTCTGATATGATTGCCGATAGGCATTTCAAATATAGGTGCTGATAGGCATTTCAGATGTAGTTTTCGATAGGCATTTCAAAAATAGGTGCCGATAGGCATTTCAGATATAGGTGCCGATAGGCACTTCAGATATAGTTGCCGATTGGCATTTTAAAAATAGGTGCCGCTAGGCATTTCAGATATAGAAGCCGATAGGCATTTCAAATATAGGTGCCGATAGGCATTCCAAATATGGTTGCCGATAGGCATTTCAAATATAGGTGCTGATAGGCATTTCAAAAATAGGTGCCGATAGGCATTTCAGATATAGGTGCCGATAGGCATTTCAGATATAGTTGCCGATTGGCATTTTAAAAATAGGTGCCGATAGGCATTTGAGATATAGAAGCCGATAGGCATTTCAAATATAGGTGCCGAGAGGCATTCCAGATATGGTTGCCGATAGGCATATCAAATATAGGTGCCGATAGGCATTTCAGATATAGAAGCCGATAGGCATTTCAAATATAGGTGCCGATAGGCATTTCAGATATGGTTGCCGATAGACATTTCAAATATAAGTGCTGATAGGCATTTCAGATATAGTTTCCGATAGGCATTTCAAAAATAGGTACCTATAGGCATTTCAGATATAGGTGCCGATAGGCATTTCAGATATAGTTGCCAATTGGCTTTTTTTAAAATAGGTGTCGATAGGCATTTCAGATATAGAAGCCGATAGGCATTTCAAATATAGGTGCCGATAGGCATTCCAGATATGGTTGCCGATAGGCATTTCAAATATAGGTGCTGATAGGCATTTCAGATGTAGTTTCCGATAGGCATTTCAAAAATAGGTGCCGATAGGCATTTCAGATATAGGTGCCGATAGGCATTTCAGATATAGTTGCCGATTGGCATTTTAAAAACAGTTGCCGATAAGCATTTCAGATATAGAAGCCGATAGGTATTTCAAATATAGGTGTCGATAGGCATTTCAGATATGGTTGCCTATAGGCATTTCAAATAAAGGAGCAGATAGGCATATCAGATGTAGTTTGCGAAAGACATTTCAAAAATAGGTGCCGATAGGCATTTCGGATATAGGTGCCGATAGGCATTTCAGATATAGTTGCCGATTAGCATTTTAAAAATAGGCGCCGATAGGCATTTCAGATATAGAAGCCGATAGGTATTTCAAATATAGGTGTCGATAGGCATTTCAGATATGGTTGCAGATAGGCATTTCAAATATAGGTGCTGATAGGCATTTCAGATGTAGTTCCCGATAGGCATTTCAAAAATAGGTGCCGATAGGCATTTCAGATATAGGTGCCGATAGGCATTTTAGATATAGTTGCCGATTGGCATTTAAAAAATAGGTGCCGATAGGCATCTTAGATGTAGTTTCCGATAGGCATTTCAAAAATAGGTGCCGATAGGCATTTCAGATATAGGTGCCGATAGGCATATCAGATATAGTTGCCGATAGGCATTTAAAATATAGGTGCCGATAGGCATTTCAAATATAGGTGTCGATAGGCATTTCAGATATAAATGCCGAACGGCATTTCAGATATAGGTGCCGATAGGCATTTCTGATATGATTGCCGATAGGCATTTCAAATATAGGTGCTGATAGGCATTTCAGATGTAGTTTTCGATAGGCATTTCAAAAATAGGTGCCGATAGGCATTTCAAATATAGGTGCCGATAGGCACTTCAGATATAGTTGCCGATTGGCATTTTAAAAATAGGTGCCGCTAGGCATTTCAGATATAGAAGCCGATAGGCATTTCAAATATAGGTGCCGATAGGCATTCCAAATATGGTTGCCGATAGGCATTTCAAATATAGGTGCTGATAGGCATTTCAAAAATAGGTGCCGATAGGCATTTCAGATATAGGTGCCGATAGGCATTTCAGATATAGTTGCCGATTGGCATTTTAAAAATAGGTGCCGATAGGCATTTGAGATATAGAAGCCGATAGGCATTTCAAATATAAGTGCCGAGAGGCATTCCAGATATGGTTGCCGATAGGCATATCAAATATAGGTGCTGATAGGCATTTCAGATGTAGTTTCCGATAGGCAATTCAAAAATAGGTGCCGATAGGCATTTCAGATATAAATGCCGATAGGCATTTCAGATATAGTTGCCGATAGCCATTTTAAAAATAGGTGCCGAGAGGCATTTCAGATATAGAAGCCGATAAACATTTCAAATATAGGTGCCGATAGGCATTCCAGATATGGTTGCCGATAGGCATTTCAAATATAGGTGCCGATAGGCATTCCAGATATGTTTGCCGATAGGCATTACAAATATAGGTGCTGATAGGCATTTCAGATGTAGTTTCCGATAGGCATTACAAAAATAGGTGCCGATAGGCATTTCAGATATAGGTGCCGATAGGCATTTTAGATATAGTTGCCGATAGCCATTTTAAAAATAGGTGCCGATAGGCATTTCAGATATAGAAGCCGATAGGCATTCCAAATATAGGTGCCGATAGGCATTCCAGATATGGTTGCCGATAGGCATTTCAAATATAGGTGCTGATAGGCATTTCAGATGTAGTTTCCGATAGGCATTTCAAAAATAGTTGCCGATAGGCATTTCAGCTATAGGTGCCGATAGGCATTTCAGATATAGATGCCGATTGGCATTTTATAAATAGGTGCCGATAGGCATTTCAGATATAGAAGCAGATAGGCATTTCAAATATAGGTGCCGATAAGCATTCCAGATATGGTTGCCGATAGGCATTTCAAATATGGGTGCTGATAGGCATTTCAGATGTAGTTTCCGATAGGCATTTCAAAAATAGGTGCCGATAGGCATTTCAGATATAGGTGAAGATAGGCATTTCAGATATAGTTGCCGATTGGCATTTTAAAAATAGGTGCCAATAGGCATTTCAGACATAGAAGCCGATAGGTATTTCAAATATAGGTGCCAATAGGCATTCCAGATATGGTTGCCAATAGGCATTTCAAATCTGTGCTGATAGGCATTTAAGATGTAGTTTCCGATAGGCATTTCAAAAATAGGTGCCGATAGGCATTTCAGATATAGGTGCCGATAGGCATTTCAGATATAGTTGCCAATTGGCATTTTAAAAATTGGTGCCGATAGGCATTCCAGATATAGAAGCCGATAGGCATTTCAAATATAGGTGCCGATAGGCATCCCAGATATGGTTGCCGATAGGCATTTCAAATATAGGTGCTGATAGGCATTTTAGATGTAGTTTCCGATAGGCATTTCAAAAATTGATGCCGATAGGTATTTCAGATATAGGTGCCGATAGGCATTTCAGATATAGTTGCCGATTGGCATTTTAATAATAGGTGCCGATAGGCATTTCAGATATAGAAGCCGATAGGTATTTCAAATATAGGTGTCGATAGGCATTTCAGATATGGTTGCCGATAGGCATTTCAAATATAGGTGCTGATAGGCATTTCAGATGTAGTTTCCGATAGGCATTTCAAAAATTGGTGCCGATTGGCATTTCAGATATAGGTGCCGATAGGCATTTCAGATATAGTTGCCGATTGGCATTTTAAAAATAGGTGCCAATAGGCATTTCAGATATAGAAGCCGATAGGTATTTCAAATATAGGTGTCGATAGGTATTTCAGATATGGTTGCCGATAGGCATTTCAAATATAGGTGCTGATAGGCAGTACAGATGTAGTTTCCGATACGCATTTCAAAAATAGGTGCCGATAGACATTTCAAATATAGGTGCCGATAGGCATTTCAGATATAGTTGCCGATTGGCATTTAAAAAATAGGTGCCGATAGGCATTTTAGATGTAGTTTCCGATAGGAATTTAAAAAATTGGTGCCGATAGGCATTTTAGATATAGGTGCCGATAGGCATATCAGATATAGTTGCCGATAGGCATTTAAAATATAGGTGCCGATAGGCATTTCAAATATAGGTGTCGATAGGCATTTCAGATATAAATTCCGAAAGGCATTTCAGATATAGGTGCCGATAGGCATTTTTGATGTGGTTGCCGATAGGCATTTCAAATATAGGTGCTGATAGGCATTTTAGATGTAGTTTTCGATTGGCATTTCAAAAATAGGTGCCGATAGGCTTTTCAGATAAGGGTGCCGATAGGCACTTCAGATATAGTTGCCGATTGGCATTTTAAAAATAGGTGCCAATAGGCATTTCAGATATAGAAGCCGATAGGCATTTCAAATATAGGTGCCGATAGGCATGACAGATATGCTTGCCGATAGTCATTTCAAATATAGGTGCTGATAGGCATTTCAGATGTAGTTTCCGATAGGCATTTTAAAAATAGGTGCCGATAGGCATTTTGATGTAGTTTCCGATAGGCATTTCAAAAATAGGTGCCGATAGGCATTTCAGATATAGGTGCCGATAGGCATTTCAGATATAGGTGCCGATAGGCATATCAGATATATGTCCGATAGGCATTTAAAATATAGGTGCCGATAGGCATTTCAAATATAGGTGCCGATAGGCATTTCAGATATAAATGCCGAAAGGCATTTCAGATATAGGTGCCGATAGGCATTTCTGATGTGGTTGCCGATAGGCATTTCAAATATAGGTGCTGATAGGCATTTCAGATGTAATTTTCGATAGGCATTTCAAAAATAGGTGCCGATAGGCATTTCAGATATAGGTGCCGATAGCACTTCAGATATAGTTGCCGATTGGCATTTTAAAAATAGGTGCCGATAGGCATTTCAGATATAGAAGCCGATAGGCATTTCAAATATAGGTGCCGATAGGCATGACAGATATGGTTGCCGATAGGCATTTCAAATATAGGTGCTGATAGGCATTTCAGATGTAGTTTCCGATAGGCATTTCAAAAATAGGTGCCGATAGGCATTTCAGATATAGGTGCCGATAGGCATTTCAGATATAGTTGCCGATTGGCATTTTAAAAATAGGTGCCGATAGGCATTTCAGATATAGAAGCCGATAGGCATTTCAAATATAGGTGCCGATAAGCATTCCAGATATGGTTGCCGATAGGCACTTCAAATATAGGTGCTGATAGGCATTTCAGATGTAGTTTCCGATAGGCATTTCAAAAATTGGTGCCGATAGGCATTTCAGATATAGGTGATGATAGGCATTTCAGATATAGAAGCCGATAGGCATTTCAGATATGGTTGCCGATAGGCATTTCAAATATAGGTGCTGATAGGCATTTCAGATGTAGTTTCCGATAGGCATTTCAAAAATAGGTGCCGATAGGCATTTCAGATATAGGTGCCGATAGGCATTTCAGATATAGTTGCCGATTGGCATTTTAAAAATAGGTGTCAATAGGCATTTCAGATATAGAAGCCGATAGGCTTTTCAAATATAGGTGCCGATAGGCATTCCAAATATGGTTGCCGATAGCCATTTAAAATATAGGTACTGATAGGCATTCCAGATGTAGTTTCCGATAGGCATTTCAGATATAGGTGCCGATAGGCATTTCAGATATGGTTGCCGATAGGCATTTCAAATATAGGTGCTGATAGGCATTTCAGATGTAGTTTCCGATAGGCATTTCAAAAATAGGTGCCGATATGCATTTCAGAAATAGGTGCTGATAGGCATTTCAGATATAGTTGCCGATTTTCATTTTAAAAATAGGTGCCGATAGGCATTTTAGATATAGAAGCCGATAGGCATTTCAAAAATAGGTGCCGATAGGCATTTCAGATATAGGTGCGGATAGGTATTTCAGATATAGTTGCCAATTGGCATTTTAAAAATAGGTGCCGATAGGCATTTCAGATATAGAAGCCGATAGGTATTTCAAATATAGGTGCCGATAGGCATTCCAAATATGGTTGCCGATAGGCATTTCAAATATAGGTGCTGATAGGCATTTTAGATGTAGTTTCCGATAGGCATTTCAAAAATTGATGCCGATAGGCATTTCAGATATAGGTGCCGATAGGCATTTCAGATATAGTTGCCGATTGGCATTTTAAAAATAGGTGCCGATAGGCATTTCAGATATAGAAACCGATAGGCATTTCAAATATAGGTGCCGATAGGCATCCTAGATATGGTTGCCGATAGGCATTTCAAATATAGGTGCTGATAGGCATTGCAGATGTAGTTTCCGATAGGCATTTCAAAAATTGGTGCCGATAGGCATTTCAGATATAGTTGCTGATTGGCATTTTAAAAATAGGTGCCGATAGGCATTTCAGATATAGAAGCCGATAGGTATTTCAAATATAGGTGTCGATAGGCATTTCAGATATGGTTGCCGATAGGCATTTCAAATATAGGTGCTGATAGGCATTTCAGATGTAGTTTCTGATAGGCATTTCAAAAATAGGTGCCGATAGGCATTATAGATATAGGTGCCGATAGGCATTTCAGATATAGTTGCCGATTGGCATTTTAAAAATAGGTGCCGATAGGCATTTAAGATGTAGTTTCCCATAGGCATTTCAAAATAGGTGCCGATAGGCATTTCAGATATAGGTGCCGATAGGCATATCAGATATAGTTGCCGATAGGCATTTAAAATATAGGTGCCGATAGGCATTTCAAATATAGGTGTCGATAGGCATTTCAGATATAAATGCAGAAAGGCATTTTAGATATAGGTGCCGATAGGCATTTCTGATGTGGTTGCCGATAGACATTTCAAATATAGGTGCTGATAGGCATTTCAGATGTAATTTTCGATAGGCATTTCAAAAATAGGTGCCGATAGGCATTTCAGATATAGGTGCCGATAGCACTTCAGATATAGTTGCCGATTGGCATTTTAAAAATAGGTGCCGATAGGCATTTCAGATATAGGTGCCGATAGGCATTTCAGATATAGTTGCCGATTGGCATTTTAAAATAGGTGCCGATAGGCATTTCAGATATAGAAGCCGATAGGTATTTCAAATATAGGTGTCGATAGGCATTTCAATATGGTTGCCGATAGGCATTTCAAATATTGGTGCTGATAGGCATTTCATATGTAGTTTCCGACAGGCATTTCAAAAATACGTGCCGATAGGCATTTCAGATATAGGTGCCGATAGGCATTACAGATATAGTTGCCGATTGTTATTTTAAAAATAGGTGCCGATAGGCATTTCAGATATAGAAGCCGATAGGCATTTTAAATATAGGTGCTGATAGGCATTCCAGATATGGTTGCCGATAGGCATTTCAAATATAGGTGCTGATAGGCATTTCAAATGTAGTTTCCGATAGGCATTTCAAAAATAGGTGCCGATAGGCATTTCAGAAATAGGTGCCAATAGGCATTTCAGATATAGTTGCCGATTGGCATTTTAAAAATAGGTGCCGATAGGCAATTCAGATATAGAAGCCGATAGGTATTTCAAATATAGGTTTCGATAGGCATTTCAGATATGTTTGCTGATAGGCATTTCAAATATAGGTGCTGATAGGCATTTCAGATATAGTTTCCCATAGGCATTTCAAAAATAGGTGCCGATAGGCATTTCAGATATAGGTGCCGATAGGCATTTCAGATATAGTTGCCGATTGGCATTTTAAAAATAGGTGCCGTTAGGCATTTTAGATGTAGTTTCCGATAGGCATTTCAAAAATAGGCGCCGACAGGCATTTCAGATATAGGTGCCGGTAGGCATATCAGATATAGTTGCCGATATTCATTTAAAATATAGGTGCCGATAGGCATTTCAAATATAGGTGTCGATACGCATTTCAGATATAAATGCCGAAAGGCATTTCAGATATAGGTACCGATAGGCATTTCTGATGTGGTTGCCGATAGGCATTTCAAATATATGTGCTGATAGGCATTTCAGATGTAGTTTTCGATAGGCATTTCAAAAATAGGTGCCGATGGGCATTTCAGATATATGTGCCGATAGGCACTTCAGATATAGAGGCAGATTGGTATTTTAAAAATAGGTGCCGATAGGCATTTTAGATATAGAAGCCGATAGGCATTTCAAATATAGGTGCCGATAGGCATTCCAGATATGGTTGCCGATTTGCATTTCAAATATAGGTGCTGATAGGCATTTCAGATGTAGTTTCCGATAGGCATTTCAAAAATAGGTGCCGATAGGCATTTCAGATATAGGTGCCGATAGGCATTTCAGATATAGTTGCCGATTGGCATTTTAAAAAAAGGTGCCGATAGGCATTTCAGATATAGAAGCCGATAGGCATTTCAAAAATAGGTGCCGATAGGCATTTCAGATATAGGTGCCGACAGGCATTACAGATATAGTTGCCGATTGGCATTTTAAAAATAGGTGCCGATAGGCATTTCAGATATAGAAGCCGATAGGCATTTCAAATATAGGTGCCGATAAGCATTCCAGATACGGTTGCCGATAGGCATTTCAAATATAGGTGCTGATAGGCATTTCAGATGTAGGTTCCGATAGGCATTTCAAAAATTGGTGCCGATGGGCATTTCAGATATAGGTGCCGATAGGCATTTCAGATATAGTTGCCGATTGGCATTTTAAAAATAGGAGCCGATAGGCATTTCAGATATAGAAGCCGATAGGTATTTCAAATATAGGTGTCGATAGGCATTTCATATATTGTTGCCGATACGCATTTCAAATATAGGTGCTGATAGGCATTTCAGATGTAGTTTCCGATAAGCATTTCAAAAATAGGTGCCGATAGGCATTTCAGATATAGGTGCCGATAGGCATTTCAGATATAGTTGCCGATTGGCATTTTAAAAATAGGTGTCGATAGGCATTTCAGATATAGAAGCCGATAGGCATTTCAAATATAGGTGCCGATTGGCATTCCAGATATGGTTGCTGATAGGCATTTCAAATATAGGTGCTGATAGGCATTTTAGATGTATTTTCCGATAGGCATTTCAAAAATTGGTGCCGATAGGCATTTCAGATATAGGTGCCGATAGGCATTTCAGATATAGTTACCGCTTGGCATTTTAAAAATATGTGCCGATAGGCATTTCAGATATAGAAGCCGATAGGTATATCAAATATAGGTGTCGATAGGCATTTCAGATATGGTTGCCGATAGGCATTTCAAATATAGGTGCTGATAGGCATTTCAGATGTAGTTTCCGATAGGCATTTCAAAAATAGGTGCCGATAGGCATTTCAGATATAGGTGCCGATAGGCATTTCAGATATAGTTGCCAATTGGCATTTTAAAAATAGGTGCCGATAGGCACTTCAGATATAGAAGCCGTTAGGCATTTTAAATATAGGTGCCGATAGGCATTCCAGATATGGTTGCCGATAGGCATTTCAAATATAGGTGCTGATAGGCATTTTAGATGTAGTTTCCGATAGGCATTTCAAAAATTGAAGCCGATAGGCATTTCAGATATAGGTGCCGATAGGCATTTCAGATATAGTTGCCGATTGGCATTTAAAAAACAGGTGCCGATAGGCATTTCAGATATAGAAGCCGATAGGTATTTCAAATATAGGTGCTGATAGGCATTTCAGATGTAGTTTCCGATAGGCATTTCAAAAATTTTTGCCGATTGGCATTTCAGATATAGGTGCCGATAGGCATTTCAGATATAGTTGCCGATTGGCATTTAAAAAACAGGTGCCGATAGGCATTTTAGATATAGAAGCCGATAGGCATTTCAAATATAGGTGCCGATAGGCATTCCAGATATGGTTGCCGATAGGCATTTCAAATATAGGTGCTGATAGGCATTTCAGATGTAGTTTCCGATAGGCATTTCAAAAATTGGTGCCGATTGGCATTTCAGATATAGGTGCCGATAGGCATTTCAGATATAGTTGCCGATTGGCATTTTAAAAATAAGTGCCGATAGGCATTTCAGATATAGAAGCCGATAGGTATTTCAAATATAGGTGTCGATTGGCATTTCAGATATGGTTGCCGATAGGCATTTCAAATATAGTTGCTGAAAGGCATTTCAGATGTAGTCTCCGATAGGCATTTCAAAAATTGGTGCCGATAGGCATTTCAGATATAGGTGCCGATAGGCATTTCAGATATAGTTGCCGATTGGCATTTAAAAAACAGGTGCCGATAGGCATTTCAGATATAGAAGCCGATAGGTATTTCAAATATAGGTGTCGATAGGCATTTCAGATATGGTTGCCGATAGGCATTTTAAATAAAGGAGCAGATAGGCATTTCAGATGTAGTTTCCGAAAGACATTTCAAAAATAGGTGCCGATAGGCATTTCAGATATAGGTACCGATAGGCATTAGAGATATAGTTGCCGATTGGCATTTTAAAAATAGGTGCCGATAGGTATTTCAGATATATAAGCCGATAGGCATTTCAAATATAGGTGCCGATAGGCATTTCAGATATAGGTGCCGATAGGCATTTCAGATATAGTTGCCAATTGGCATTTTAAAAATAGGTGTCGACAGGCATTTCAGATATAGAAGCCGATAGGCATTTCAAATATAGGTGCCGATAGGCATTCCAGATATTGTTGCCGATAGGCATTTCAAATATAGGTGCCAATAGGCATTCCAGATATGGTTGCCGATAGGCATTTCAAATCTGTGCTGATAGGCATTTAAGATGTAGTTTCCGATAGGCATTTCAAAAATAGGTGCCGATAGGCATTTCAGATATAAGTGCCGATTGGCATTTCAGATATAGTTGCCAATTGGCATTTTAAAAATAGGTGCCGATAGGCATTTCAGATATAGAAGCCGATAGGCATTTCAAATATAGGTGCCGATGGGCATCCCAGATATGGTTGCCGATAGGCATTTCAAATATAGGTGCTGATAGGCATTTTAGATGTAGTTTCCGATAGGCATTTCAAAAATTGATGTCGATAGGCATTTCAGATATAGGTGCCGATAGGCATTTCAGATATAGTTGCCGATTGGCATTTTAAAAATAGGTGCCGATAGGCATTTCAGATATAAAAGCCGATAGGTATTTCAAATATAGGTGTCGATAGGCATTTTCGATATGGTTGCCGATAGGCATATCAAATATAGGTGCTGATAGGCATTTTAGATGTAGTTTCCGATAGGCATTTCAAAAATAGGTGCCGATAGGCATTTCAGATATAGGTGCCGATAGGCATATCAGATATAGTTGCCGATAGGCATTTAAAATATAGGTGCCGATAGGCATTTCAAATATAGGTGTCGATAGGCATTTCAGATATAAATGCCGAAAGGCATTTCAGATATAGGTGCCGATAGACATTTCTCATGTGGTTGCCGATAGGCATTTCAAATATAGGTGCTGATAGGCATTTCAGATGTAGTTTTCGATAGGCATTTCAAAAATAGGTGCCGATAGGCTTTTCAGATAAGGGTGCCGATAGGCACTTCAGATATAGTTGCCGATTGGCATTTTAAAAATAGGTGCCGCTAGGCATTTCCGATATAGAAGCCGATAGGCATTTCAAATATAGGTGCCGATAGGCATTCCAAATATGGTTGCCGATAGGCATTTCAAATATAGGTGCTGATAGGCATTTCAGTTGTAGTTTCCGATAGGCATTTCAAAAATAGGTGCCGATAGGCATTTTAGATATAGGTGCCGATAGGCATTTCAGATATAGTTGCCGATTGGCATTTTAAAAATAGGTGCCGATAGGCATTTCAGATATAGAAGCCGATAGGCATTTCAAATATAGGTGCCGATAAGCATTCCAGATATGGTTGCCGATAGACATTTCAAATATAGGTGCTGATAGGCATTTCAGATATAGTTTCCGATAGGCATTTCAAAACTAGGTGCCGATAGGCATTTCAGATATAGGTGCCGATAGGCTTTTCAAATATAGTTGCCAATAGAAATTTTAAAAATAGGTGCCGATAGGCATTCCAGATATGGTTGCCGATAGGCATTTCAAATATAGGTGCTGATAGGCATTTCAGATGTAGTTTCCGATAGGCATTTTAAAAATAGGTGCCGAAAGGCATTTCAGATATAGAAGCCGATAGGCATTTCAAATATAGGTGCCGATAGGCATTCCAGATATGGTTGCCGATAGGTATTTCAAATATAGGTGCTGATAGGCATTTCAGATGTAGTTTCCGATAGGCATTTCAAAAATAGGTGCCGATAGGCATTTCAGATATAGGTGCCGATAGGCATTCCAGATATGGTTGCCGATAGGCATTTCAAATATAGGTGCTGATAGGCATTTCAGATGTAGTTTCCGATAGGCATTTCAAAAATAGGTGCCGATAGGCATTTCAGATATAGGTGCCGATAGGCATTCCAGATATGGTTGCCGATTGGCATTTCAAATATAGGTGCTGATAGGCATTTCAGATGTAGGTTCCTATAGGCATTTCAAAAATAGGTGGCGATAGGCATTTCAGATATAGAAGCCGAAGGCATTTCAAATATAGGTGCCAATTGGCATTCCAGATATGGTTGCCGATAGGCATTTCAAATATAGGTGCTGATAGGCATTTCAGATGTAGTTTCCGATAGGCATTTCAAAAATTGGTGCCGATAGGCATTTCAGATATAGGTGCCGATAGGCATTTCAGATATAGTTACCGATTGGCATTTTAAAAATAGGTGCCGATAGGCATTTCAGATATAGAAGCCGATAGGTATTTCAAATATAGGTGTCGATAGGCATTTCAGATATGGTTGACAATAGGCATTTCAAATATAGGTGCTGATAGGCATTTCAGATGTAGTTCCCGATAGGCATTTCAAAAATAGGTGCCGATAGGCATTTCAGATATAGGTGCCGATAGGCATTTTAGATATAGTTGCCGATTGGCATTTTAAAAATAGGTGCCGATAGGCATTTTAGATGTAGTTTCCGATAGGCATTTCAAAAATAGGTGCCGATAGGCATTTCAGATATAGGTGCCGATAGGCATATCAGATATAGTTGCCGATAGGCATTTAAAATATAGGTGCTGATAGGCATTTCAGATGTAGTTTCCGATAGGCATTTCAAAAATAGGTGCCGATAGGCATTTCAGATATGTTTGCCGATAGACATTTCAAATATAAGTGCTGATAGGCATTTCAGATATAGTTTCCGATAGGCATTTCAAAAATAGGTGCCGATAGGCATTTCAGATATAGTTGCCAATTAGCATTTTTTAAAATAGGTGTCGATAGGCATTTCAGATATAAATGCCGATAGGCATTTCAAATATAGGTGCCGATAGGCATTTCAGATATGGTTGCCGATAGGCATTTCAAATATAGGTGCTGATAGGCATTTCAGATGTAGTTTCCGATAGGCATTTCAAAAATAGGTGCCGATAGGCATTTCAGATATAGGTGCCGATAGGCATTTCAGATATAGTTGCCGATTGGCATTTTAAAAACAGGTGCCGATAGGCATTTCAGATATAGAAGCCGATAGGTATTTCAAATATAGGTGTCGATAGGCATTTCAAATATGGTTGCCTATAGGCATTTCAAATAAAGGAGCAGTTAGGCATATCAGATGTAGTTTGCGAAAGACATTTCAAAAATAGGTGCCGATAGGCATTTCAGATATAGGTGCCGATAGGCATTTCAGATATAGTTGCCGATTAGCATTTTAAAAATAGACGCCGATAGGCATTTCAGATATAGAAGCCGATAGGTATTTCAAATATAGGTGTCGATAGGCATTTCAGATATGGTTGCCGATAGGCATTTCAAATATAGGTGCTGATAGGCATTTCAGATGTAGTTCCCGATAGGCATTTCAAAAATAGGTGCCGATAGGCATTTCAGATATAGGTGCCGATAGGCATTTTAGATATAGTTGCCGATTGGCATTTTAAAAATAGGTGCCGATAGGCATTTTAGATGTAGTTTCCGATAGGCATTTCAAAAATAGGTGCCGATAGGCATTTCAGATATAGGTGCCGATAGGCATATCAGATATAGTTGCCGATAGGCATTTAAAATATAGGTGCCGATAGGCATTTCAAATATAGGTGTCGATAGGCATTTCAGATATAAATGCCGAATGGCATTTCAGATATAGGTGCCGATAGGCATTTCTGATGTGATTGCCGATAGGCATTTCAAATATAGGTGCTGATAGGCATTTCAGATGTAGTTTTCGATAGGCATTTCAAAAATAGGTGCCGATAGGCATTTCAGATATAGGTGCCGATAGTCACTTCAGATATAGTTGCCGATTGGCATTTTAAACATAGGTGCCGCTAGGCATTTCAGATATAGAAGCCGATAGGCATTTCAAATATAGGTGCCGATAGGCATTCCAAATATGGTTGCCGATAGGCATTTCAAATATAGGTGCTGATAGGCATTTCAAAAATAGGTGCCGATAGGCATTTCAGATATAGGTGATGATAGGCATTTCAGATATATTTGCCGATTAGCATTTTAAAAATAGGTGCCGATAGGCATTTGAGATATAGAAGCCGATAGGCATTTCAAATATAGGTGTCGAGAGGCATTCCAGATATGGTTGCCGATAGGCATATCAAATATAGGTGCTGATAGGCATTTCAGATGTAGTTTCCGATAGGCATTTCAAAAATAGGTGCCGATAGGCATTTCAGATATAAATGCCGATAGGCATTTCAGATATAGTTGCCGATAGCCATTTTAAAAATAGGTGCCGAGAGGCATTTCAGATATAGAAGCCGATAGGCATTTCAAATATAGGTGCCGATAGGCATTCCAGATATGGTTGCCGATAGGCATTTCAAATATAGGTGCCGATAGGCATTTCAGATATGTTTGCCGATAGGCATTTCAAATATAGGTGCTGATAGGCATTTCAGATGTAGTTTCCGATAGGCATTTCAAAAATAGGTGCCGATAGGCATTTCAGATATAGGTGCCGATAGGCATTATAGATATAGTTGCCGATAGCCATTTTAAAAATAGGTGCCGATAGGCATTTCAGATATAGAAGCCGATAGGCATTTCAAATATAGGTGCCGATAGGCATTTCAGATATGGTTGCCGATAGGCATTTCAAATATAGGTGCTGATAGGCATTTCAGATGTAGTTTCTGAATGCATTTCAAAAATAGGTGCCGATAGGCATTTTAGATAAAGGTGCCGATAGGCATTTCAGATATAGATGCCGATAGGCATTTTATAATTAGGTGCCGATAGGCATTTCAGATATAGAAGCAGATAGGCATTTCAAATATAGGTGCCGATAAGCATTCCAGATATGGTTGCCGAAAGGCATTTCAAATATAGGTGCTGATAGGCATTTCAGATGTAGTTTCCGATAGGCATTTCAAAAATTGGTGCCGATAGGCATTTCAGATATAGGTGCCGATAGGCATTTCAGATATAGTTGCCGTTTGGCATTTTAAAAATAGGTGTTGATAGGCATTTCAGATATAGAAGCCGATAGGTATTTCAAATATAGGTGTCGAAAGGCATTTCAGATATGGTTGCCGATAGGCATTTTAAATATAGGTGCTGATAGGCATTTCAGATGTAGTTTCCGATAGCCATTTCAAAAATAGGTGCCTATAGGCATTTCAAAGATAGGTGCCGATAGGCATTTCAGATATAGTTGCCGATTGGCATTTTAATAATAGGTGTCGATAGGCATTTCAGATATAGAAGCCGATAGGCATTTCAAATATAGGTGCCGATAGGCATTCCAGATATGGTTGCCGATAGGCATTTCAAAACTGTGCTGATAGGCATTTAAGATGTAGTTTCCGATAGGCATTTCAAAAATAGGTGCCGATAGGCATTTCAGATATAGGTGCCGATAGGCATTTCAGATATAGTTGCCAATTGGCATTTTAAAAATAGGTGCCGATAGGCATTTCAGATATAGAAGCCGATAGGCATTTCAAATATATAGGTGCCGATAGGCATATCAGATATGGTTGCCGATAGGCATTTCAAATATAGGTGCTGATAGGCATTTCAGATGTAGTTTCCGATAGGCATTTCAAAAATTGGTGCCGATTGGCATTTCAGATATAGGTGCCGATAGGCATTTCAGATATAGTTGCCGATTGGCATTTTAAAAATAGGTGCCAATAGGCATTTCAGATATAGAAGCCGATAGGTATTTCAAATATAGGTGTCGATAGGTATTTCAGATATGGTTGCCGATAGGCATTTCAAATATAGGTGCTGATAGGCAGTACAGATGTAGTTTCCGATAGGCATTTCAAAAATAGGTGCCGATAGACATTTCAGATATAGGTGCCGATAGGCATTTCAGATATAGTTGCCGATTGGCATTTTAAAAATAGGTGCCGATAGGCATTTTAGATGTAGTTTCCGATAGGCATTTCAAAAATAGGTGCCGATAGGCATATTAGATATAGGTGCCGATAGGCATATCAGATATAGTTGCCGATAGGCATTTTAAAATATAGGTGCCGATAGGCATTTCAAATATAGGTGTCGATAGGCATTTCAGATATAAATGCCGAAAGGCATTTCAGATATAGGTGCCGATAGGCATTTCTGATGTGGTTGCCGATAGGCATTTCAAATATAGGTGCTGATAGGCATTTCAGATTTAGTTTTCGATAGGCATTTCAAAAATAGGTGCCGATAGGCTTTTCAGATAAGGGTGCCGATAGGCACTTCAGATATAGTTGCCGATTGGCATTTTAAAAATAGGTGCCGATAGGCATTTCAGATATAGAAGCCGATAGGCATTTCAAATATAGGTGCCCATAGGCATGACAGATATGGTTGCCGATAGTCATTTCAAATATAGGTGCTGATAGGCATTTCAGATGTAGTTTCCGATAGGCATTTTAAAAATAGGCGCCGATAGGCATTTTGATGTAGTTTCCGATAGGCATTTCAAAAATAGGTGCCGATAGGCATTTCAGATATAGGTGCCGATAGGCATTTAAGATATAGGTACCGATAGGCATATCAGATATATGTCCGATAGGCATTTAAAATATAGGTGCCGATAGGCATTTCAAATATAGGTGCCGATAGGCATTTCAGATATAAATGCCGAAAGGCATTTCAGATATAGGTGCCGATAGGCATTTCCGATGTGGTTGCCGATAGGCATTTCAGATATAGTGTCCGATTGGCATTTTAAAAATAAGTGCCGATAGGCATTTCAGATATAGAAGCCGATAGGTATTTCAAATATAGGTGTCGATTGGCATTTCAGATATGGTTGCCGATAGGCATTTCAAATATAGTTGCTGATAGGCATTTCAGATGTAGTTTCCGATAGGCATTTTAAAAATAGGTGCCGAAAGGCATTTCAGATATAGAAGCCGATAGGCATTTCAAATATAGGTGCCGATAGGCATTCCAGATATGGTTGCCGATAGGCATTTCAAATATAGGTGCTGATAGGCATTTCAGATGTAGTTTCCGATAGGCATTTTAAAAATAGGTGCCGAAAGGCATTTCAGATATAGAAGCCGATAGGCATTTCAAATATAGGTGCCGATAGGCATTCCATATATGGTTGCCGATAGGTATTTCAAATATAGGTGCTGATAGGCATTTCAGATGTAGTTTCCGATAGGCATTTCAAAAATTAGTGCCGATAGGCATTTCAGATATAGGTGCCGATAGGCATTCCAGATATGGTTGCCGATAGGCATTTCAAATATAGGTGCTGATAGGCATTTCAGATGTAGTTTCCGATAGGCATTTCAAAAATAGGTGCCAATAAGCATTTCAGATATAGGTCCCGATAGGCATTCCAGATATGGTTGCCGATTGGCATTTCAAATATAGGTGCTGATAGGCATTTCAGATGTAGGTTCCGATAGGCATTTCAAAAATAGGTGCCGATAGGCATTTCAGATATAGAAGCCGATAGGCATTTCAAATATAGGTGCCAATTGGCATTCCAGATATGGTTGCCGATAGGCATTTCAAATATAGGTGCTGATAGGCATTTCAGATGTAGTTTCCGATAGGCATTTCAAAAATTAGTGCCGATAGGCATTTCAGATATAGGTGCCGATAGGCATTTCAGATATAGAGACCGATTGGCATTTTAAAAATAGGTGCCGATAGGCATTTCAGATATAGAAGCCGATAGGTATTTCAAATATAGGTGTCGATAGGCATTTCAGATATGGTTGACGATAGGCATTTTAAATATAGGTGCTGATAGGCATTTCAGATGTAGTTTCCGATAGGCATTTCAAAAATAGGAGCCGATAGGCATTTCAGATATAGGTGCCGATAGGCATTTCAGATATAGTTGCCGATTGGCATTTTAAAAATAGGTGCCGATAGGCATTTCAGATATAGAAGCCGATAGGCACTTCAAATATAGGTGCCGATAGGCATTTCAGATATGGTTGCCGATAGACATTTCAAATATAAGTGCTGATAGGCATTTCAGATATAGTTTCCGATAGGCATTTCAAAAATAGGTACCTATAGGCATTTCAGATATAGGTGCCGATAGGCATTTCAGATATAGTTGCCAATTAGCATTTTTTAAAATAGGTGTCGATAGGCATTTCAGATATAAATGCCGATAGGCATTTCAAATATAGGTGCCGATAGGCATTCCAGATATGGTTGCCGATAGGCATTTCAAATATAGGTGCTGATAGGCATTTCAGATGTAGTTTCCGATAGGCATTTCAAAAATAGGTGCCGATAGGCATTTCAGATATAGGTGCCGATAGGCATTTCAGATATAGTTGCCGATTGGCATTTTAAAAACAGGTGCCGATAGGCATTTCAGATATAGAAGCCGATAGGTATTTCAAATATAGGTGTCGATAGGCATTTCAGATATGGTTGCCTATAGGCATTTCAAATAAAGGAGCAGTTAGGCATATCAGATGTAGTTTGCGAAAGACATTTCAAAAATAGGTGCCGATAGGCATTTCAGATATAGGTGCCGATAGGCATTTCAGATATAGTTGCCGATTAGCATTTTAAAAATAGACGCCGATAGGCATTTCAGATATAGAAGCCGATAGGTATTTCAAATATAGGTGTCGATAGGCATTTCAGATATGGTTGCCGATAGGCATTTCAAATATAGGTGCTGATAGGCATTTCAGATGTAGTTCCCGATAGGCATTTCAAAAATAGGTGCCGATAGGCATTTCAGATATAGGTGCCGATAGGCATTTTAGATATAGTTGCCGATTGGCATTTTAAAAATAGGTGCCGATAGGCATTTTAGATGTAGTTTCCGATAGGCATTTCAAAAATAGGTGCCGATAGGCATTTCAGATATAGGTGCCGATAGGCATATCAGATATAGTTGCCGATAGGCATTTAAAATATAGGTGCCGATAGGCATTTCAAATATAGGTGTCGATAGGCATTTCAGATATAAATGCCGAATGGCATTTCAGATATAGGTGCCGATAGGCATTTCTGATGTGATTGCCGATAGGCATTTCAAATATAGGTGCTGATAGGCATTTCAGATGTAGTTTTCGATAGGCATTTCAAAAATAGGTGCCGATAGGCATTTCAGATATAGGTGCCGATAGGCACTTCAGATATAGTTGCCGATTGGCATTTTAAAAATAGGTGCCGCTAGGCATTTCAGATATAGAAGCCGATAGGCATTTCAAATATAGGTGCCGATAGGCATTCCAAATATGGTTGCCGATAGGCATTTCAAATATAGGTGCTGATAGGCATTTCAAAAATAGGTGCCGATAGGCATTTCAGATATAGGTGCCGATAGGCATTTCAGATATAGTTGCCGATTAGCATTTTAAAAATTGGTGCCGATAGGCATATGAGATATAGAAGCCGATAGGCATTTCAAATATATAGGTGCCGATAGGCATTCCAGATATGGTTGCCGATAGGCATATCAAATATAGGTGCTGATAGGCATTTCAGATGTAGTTTCCGATAGGCATTTCAAAAATAGGTGCCGATAGGCATTTCAGATATAAATGCCGATAGGCATTTCAGATATAGTTGCCGATAGCCATTTTAAAAATAGGTGCCAATAGGCATTTCAGATATAGAAGCCGATAGGTATTTCAAATATAGGTGTCGATAGGTATTTCAGATATGGTTGCCGATAGGCATTTCAAATATAGGTGCTGATATACAGTACAGATGTAGTTTCCGATAGGCATTTCAAAAATAGGTGCCGATAGACATTTCAGATATAAATGCCGATAGGCATTTCAGATATAGTTGCCGATAGCCATTTTAAAAATAGGTGCCAATAGGCATTTCAGATATGGTTGCCGATTGGCATTTTAAAAATAGGTGCCGATAGGCAATTCAAATATAGAAGCCGATAGGTATTTCAAATATAGGTGTCGATAGGCATTTCAGATATGTTTGCTGATAGGCATTTCAAATATAGGTGCTGATAGGCATTTCAGATGTAGTTTCCCATAGGCATTTCAAAAATAGGTGCCGATTGGCATTTCAGATATAGGTGCCGATAGGCATTTCAGATATAGTTGCCGATTGGCATTTTAAAATTAGGTGCCGTTAGGCATTTTAGATGTAGTTTCCGATAGGCATTTCAAAAATAGGTGCCGACAGGCATTTCAGATATAGGTGCCGGTAGGCATATCAGATATAGTTGCCGATATTCATTTAAAATATAGGTGCCGATAGGCATTTCAAATATAGGTGTCGATACGCATTTCAGATATAAATGCCGAAAGGCATTTCAGATATAGGTACCGATAGGCATTTCTGATGTGGTTGCCGATAGGCATTTCAAATATATGTGCTGATAGGCATTTCAGATGTAGTTTTCGATAGGCATTTCAAAAATAGGTGCCGATAGGCATTTCAGATATATGTGCCGATAGGCACTTCAGATATAGTTGCAGATTGGTATTTTAAAAATAGGTGCCGATAGGCATTTTAGATATAGAAGCCGATAGGCATTTCAAATATAGGTGCCGATAGGCATTCCAGATATGGTTGCCGATTTGCATTTCAAATATAGGTGCTGATAGGCATTTCAGATGTAGTTTCCGATAGGCATTTCAAAAATAGGTGCCGATAGGCATTTCAGATATAGGTGCCGATAGGCATTTCAGATATAGTTGCCGATTGGCATTTTAAAAAAAGGTGCCGATAGGCATTTCAGATATAGAAGCCGATAGGCATTTCAAAAATAGGTGCCGATAGGCATTTCAGATATGGTTGCCGATTGGCATTTAAAAAACAGGTGCCGATAGGCATTTCAGATATAGAAGCCGATAGGTATTTCAAATATAGGTGCTGATAGGCATTTCAGATGTAGTTTCCGATAGGCATTTCAAAAATTTTTGCCGATTGGCATTTCAGATATAGGTGCCGGTAGGCATTTCAGATATAGTTGCCGATTGGCATTTAAAAAACAGGTGCCGATAGGCATTTTAGATATAGAAGCCGATAGGCATTTCAAATATAGGTGCCGATAGGCATTCCAGATATGGTTGCCGATAGGCATTTCAAATATAGGTGCTGATAGGCATTTCAGATGTAGTTTCCGATAGGCATTTCAAAAATTGGTGCCGATTGGCATTTCAGATATAGGTGCCGATAGGCATTTCAGATATAGTTGCCGATTGGCATTTTAAAAATAAGTGCCGATAGGCATTTCAGATATAGAAGCCGATAGGTATTTCAAATATAGGTGTCGATAGGCATTTCAGATATGGTTGCCGATAGGCATTTTAAATAAAGGAGCAGATAGGCATTTCAGATGTAGTTTCCGAAAGACATTTCAAAAATAGGTGCCGATAGGCATTTCAGATATAGGTACCGATAGGCATTTCAGATATAGTTGCCGATTGGCATTTTAAAAATAGGTGCCGATAGGTATTTCAGATATATAAGCCGATAGGCATTTCAAATATAGGTGCCGATAGGCATTTCAGATATAGGTGCCGATATGCATTTCAGATATAGTTGCCAATTGGCATTTTAAAAATAGGTGTCGATAGGCATTTCAGATATAGAAGCCGATAGGCATTTCAAATATAGGTGCCGATAGGCATTCCAGATATGGTTGCCGATAGGCATTTCAAATATAGGTGCTGATAGGCATTTCAGATGTAGTTTCCGATAGGCATTTCAAAAATTGGTGCCGATTGGCATTTCAGATATAGGTGCCGATAGGCATTTCAGATATAGTTGCCAATTGGCATTTTAAAAATAGGTGTCGATAGGCATTTTAGATATAGAAGCCGATAGGCATTTCAAATATAGGTGCCGATAGGCATTCCAGATATGGTTGCCGATAGGCATTTCAAATATAGGTGCTGATAGGCGTTTCAGATGTAGTTTCCGATAGGCATTTCAAAAATTGGTGCCGACTGTCATTTCAGATATAGGTGCCGATAGGCATTTCAGATATAGTGTCCGATTGGCATTTTAAAAATAAGTGCCGATAGGCATTTCAGATATAGAAGCCGATAGGTATTTCAAATATAGGTGTCGATTGGCATTTCAGATATGGTTGCCGATAGGCATTTCAAATATAGTTGCTGATAGGCATTTCAGATGTAGTTTCCGATAGGCATTTTAAAAATAGGTGCCGAAAGGCATTTCAGATATAGAAGCCGATAGGCATTTCAAATATAGGTGCCGATAGGCATTCCAGATATGGTTGCCGATAGGCATTTCAAATATAGGTGCTGATAGGCATTTCAGATGTAGTTTCCGATAGGCATTTTAAAAATAGGTGCCGAAAGGCATTTCAGATATAGAAGCCGATAGGCATTTCAAATATAGATGCCGATAGGCATTCCAGATATGGTTGCCGATAGGTATTTCAAATATAGGTGCTGATAGGCATTTCAGATGTAGTTTCCGATAGGCATTTCAAAAATAGGTGCTGATAGGCATTTCAGATATAGGTGCCGATAGGCATTCCAGATATGGTTGCCGATAGGCATTTCAAATATAGGTGCTGATAGGCATTTCAGATGTAGTTTCCGATAGGCATTTCAAAAATAGGTGCCGATAGGCATTTCAGATATAGGTGCCGATAGGCATTCCAGATATGGTTGCCGATTGGCATTTCAAATATAGGTGCTGATAGGCATTTCAGATGTAGGTTCCGATAGGCATCTCAAAAATAGGTGCCGATAGGCATTTCAGATATAGAAGCCGATAGGTATTTTAAATATAGGTGTCGATAGGCATTTCAGATATGGTTGACGATAGGCATTTCAAATATAGGTGCTGATAGGCATTTCAGATGTAGTTTCCGATAGGCATTTCAAAAATAGGTGCCGATAGGCATTTCAGATATAGGTGCCGATAGGCATTTCAGATATTGTTGCCGATTGGCATTTTAAAAATATGTGCCGATAGGCATTTCAGATATAGAAGCCGATAGGCATTTGAAATATAGGTGCCAATTGGCATTCCATATATGGTTGCCGATAGGCATTTCAAATATAGGAGCAGATAGGCATTTCAGATGTAGTTTCCGAAAGACATTTCAAAAATAGGTGCCGATAGGCATTTCAGATATAGGTGCCGATAGGCATTTCAGATATAGTTGCCGATTGGCATTTTAAAAATAGGTGCCGAAAGGCATTTCAGATATAGAAGCCGATAGGCATTTCAAATATAGGTGCCGATAGGCATTCCAGATATAGTTGCCGATAGGCATTTCAAATATAGGTGCTGATAGGCATTTCAGATGTAGTTTCCGATAGGCATTTTAAAAATAGGTGCCGAAAGGCATTTCAGATATAGAAGCCGATAGGCATTTCAAATATAGGTGCCGATAGGCATTCCAGATATGGTTGCCGATAGGTATTTCAAATATAGGTGCTGATAGGCATTTCAGATGTAGTTTCCGATAGGCATTTCAAAAATAGGTGCCGATAGGCATTTCAGATATAGGTGCCGATAGGCATTCCAGATATGGTTGCCGATAGGCATTTCAAATATAGGTGCTGATAGGCATTTCAGATGTAGTTTCCGATAGGCATCTCAAAAATAGGTGCCGATAAGCATTTCAGATATAGGTGCCGATAGGCATTCCAGATATGGTTGCCGATTGGCATTTCAAATATAGGTGCTGATAGGCATTTCAGATGTAGGTTCCGATAGGCATTTCAAAAATAGGTGCCGATAGGCATTTCAGATATAGAAGCCGATAGGCATTTCAAATATAGGTGCCAATTGGCATTCCAGATATGGTTGCCGATAGGCATTTCAAATATAGGTGCTGATAGGCATTTCGGATGTAGTTTCCGATAGGCATTTCAAAAATTAGTGCCGATAGGCATTTCAGATATAGGTGCCGATAGGCATTTCAGATATAGAGACCGATTGGCATTTTAAAAATAGGTGCCGATAGGCATTTCAGATATAGAAGCCGATAGGCACTTCAAATATAGGTGCCGATAGGCATTTCAGATATGGTTGCCGATAGACATTTCAAATATAAGTGCTGATAGGCATTTCAGATATAGTTTCCGATAGGCATTTCAAAAATAGGTGCCGATAGGCATTTCAGATATAGGTGCCGATAGGCATTTCAGATATATTTGCCAATTAGCATTTTTTAAAATAGGTGTCGATAGGCATTTCAGATATAAATGCCGATAGGCATTTCAAATATAGGTGCCGATAGGCATTCCAGATATGGTTGCCGATAGGCATTTCAAATATAGGTGCTGATAGGCATTTCAGATGTAGTTTCCGATAGGCATTTCAAAAATAGGTGCCGATAGGCATTTCAGATATAGGTGCCGATAGGCATTTCAGATATAGTTGCCGATTGGCATTTTAAAAACAGGTGCCGATAGGCAGTTCAGATATAGAAGCCGATAGGTATTTCAAATATAGGTGTCGATAGGCATTTCAGATATGGTTGCCAATAGGCATTTCAAATAAAGGAGCAGTTAGGCATATCAGATGTAGTTTGCGAAAGACATTTCAAAAATAGGTGCCGATAGGCATTTCAGATATAGGTGCCGATAGGCATTTCAGATATAGTTGCCGATTAGCATTTTAAAAATAGACGCCGATAGGCATTTCAGATATAGGTGCCGATAGGCATTTTAGATATAGTTGCCGATTGGCATTTTAAAAATAGGTGCCGATAGGCATTTTAGATGTAGTTTCCGATAGGCATTTCAAAAATAGGTGCCGATAGGCATTTCAGATATAGGTGCCGATAGGCATATCAGATATAGTTGCCGATAGGCATTTAAAATATAGGTGCCGATAGGCATTTCAAATATAGGTGTCGATAGGCATTTCAGATATAAATGCCGAATGGCATTTCAGATATAGGTGCCGATAGGCATTTCTGATGTGATTGCCGATAGGCATTTCAAATATAGGTGCTGATAGGCATTTCAGATGTAGTTTTCGATAGGCATTTCAAAAATAGGTGCCGATAGGCATTTCAGATATAGGTGCCGATAGGCACTTCAGATATAGTTGCCGATTGGCATTTTAAAAATAGGTGCCGCTAGGCATTTCAGATATAGAAGCCGATAGGCATTTCAAATATAGGTGCCGATAGGCATTCCAAATATGGTTGCCGATAGGCATTTCAAATATAGGTGCTGATAGGCATTTCAAAAATAGGTGCCGATAGGCATTTCAGATATAGGTGCCGATAGGCATTTCAGATATAGTTGCCGATTGGCATTTTAAAAATAGGTGCCGATAGGCATTTGAGATATAGAAGCCGATAGGCATTTCAAATATAGGTGCCGAGAGGCATTCCAGATATAGTTGCCGATAGGCATATCAAATATAGGTGCTGATAGGCATTTCAGATGTAGTTTCCGATAGGCATTTCAAAAATAGGTGCCGATAGGCATTTCAGATATAAATGCCGATAGGCATTTCAGATATAGTTGCCGATAGCCATTTTAAAAATAGGTGCCGAGAGGCATTTCAGATATAGAAGCCGATAGGCATTTCAAATATAGGTGCCGATAGGCATTCCAGATATGGTTGCCGATAGGCATTTCAAATATAGGTGCCGATAGGCATTCCAGATATGTTTGCCGATAGGCATTTCAAATATAGGTGCTGATAGGCATTTCAGATGTAGTTTCCGATAGGCATTTCAAAAAGAGGTGCCGATAGGCATTTCAGATATAAGTGCCGATAGGCATTTTAGATATAGTTGCCGATAGCCATTTTAAAAATAGGTGCCGATAGGCATTTCAGATATAGAAGCCGATAGGTATATCAAATATAGGTGTCGATAGGCATTTCAGATATGGTTGACGATAGGCATTTCAAATATAGGTGCTGATATGCATTTCAGATGTAGTTTCCGATAGGCATTACAAAAATAGGTGCCGATAGGCATTTCAGATATAGGTGCCTATAAGCATTTCAGATATAGTTGCCGATTGGCATTTTAAAAATAGTTGTTGATAGGCATTTCAGATATAGAAGCCGATAGGTATTTCAAATATAGGTGTCGATAGGCATTTCAGATATGGTTGCCGATAGGCATTTCAAATATAGGTGCTGATAGGCATTTTAGATGTAGTTTCCGATAGGCATTTCAAAAATTGAAGCCGATAGGCATTTCAGATATAGGTGCCGATAGGCATTTCAGATATAGTTGCCGATTGGCATTTAAAAAACAGGTGCCAATAGGCATTTCAGATATAGAAGCCGATAGGTATTTCAAATATAGGTGCTGATAGGCATTTCAGATGTAGTTTCCGATAGGCATTTCAAAAATTTTTGCCGATTGGCATTTCAGATATAGGTGCCGATAAGCATTTCAGATATAGTTGCCGATTGGCATTTAAAAAACAGGTGCCGATAGGCATTTTAGATATAGAAGCCGATAGGCATTTCAAATATAGGTGCCGATAGGCATTCCAGATATGGTTGCCGATAGGCATTTCAAATATAGGTGCTGATAGGCATTTCAGATGTAGTTTCCGATAGGCATTTCAAAAATTGGTGCCGATTGGCATTTCAGATATAGGTGCCGATAGGCATTTCAGATATAGTTGCCGATTGGCATTTTAAAAATAAGTGCCGATAGGCATTTCAGATATAGAAGCCGATAGGTATTTCAAATATAGGTGTCGATTGGCATTTCAGATATAGTTGCCGATAGGCATTTCAAATATAGTTGCTGATAGGCATTTCAGATGTAGTTTCCGATAGGCATTTCAAAAATTGGTGCCGATAGGCATTTCAGATATAGGTGCCGATAGGCATTTCAGATATAGTTGCCGATTGGCATTTAAAAAACAGGTGCCGATAGGCATTTCAGATATAGAAGCCGATAGGTATTTCAAATATAGGTGTAGATAGGCATTTCAGATATGGTTGCCGATAGGAATTTTAAATAAAGGAGCAGATAGGCATTTCAGATGTACTTTCCGAAAGACATTTCAAAAATAGGTGCCGATAGGCATTTCAGATATAGGTACCGATAGGCATTTCAGATATAGTTGCCGATTGGCATTTTAAAAATAGGTGCCGATAGGTATTTTAGATATATAAGCCGATAGGCATTTCAAATATAGGTGCCGATAGGCATTTCAGATATAGGTGCCGATAGGCATTTCAGATATAGTTGCCGATTGGCATTTTAAAAATAGGTGTCGATAGGCATTTTAGATATAGAAGCCGATAGGCATTTCAAATATAGGTGCCGATAGGCATTCCAGATATGGTTGCCGATAGGCATTTCAAATATAGGTGCTGATAGGCGTTTCAGATGTAGTTTCCGATAGGCATTTCAAAAATTGGTGCCGATTGGCATTTCAGATATAGGTGCCGATAGGCATTTCAGATATAGTGTCCGATTGGCATTTTAAAAATAAGTGCCGATAGGCATTTCAGATATAGAAGCCGATAGGTATTTCAAATATAGGTGTCGATTGGCATTTCAGATATGGTTGCCGATAGGCATTTCAAATATAGTTGCTGATAGGCATTTCAGATGTAGTTTCCGATAGGCATTTTAAAAATAGGTGCCGAAAGGCATTTCAGATATAGAAGCCGATAGGCATTTCAAATATAGGTGCCGATAGGCATTCCAGATATGGTTGCCGATAGGCATTTCAAATATAGGTGCTGATAGGCATTTCAGATGTAGTTTCCGATAGGCATTTTAAAAATAGGTGCCGAAAGGCATTTCAGATATAGAAGCCGATAGGCATTTCAAATATAGGTGCCGATAGGCATTCCAGATATGGTTGCCGATAGGTATTTCAAATATAGGTGCTGATAGGCATTTCAGATGTAGTTTCCGATAGGCATTTCAAAAATAGGTGCCGATAGGCATTTCAGATATAGGTGCCGATAGGCATTCCAGATATGGTTGCCGATAGGCATTTCAAATATAGGTGCTGATAGGCATTTCAGATGTAGTTTCCGATAGGCATTTCAAAAATAGGTGCCGATAAGCATTTCAGATATAGGTGGCGATAGGCATTCCAGATATGGTTGCCGATTGGCATTTCAAATATAGGTGCTGATAGGCATTTCAGATGTAGGTTCCGATAGGCATTTCAAAAATAGGTGCCGATAGGCATTTCAGATATAGAAGCCGATAGGCATTTCAAATATAGGTGCCAATTGGCATTCCAGATATGGTTGCCGATAGGCATTTCAAATATAGGTGCTGATAGGCATTTCAGATGTAGTTTCCGATAGGCATTTCAAAAATTAGTGCCGATAGGCATTTCAGATATAGAGACCGATTGGCATTTTAAAAATAGTTGCCGATAGGCATTTCAGATATAGAAGCCGATAGGTATTTCAAATATAGGTGTCGATAGGCATTTCAAATATGGTTGCCGATAGGCATTTCAAATATAGGTGCTGATAGGCATTTCAGATGTAGTTCCCGATAGGCATTTCAAAAATAGGTGCCGATAGGCATTTCAGATATAGGTGCCGATAGGCATTTTAGATATAGTTGCCGATTGGCATTTTAAAAATAGGTGCCGATAGGCATTTTAGATGTAGTTTCCGATAGGCATTTCAAAAATAGGTGCCGATAGGCTTTTCAGATATAGGTGCCGATAGGCATATCAGATATAGTTGCCGATAGGCATTTAAAATATAGGTGCTGATAGGCATTTCAGATGTAGTTTCCGATAGGCATTTCAAAAATAGGTGCCGATAGGCATTTCAGATATGGTTGCCGATAGACATTTCAAATATAAGTGCTGATAGGCATTTCAGATATAGTTTCCGATAGGCATTTCAAAAATAGGTGCCGATAGGCATTTCAGATATAGGTGCCGATAGGCATTTCAGATATAGTTGCCAATTAGCATTTTTTAAAATAGGTGTCGATAGGCATTTCAGATATAAATGCCGATAGGCATTTCAAATATAGGTGCCGATAGGCATTTCAGATATGGTTGCCGATAGGCATTTCAAATATAGGTGCTGATAGGCATTTCAGATGTAGTTTCCGATAGGCATTTCAAAAATAGGTGCCGATAGGCATTTCAGATATAGGTGCCGATAGGCATTTCAGATATAGTTGCCGATTGGCATTTTAAAAACAGGTGCCGATAGGCATTTCAGGTATAGAAGCCGATAGGTATTTCAAATATAGGTGTCGATAGGCATTTCAAATATGGTTGCCTATAGGCATTTCAAATAAAGGAGCAGTTAGGCATATCAGATGTAGTTTGCGAAAGACATTTCAAAAATAGGTGCCGATAGGCATTTCAGATATAGGTGCCGATAGGCATTTCAGATATAGTTGCCGATTAGCATTTTAAAAATAGACGCCGATAGGCATTTCAGATATAGAAGCCGATAGGTATTTCAAATATAGGTGTCGATAGGCATTTCAGATATGGTTGCCGATAGGCATTTCAAATATAGGTGCTGATAGGCATTTCAGATGTAGTTCCCGATAGGCATTTCAAAAATAGGTGCCGATAGGCATTTCAGATATAGGTGCCGATAGGCATTTTAGATATAGTTGCCGATTGGCATTTTAAAAATAGGTGCCGATAGGCATTTTAGATGTAGTTTCCGATAGGCATTTCAAAAATAGGTGCCGATAGGCATTTCAGATATAGGTGCCGATAGGCATATCAGATATAGTTGCCGATAGGCATTTAAAATATAGGTGCCGATAGGCATTTCAAATATAGGTGTCGATAGGCATTTCAGATATAAATGCCGAATGGCATTTCAGATATAGGTGCCGATAGGCATTTCTGATGTGATTGCCGATAGGCATTTCAAATATAGGTGCTGATAGGCATTTCAGATGTAGTTTTCGATAGGCATTTCAAAAATAGGTGCCGATAGGCATTTCAGATATAGGTGCCGATAGGCACTTCAGATATAGTTGCCGATTGGCATTTTAAACATAGGTGCCGCTAGGCATTTCAGATATAGAAGCCGATAGGCATTTCAAATATAGGTGCCGATAGGCATTCCAAATATGGTTGCCGATAGGCATTTCAAATATAGGTGCTGATAGGCATTTCAAAAATAGGTGCCGATAGGCATTTCAGATATAGGTGATGATAGGCATTTCAGATATAGTTGCCGATTAGCATTTTAAAAATAGGTGCCGATAGGCATTTGAGATATAGAAGCCGATAGGCATTTCAAATATAGGTGTCGAGAGGCATTCCAGATATGGTTGCCGATAGGCATATCAAATATAGGTGCTGATAGGCATTTCAGATGTAGTTTCCGATAGGCATTTCAAAAATAGGTGCCGATAGGCATTTCAGATATAAATGCCGATAGGCATTTCAGATATAGTTGCCGATAGCCATTTTAAAAATAGGTGCCGAGAGGCATTTCAGATATAGAAGCCGATAGGCATTTCAAATATAGGTGCCGATAGGCATTCCAGATATGGTTGCCGATAGGCATTTCAAATATAGGTGCCGATAGGCATTTCAGATATGTTTGCCGATAGGCATTTCAAATATAGGTGCTGATAGGCATTTCAGATGTAGTTTCCGATAGGCATTTCAAAAATAGGTGCCGATAGGCATTTCAGATATAGGTGCCGATAGGCATTATAGATATAGTTGCCGATAGCCATTTTAAAAATAGGTGCCGATAGGCATTTCAGATATAGAAGCCGATAGGCATTTCAAATATAGGTGCCGATAGGCATTTCAGATATGGTTGCCGATAGGCATTTCAAATATAGGTGCTGATAGGCATTTCAGATGTAGTTTCTGAATGCATTTCAAAAATAGGTGCCGATAGGCATTTCAGATAAAGGTGCCGATAGGCATTTCAGATATAGATGCCGATAGGCATTTTATAATTAGGTGCCGATAGGCATTTCAGATATAGAAGCAGATAGGCATTTCAAATATAGGTGCCGATAAGCATTCCAGATATGGTTGCCGAAAGGCATTTCAAATATAGGTGCTGATAGGCATTTCAGATGTAGTTTCCGATAGGCATTTCAAAAATTGGTGCCGATAGGCATTTCAGATATAGGTGCCGATAGGCATTTCAGATATAGTTGCCGTTTGGCATTTTAAAAATAGGTGTTGATAGGCATTTCAGATATAGAAGCCGATAGGTATTTCAAATATAGGTGTCGAAAGGCATTTCAGATATGGTTGCCGATAGGCATTTTAAATATAGGTGCTGATAGGCATTTCAGATGTAGTTTCCGATAGCCATTTCAAAAATAGGTGCCTATAGGCATTTCAAAGATAGGTGCCGATAGGCATTTCAGATATAGTTGCCGATTGGCATTTTAATAATAGGTGTCGATAGGCATTTCAGATATAGAAGCCGATAGGCATTTCAAATATAGGTGCCGATAGGCATTCCAGATATGGTTGCCGATAGGCATTTCAAAACTGTGCTGATAGGCATTTAAGATGTAGTTTCCGATAGGCATTTCAAAAATAGGTGCCGATAGGCATTTCAGATATAGGTGCCGATAGGCATTTCAGATATAGTTGCCAATTGGCATTTTAAAAATAGGTGCCGATAGGCATTTCAGATATAGAAGCCGATAGGCATTTCAAATATATAGGTGCCGATAGGCATATCAGATATGGTTGCCGATAGGCATTTCAAATATAGGTGCTGATAGGCATTTCAGATGTAGTTTCCGATAGGCATTTCAAAAATTGGTGCCGATTGGCATTTCAGATATAGGTGCCGATAGGCATTTCAGATATAGTTGCCGATTGGCATTTTAAAAATAGGTGCCAATAGGCATTTCAGATATAGAAGCCGATAGGTATTTCAAATATAGGTGTCGATAGGTATTTCAGATATGGTTGCCGATAGGCATTTCAAATATAGGTGCTGATAGGCAGTACAAATGTAGTTTCCGATAGGCATTTCAAAAATAGGTGCCGATAGACATTTCAGATATAGGTGCCGATAGGCATTTCAGATATAGTTGCCGATTGGCATTTTAAAAATAGGTGCCGATAGGCATTTTAGATGTAGTTTCCGATAGGCATTTCAAAAATAGGTGCCGATAGGCATATTAGATATAGGTGCCGATAGGCATATCAGATATAGTTGCCGATAGGCATTTTAAAATATAGGTGCCGATAGGCATTTCAAATATAGGTGTCGATAGGCATTTCAGATATAAATGCCGAAAGGCATTTCAGATATAGGTGCCGATAGGCATTTCTGATGTGGTTGCCGATAGGCATTTCAAATATAGGTGCTGATAGGCATTTCAGATTTAGTTTTCGATAGGCATTTCAAAAATAGGTGCCGATAGGCTTTTCAGATAAGGGTGCCGATAGGCACTTCAGATATAGTTGCCGATTGGCATTTTAAAAATAGGTGCCGATAGGCATTTCAGATATAGAAGCCGATAGGCATTTCAAATATAGGTGCCGATAGGCATGACAGATATGGTTGCCGATAGTCGTTTCAAATATAGGTGCTGATAGGCATTTCAGATGTAGTTTCCGATAGGCATTTTAAAAATAGGTGCCGATAGGCATTTTGATGTAGTTTCCGATAGGCATTTCAAAAATAGGTGCCGATAGGCATTTCAGATATAGGTGCCGATAGGCATTTAAGATATAGGTGCCGATAGGCATATCAGATATATGTCCGATAGGCATTTAAAATATAGGTGCCGATAGGCATTTCAAATATAGGTGCCGATAGGCATTTCAGATATAAATGCCGAAAGGCATTTCAGATATAGGTGCCGATAGGCATTTCTGATGTGGTTGCCGATAGGCATTTCAGATATAGTGTCCGATTGGCATTTTAAAAATAAGTGTCGATAGGCATTTCAGATATAGAAGCCGATAGGTATTTCAAATATAGGTGTCGATTGGCATTTCAGATATGGTTGCCGATAGGCATTTCAAATATAGTTGCTGATAGGCATTTCAGATGTAGTTTCCGATAGGCATTTTAAAAATAGGTGCCGAAAGGCATTTCAGATATAGAAGCCGATAGGCATTTCAAATATAGGTGCCGATAGGCATTCCAGATATGGTTGCCGATAGGCATTTCAAATATAGGTGCTGATAGGCATTTCAGATGTAGTTTCCGATAGGCATTTTAAAAATAGGTGCCGAAAGGCATTTCAGATATAGAAGCCGATAGGCATTTCAAATATAGGTGCCGATAGGCATTCCATATATGGTTGCCGATAGGTATTTCAAATATAGGTGCTGATAGGCATTTCAGATGTAGTTTCCGATAGGCATTTCAAAAATTAGTGCCGATAGGCATTTCAGATATAGGTGCCGATAGGCATTCCAGATATGGTTGCCGATAGGCATTTCAAATATAGGTGCTGATAGGCATTTCAGATGTAGTTTCCGATAGGCATTTCAAAAATAGGTGCCAATAAGCATTTCAGATATAGGTCCCGATAGGCATTCCAGATATGGTTGCCGATTGGCATTTCAAATATAGGTGCTGATAGGCATTTCAGATGTAGGTTCCGATAGGCATTTCAAAAATAGGTGCCGATAGGCATTTCAGATATAGAAGCCGATAGGCATTTCAAATATAGGTGCCAATTGGCATTCCAGATATGGTTGCCGATAGGCATTTCAAATATAGGTGCTGATAGGCATTTCAGATGTAGTTTCCGATAGGCATTTCAAAAATTAGTGCCGATAGGCATTTCAGATATAGGTGCCGATAGGCATTTCAGATATAGAGACCGATTGGCATTTTAAAAATAGGTGCCGATAGGCATTTCAGATATAGAAGCCGATAGGTATTTCAAATATAGGTGTCGATAGGCATTTCAGATATGGTTGACGATAGGCATTTTAAATATAGGTGCTGATAGGCATTTCAGATGTAGTTTCCGATAGGCATTTCAAAAATAGGTGCCGATAGGCATTTCAGATATAGGTGCCGATAGGCATTTCAGATATAATTGCCGATTGGCATTTTAAAAATAGGTGCCGATAGGCATTTCAGATATAGAAGCCGATAGGCACTTCAAATATAGGTGCCGATAGGCATTTCAGATATGGTTGCCGATAGACATTTCAAATATAAGTGCTGATAGGCATTTCAGATATAGTTTCCGATAGGCATTTCAAAAATAGGTACCTATAGGCATTTCAGATATAGGTGCCGATAGGCATTTCAGATATAGTTGCCAATTAGCATTTTTTAAAATAGGTGTCGATAGGCATTTCAGATATAAATGCCGATAGGCATTTCAAATATAGGTGCCGATAGGCATTCCAGATATGGTTGCCGATAGGCATTTCAAATATAGGTGCTGATAGGCATTTCAGATGTAGTTTCCGATAGGCATTTCAAAAATAGGTGCCGATAGGCATTTCAGATATAGGTGCCGATAGGCATTTCAGATATAGTTGCCGATTGGCATTTTAAAAACAGGTGCCGATAGGCATTTCAGATATAGAAGCCGATAGGTATTTCAAATATAGGTGTCGATAGGCATTTCAGATATGGTTGCCTATAGGCATTTCAAATAAAGGAGCAGTTAGGCATATCAGATGTAGTTTGCGAAAGACATTTCAAAAATAGGTGCCGATAGGCATTTCAGATATAGGTGCCGATAGGCATTTCAGATATAGTTGCCGATTAGCATTTTAAAAATAGACGCCGATAGGCATTTCAGATATAGAAGCCGATAGGTATTTCAAATATAGGTGTCGATAGGCATTTCAGATATGGTTGCCGATAGGCATTTCAAATATAGGTGCTGATAGGCATTTCAGATGTAGTTCCCGATAGGCATTTCAAAAATAGGTGCCGATAGGCATTTCAGATATAGGTGCCGATAGGCATTTTAGATATAGTTGCCGATTGGCATTTTAAAAATAGGTGCCGATAGGCATTTTAGATGTAGTTTCCGATAGGCATTTCAAAAATAGGTGCCGATAGGCATTTCAGATATAGGTGCCGATAGGCATATCAGATATAGTTGCCGATAGGCATTTAAAATATAGGTGCCGATAGGCATTTCAAATATAGGTGTCGATAGGCATTTCAGATATAAATGCCGAATGGCATTTCAGATATAGGTGCCGATAGGCATTTCTGATGTGATTGCCGATAGGCATTTCAAATATAGGTGCTGATAGGCATTTCAGATGTAGTTTTCGATAGGCATTTCAAAAATAGGTGCCGATAGGCATTTCAGATATAGGTGCCGATAGGCACTTCAGATATAGTTGCCGATTGGCATTTTAAAAATAGGTGCCGCTAGGCATTTCAGATATAGAAGCCGATAGGCATTTCAAATATAGGTGCCGATAGGCATTCCAAATATGGTTGCCGATAGGCATTTCAAATATAGGTGCTGATAGGCATTTCAAAAATAGGTGCCGATAGGCATTTCAGATATAGGTGCCGATAGGCATTTCAGATATAGTTGCCGATTAGCATTTTAAAAATAGGTGCCGATAGGCATATGAGATATAGAAGCCGATAGGCATTTCAAATATATAGGTGCCGATAGGCATTCCAGATATGGTTGCCGATAGGCATATCAAATATAGGTGCTGATAGGCATTTCAGATGTAGTTTCCGATAGGCATTTCAAAAATAGGTGCCGATAGGCATTTCAGATATAAATGCCGATAGGCATTTCAGATATAGTTGCCGATAGCCATTTTAAAAATAGGTGCCAATAGGCATTTCAGATATAGAAGCCGATAGGTATTTCAAATATAGGTGTCGATAGGTATTTCAGATATGGTTGCCGATAGGCATTTCAAATATAGGTGCTGATATACAGTACAGATGTAGTTTCCGATAGGCATTTCAAAAATAGGTGCCGATAGACATTTCAGATATAGGTGCCGATAGGCATTTCAGATATAGTTGCCGATTGGCATTTTAAAAATAGGTGCCGATAGGCATTTTAGATGTAGTTTCCGATAGGCATTTCAAAAATAGGTGCCGATAGGCATATTAGATATAGGTGCCGATAGGCATATCAGATATAGTTGCCGATAGGCATTTTAAAATATAGGTGCCGATAGGCATTTCAAATATAGGTGTCGATAGGCATTTCAGATATAAATGCCGAAAGGCATTTCAGATATAGGTGCCGATAGGCATTTCTGATGTGGTTGCCGATAGGCATTTCAAATATAGGTGCTGATAGGCATTTCAGATTTAGTTTTCGATAGGCATTTCAAAAATAGGTGCCGATAGGCTTTTCAGATAAGGGTGCCGATAGGCACTTCAGATATAGTTGCCGATTGGCATTTTAAAAATAGGTGCCGATAGGCATTTCAGATATAGAAGCCGATAGGCATTTCAAATATAGGTGCCGATAGGCATGACAGATATGGTTGCCGATAGTCATTTCAAATATAGGTGCTGATAGGCATTTCAGATGTAGTTTCCGATAGGCATTTCAAAAATAGGTGCCAATAAGCATTTCAGATATAGGTCCCGATAGGCATTCCAGATATGGTTGCCGATTGGCATTTCAAATATAGGTGCTGATAGGCATTTCAGATGTAGGTTCCGATAGGCATTTCAAAAATAGGTGCCGATAGGCATTTCAGATATAGAAGCCGATAGGCATTTCAAATATAGGTGCCAATTGGCATTCCAGATATGGTTGCCGATAGGCATTTCAAATATAGGTGCTGATAGGCATTTCAGATGTAGTTTCCGATAGGCATTTCAAAAATTAGTGCCGATAGGCATTTCAGATATAGGTGCCGATAGGCATTTCAGATATAGAGACCGATTGGCATTTTAAAAATAGGTGCCGATAGGCATTTCAGATATAGAAGCCGATAGGTATTTCAAATATAGGTGTCGATAGGCATTTCAGATATGGTTGACGATAGGCATTTTAAATATAGGTGCTGATAGGCATTTCAGATGTAGTTTCCGATAGGCATTTCAAAAATAGGTGCCGATAGGCATTTCAGATATAGGTGCCGATAGGCATTTCAGATATAATTGCCGATTGGCATTTTAAAAATAGGTGCCGATAGGCATTTCAGATATAGAAGCCGATAGGCACTTCAAATATAGGTGCCGATAGGCATTTCAGATATGGTTGCCGATAGACATTTCAAATATAAGTGCTGATAGGCATTTCAGATATAGTTTCCGATAGGCATTTCAAAAATAGGTACCTATAGGCATTTCAGATATAGGTGCCGATAGGCATTTCAGATATAGTTGCCAATTAGCATTTTTAAAAATAGGTGTCGATAGGCATTTCAGATATAAATGCCGATAGGCATTTCAAATATAGGTGCCGATAGGCATTCCAGATATGGTTGCCGATAGGCATTTCAAATATAGGTGCTGATAGGCATTTCAGATGTAGTTTCCGATAGGCATTTCAAAAATAGGTGCCGATAGGCATTTCAGATATAGGTGCCGATAGGCATTTCAGATATAGTTGCCGATTGGCATTTTAAAAACAGGTGCCGATAGGCATTTCAGATATAGAAGCCGATAGGTATTTCAAATATAGGTGTCGATAGGCATTTCAGATATGGTTGCCTATAGGCATTTCAAATAAAGGAGCAGTTAGGCATATCAGATGTAGTTTGCGAAAGACATTTCAAAAATAGGTGCCGATAGGCATTTCAGATATAGGTGCCGATAGGCATTTCAGATATAGTTGCCGATTAGCATTTTAAAAATAGACGCCGATAGGCATTTCAGATATAGAAGCCGATAGGTATTTCAAATATAGGTGTCGATAGGCATTTCAGATATGGTTGCCGATAGGCATTTCAAATATAGGTGCTGATAGGCATTTCAGATGTAGTTCCCGATAGGCATTTCAAAAATAGGTGCCGATAGGCATTTCAGATATAGGTGCCGATAGGCATTTTAGATATAGTTGCCGATTGGCATTTTAAAAATAGGTGCCGATAGGCATTTTAGATGTAGTTTCCGATAGGCATTTCAAAAATAGGTGCCGATAGGCATTTCAGATATAGGTGCCGATAGGCATATCAGATATAGTTGCCGATAGGCATTTAAAATATAGGTGCCGATAGGCATTTCAAATATAGGTGTCGATAGGCATTTCAGATATAAATGCCGAATGGCATTTCAGATATAGGTGCCGATAGGCATTTCTGATGTGATTGCCGATAGGCATTTCAAATATAGGTGCTGATAGGCATTTCAGATGTAGTTTTCGATAGGCATTTCAAAAATAGGTGCCGATAGGCATTTCAGATATAGGTGCCGATAGGCACTTCAGATATAGTTGCCGATTGGCATTTTAAAAATAGGTGCCGCTAGGCATTTCAGATATAGAAGCCGATAGGCATTTCAAATATAGGTGCCGATAGGCATTCCAAATATGGTTGCCGATAGGCATTTCAAATATAGGTGCTGATAGGCATTTCAAAAATAGGTGCCGATAGGCATTTCAGATATAGGTGCCGATAGGCATTTCAGATATAGTTGCCGATTAGCATTTTAAAAATAGGTGCCGATAGGCATATGAGATATAGAAGCCGATAGGCATTTCAAATATATAGGTGCCGATAGGCATTCCAGATATGGTTGCCGATAGGCATATCAAATATAGGTGCTGATAGGCATTTCAGATGTAGTTTCCGATAGGCATTTCAAAAATAGGTGCCGATAGGCATTTCAGATATAAATGCCGATAGGCATTTCAGATATAGTTGCCGATAGCCATTTTAAAAATAGGTGCCAATAGGCATTTCAGATATAGAAGCCGATAGGTATTTCAAATATAGGTGTCGATAGGTATTTCAGATATGGTTGCCGATAGGCATTTCAAATATAGGTGCTGATATACAGTACAGATGTAGTTTCCGATAGGCATTTCAAAAATAGGTGCCGATAGACATTTCAGATATAGGTGCCGATAGGCATTTCAGATATAGTTGCCGATTGGCATTTTAAAAATAGGTGCCGATAGGCATTTTAGATGTAGTTTCCGATAGGCATTTCAAAAATAGGTGCCGATAGGCATATTAGATATAGGTGCCGATAGGCATATCAGATATAGTTGCCGATAGGCATTTTAAAATATAGGTGCCGATAGGCATTTCAAATATAGGTGTCGATAGGCATTTCAGATATAAATGCCGAAAGGCATTTCAGATATAGGTGCCGATAGGCATTTCTGATGTGGTTGCCGATAGGCATTTCAAATATAGGTGCTGATAGGCATTTCAGATTTAGTTTTCGATAGGCATTTCAAAAATAGGTGCCGATAGGCTTTTCAGATAAGGGTGCCGATAGGCACTTCAGATATAGTGGCCGATTGGCATTTTAAAAATAGGTGCCGATAGGCATTTCAGATATAGAAGCCGATAGGCATTTCAAATATAGGTGCCGATAGGCATGACAGATATGGTTGCCGATAGTCATTTCAAATATAGGTGCTGATAGGCATTTCAGATGTAGTTTCCGATAGGCATTTTAAAAATAGGTGCCGATAGGCATTTTGATGTAGTTTCCGATAGGCATTTCAAAAATAGGTGCCGATAGGCATTTCAGATATAGGTGCCGATAGGCATTTAAGATATAGGTGCCGATAGGCATATCAAATATATGTCCGATAGGCATTTAAAATATAGGTGCCGATAGGCATTTCAAATATAGGTGCCGATAGGCATTTCAGATATAAATGCCGAAAGGCATTTCAGATATAGGTGCCGATAGGCATTTCTGATGTGGTTGCCGATAGGCATTTCAGATATAGTGTCCGATTGGCATTTTAAAAATAAGTGCCGATAGGCATTTCAGATATAGAAGCCGATAGGTATTTCAAATATAGGTGTCGATTGGCATTTCAGATATGGTTGCCGATAGGCATTTCAAATATAGTTGCTGATAGGCATTTCAGATGTAGTTTCCGATAGGCATTTTAAAAATAGGTGCCGAAAGGCATTTCAGATATAGAAGCCGATAGGCATTTCAAATATAGGTGCCGATAGGCATTCCAGATATGGTTGCCGATAGGCATTTCAAATATAGGTGCTGATAGGCATTTCAGATGTAGTTTCCGATAGGCATTTTAAAAATAGGTGCCGAAAGGCATTTCAGATATAGAAGCCGATAGGCATTTCAAATATAGGTGCCGATAGGCATTCCAGATATGGTTGCCGATAGGTATTTCAAATATAGGTGCTGATAGGCATTTCAGATGTAGTTTCCGATAGGCATTTCAAAAATTAGTGCCGATAGGCATTTCAGATATAGGTGCCGATAGGCATTCCAGATATGGTTGCCGATAGGCATTTCAAATATAGGTGCTGATAGGCATTTCAGATGTAGTTTCCGATAGGCATTTCAAAAATAGGTGCCGATAAGCATTTCAGATATAGGTCCCGATAGGCATTCCAGATATGGTTGACGATTGGCATTTCAAATATAGGTGCTGATAGGCATTTCAGATGTAGGTTCCGATAGGCATTTCAAAAATAGGTGCCGATAGGCATTTCAGATATAGAAGCCGATAGGCATTTCAAATATAGGTGCCAATTGGCATTCCAGATATGGTTGCCGATAGGCATTTCAAATATAGGTGCTGATAGGCATTTCAGATGTAGTTTCCGATAGGCATTTCAAAAATTAGTGCCGATAGGCATTTCAGATATAGGTGCCGATAGGCATTTCAGATATAGAGACCGATTGGCATTTTAAAAATAGGTGCCGATAGGCATTTCAGATATAGAAGCCGATAGGTATTTCAAATATAGGTGTCGATAGGCATTTCAGATATGGTTGACGATAGGCATTTTAAATATAGGTGCTGATAGGCATTTCAGATGTAGTTTCCGATAGGCATTTCAAAAATAGGTGCCGATAGGCATTTCAGATATAGGTGCCGATAGGCATTTCAGATATAGAAGCCGATAGGCACTTCAAATATAGGTGCCGATAGGCATTTCAGATATGGTTGCCGATAGACATTTCAAATATAAGTGCTGATAGGCATTTCAGATATAGTTTCCGATAGGCATTTCAAAAATAGGTACCTATAGGCATTTCAGATATAGGTGCCGATAGGCATTTCAGATATAGTTGCCAATTAGCATTTTTTAAAATAGGTGTCGATAGGCATTTCAGATATAAATGCCGATAGGCATTTCAAATATAGGTGCCGATAGGCATTCCAGATATGGTTGCCGATAGGCATTTCAAATATAGGTGCTGATAGGCATTTCAGATGTAGTTTCCGATAGGCATTTCAAAAATAGGTGCCGATAGGCATTTCAGATATAGGTGCCGATAGGCATTTCAGATATAGTTGCCGATTGGCATTTTAAAAACAGGTGCCGATAGGCATTTCAGATATAGAAGCCGATAGGTATTTCAAATATAGGTGTCGATAGGCATTTCAGATATGGTTGCCTATAGGCATTTCAAATAAAGGAGCGGTTAGGCATATCAGATGTAGTTTGCGAAAGACATTTCAAAAATAGGTGCCGATAGGCATTTCAGATATAGGTGCCGATAGGCATTTCAGATATAGTTGCCGATTAGCATTTTAAAAATAGACGCCGATAGGCATTTCAGATATAGAAGCCGATAGGTATTTCAAATATAGGTGTCGATAGGCATTTCAGATATGGTTGCCGATAGGCATTTCAAATATAGGTGCTGATAGGCATTTCAGATGTAGTTCCCGATAGGCATTTCAAAAATAGGTGCCGATAGGCATTTCAGATATAGGTGCCGATAGGCATTTTAGATATAGTTGCCGATTGGCATTTTAAAAATAGGTGCCGATAGGCATTTTAGATGTAGTTTCCGATAGGCATTTCAAAAATAGGTGCCGATAGGCATTTCAGATATAGGTGCCGATAGGCATATCAGATATAGTTGCCGATAGGCATTTAAAATATAGGTGCCGATAGGCATTTCAAATATAGGTGTCGATAGGCATTTCAGATATAAATGCCGAATGGCATTTCAGATATAGGTGCCGATAGGCATTTCTGATGTGATTGCCGATAGGCATTTCAAATATAGGTGCTGATAGGCATTTCAGATGTAGTTTTCGATAGGCATTTCAAAAATAGGTGCCGATAGGCATTTCAGATATAGGTGCCGATAGGCACTTCAGATATAGTTGCCGATTGGCATTTTAAAAATAGGTGCCGCTAGGCATTTCAGATATAGAAGCCGATAGGCATTTCAAATATAGGTGCCGATAGGCATCCCAAATATGGTTGCCGATAGGCATTTCAAATATAGGTGCTGATAGGCATTTCAAAAATAGGTGCCGATAGGCATTTCAGATATAGGTGCCGATAGGCATTTCAGATATAGTTGCCGATTAGCATTTTAAAAATAGGTGCCGATAGGCATATGAGATATAGAAGCCGATAGGCATTTCAAATATAGGTGTCGAGAGGCATTCCAGATATGGTTGCCGATAGGCATATCAAATATAGGTGCTAATAGGCATTTCAGATGTAGTTTCCGATAGGCATTTCAAAAATAGGTGCCGATAGGCATTTCAGATATAAATGCCGATAGGCGTTTCAGATATAGTTGCCGATAGCCATTTTAAAAATAGGTGCCGAGAGGCATTTCAGATATAGAAGCCGATAGGCATTTCAAATATAGGTGCCGATAGGCATTCCAGATATGGTTGCCGATAGGCATTTCAAATATAGGTGCCGATAGGCATTTCAGATATGTTTGCCGATAGGCATTTCAAATATAGGTGCTGATAGGCATTTCAGATGTAGTTTCCGATAGGCATTTCAAAAATAGGTGCCGATAGGCATTTCAGATATAGGTGCCGATAGGCATTATAGATATAGTTGCCGATAGCCATTTTAAAAATAGGTGCCGATAGGCATTTCAGATATAGAAGCCGATAGGCATTTCAAATATAAGTGCCGATAGGCATTTTAGATATGGTTGCCGATAGGCATTTCAAATATAGGTGCTGATAGGCATTTCAGATGTAGTTTCGGATTGGCATTTCAAAAATAGGTGCCGATAGGCATTTCAGATAAAGGTGCCGATAGGCATTTCAGATATAGATGCCGATTGGCATTTTATAATTAGGTGCCGATAGGCATTTCAGATATAGAAGCAGATAGGCATTTCAAATATAGGTGCCGATAAGCATTCCAGATATGGTTGCCGATAGGCATTTCAAATATAGGTGCTGATAGGCATTTCAGATGTAGTTTCCGATAGGCATTTCAAAAATTGGTGCCGATAGGCATTTCAGATATAGGTGCCGATAGGCATTTCAGATATAGTTGCCGTTTGGCATTTTAAAAATAGGTGTTGATAGGCATTTCAGATATAGAAGCCGATAGGTATTTCAAATATAGGTGTCGAAAGGCATTTCAGATATGGTTGCCGATAGGCATTTTAAATATAGGTGCTGATAGGCATTTCAGATGTAGTTTCCGATAGCCATTTCAAAAATAGGTGCCGATAGGCATTTCAAAGATAGGTGCCGATAGGCATTTCAGATATAGTTGCCGATTGGCATTTTAATAATAGGTGTCGATAGGCATTTCAGATATAGAAGCCGATAGGCATTTCAAATATAGATGCCGATAGGCATTCCAGATATGATTGCCGATAGGCATTTCAAATATAGGTGCGTATAGGCATTCCAGATGTATTTTACGATAGGCATTTCAAAAATTGGTGCCGATAGGCATTTTAGATATAGGTGCCGATAGGCATTTCAGATATAGTTGCCGATTGGCATTTTAAAAATAAGTGCCGATAGGCATTTCAGATATAGAAGCCGATAGGTATTTCAAATATAGGTGTCGATTGGCATTTCAGATATGGTTGCCGATAGGCATTTCAAATATAGTTGCTGATAGGCATTTCAGATGTAGTTTCCGATAGGCATTTCAAAAATTGGTGCCAATAGGCATTTCAGATATAGGTGCCGATAGGCATTTCAGATATAGTTGCCGATTGGCATTTTAAAAATAGGTGCCGATAGGCATTTTAGATGTAGTTTCCGATAGGAATTTCAAAAATAGGTGCCGATAGGCATTTCAGATATAGGTGCCGATAGGCATATCAGATATAGTTGCCGATAGGCATTTAAAATATAGGTGCCGATAGGCATTTCAAATATAGGTGTCGATAGGCATTTCAGATATAAATGCCGAAAGGCATTACAGATATAGGTGCCGATTGGCATTTCTGATGTGGTTGCCGATAGGCGTTTCAAATGTAGGTGCTGATAGGCATTTCAGATGTAGTTTTCGATAGGCATTTCAAAAATAGGTGCCGATAGGCATTTCTGATATAGGTGCCGATAGGCACTTCAGATATAGTTGCCGATTGGCATTTTAAAAATAGTAGCCGCTAGGCATTTCAGATATAAAAGCCGATAGGCATTTCAAATATAGGTGTAGATAGGCATTCCAAATATAGTTGCCGATAGGCATTTCAAATATAGGTGCTGATAGGCAATTCAGTTGTAGTTTCCGATAGGCATTTCAAAAATAGGTGCCGATAGGCATTTCAGATATAGGTGCCGATAGGCATTTCAGATATAGTTGCTGATTGGCATTTTAAAAATAGGTGCCGATAGGCATTTCATATATAGAAGCCAATAGGCATTTCAAATACAGGTGCCGATAGGCATTTCAGATATGGTTGCCGATAGGCATTTTAAATATAGGTGCTGATAGGCATTTCAGATGTAGTTTCCGATAGGCATTTCAAAAATAGGTGCCGATAGGCATTTCAGATATAGGTGCCGATAAGCATTTCAGATATTGTTGCCGATAGCCATTTTAAAAATAGGTGCCGATAGGCATTTTAGATATAGAAGCCGATAGGCATTTCAAATATAGGTGCCGATAGGCATTCCAGATATGGTTGCCGATAGGCATTTTAAATATAGGTGCTGATAGGCATTTCAGATGTAGTTTCCGATAGGCATTTTAAAAATAGGTACCGATAGGCATTTCAGATATAGAAGCCGATAGGGATTTCAAATATAGGTGCCTATAGGCATTCCAGATATAGTTGCCGATAGGCATTTCAAATATAGGTGCTGATAGGCATTTCAGATGTAGTTTCCGATAGGCATTTCAAAAATAGGTGCCGATAGGCATTTCAGATATAGGTGCTGATAGGCATTTCAGATATAGTTGCCGATAGCCATTTTAAAAATAGGTGCCGGTAGGCATTTCAAATATAGAAGCCGACAGGCATTTCAAATATAGGTGCCGATAGGCTTTCCAGATATGGTTGCCGATAGGCATTTCAAATATAGGTGCTGATAGGCATTTCAGATGTAGTTTCCGATAGGCATTTCAAAAATAGGTGCCGATAGGCATTTCAGATATAGGTGCCGATAGGCATTTCAGATATAGTTGCCGATTGGCATTTTAAAAACAGGTGCCGATAGGCATTTCAGATATAGAAGCCGATAGGCATTTCAAATATAGGTGCCGATAAGCATTCCAGATATGGTTGCCGATAGGCATTTCAAATATAGGTGCTGATAGGCATTTCAGATGTAGTTTCCGATAGGCATTTCAAAAATAGGTGCCGATAGGCATTTCAGATATAGGTGCCGACAGGCATTTCAGATATAGTTGCCGATTGGCATTTTAAAAATAGGTGTCGATAGGCATTTCAGATATAGAAGGTGATAGGCATTTCAAATATTGGTGCCGATAGGCATTCCAGATATGGTTGCCGATAGGCATTTCAAATATAGGTGCTGATAGGCATTCCAGATATATTTTTTCCGATAGGCATTTCATAAATTGGTGCCGATAGGCATTTCAGATATAGGTGCCGATAGGCATTTCAGATATAGTTACCGATTGGCATTTTAAAAATAAGTGCCGATAGGCATTTCAGATATAGTTGCCGATAGCCATTTTAAAAATAGGTGCCGATAGGCATTTCAGATATAGAAGCCGATAGGCATTTCAAATATAGGTGCCGATAGGCATTCCAGATATGGTTGCCGATAGGCATTTCAAATATAGGTGCTGATAGGCATTTCAGATGTAGTTTCCGATAGGCATTTCAAAAATTGGTGCCGATAGGCATTTCAGATATAGGTGCCGATAGGCATTTCAGATATAGTTGCCGATTGGCATTTAAAAAACAGGTGCCGATAGGCATTTCAGATATAGAAGCCGATAGGTATTTCAAATATAGGTGTTGATAGGCATTTCAGATGTAGTTTCCGATAGGCATTTCAAAAATTTTTGCCGATTGGCATTTCAGATATAGGTGCCGATAGGCATTTCAGATATAGTTGCCGATTGGCATTTAAAAAACAGGTGCCGATAGGCATTTTAGATATAGAAGCCGATAGGTATTTCAAATGTAGGTGCCGATAGGCATTCCAGATATGGTTGCCGATAGGCATTTCAAATATAGGTGCTGATAGGCATTTCAGATGTAGTTTCCGATAGGCATTTCAAAAATTGGTGCCGATAGGCATTTCAGATATAGGTGCCGATAGGCATTTCAGATATAGTTGCCGATTGGCATTTAAAAAACAGGTGCCGATAGGCATTTCAGATATAGAAGCCGATAGGTATTTCAAATATAGGTGTCGATAGGCATTTCAGATATGGTTGCCGATAGGCATTTTAAATAAAGGAGCAGATAGGCATTTCAGATGTAGTTTCCGAAAGACATTTCAAAAATAGGTGCCGATAGGCATTTCAGATATAGGTACCGATAGGCATTTCAGATATAGTTGCCGATTGGCATTTTAAAAATAGGTGCCGATAGGTATTTCAGATATATAAGCCGATAGGCATTTCAAATATAGGTGCCGATAGGCATTTCAGATATAGGTGCCGATAGGCATTTCAGATATAGTTGCCAATTGGCATTTTAAAAATAGGTGTCGATAGGCATTTCAGATATAGAAGCCGATAGGCATTTCAAATATAGGTGCCGATAGGCATTCCAGATATGGTTGCCGATAGGCATTTCAAATATAGGTGCCAATAGGCATTCCAGATATGGTTGCCGATAGGCATTTCAAATCTGTGCTGATAGGCATTTAAGATGTAGTTTCCGATAGGCATTTCAAAAATAGGTGCCGATAGGCATTTCAGATATAAGTGCCGATTGGCATTTCAGATATAGTTGCCAATTGGCATTTTAAAAATAGGTGCCGATAGGCATTTCAGATATAGAAGCCGATAAGCATTTCAAATATAGGTGCCGATGGGCATCCCAGATATGGTTGCCGATAGGCATTTCAAATATAGGTGCTGATAGGCATTTTAGATGTAGTTTCCGATAGGCATTTCAAAAATTGATGCCGATAGGCATTTCAGATATAGGTGCCGATAGGCATTTCAGATATAGTTGCCGATTGGCATTTTAAAAATAGGTGCCGATAGGCATTTCAGATATAGAAGCCGATAGGTATTTCAAATATAGGTGTCGATAGGCATTTTCGATATGGTTGCCGATAGGCATTTCAAATATAGGTGCTGATAGGCATTTTAGATGTAGTTTCCGATAGGCATTTCAAAAATAGGTGCCGATAGGCATTTCAGATATAGGTGCCGATAGGCATATCAGATATAGTTGCCGATAGGCATTTAAAATATAGGTGCCGATAGGCATTTCAAATATAGGTGTCGATAGGCATTTCAGATATAGGTGCCGATAGACATTTCTCATGTGGTTGCCGATAGGCATTTCAAATATAGGTGCTGATAGGCATTTCAGATGTAGTTTTCGATAGGCATTTCAAAAATAGGTGCCGATAGGCTTTTCAGATAAGATATAGTTGCCGATTGGCATTTTAAAAATAGGTGCCGCTAGGCATTTCCGATATAGAAGCCGATAGGCATTTCAAATATAGGTGCCGATAGGCATTCCAAATATGGTTGCCGATAGGCATTTCAAATATAGGTGCTGATAGGCATTTCAGTTGTAGTTTCCGATAGGCATTTCAAAAATAGATGCCGATAGGCATTTTAGATATAGGTGCCGATAGGCATTTCAGATATAGTTGCCGATTGGCATTTTAAAAATAGGTGCCGATAGGCATTTCAGATATAGAAGCCGATAGGCATTTCAAATATAGGTGCCGATAAGCATTCCAGATATGGTTGCCGATAGGCATTTCAAATATAGGTGCTGATAGGCATTTCAGATATAGTTTCCGATAGGCATTTCAAAACTAGGTGCCGATAGGCATTTCAGATATAGGTGCCGATAGGCTTTTCAAATATAGTTGCCAATAGAAATTTTAAAAATAGGTGCCGATAGGCATTCCAGATATGGTTGCCGATAGGCATTTCAAATATAGGTGCTGATAGGCATTTCAGATGTAGTTTCCGATAGGCATTTTAAAAATAGGTGCCGAAAGGCATTTCAGATATAGAAGCCGATAGGCATTTCAAATATAGGTGCCGATAGGCATTCCAGATATGGTTGCCGATAGGTATTTCAAATATAGGTGCTGATAGGCATTTCAGATGTAGTTTCCGATAGGCATTTCAAAAATAGGTGCCGATAGGCATTTCAGATATAGGTGCCGATAGGCATTCCAGATATGGTTGCCGATAGGCATTTCAAATATAGGTGCTGATAGGCATTTCAGATGTAGTTTCCGATAGGCATTTCAAACATAGGTGCCGATAGGCATTTCAGATATAGGTGCCGATAGGCATTCCAGATATGGTTGCCGATTGGCATTTCAAATATAGGTGCTGATAGGCATTTCAGATGTAGGTTCCGATAGGCATTTCAAAAATAGGTGCCGATAGGCATTTCAGATATAGAAGCCGATAGGCATTTCAAATATAGGTGCCAATTGGCATTTCAGATATGGTTGCCGATAGGCATTTTAAATATAGGTGCTGATAGGCATTTCAGATGTAGTTTCCGATAGGCATTTCAAAAATTAGTGCCGATAGGCATTTCAGATATAGGTGCCGATAGGCATTTCAGATATAGAGACCGATTGGCATTTTAAAAATAGGTGCCGATAGTAATTTCAGATATAGAAGCCGATAGGTATTTCAAATATAGGTGTCGATAGGCATTTCAGATATGGTTGACGATAGGCATTTTAAATATAGGTGCTGATAGGCATTTCAGATGTAGTTTCCGATAGGCATTTCAAAAATAGGTGCCGATAGGCATTTCAGATATAGGTGCCGATAGGCATTTCAGATATAGTTGCCGATTGGCATTTTAAAAATAGGTGCCGATAGGCATTTCAGATATAGAAGCCGATAGGCATTTCAAATATAGGTGCCGATAGGCATTTCAGATATGGTTGCCGATAGACATTTCAAATATAAGTGCTGATAGGCATTTCAGATATAGTTTCCGATAGGCATTTCAAAAATAGGTACCTATAGGCATTTCAGATATAGGTGCCGATAGGCATTTCAGATATAGTTGCCAATTGGCATTTTTTAAAGTAGGTGTCGATAGGCATTTCAGATATAAATGCCGATAGGCATTTCAAATATAGGTGCCGATAGGCATTCCAGATATGGTTGCCGATAGGCATTTCAAATATAGGTGCTGATAGGCATTTCAGATGTAGTTTCCGATAGGCATTTCAAAAATAGGTGCCGATAGGCATTTCAGATATAGGTGCCGATAGGCATTTCAGATATAGTTGCCGATTGGCATTTTAAAAACAGGTGCCGATAGGCATTTCAGATATAGAAGCCGATAGGTATTTCAAATATAGGTGTCGATAGGCATTTCAGATATAGTTGCCAATTGGCATTTTTTAAAGTAGGTGTCGATAGGCATTTCAGATATAAATGCCGATAGGCATTTCAAATATAGGTGCCGATAGGCATTCCAGATATGGTGGCCGATAGGCATTTCAAATATAAGTGCTGATAGGCATATCAAATGTAGTTTGCGAAAGACATTTCAAAAATAGGTGCCGATAGGCATTTCAGATATAGGTGCCGATAGGCATTTCAGATATAGTTGCCGATTAGCATTTTAAAAATAGACGCCGATAGGCATTTCAGATATAGAAGCCGATAGGTATTTCAAATATAGGTGTCGATAGGCATTTCAGATATGGTTGCCGATAGGCATTTCAAATATAGGTGCTGATAGGCATTTCAGATGTAGTTCCCGATAGGCATTTCAAAAATAGGTGCCGATAGGCATTTCAGATATAGGTGCCGATAGGCATTTTAGATATAGTTGCCGATTGGCATTTTAAAAATAGGTGCCGATAGGCATTTTAGATGTAGTTTCCGATAGGCATTTCAAAAATAGGTGCCGATAGGCATTTCAGATATAGGTGCCGATAGGCATATCAGATATAGTTGCCGATAGGCATTTAAAATATAGGTGCCGATAGGCATTTCAAATATAAGTGTCGATAGGCATTTCAGATATAAATGCCGAATGGCATTTCAGATATAGGTGCCGATAGGCATTTCTGATGTGATTGCCGATAGGCATTTCAAATATAGGTGCTGATAGGCATTTCAGATGTAGTTTTCGATAGGCATTTCAAAAATAGGTGCCGATAGGCATTTCAGATATAGGTGCCGATAGGCACTTCAGATATAGTTGCCGATTGGCATTTTAAAAATAGGTGCCGCTAGGCATTTCAGATATCGAAGCCGATAGGCATTTCAAATATAGGTGCCGATAGGCATTCCAAATATGGTTGCCGATAGGCATTTCAAATATAGGTGCTGATAGGTATTTCAAAAATAGGTGCCGATAGGCATTTCAGATATAGGTGCCGATAGGCATTTCAGATATAGTTGCCGATTAGCATTTTAAAAATAGGTGCCGATAGGCATTTGAGATATAGAAGCCGATAGGCATTTCAAATATAGGTGTCGAGAGGCATTCCAGATATGGTTGCCGATAGGCATATCAAATATAGGTGCTGATAGGCATTTCAGATGTAGTTTCCGATAGGCATTTCAAAAATAGGTGCCGATAGGCATTTCAGATATAAATGCCGATAGGCATTTTAGATATAGTTGCCGATAGCCATTTTAAAAATAGGTGCCGAGAGGCATTTCAGATATAGAAGCCGATAGGCATTTCAAATATAGGTGCCGATAGGCATTCCAGATATGGTTGCCGATAGGCATTTCAAATATAGGTGCCGATAGGCATTTCAGATATGTTTGCCGATAGGCATTTCAAATATAGGTGCTGATAGGCATTTCAGATGTAGTTTCCGATAGGCATTTCAAAAATAGGTGCCGATAGGCATTTCAGATATAGGTGCCGATAGGCATTATAGATATAGTTGCCGATAGCCATTTTAAAAATAGGTGCCGATAGGCATTTCAGATATAGAAGCCGATAGGCATTTCAAATATAGGTGCCGATAGGCATTTTAGATATGGTTGCCGATAGGCATTTCAAATATAGGTGCTGATAGGCATTTCAGATGTAGTTTCCGATAGGCATTTCAAAAATAGGTGCCGATAGGCATTTCAGATAAAGGTGCCGATAGGCATTTCAGATATAGATGCCGATTGGCATTTTATAATTAGGTGCCGATAGGCATTTCAGATATAGAAGCAGATAGGCATTTCAAATATAGGTGCCGATAAGCATTCCAGATATGGTTGCCGATAGGCATTTCAAATATAGGTGCTGATAGGCATTTCAGATGTAGTTTCCGATAGGCATTTCAAAAATTGGTGCCGATAGGCATTTCAGATATAGGTGCCGATAGGCATTTCAGATATAGTTGCCGTTTGGCATTTTAAAAATAGGTGTTGATAGGCATTTCAGATATAGAAGCCGATAGGTATTTCAAATATAGGTGTCGAAAGGCATTTCAGATATGGTTGCCGATAGGCATTTTAAATATAGGTGCTGATAGGCATTTCAGATGTAGTTTCCGATAGCCATTTCAAAAATAGGTGCCGATAGGCATTTCAAAGATAGGTGCCGATAGGCATTTCAGATATAGTTGCCGATTGGCATTTTAATAATAGGTGTCGATAGGCATTTCAGATATAGAAGCCGATAGGCATTTCAAATATAGGTGCCGATAGGCATTCCAGATATGATTGCCGATAGGCATTTCAAATATAGGTGCGTATAGGCATTCCAGATGTATTTTACGATAGGCATTTCAAAAATTGGTGCCGATAGGCATTTTAGATATAGGTGCCGATAGGCATTTCAGATATAGAAGCCGATAGGTATTTCAAATATAGGTGTCGATAGGCATTTCAGATATGGTTGACAAATGGCATTCCAAATATAGGTGCTGATAGGCATTTCAGATGTAGTTTCCGATAGGCATTTCAAAAATAGGTGCCGATAGGCATTTCAGATATAGGTGAAGATAGGCATTTCAGATATAGTTGCCGATTGGCATTTTAAAAATAGGTGCCGATAGGCATTTCAGACATAGAAGCCGATAGGCATTTCAAATATAGGTGCCAATAGGCATTCCAGATATGGTTGCCGATAGGCATTTCAAATCTGTGCTGATAGGCATTTAAGATGTAGTTTCCGATAGGCATTTCAAAAATAGGTGCCGATAGGCATTTCAGATATAGGTGCCGATAGGCATTTCAGATATAGTTGCCAATTAGCATTTTAAAAATAGGTGCCGATAGGCATTTCAGATATAGAAGCCGATAGGCATTTCAAATATATAGGTGCCGATAGGCATATCAGATATGGTTGCCGATAGGCATTTCAAATATAGGTGCTGATAGGCATTTCAGATGTAGTTTCCGATAGGCATTTCAAAAATTGGTGCCGATTGGCATTTCAGATATAGGTGCCGATAGGCATTTCAGATATAGTTGCCGATTGGCATTTTAAAAATAGGTGCCAATAGGCATTTCAGATATAGAAGCCGATAGGTATTTCAAATATAGGTGTCGATAGGTATTTCAGATATGGTTGCCGATAGGCATTTCAAATATAGGTGCTGATAGGCAGTACAGATGTAGTTTCCGATAGGCATTTCAAAAATAGGTGCCGATAGGCATATTAGATATAGGTGCCGATAGGCATATCAGATATAGTTGCCGATAGGCATTTAAAATATAGGTGCCGATAGGCATTTCAAATATAGGTGTCGATAGGCATTTCAGATATAAATGCCGAAAGGCATTTCAGATATAGGTGCCGATAGGCATTTCTGATGTGGTTGCCGATAGGCATTTCAAATATAGGTGCTGATAGGCATTTCAGATGTAGTTTTCGATAGGCATTTCAAAAATAGGTGCCGATAGGCTTTTCAGATAAGGGTGCCGATAGGCACTTCAGATATAGTTGCCGATTGGCATTTTAAAAATAGGTGCCGCTAGGCATTTCAGATATCGAAGCCGATAGGCATTTCAAATATAGGTGCCGATAGGCATTCCAAATATGGTTGCCGATAGGCATTTCAAATATAGGTGCTGATAGGTATTTCAAAAATAGGTGCCGATAGGCATTTCAGATATAGGTGCCGATAGGCATTTCAGATATAGTTGCCGATTAGCATTTTAAAAATAGGTGCCGATAGGCATTTGAGATATAGAAGCCGATAGGCATTTCAAATATAGGTGTCGAGAGGCATTCCAGATATGGTTGCCGATAGGCATATCAAATATAGGTGCTGATAGGCATTTCATATGTAGTTTCCGATAGGCATTTCAAAAATAGGTGCCGATAGGCATTTCAGATATAAATGCCGATAGGCATTTTAGATATAGTTGCCGATAGCCATTTTAAAAATAGGTGCCGAGAGGCATTTCAGATATAGAAGCCGATAGGCATTTCAAATATAGGTGCCGATAGGCATTCCAGATATGGTTGCCGATAGGCATTTCAAATATAGGTGCCGATAGGCATTTCAGATATGTTTGCCGATAGGCATTTCAAATATAGGTGCTGATAGGCATTTCAGATGTAGTTTCCGATAGGCATTTCAAAAATAGGTGCCGATAGGCATTTCAGATATAGGTGCCGATAGGCATTATAGATATAGTTGCCGATAGCCATTTTAAAAATAGGTGCCGATAGGCATTTCAGATATAGAAGCCGATAGGCATTTCAAATATAGGTGCCGATAGGCATTTTAGATATGGTTGCCGATAGGCATTTCAAATATAGGTGCTGATAGGCATTTCAGATGTAGTTTCCGATAGGCATTTCAAAAATAGGTGCCGATAGGCATTTCAGATAAAGGTGCCGATAGGCATTTCAGATATAGATGCCGATTGGCATTTTATAATTAGGTGCCGATAGGCATTTCAGATATAGAAGCAGATAGGCATTTCAAATATAGGTGCCGATAAGCATTCCAGATATGGTTGCCGATAGGCATTTCAAATATAGGTGCTGATAGGCATTTCAGATGTAGTTTCCGATAGGCATTTCAAAAATTGGTGCCGATAGGCATTTCAGATATAGGTGCCGATAGGCATTTCAGATATAGTTGCCGTTTGGCATTTTAAAAATAGGTGTTGATAGGCATTTCAGATATAGAAGCCGATAGGTATTTCAAATATAGGTGTCGAAAGGCATTTCAGATATGGTTGCCGATAGGCATTTTAAATATAGGTGCTGATAGGCATTTCAGATGTAGTTTCCGATAGCCATTTCAAAAATAGGTGCCGATAGGCATTTCAAAGATAGGTGCCGATAGGCATTTCAGATATAGTTGCCGATTGGCATTTTAATAATAGGTGTCGATAGGCATTTCAGATATAGAAGCCGATAGGCATTTCAAATATAGGTGCCGATAGGCATTCCAGATATGATTGCCGATAGGCATTTCAAATATAGGTGCGTATAGGCATTCCAGATGTATTTTACGATAGGCATTTCAAAAATTGGTGCCGATAGGCATTTTAGATATAGGTGCCGATAGGCATTTCAGATATAGAAGCCGATAGGTATTTCAAATATAGGTGTCGATAGGCATTTCAGATATGGTTGACAAATGGCATTCCAAATATAGGTGCTGATAGGCATTTCAGATGTAGTTTCCGATAGGCATTTCAAAAATAGGTGCCGATAGGCATTTCAGATATAGGTGAAGATAGGCATTTCAGATATAGTTGCCGATTGGCATTTTAAAAATAGGTGCCGATAGGCATTTCAGACATAGAAGCCGATAGGCATTTCAAATATAGGTGCCAATAGGCATTCCAGATATGGTTGCCGATAGGCATTTCAAATCTGTGCTGATAGGCATTTAAGATGTAGTTTCCGATAGGCATTTCAAAAATAGGTGCCGATAGGCATTTCAGATATAGGTGCCGATAGGCATTTCAGATATAGTTGCCAATTAGCATTTTAAAAATAGGTGCCGATAGGCATTTCAGATATAGAAGCCGATAGGCATTTCAAATATATAGGTGCCGATAGGCATATCAGATATGGTTGCCGATAGGCATTTCAAATATAGGTGCTGATAGGCATTTCAGATGTAGTTTCCGATAGGCATTTCAAAAATTGGTGCCGATTGGCATTTCAGATATAGGTGCCGATAGGCATTTCAGATATAGTTGCCGATTGGCATTTTAAAAATAGGTGCCAATAGGCATTTCAGATATAGAAGCCGATAGGTATTTCAAATATAGGTGTCGATAGGTATTTCAGATATGGTTGCCGATAGGCATTTCAAATATAGGTGCTGATAGGCAGTACAGATGTAGTTTCCGATAGGCATTTCAAAAATAGGTGCCGATAGGCATATTAGATATAGGTGCCGATAGGCATATCAGATATAGTTGCCGATAGGCATTTAAAATATAGGTGCCGATAGGCATTTCAAATATAGGTGTCGATAGGCATTTCAGATATAAATGCCGAAAGGCATTTCAGATATAGGTGCCGATAGGCATTTCTGATGTGGTTGCCGATAGGCATTTCAAATATAGGTGCTGATAGGCATTTCAGATGTTGTTTTCGATAGGCATTTCAAAAATAGGTGCCGATAGGCTTTTCAGATAAGGGTGCCGATAGGCACTTCAGATATAGTTGCCGATTGGCATTTTAAAAATAGGTGCCGATAGGCATTTCAGATATAGAAGCCGATAGGCATTTCAAATATAGGTGCCGATAGGCATTTCAGATATAAATGCCGAAAGGCATTTCAGATATAGGTGCCGATAGGCATTTCTGATGTGGTTGCCGATAGTCATTTCAAATATAGGTGCTGATAGGCATTTCAGATGTAGTTTCCGATAGGCATTTTAAAAATAGGTGCCGATAGGCATTTTGATGTAGTTTCCAATAGGCATTTCAAAAATAGGTGCCGATAGGCATTTCAGATATATGTGCCGATAGGCATTTCAGATATAGGTGCCGATAGGCATATCAGATATATGTCCGATAGGCATTTAAAATATAGGTGCCGATAGGCATTTCAAATATAGGTGCCGATAGGCATTTCAGATATAAATGCCGAAAGGCATTTCAGATATAGGTGCCGATAGGCATTTCTGATGTGGTTGCCGATAGGCATTTCAAATATAGGTGCTGATAGGCATTTCAGACGTAATTTTCGATAGGCATTTCAAAAATAGGTGCCGATAGGCATTTCAGATATAGGTGCCGATAGCACTTCAGATATAGTTGCCGATTGGCATTTTAAAAATAGGTGCCGATAGGCATTTCAGATATAGAAGCCGATAGGCATTTCAAATATAGGTGCCGATGGGCATGACAGATATGGTTGCCGATAGGCATTTCAAATATAGGTGCTGATAGGCATTTCAGATGTAGTTTCCGATAGGCATTTCAAAAATAGGTGCCGATAGGCATTTCAGATATATGTGCCGATAGGCATTTCAGATATAGTTGCCGATTGTAATTTTAAAAATAGGTGCCGATAGGCATTTCAGATATAGAAGCCGATAGGCATTTCAAAAATAGGTGCCGATAGGCATTTCAGATATGGTTGCCGATAGGCATTTCAAATATTGGTGCTCTTAGGCATTTCATATGTAGTTTCCGATAGGCATTTCAAAAATAGGTGCCGATAGGCTTTTCAGATATAGGTGCCGATAGGCATTACAGATATACTTGCCGATTGTTATTTTAAAAATAGGTGCCGATAGGCATTTCAGATATAGAAACCGATAGGCATTTCAAATATAGGTGCTGATAGGCATTCCAGATATGGTTGCCGATAGGCATTTCAAATATAGGTGCTGATAGGCATTTCAGATGTAGTTTCCGATAGGCATTTCAAAAATAGGTGCCGATAGGCATTTCAGATATAGGTGCCGATAGGCATTTCAGATATATTTGCCGATTGGCATTTTAAAAATAGGTGCCGATAGGCATTTCAGATATAGAAGCCGATGGGCATTTCAAATATAGGTGCCGATAAGCATTCCAGATATGGTTGCCGATAGGCACTTCAAATATAGGTGCTGATAGGCATTTCAGATGTAGTTTCCGATAGGCATTTCAAAAATTGATGCCGATAGGCATTTCAGATATAGGTGATGATAGGCATTTCAGATATAGAAGCCGATAGGCATTTCAGATATGGTTGCCGATAGGCATTTCAAATATAGGTGCTGATAGGCATTTCAGATGTAGTTTCCGATAGGCATTTCAAAAATAGGTGCCGATAGGCATTTCAGATATAGGTGCCGATAGGCATTTCAGATATAGTTGCCGATTGGCATTTTAAAAATAGGTGTCAATAGGCATTTCAGATATAGAAGCCGATAGGCATTTCAAATATAGGTGCCGATAGGCATTCCAAATATGGTTGCCGATAGGCATTTTAAATATAGGTGCTGATAGGCATTCCAGATGTAGTTTCCGATAGGCATTTCAGATATAGGTGCCGATAGGCATTTCAGATATGGTTGCCGATAGGCATTTCAAATATAGGTGCTGATAGGCATTTCAGATGTAGTTTCCGATAGGCATTTCAAAAATAGGTGCCGATATGCATTTCAGAAATAGGTGCCGATAGGCATTTCAGATATAGTTGCCGATTTTCATATTAAAAATAGGTGCCGATAGGCATTTTAGATATAGAAGCCGATAGGCATTTCAAAAATAGGAGCCGATAGGCATTTCAGATATAGGTGCGGATAGGTATTTCAGATATAGTTGCCAATTGGCTATTTAAAAATAGGTGCCGATAGGCATTTCAGATATAAAAGCCGATAGGCATTTCAAATATAGGTGCCGATAGGCATTCCAAATATGGTTGCCGATAGGCATTTCAAATATAGGTGCTGATAGGCATTTTAGATGTAGTTTCCGATAGGCATTTCAAAAATTGATGCCGATAGGCATTTCAGATATAGGTGCCGATAGGCATTTCAGATATAGTTGCCGATTGGCATTTTAAAAATAGGTGCCGATAGGCATTTCAGATATAGAAGCCGATGGGCATTTCAAATATAGGTGCCGATAGGCATCCCAGATATGGTTGCCGATAGGCATTTCAAATATAGGTGCTGATAGGCATTGCAGATGTAGTTTCCGATAGGCATTTCAGATATAGTTGCCGATTGGCATTTTAAAAATAGGTGCCGATAGGCATTTCAGATATAGAAGCCGATAGGTATTTCAAATATAGGTGTCGATAGGCATATCAGATATGGTTGCCGATAGGCATTTCAAATATAGGTGCTGATAGGCATTTCAGATGTAGTTTCTGATGGGCATTTCAAAAATAGGTGCCGATAGGCATTATAGATATGGGTGCCGATAGGCATTTTAGATATAGTTGCCGATTGGCATTTTAAAAATAGGTGCCGATAGGCATTTCAGATATAGAAGCCGATGGGCATTTCAAATATAGGTGCCGATAGGCATCCCAGATATGGTTGCCGATAGGCATTTCAAATATAGGTGCTGATAGGCATTGCAGATGTAGTTTCCGATAGGCATTTCAAAAATTGGTGCCGATAGGCATTTCAGATATAGTTGCCGATTGGCATTTTAAAAATAGGTGCCGATAGGCATTTCAGATATAGAAGCCGATGGGCATTTCAAATATAGGTGCCGATAGGCATCCCAGATATGGTTGCCGATAGGCATTTCAAATATAGGTGCTGATAGGCATTGCAGATGTAGTTTCCGATAGGCATTTCAAAAATTGGTGCCGATAGGCATTTCAGATATAGTTGCCGATTGGCATTTTAAAACTAGGTGCCGATAGGCATTTCAGATATAGAAGCCGATAGGTATTTCAAATATAGGTGTCGATAGGCATATCAGATATGGTTGCCGATAGGCATTTCAAATATAGGTGCTGATAGGCATTTCAGATGTAATTTTCGATAGGCATTTCAAAAATAGGTGCCGATAGGCATTTCAAATATAGGTGCCGATAGGCATGACAGATATGGTTGCCAATAGGCATTTCAAATATAGGTGCTGATAGGCAATTCAGATGTAGTTTCCGATAGGCATTTCAAAAATTGGAGCCGATAGGCATTTCAGATATAGGTGCCGATAGGCATTTCAGATATAGTTGCCGATTGGCATTTTAAAATAGGTGCCGATAGGCATTTCAGATATAGAAGCCGATAGGTATTTCAAATATAGGTGTCGATAGGCATTTCAGATATGGTTGCCGATAGGCATTTCAAATATTGGTGCTGATAGGCATTTCATATGTAGTTTCCGATAGGCATTTCAAAAATAGGTGCCGATAGGCATTTCAGATATAGGTGCCGATAGGCATTACAGATATAGTTGCCGATTGGCATTTTAAAAATAGGTGCCGATAGGCATTTCAGATATAGAAGCCGATAGGCATTTCAAATATAGGTGCCGATAGGCATTCCAGATATGGTTGCCGATAGGCATTTCAAATATAGGTGCTGATAGCATTTCAAATGTAGTTTCCGATAGGCATTTCAAAAATAGGTGCCGATAGGCATTTCAGAAATAGGTGCCAATAGGCATTTCAGATGTAGTTGCCGATTGGCATTTTAAAAATAGGTGCCGCTAGGCAATTCAGATATAGAAGCCGATAGGTATTTCAAATATAGGTGTCGATAGGCATTTCAGATATGTTTGCCGATAGGCATTTCAAATATAGGTGCTGATAGGCATTTCAGATGTAGTTTCCCATAGGCATTTCAAAAATAGGTGCCGATTGGCATTTCAGATATAGGTGCCGATAGGCATTTCAGATATAGTTGCCGATTGGCATTTTAAAAATAGGTGCCGTTAGGCATTTTAGATGTAGTTTCCGATAGGCATTTCAAAATTAGGTGCCGATAGGCATTTCAGATATAGGTGCCGGTAGGCATATCAGATATAGTTGCCGATATTCATTTAAAATATAGGTGCCGATAGGCATTTCAAATATAGGTGTCGATACGCATTTCAGATATAAATGCCGAAAGGCATTTCAGATATAGGTACCGATAGGCATTTCTGATGTGGTTGCCGATAGGCATTTCAAATATATGTGCTGATAGGCATTTCAGATGTAGTTTTCGATAGGCATTTCAAAAATAGGTGCCGATAGGCATTTCAGATATATGTGCTGATAGGCACTTCAGATATAGTTGCAGATTGGCATTTTAAAAATAGGTGCCGATAGGCATTTTAGATATAGAAGCCGATAGGCATTTCAAATATAGGTGCCGATAGGCATTCCAGATATGGTTGCCGATTTGCATTTCAAATATAGGTGCTGATAGGCATTTCAGATGTAGTTTCCGATAGGCATTTCAAAAATAGGTGCCGATAGGCATTTTAGATATAGGTGCCGATAGGCATTTCAGATATAGTTGCCGATTGGCATTTTAAAAAAAGGTGCCGATAGGCATTTCAGATATAGAAGCCGATAGGCATTTCAAAAATAGGTGCCGATAGGCATTTCAGATATAGGTGCCGACAGGCATTACAGATATAGTTGCCGATTGGCATTTTAAAAATAGGTGCCGATAGGCATTTCAGATATAGAAGCCGATAGGCATTTCAAATATAGGTGCCGATAAGCATTCCAGATACGGTTGCCGATAGGCATTTCAAATATAGGTGCTGATAGGCATTTCAGATGTAGTTTCCGATAGGCATTTCAAAAATTGGTGCCGATAGGCATTTCAGATATAGGTGCCGATAGGCATTTCAGATATAGTTGCCGATTGGCATTTTAAAAATAGGTGCCGATATGCATTTCAGATATAGAAGCCGATAGGTATTTCAAATATAGGTGTCGATAGGCATTTCAGATATTGTTGCCGATAGGCATTTCAAATATAGGTGCTGATAGGCATTTCAGATGTAGTTTCCGATAAGCATTTAAAAAATAGGTGCCGATAGGCATTTCAGATATAGGTGCCGATAGGCATTTCAGATATAGTCGCCGATTGGCATTTTAAAAATAGGTGTCGATAGGCATTTCAGATATAGAAGCCGATAAGCATTTCAAATATAGGTGCCGATTGGCATTCCAGATATGGTTGCCGATAGGCATTTCAAATATAGGTGCTGATAGGCATTTTAGATGTATTTTCCGATAGGCATTTCAAAAATTGGTGCCGATAGGCATTTCAGATATAGGTGCCGATAGGCATTTTAGATATAGTTACCGCTTGGCATTTTAAAAATAGGTGCCGATAGGCATTTCAGATATAGAAGCCGATAGGTATATCAAATATAGGTGTCAATAGGCATTTCAGATATGGTTGACGATAGGCATTTCAAATATAGGTGCTGATAGGCATTTCAGATGTAGTTTCCGATAGGCATTTCAAAAATAGGTGCCGATAGGCATTTCAGATATAGGTGCCTATAAGCATTTCAGATATAGTTGCCGATTGGCATTTTAAAAATAGGTGTTGATAGGCATTTCAGATATAGAAGCCGATAGGTATTTCAAATATAGGTGTCGATAGGCATTTAAGATATGGTTGCCGATAGGCATTTCAAATATAGGTGCTGATAGGCATTTCAGATGTTGTTTCCGATAGGCATTTCAAAAATAGGTGCCGATAGGCATTTCAGATATAGGTCCGATAGGCATTTCAGATATAGTTGCCAATTGGCATTTTAAAAAAATAGGTGCCGATAGGCACTTCAGATATAGAAGCCGATAGGCATTTTAAATATAGGTGCCGATAGGCATTCCAGATATGGTTGCCGATAGGCATTTCAAATATAGGTGCTGATAGGCATTTTAGATGTAGTTTCCGATAGGCATTTCAAAAATTGAAGCCGATAGGCATTTCAGATATAGGTGCCGATAGGCATTTCAGATATAGTTGCTGATTGGCATTTAAAAAACAGGTGCCGATAGGCATTTCAGATATAGAAGCCGATAGGTATTTCAAATATAGATGCTGATAGGCATTTCAGATGTAGTTTCCGATAGGCATTTCAAAAATTTTTGCCGATTGGCATTTCAGATATAGGTGCCGATAGGCATTTCAGATATATTTGCCGATTGGCATTTGAAAAACAGTTGCCGATAGGCATTTTAGATATAGAAGCCGATAGGCATTTCAAATATAGGTGCCGATAGGCATTCCAGATATGGTTGCCGATAGGCATTTCAAATATAGGTGCTGATAGGCATTTCAGATGTAGTTTCCGATAGGTATTTCAAAAATTGGTGCCGATAGGCATTTCAGATATAGGTGCCGATAGGCATTTCAGATATAGTTGCCGATTGGCATTTTAAAAATAAGTGCCGATAGGCATTTCAGATATAGAAGCCGATAGGTATTTCAAATATAGGTGTCGATTGGCATTTCAGATATGGTTGCCGATAGGCATTTCAAATATAGTTGCTGATAGGCATTTCAGATGTAGTTTCCGATAGGCATTTCAAAAATTGGTGCCGATAGGCATTTCAGATATAGGTGCCGATAGGCATTTCAGATATAGTTGCCGATTGGCATTTAAAAAACAGGTGCCGATAGGCATTTCAGATATAGAAGCCGATAGGTATTTCAAATATAGGTGTCGATAGGCATTTCAGATATGGTTGCCGATAGGCATTTTAAATAAAGGAGCAGATAGGCATTTCAGATGTAGTTTCCGAAAGACATTTCAAAAATAGGTGCCGATAGGCATTTCAGATATAGGTACCGATAGGCATTTCAGATATAGTTGCCGATTGGCATTTTAAAAATAGGTGCCGATAGGTATTTCAGATATATAAGCCGATAGGCATTTCAAATATAGGTGCCAATAGGCATTTCAGATATAGGTGCCGATAGGCATTTCAGATATAGTTGCCAATTGGCATTTTAAAAATAGGTGTCGATAGGCATTTCAGATATAGAAGCCGATAGGCATTTCAAATATAGGTGCCGATAGGCATTCCAGATATTGTTGCCGATAGGCATTTCAAATATAGGTGCTGATAGGCATTTCAGATGTAGTTTCCGATAGGCATTTCAAAAATTGGTGCCGATTGGCATTTCAGATATAGGTGCCGATAGGCATTTCAGATATAGTTGCCAATTGGCATTTTAAAAATAGGTGTCGATAGGCATTTTAGATATAGAAGCCGATAGGCATTTCAAATATAGGTGCCGATAGGCATTCCAGATATGGTTGCCGATAGGCATTTCAAATATAGGTGCTGATAGGCGTTTCAGATGTAGTTTCCGATAGGCATTTCAAAAATTGGTGCCGATTGGCATTTAAGATATAGGTGCCGATAGGCATTTCAGATATAGTTGCCGATTGGCATTTTAAAAATAAGTGCCGATAGGCATTTCAGATATAGAAGCCGATAGGTATTTCAAATATAGGTGTCGATTGGCATTTCAGATATGGTTGCCGATAGGCATTTCAAATATAGTTGCTGATAGGCATTTCAGATGTAGTTTCCGATAGGCATTTCAAAAATTGGTGCCAATAGGCATTTCAGATATAGGTGCCGATAGGCATTTCAGATATAGTTGCCGATTGGCATTTTAAAAATAGGTGCCGATAGGCATTTTAGATGTAGTTTCCGATAGGAATTTCAAAAATAGGTGCCGATAGGCATTTCAGATATAGGTGCCGATAGGCATATCAGATATAGTTGCCGATAGGCATTTAAAATATAGGTGCCGATAGGCATTTCAAATATAGGTGTCGATAGGCATTTAAGATATAAATGCCGAAAGGCATTACAGATATAGGTGCCGATTGGCATTTCTGATGTGGTTGCCGATAGGCGTTTCAAATGTAGGTGCTGATAGGCATTTCAGATGTAGTTTTCGATAGGCATTTCAAAAATAGGTGCCGATAGGCATTTCTGATATAGGTGCCGATAGGCACTTCAGATATAGTTGCCGATTGGCATTTTAAAAATAGTAGCCGCTAGGCATTTCAGATATAAAAGCCGATAGGCATTTCAAATATAGGTGCCGATAGGCATTCCAAATATAGTTGCCGATAGGCATTTCAAATATAGGTGCTGATAGGCAATTCAGTTGTAGTTTCCGATAGGCATTTCAAAAATAGGTGCCGATAGGCATTTCAGATATAGGTGCCGATAGGCATTTCAGATATAGTTGCTGATTGGCATTTTAAAAATAGGTGCCGATAGGCATTTCAGATATAGAAGCCAATAGGCATTTCAAATACAGGTGCCAATAGGCATTTCAGATATGGTTGCCGATAGGCATTTCAAATACAGGTGCTGATAGGCATTTCAGATGTAGTTTCCGATAGGCATTTTAAAAATAGGTACCGATAGGCATTTCAGATATAGAAGCCGATAGGCATTTCAAATATAGGTGCCTATAGGCATTCCAGATATAGTTGCCGATAGGCATTTCAAATATAGGTGCTGATAGGCATTTCAGATGTAGTTTCCGATAGGCATTTCAAAAATAGGTGCCGATAGGCATTTCAGATATAGGTGCTGATAGGCATTTCAGATATAGTTGCCGATAGCCATTTTAAAAATAGGTGCCGATAGGCATTTCAAATATAGAAGCCGACAGGCATTTCAAATATAGGTGCCGATAGGCTTTCCAGATATGGTTGCCGATAGGCATTTCAAATATAGGTGCTGATAGGCATTTCAGATGTAGTTTCCGATAGGCATTTCAAAAATAGGTGCCGATAGGCATTTCAGATATAGGTGCCGATAGGCATTTCAGATATAGTTGCCGATTGGCATTTTAAAAACAGGTGCCGATAGGCATTTCAGATATAGAAGCCGATAGGCATTTCAAATATAGGTGCCGATAAGCATTCCAGATACGGTTGCCGATAGGCATTTCAAATATAGGTGCTGATAGGCATTTCAGATGTAGTTTCCGATAGGCATTTCAAAAATTGGTGCCGATAGGCATTTCAGATATAGGTGCCGATAGGCATTTCAGATATAGTTGCCGATTGGCATTTTAAAAATAGGTGCCGATATGCATTTCAGATATAGAAGCCGATAGGTATTTCAAATATAGGTGTCGATAGGCATTTCAGATATTGTTGCCGATAGGCATTTCAAATATAGGTGCTGATAGGCATTTCAGATGTAGTTTCCGATAAGCATTTAAAAAATAGGTGCCGATAGGCATTTCAGATATAGGTGCCGATAGGCATTTCAGATATAGTCGCCGATTGGCATTTTAAAAATAGGTGTCGATAGGCATTTCAGATATAGAAGCCGATAAGCATTTCAAATATAGGTGCCGATTGGCATTCCAGATATGGTTGCCGATAGGCATTTCAAATATAGGTGCTGATAGGCATTTTAGATGTATTTTCCGATAGGCATTTCAAAAATTGGTGCCGATAGGCATTTCAGATATAGGTGCCGATAGGCATTTTAGATATAGTTACCGCTTGGCATTTTAAAAATAGGTGCCGATAGGCATTTCAGATATAGAAGCCGATAGGTATATCAAATATAGGTGTCAATAGGCATTTCAGATATGGTTGACGATAGGCATTTCAAATATAGGTGCTGATAGGCATTTCAGATGTAGTTTCCGATAGGCATTTCAAAAATAGGTGCCGATAGGCATTTCAGATATAGGTGCCTATAAGCATTTCAGATATAGTTGCCGATTGGCATTTTAAAAATAGGTGTTGATAGGCATTTCAGATATAGAAGCCGATAGGTATTTCAAATATAGGTGTCGATAGGCATTTAAGATATGGTTGCCGATAGGCATTTCAAATATAGGTGCTGATAGGCATTTCAGATGTTGTTTCCGATAGGCATTTCAAAAATAGGTGCCGATAGGCATTTCAGATATAGGTCCGATAGGCATTTCAGATATAGTTGCCAATTGGCATTTTAAAAAAATAGGTGCCGATAGGCACTTCAGATATAGAAGCCGATAGGCATTTTAAATATAGGTGCCGATAGGCATTCCAGATATGGTTGCCGATAGGCATTTCAAATATAGGTGCTGATAGGCATTTTAGATGTAGTTTCCGATAGGCATTTCAAAAATTGAAGCCGATAGGCATTTCAGATATAGGTGCCGATAGGCATTTCAGATATAGTTGCTGATTGGCATTTAAAAAACAGGTGCCGATAGGCATTTCAGATATAGAAGCCGATAGGTATTTCAAATATAGATGCTGATAGGCATTTCAGATGTAGTTTCCGATAGGCATTTCAAAAATTTTTGCCGATTGGCATTTCAGATATAGGTGCCGATAGGCATTTCAGATATATTTGCCGATTGGCATTTGAAAAACAGTTGCCGATAGGCATTTTAGATATAGAAGCCGATAGGCATTTCAAATATAGGTGCCGATAGGCATTCCAGATATGGTTGCCGATAGGCATTTCAAATATAGGTGCTGATAGGCATTTCAGATGTAGTTTCCGATAGGTATTTCAAAAATTGGTGCCGATAGGCATTTCAGATATAGGTGCCGATAGGCATTTCAGATATAGTTGCCGATTGGCATTTTAAAAATAAGTGCCGATAGGCATTTCAGATATAGAAGCCGATAGGTATTTCAAATATAGGTGTCGATTGGCATTTCAGATATGGTTGCCGATAGGCATTTCAAATATAGTTGCTGATAGGCATTTCAGATGTAGTTTCCGATAGGCATTTCAAAAATTGGTGCCGATAGGCATTTCAGATATAGGTGCCGATAGGCATTTCAGATATAGTTGCCGATTGGCATTTAAAAAACAGGTGCCGATAGGCATTTCAGATATAGAAGCCGATAGGTATTTCAAATATAGGTGTCGATAGGCATTTCAGATATGGTTGCCGATAGGCATTTTAAATAAAGGAGCAGATAGGCATTTCAGATGTAGTTTCCGAAAGACATTTCAAAAATAGGTGCCGATAGGCATTTCAGATATAGGTACCGATAGGCATTTCAGATATAGTTGCCGATTGGCATTTTAAAAATAGGTGCCGATAGGTATTTCAGATATATAAGCCGATAGGCATTTCAAATATAGGTGCCAATAGGCATTTCAGATATAGGTGCCGATAGGCATTTCAGATATAGTTGCCAATTGGCATTTTAAAAATAGGTGTCGATAGGCATTTCAGATATAGAAGCCGATAGGCATTTCAAATATAGGTGCCGATAGGCATTCCAGATATTGTTGCCGATAGGCATTTCAAATATAGGTGCTGATAGGCATTTCAGATGTAGTTTCCGATAGGCATTTCAAAAATTGGTGCCGATTGGCATTTCAGATATAGGTGCCGATAGGCATTTCAGATATAGTTGCCAATTGGCATTTTAAAAATAGGTGTCGATAGGCATTTTAGATATAGAAGCCGATAGGCATTTCAAATATAGGTGCCGATAGGCATTCCAGATATGGTTGCCGATAGGCATTTCAAATATAGGTGCTGATAGGCGTTTCAGATGTAGTTTCCGATAGGCATTTCAAAAATTGGTGCCGATTGGCATTTAAGATATAGGTGCCGATAGGCATTTCAGATATAGTTGCCGATTGGCATTTTAAAAATAAGTGCCGATAGGCATTTCAGATATAGAAGCCGATAGGTATTTCAAATATAGGTGTCGATTGGCATTTCAGATATGGTTGCCGATAGGCATTTCAAATATAGTTGCTGATAGGCATTTCAGATGTAGTTTCCGATAGGCATTTCAAAAATTGGTGCCAATAGGCATTTCAGATATAGGTGCCGATAGGCATTTCAGATATAGTTGCCGATTGGCATTTTAAAAATAGGTGCCGATAGGCATTTTAGATGTAGTTTCCGATAGGAATTTCAAAAATAGGTGCCGATAGGCATTTCAGATATAGGTGCCGATAGGCATATCAGATATAGTTGCCGATAGGCATTTAAAATATAGGTGCCGATAGGCATTTCAAATATAGGTGTCGATAGGCATTTAAGATATAAATGCCGAAAGGAATTACAGATATAGGTGCCGATTGGCATTTCTGATGTGGTTGCCGATAGGCGTTTCAAATGTAGGTGCTGATAGGCATTTCAGATGTAGTTTTCGATAGGCATTTCAAAAATAGGTGCCGATAGGCATTTCTGATATAGGTGCCGATAGGCACTTCAGATATAGTTGCCGATTGGCATTTTAAAAATAGTAGCCGCTAGGCATTTCAGATATAAAAGCCGATAGGCATTTCAAATATAGGTGCCGATAGGCATTCCAAATATAGTTGCCGATAGGCATTTCAAATATAGGTGCTGATAGGCAATTCAGTTGTAGTTTCCGATAGGCATTTCAAAAATAGGTGCCGATAGGCATTTCAGATATAGGTGCCGATAGGCATTTCAGATATAGTTGCTGATTGGCATTTTAAAAATAGGTGCCGATAGGCATTTCAGATATAGAAGCCAATAGGCATTTCAAATACAGGTGCCAATAGGCATTTCAGATATGGTTGCCGATAGGCATTTCAAATACAGGTGCTGATAGGCATTTCAGATGTAGTTTCCGATAGGCATTTTAAAAATAGGTACCGATAGGCATTTCAGATATAGAAGCCGATAGGCATTTCAAATATAGGTGCCTATAGGCATTCCAGATATAGTTGCCGATAGGCATTTCAAATATAGGTGCTGATAGGCATTTCAGATGTAGTTTCCGATAGGCATTTCAAAAATAGGTGCCGATAGGCATTTCAGATATAGGTGCTGATAGGCATTTCAGATATAGTTGCCGATAGCCATTTTAAAAATAGGTGCCGATAGGCATTTCAAATATAGAAGCCGACAGGCATTTCAAATATAGGTGCCGATAGGCTTTCCAGATATGGTTGCCGATAGGCATTTCAAATATAGGTGCTGATAGGCATTTCAGATGTAGTTTCCGATAGGCATTTCAAAAATAGGTGCCGATAGGCATTTCAGATATAGGTGCCGATAGGCATTTCAGATATAGTTGCCGATTGGCATTTTAAAAACAGGTGCCGATAGGCATTTCAGATATAGAAGCCGATAGGCATTTCAAATATAGGTGCCGATAAGTATTCCAGATATGGTTGCCGATAGGCATTTCAAATATAGGTGCTGATAGGCATTTCAGATGTAGTTTCCGATAGGCATTTCAAAAATAGGTGCCGATAGGCATTTCAGATATAGGTGCCGACAGGCATTTCAGATATAGTTGCCGATTGGCATTTTAAAAATAGGTGTCGATAGGCATTTCAGATATAGAAGCCGATAGGCATTTCAAATATTGGTGCCGATAGGCATTCCAGATATGGTTGCCGATAGGCATTTCAAATATAGGTGCTGATAGGCATTCCAGATGTATTTTTTCCGATAGGCATTTCATAAATTGGTGCCGATAGGCATTTCAGATATAGGTGCCGATAGGCATTTCAGATATAGTTACCGATTGACATTTTAAAAATAAGTGCCGATAGGCATTTCAGATATAGTTGCCGATAGCCATTTTAAAAATAGGTGCCGATAGGCATTTCAGATATAGAAGCCGATAGGCATTTCAAATATAGGTGCTGATAGGCATTCCAGATATGGTTGCCGATAGGCATTTCAAATATAGGTGCTGATAGGCATTTCAGATGTAGTTTCCGATAGGCATTTCAAAAATAGGTGCCGATAGGCATTTCAGATATAGTTGCCGATTGGCATTTTAAAAATAGGTGCCGATAGGCATTTCAGATATAGAAGCCGATAGGCATTTCAAATATAGGTGCCGATAAGCATTCCAGATATGGTTGCCGATAGGCATTTCAAATATAGGTGCTGATAGGCATTTCAGATGTAGTTTCCGAGAGGCACTTTAAAAATTGGTGCCGATAGGCATTTCAGATATAGGTGCCGATAGGCATTTCAGATATAGTTGCCGATTGGCATTTTAAAAATAGGTGTTGATAGGCATTTCAGATATAGAAGCCGATAGGTATTTCAAATATAGGTGTCGATAGGCATTTCAGATATGGTTGCCGATAGGCATTTCAGATATAGGTGCCGGTAGACATATCAGATATAGTTGCCGATATTCATTAAAAATATAGGTGCCGATAGGCATTTCAAATATAGGTGTCGATAGGCATTTCAGATATAAATGCCGAAAGGCATTTATGATATAGGTACCGATAGGCATTTCTGATGTGGTTGCCGATAGGCATTTCAAATATATGTGCTGATAGGCATTTCAGAATTAGTTTTCGATAGGCATTTCAAAAATAGATGCCGATAGGCATTTCAGATATATGTGCCGATAGGCACTTCAGATATAGTTGCAGATTTGCATTTTAAAAATAGGTGCCAATAGGCATTTTAGATATAGAAGCCGATAGGCATTTCAAATATAGGTGCCGATAGGCATTCCAGATATGGTTGCCGATTTGCATTTCAAATATAGGTGCTGATAGGCATTTCTGATGTAGTTTTCGATAGGCATTTCAAAAATAGGTGCCGATAGGCATTTGAGATATAGGTGCCGATAGGCATTTCAGATATAGTTGCCGATTGGCATTTTGAAAATAGGTGCCGATAGGCATTTCAGATATTGAAGCCGATAGGCATTTCAAAAATAGGTGCCGATAGGCATTTCAGATATAGGTGCCGACAGGCATTACAGATATAGTTGCCGATTGGCATTTTAAAAATAGGTGCCGATAGGCATTTCAGATATAGAAGCCGATAGGCATTTCAAATATAGGTGCCGATAACCATTCGAGATACGGTTGCCGATAGGCATTTCAAATATAGGTGATGATAGGCATTTCAGATGTAGTTTCTGATAGGCATTTCAAAAATTGGTGCCGATAGGCATTTCAGATATAGGTGCCGATAGGCATTTCAGATATAGTTGCCGATTGGCATTTTAAAAACAGGTGCCGATAGGCATTTCAGATATAGAAGCCGATAGGTATTTCAAATATAGGTGTCGATAGGCATTTCAGATATTGTTGCCGATAGGCATTTCAAATATAGGTGCTGATAGGCATTTCAGATGTAGTTTCCGATAAGCATTTCAAAAATAGGTGCCGATAGGCATTTCAGATATAGGTGCCGATAGGCATTTCAGATATAGTTGCCGATTGGCATTTTAAAAATAGGTGTCGATAGGCATTTCAGATATAGAAGCCGATAGGCATTTCAAATATAGGTGCCGATTGGCATTCCAGATATGGTTGCCGTTAGGCATTTCAAATATAGGTGCTGATAGGCATTTTAGATGTATTTTCCGATACGCATTTCAAAAATTGGTGCCGATAGGCATTTCAGATATAGGTGCCGATAGGCATTTCAGATATAGTTACCGCTTGGCATTTTAAAAATAGGTGCCGATAGGCATTTCAGATATAGAAGCCGATAGGTATATCAAATATAGGTGTCGATAGGCATTTCAGATATGGTTGACGATAGGCATTTCAAATATAGGTGCTGATAGGCATTTCAGATGTAGTTTCCGATAGGCATTTCAAAAATAGGTGCCGATAGGCATTTCAGATATAGGTGCCTATAGGCATTTCAGATATAGTTGCCGATTGGCATTTTAAAAATAGGTGTTGATAGGCATTTCAGATATAGAAGCCAAAAGGTATTTCAAATATAGGTGTCGATAGGCATTTCAGATATGGTTGCCGATAGGCATTTCAAATATAGGTGCTGATAGGCATTTCAGATGTAGTTTCCGATAGGCATTTCAAAAATAGGTGCCGATAGGCATTTCAGATATAGGTGCCGATAGGCATTTCAGATATAGTTGCCAATTGGCATTTTAAAAATAGGTGCCGATAGGCATTTCAGATATAGAAGCCGATAGGCATTTTAAATATAGGTGCCGATAGGCATTCCAGATATGGTTGCCGATAGGCATTTCAAATATAGGTGCTGATAGGCATTTTAGATGTAGTTTCCGATAGGCATTTCAAAAATTGAAGCCGATAGGCATTTCAGATATAGGTGCCGATAGGCATTTCAGATATAGTTGCCGATTGGCATTTAAAAAACAGGTGCCGGTAGGCATTTCAGATATAGAAGCCGATAGGTATTTCAAATATAGGTGTCGATAGACATTTCAGATATGGTTGCCGATAGGCATTTTAAATAAAGGAGCAGATAGGCATTTCAGATGTAGTTTCCGAAAGACATTTCAAAAATAGGTGCCGATAGGCATTTCAGATATAGGTACCGATAGGCATTTCAGATATAGTTGCCGATTGGCATTTTAAAAATAGGTGCCGATAGGCATTTCAGATATATAAGCCGATAGGCATTTCAAATATAGGTGCCGATAGGCATTTCAGATATAGGTGCCGATAGGCATTTCAGATATAGTTGCCAATTGGAATTTTAAAAATAGGTGTCGATAGGCATTTCAGATATAGAAGCCGATAGGCATTTCAAATATAGGTGCCGATAGACATTCCAGATATGGTTGCCGATAGGCATTTCAAATATAGGTGCTGATAGGCATTTCAGATGTAGTTTCCGATAGGCATTTCAAAAATTGGTGCCGATTGGCATTTCAGATATAGGTGCCGATAGGCATTTCAGATATAGTTGCCAATTGGCATTTTAAAAATAGGTGTCGATAGGCATTTCAGATATAGAAGCCGATAGGCATTTCAAATATAGGTGCCGAGAGGCATTCCAGATATGGTTGCCGATAGGCATTTCAAATATAGGTGCTGATAGGCATTTCAGATGTAGTTTCCGATAGGCATTTCAAAAATTGGTGCCGATTGGCATTTCAGATATAGGTGCCGATAGGCATCTCAGATATAGTTGCCGATTGGCATTTTAAAAATAAGTGCCGATAGGCATTTCAGATATAGAAGCCGATAGGTATTTCAAATATAGGTGTCGATTGGCATTTCAGATATGGTTGCCGATAGGCATTTCAAATATAGTTGCTGATAGGCATTTCAGATGTAGTTTGCGATAGGCATTTTAAAAATTGGTGCCGATAGGCATTTCAGATATAGGTGCCGTTAGGCATTTCAGATATAGTTGCCGATTGGCATTTTAAAAATAGGTGCCGATAGGCATTTTAGATGTAGTTTCCGATAGGCATTTCAAAAATAGGTGCCGATAGGCATTTCAGATATAGGTGCCGATAGGCATATCAGATATAGTTGCCGATAGGCATTTAAAATATAGGTGCCGATAGGCATTTCAAATATAGGTGTCGATAGGCATTTCAGATATAAATGCCGAAAGGCATTACAGATATAGGTGCCGATAGGCATTTCTGATGTGGTTGCCGATAGGCGTTTCAAATATAGGTGCTGATAGGCATTCCAAATATGGTTGCCGATAGGCATTTCAAATATAGGTGCTGATAGGCATTTCAGATGTAGTTTTCGATAGGCATTTCAAAAATAGGTGCCGATAGGCATTTTAGATATAGGTGCCGATAGGCATTTCAGATATAGTTGCCGATAGCCATTTTAAAGATAGGTGCCGATAGGCATTTTAGATATAGAAGCCGATAGGCATTTCAAATATAGGTGCCGATAGGCATTCCAGATATGGTTGCCGATAGGCATTTTAAATATACTTGCTGATAGGCATTTCAGATGTAGTTTCCGATAGGCATTTTAAAAATAGGTGCCGATAGGCATTTCAGGTATAGAAGCCGATAGGCATTTCAAATATTGGTGCCTATAGGCATTTCAGATATAGTTGCCGATAGGCATTTCAAATATAGGTGCTGATAGGCATTTCAGATGTTTTTTCCGATAGGCATTTCAAAAATAGGTGCCGATAGGCATTTCAGATATAGGTGCTGATAGGCATTTCAGATATAGTTGCCGATAGCCATTTTAAAAATAGGTGCCGATAGGCATTTCAAATATAGAAGCCGATAGGCATTTCAAATATAGGTGCCGATAGGCATTCCAGATATGGTTGCCGATAGGGATTTCAAATATAGGTGCTGATAGGCATTTCAGATGTAGTTTCCGATAGGCATTTCAAAAATAGGTGCCGATAGGCATTTCAGATATAGGTGCCAATAGGCATTTCAGATATAGTTGCCGATTGGCATTTTAAAAATAGGTGCCGATAGGCATTTCAGATATAGAAGCCGATAGGCATTTCAAATATAGGTGCCGATAAGCATTCCAGATATGGTTGCCGATAGGCATTTCAAATATTGGTGCTGATAGGAATTTCAGATGTAGTTTCCGATAGGCATTTCAAAAATAGGTGCCGATAGGCATTTCAGATATAGGTGCCGATAGGCATTTCAGATATAGTTGCCGATTGGCATTTTAAAAATAGGTGTCGATAGGCATTTCAGATATAGAAGCCGATAGGCATTTCAAATATTGGTGCCGATAGGCATTTCAAATATAGGTGTCGATAGGCATTTCAGATATAAATGCCGAAAGGCATTACAGATATAGGTGCCGATAGGCATTTCTGATGTGGTTGCCGATAGGCGTTTCAAATATAGGTGCTGATAGGCATTTCAGATGTAGTTTTCGATGGGCATTTCAAAAATAGGTGCCGATAGGCATTTCTGATATAGGTGCCGATAGGCACTTCAGATATAGTTGCCGATTGGCATTTTAAAAATAGGTGCCGATAGGCATTTCAGATATAGGTGCTGATAGGCATTTCAAATATAGGTGCTGATAGGCATTCCAGATGTATTTTTTCCGATAGGCATTTCATAAATAGGTGCCGATAGGCATTTCAGATATATGTGCCGATAGGCATTTCAGATATAGTTACCGATTGGCATTTTAAAAATAAGTGCCGATAGGCATTTCAGATATAGAAGCCAATAGGTATTTCAAAAATAGGTGTCGATAGGCATTTCAGATATGGTTGACAATAGGCATTTCAAATATAGTTGCTGATAGGCATTTCAGATTTAGTTTCCGATAGGCATTTTAAAAATAGGTGCCGATAGGCATTTCAGATATAGGTGCCGATAGGCATTTCAGATATAGTTGCCGATTGGCATTTTAAAAATAGGTGCCGATAGGCATTTCAGATATAGAAGCCGATAGGCATTTCAAATATAGGTGCCGATTGGCATTCCAGATATGGTTGCCGATAGGCATTTCAAATATAGGTGCTGATAGGCATTTTAGATGTAGTTTCCGATAGGCATTTCAAAAATTGATGCCGATAGGCATTTCAGATATAGGTGCCGATAGGCATTTTAGATATAGTTGCCGATTGGCATTTTAAAAACAGGTGCCGATAGGCATTTCAGATGTAGAAGCCGATAGGTATTTCAAATATAGGGGTCGATAGGCATTTCAGATATGGTTGGCGATAGGCATTTCAAATATAGGAGCAGATAGGCATTTCAGATGAAGTTTCCGAAAGACATTTCAAAAATAGGTGCCGATAGGCTTTCCAGATATGGGTGCCGATAGGCATTTCAAATATAGGTGCTGATAGGCATTTCATGTGTAGTTTCCGATAGGCATTTCAAAAATAGGTGCCGATAGGCATTTCAGATATAGGCGCCGATAGGCATTTCAGATACAGTTGCCGATAGCCATTTTAAAATTAGGTGCCGATAGGCATTTCAGATATAGAAGCCGATAGGCATTTGAAATATAGGTGCCGATAGGCATTCCAGATATGGTAGCCGATATGCATTTCAAATATAGGTGCTGATAGGCATTTTAGATGTAGTTTCCGATAGGCATTTCAAAAATAGGTGCCGATAGGCATTTCAGATATAGGTGCCGATAGGCATTCCAGATATGGTTGCCGATTGGCATTTCAAATATAGGTGCTGATAGGCATTTCAGATGTAGGTTCCAATAGGCATTTCAAAAATAGGTGCCGATAGGCATTTTAGATATAAGTGCCGAAGGGCATTTCAGATATAGTTGCCGATAGCATATTTAAAAATAGGTGCCGATAGGCAGTTCAGATATAGAAGCCGATAGGCATTTCAAATATAGGTGCCGATAGGCATTCCAGATATGGTTGCCGATAGGCATTTCAAATATATGTGCTGATAGGCATTTCAGATGTAGTTTCCGATAGGCATTTCAAAAATAGGTGCCGATAGGCATTTCAGATATAGGTGCCGATGGGCATTTCAGATATAGTTGCCGATTGGCATTTTAAAAATAGGTGCCGATAGGCATTTCAGATATAGAATCCGATAGGCATTTCAAATATAGGTGCCGGTAAGCATTCCAGATATGGTTGCCGATAGGCATTTCAAATATAGGTGCTGATAGGCATTTCAGATGTAGTTTTCCGATAGGCATTTCAAAAATTGGTGCCGATAGGCATTTCAGATATAGGAGCCGATAGGCATTTCAGATATTATAGTTGCCGATTGGCATTTTAAAAATAGGTGTTGATAGGCATTTCAGATATAGAAGCCGATAGGTATTTCAAATATAGGTGTCGATAGGCATTTTAGATATGGTTGCCGATAGGCATTTCAAATATAGGTGATAATAGGCATTTCAGATGTAGTTTTCGATAGGCATTTCAAAAATAGGTGCCAATAGGCATTTCAGATATAGGTGCCGATAGGCATTTTAGATATAGTTGCCGATTGGCATTTTAAAAATAGGTGTCGATAGGCATTTCAGATATAGAAGCCGATAGGCATTTCAAATATAGGTGCCGATAGGCATTCCAGATATGTTTGCCGATAGGCATTTCAAATATAGGTGCTGATAGGCATTCTAGATGTATTTTCCGATAGGCATTTCAAAAATTGGTGCCGATAGGCATTTCAGATATAGGTGCCGATAGGCATTTCAGATATAGTTGCCGATTGGCATTTTAAAAATAGGTGCCGATAGGCATTTTAGATATAGAAGCAGATAGGTATTTCAAATATAGGTGTCGATAGGCATTTCAGATATAGTTGACGATAGGCATTTCAAATATAGGTGCTTATAGGCATTTCAGATGTAGTTTCCGATAGGCATTTCAAAAATAGGTGCCGATAGGCATTTCAGATATAGGTGCCGATAGGCATTTCAGATATAGTTGCCGATTGGCATTTTAAAAATATGTGCCGATAGGCATTTTAGATATAGAAGCCGATAGGCATTTCAAATATAGGTGCCAATTGGCATTCCAGATATGGTTGCCGATAGGCATTTCAAATATAGGTGCTGATAGGCATTTCAGATGTAGTTTCCGATAGGCATTTCAAAAATAGGTGCCGATAGGCATTTCAGATATAGGTGCCGATAGGGATTTCAGATATAGTTGCCAATTGGCATTTTAAAAATAGGTGCCGATTGGCATTTCAGATATAGAAGCCGATAGGCATTTCAAATATAAGTGCCGATAGGCATTCCAGATATGGTTGCCGATAGGCATTTCAAATATAGGTGCTGATAGGCATTTTAGATGTAGTTTCCGATAGGCATTTCAAAAATTGATGCCGATAGGCATTTCAGATATAGGTGCCAATAGGTATTTTGGATATAGTTGCCGATTGGCATTTTAAAAACAGGTGCCGATAGGCATTTCAGATATAGAAGCCGATAGGTATTTCAAATATAGGGGTCGATAGGCATTTCAGATATGGTTGCCGATAGGCATTTCAAATATAGGGGCAGATAGGCATTTCAGATGTAGTTTCCGAAAGACATTTCAAAAATAGGTGCCGATAGGCATTTCAGATATAGGTGCCGATAGGCATTTCAGATATAGTTGCCGATTGGCATTTTAAAAATAGGTGCCGATAGGCATTTCAGATATAGAAGCCGATAGGCATTTCAAATATAGGTGCTGATAGGCATTTTAGGTGTAGTTTCCGATAGGCATTTCAAAAATAGGTACCGATAGGCATTTCGAATATAGGTGCCGATAGGCATTTCAGATATAGTTGCCAATTGGCATTTTAAAAATAGGTGTCGATAGGCATTTCAGATATAGAAGACGATAGGCATTTCAAATATAGGTGCCGATAGGCATTCCAGATATGGTTGCCGAAAAGGCATTTCAAATATAGGTGCTGATAGGCATTTCAGATGTAGTTTCCGATAGGCATTCCAAAAATTGGTGCCGATAGGCATTTTAGATATAGGTGCCGATAGGCATTTCAGATATAGTTGCCGATTGGCATTTTAAAAATAGGTGCCGATAGGCATTTCAGATATAGAAGCCGATAGGCATTTCAAATATAGGTGCCGATAGGCATTCCAGATATGGTTGCCGATAGGCATTTCAAATATAGGTGCTGATAGGCATTTCATGTGTAGTTTCCGATAGGCTTTTCAAAAATAGGTGCCGATAGGCATTTCAGATATAGGTGCCGATAGGCATTTCAGATATAGTTGCCGATAGCCATTTTAAAATTAGGTGCAGATAGGCATTTCAGATATAGAAGCCGATAGGCATTTCAAATATAGGTGCCGATAGGCATTCCAGATATGGTTGCCGATAGGCATTTCAAATATAGGTGCTGATAGGCATTCCATGTGTAGTTTCCGATAGGCATTTCAAAAATAGGTGCCAATAGGCATTTCAGATATAGGTGCCGATAGGCATTTCAGATATAGATGCCGATAGCTATTTTAAAATTAGGTGCCGATAGGCATTTCAGATATAGAAGCCGATAGGCATTTCAAATATAGGTGCCGATAGGCATTTCAAATATAGGTGTCGATAGGCATTTCAGATATAAATGCCGAAAGGCATTACAGATATAGGTGCCGATAGGCATTTCTGATGTGGTTGCCGATAGGCGTTTCAAATATAGGTGCTGATAGGCATTTCAGATGTAGTTTTCGATAGGCATTTCAAAAATAGGTGCCGATAGGCATTTCTGATATAGGTGCCGATAGGCACTTCAGATATAGTTGCCGATTGGCATTTTAAAAATAGGTGCCGCTAGGCATTTCACATATAGAAGCCGATAGGCATTTCAAATATAGGTGCCGATAGGCATTCCAAATATGGTTGCCGATAGGCATTTCAAATATAGGTGCTGATAGGCATTTCAGATGTAGTTTCCGATAGGCATTTCAAAAATAGGTGCCGATAGGCATTTCAGATATAGGTGCCGATAGGCATTTCAGATATAGTTGCCGATAGCCATTTTAAAAATAGGTGCCGATAGGCATTTTAGATATAGAAGCCGATAGGCATTTCAAATATAGGTGCCGATAGGCATTCCAGATATGGTTGCCGATAGGCATTTTAAATATACTTGCTGATAGGCATTTCAGATGTAGTTTCCGATAGGCATTTTAAAAATAGGTGCCGATAGGCATTTCAGGTATAGAAGCCGATAGGCATTTCAAATATTGGTGCCTATAGGCATTCCAGATATAGTTGCCGATAGGCATTTCAAATATAGGTGCTGATAGGCATTTCAGATGTAGTTTCCGATAGGCATTTCAAAAATAGGTGCCGATAGGCATTTCAGATATAGGTGCTGATAGGCATTTCAGATATAATTGCCGATAGCCATTTTAAAAATAGGTGCCGATAGGCATTTCAAATATAGAAGCCGATAGGCATTTCAAATATAGGTGCCGATAGGCATTCCAGATATGGTTGCCGATAGGCATTTCAAATATAGGTGCTGATAGGCATTTCAGATGTAGTTTCCGATAGGCATTTCAAAAATAGGTGCCGATAGGCATTTCAGATATAGGTGCCGATAGGCATTTCAGATATAGTTGCCGATTGGCATTTTAAAAATAGGTGCCGATAGGCATTTCAGATATAGAAGCCGATAGGCATTTCAAATATATGTGCCGATAAGCATTCCAGATATGGTTGCCGATAGGCATTTCAAATATAGGTGCTGATAGGAATTTCAGATGTAGTTTCCGATAGGCATTTCAAAAATAGGTGCCGATAGGCATTTCAGATATAGGTGCCGATAGGCATTTCAGATATAGTTGCCGATTGGCATTTTAAAAATAGGTGTCGATAGGCATTTCAGATATAGAAGCCGATAGGCATTTCAAATATTGGTGCCGATAGGCATTTCAAATATAGGTGTCGATAGGCATTTCAGATATAAATGCCGAAAGGCATTACAGATATAGGTGCCGATAGGCATTTCTGATGTGGTTGCCGATAGTCGTTTCAAATATAGGTGCTGATAGGCATTTCAGATGTAGTTTTCGATAGGCATTTCAAAAATAGGTGCCGATAGGCATTTCTGATATAGGTGCCGATAGGCACTTCAGATATAGTTGCCGATTGGCATTTTAAAAATAGGTGCCGATAGGCATTTCAGATATAGGTGCTGATAGGCATTTCAAATATAGGTGCTGATAGGCATTTCAGATGTAGTTTTCGATAGGCATTTCAAAAATAGGTGCCGATAGGCATTTCTGATATAGGTGCCGATAGGCACTTCAGATATAGTTGCCGATTGGCATTTTAAAAATAGGTGCCGATAGGCATTTCAGATATAGGTGCCGATAGGCATTTCAGATATAGTTACCGATTGGCATTTTAAAAATAAGTGCCGATAGGCATTTCAGATATAGAAGCCAATAGGTATTTCAAAAATAGGTGTCGATAGGCATTTCAGATATGGTTGACAATAGGCATTTCAAATATAGTTGCTGATAGGCATTTCAGATGTAGTTTCCGATAGGCATTTTAAAAATAGGTGCCGATAGGCATTTCAGATATAGGCGCCGATAGGCATTTCAGATATAGTTGCCGATTGGCATTTTAAAAATAGGTGCCGATAGGCATTTCAGATATAGAAGCCGATAGGCATTTCAAATATAGGTGCCGATTGGCATTCCAGATATGGTTGCCGATAGGCATTTCAAATATAGGTGCTGATAGGCATTTTAGATGTAGTTTCGGATAGGCATTTCAAAAATTGATGCCGATAGGCATTTCAGATATAGGTGCCGATAGGCATTTTAGATATAGTTGCCGATTGGCATTTTAAAAACAGGTGCCGATAGGCATTTCAGATATAGAAGCCGATAGGTATTTCAAATATAGGGGTCGATAGGCATTTCAGATATGGTTGCCGATAGGCATTTCAAATATAGGAGCAGATAGGCATTTCAGATGTAGTTTCCGAAAGACATTTCAAAAAAAGGTGCCGATAGGCATTCCAGATATGGGTGCCGATAGGCATTTCAAATATAGGTGCTGATAGGCATTTCATGTGTAGTTTCCGATAGGCATTTCAAAAATAGGTGCCGATAGGCATTTCAGATATAGGCGCCGATAGGCATTTCAGATACAGTTGCCGATAGCCATTTTAAAATTAGGTGCCGATAGGCATTTCAGATATAGAAGCCGATAGGCATTTCAAATATAGGTGCCGATAGGCATTCCAGATATGGTTGCCGATAGGCATTTCAAATATAGGTGCTGATAGGCATTTTAGATGTAGTTTCCGATAGGCATTTCAAAAATAGGTGCCGATTGGCATTTCAGATATAGGTGCCGATAGGCATTCCAGATATGGTTGCCTTTTGGCATTTCAAATATAGGTGCTGATAGGCATTTTAGATGTAGGTTCCGATAGGCATTTCAAAAATAGGTGCCGATAGGCATTTCAGATATAAGTGCCGATAGGCATTTCAGATATAGTTGCCGATAGCAATTTTAAAAATAGGTGCCGATAGGCATTTCAGATATAGAAGCCGATAGGCATTTCAAATATAGGTGCCGATAGGCATTCCAGATATGGTTGCCGATAGGCATTTCAAATATAGGTGCTGATAGGCATTTCAGATGTAGTTTCCGATAGGCATTTCAAAAATTGAAGCCGATAGGCATTTCAGATATAGGTGCCGATAGGCATTTCAGATATAGTTGCCGATTGGCATTTTAAAAATAGGTGCCGATAGGCATTTCAGATATAGAAGCCGATAGGTATTTCAAATATAGGTGTCGATAGGCATTTCAGATATTGTTGCCGATAGGCATTTCAAATATAGGTGCTGATAGGCATTTCAGATGTAGTTTCCGATAAGCATTTCAAAAATAGGTGCCGATAGGCATTTCAGATATAGGTGCCGATAGGCATTTCAGATATAGTTGCCGATTGGCATTTTAAAAATAGGTGTCGATAGGCATTTCAGATATAGAAGCCGATAAGCATTTCAAATATAGGTGCCGATTGGCATTCCAGATATGGTTGCCGATAGGCATTTCAAATATAGGTGCGGATAGGCATTTTAGATGTATTTTCCGATACGCATTTCCAAAATTGGTGCCGATAGGCATTTCAGATATAGGTGCCGATAGGCATTTCAGATATAGTTACCGCTTGGCATTTTAAAAATAGGTGCCGATAGGCATTTTAGATATAGAAGCCGATAGGTATATCAAATATAGGTGTCGATAGGCATTTCAGATATGGTTGACGATAGGCATTTCAAATATAGGTGCTGATAGGCATTTCAGATGTAGTTTCCGATAGGCATTTCAAAAATAGGTGCCGATAGGCATTTCAGATATAGGTGCCGATAGGCATTTCAGATATAGTTGCCAATTGGCATTTTAAAAATAGGTGCCGATAGGCATTTCAGATATAGAAGCCGATAGGCATTTTAAATATAGGTGCCGATAGGCATTCCAGATATGGCTGCCGATAGGCATTTCAAATATAGGTGCTGATAGGCATTTTAGATGTAGTTTCCGATAGGCATTTCAAAAATTGAAGCCGATAGGCATTTCAGATATAGGTGCCGATAGGCATTTCAGATATAGTTGCCGATTGGCATTTAAAAAACAGGTGCCGATAGGCATTTCAGATATAGAAGCCGATAGGTATTTCAAATATAGGTGTCGATAGACATTTCAGATATGGTTGCCGATAGGCATTTTAAATAAAGGAGCAGATAGGCATTTCAGATGTAGTTTCCGAAAGACATTTCAAAAATTGGTGCCGATAGGCATTTCAGATATAGGTACCGATAGGCATTTCAGATATAGTTGCCGATTGGCATTTTAAAAATAGGTGCCGCTAGGCATTTCAGATATATAAGCCGATAGGCATTTCAAATATAGGTGCCGATAGGCATTTCAGTTATAGGTGCCGATAGGCATTTCAGATATAGTTGCCAATTGGCATTTTAAAAATAGGTGTCGATAGGCATTTCAGATATAAAAGCCGATAGGCATTTCAAATATAGGTGCCGATAGACATTCCAGATATGGTTGCCGATAGGCATTTCAAATATAGGTGCTGATAGGCATTTCAGATGTAGTTTCCGATAGGCATTTCAAAAATTGGTGCCGATTGGCATTTCAGATATAGGTGCCGATAGGCATTTCAGATATGGTTGCCAATTGGCATTTTAAAAATAGGTGTCGATAGGCATTTCAGATATAGAAGCCGATAGGCATTTCAAATATAGGTGCCGATAGGCATTCCAGATATGGTTGCCGATAGGCATTTCAAATATAGGTGCTGATAGGCATTTCAGATGTAGTTTCCGATAGGCATTTCAAAAATTGGTGCCGATTGGCATTTCAGATATAGGTGCCGATAGGCATTTCATATATAGTTGCCGATTGGCATTTTAAAAATAAGTGCCGATAGGCATTTCAGATATAGAAGCCGATAGGTATTTCAAATATAGGTGTCGATTGGCATTTCAGATATGGTTGCCGATAGGCATTTCAAATATAGTTGCTGATAGGCATTTCAGATGTAGTTTCCGATAGGCATTTTAAAAATTGGTGCCGATAGGCATTTCAGATATAGGTGCCGATAGGCATTTCAGATATAGTTGCCGATTGGCATTTTAAAAATAGGTGCCGATAGGCATTTTAGATGTAGTTTCCGATAGGCATTTCAAAAATAGGTGCCGATAGGCATTTCAGATATAGGTGCCGATAGGCATATCAGATATAGTTGCCGATAGGCATTTAAAATATAGGTGCCGATAGGCATTTCAAATATAGGTGTCGATAGGCATTTCAGATATAAATGCCGAAAGCCATTACAGATATAGGTGCCGATAGGCATTTCTGATGTGGTTGCCGATAGGCGTTTCAAATATAGGTGCTGATAGGCATTTCAGATGTAGTTTTCGATAGGCATTTCAAAAATAGGTGCCGATAGGCATTTCTGATATAGGTGCTGATAGGCACTTCAGATATAGTTGCCGATTGGCATTTTAAAAATAGGTGCCGCTAGGCATTTCACATATAGAAGCCGATAGGCATTTCAAATATAGGTGCCGATAGGCATTCCAAATTGGTTTGCCGATAGGCATTTCAAATATAGGTGCTGATAGGCATTTCAGATGTAGTTTCCGATAGGCATTTCAAAAATAGGTGCCGATAGGCATTTCAGATATAGGTGCCGATAGGCATTTCAGATATAGTTGCCGATAGCCATTTTAAAAATAGGTGCCGATAGGCATTTTAGATATAGAAGCCGATAGGCATTTCAAATATAGGTGCCGATAGGCATTCCAGATATGGTTGCCGATAGGCATTTTAAATATACTTGCTGATAGGCATTTCAGATGTAGTTTCCGATAGGCATTTTAAAAATAGGTGCCGATAGGCATTTCAGGTATAGAAGCCGATAGGCATTTCAAATATAGGTGCCGATAGGCATTCCAGTTATGGTTGCCGATAGGCATTTCAAATATAGGTGCTGATAGGCATTTCAGATGTAGTTTCCGATAGGCATTTCAAAAAAAAGTGCCGATAGGCATTTCAGATATAGGTGCCGATAGGCATTTCAGATATAGTTGCCGATTGGCATTTTAAAAATAGGTGCCGATAGGCATTTCAGATATAGAAGCCGATAGGCATTTCAAATATAGGTGCCGATAGGCATTCCAGATATGGTTGCTGATAGGCATTTCAAATATAGGTGCTGATAGGCATTTCAGATGTAGTTTCCGATAGGCATTTCAAAAATAGGTGCCGATAGGCATTTCAGATATAGGTGCCGATAGGCATTTCAGATATAGTTGCCGATTGGCATTTTAAAAATAGGTGCCGATAGGCATTTCAGATATAGAAGCCGATAGGCATTTCAAATATAGGTGCCGATAAGCATTCCAGATATGGTTGCCGATAGGCATTTCAAATATAGGTGCTGATAGGAATTTCAGATGTAGTTTCCGATAGGCATTTCAAAAATAGGTGCCGATAGGCATTTCAGATATAGGTGCCGATAGGCATTTCAGATATAGTTGCCGATTGGCATTTTAAAAATAGGTGTCGATAGGCATTTCAGATATAGAAGCCAATAGGCATTTCAAATATTGGTGTCGATAGGCATTTCAGATATGGTTGCCGATAGGCATTTCAAATATAGGAGCAGATAGGCATTTCAGATGTAGTTTCCGAAAGACATTCCAAAAATAGGTGCCGATAGGCATTCCAGATATGGGTGCCGATAGGGATTTCAAATATAGGTGCTGATAGGCATTTCATGTGTAGTTTCCGATAGGCATTTCAAAAATAGGTGCCGATAGGCATTTCAGATATAGGCGCCGATAGGCATTTCAGATACAGTTGCCGATAGCCATTTTAAAATTAGGTGCCGATAGGCATTTCAGATATAGAAGCCGATAGGCATTTCAAATATAGGTGCCGATAGGCATTCCAGATATGGTTGCCGATAGGCATTTCAAATATAGGTGCTGATAGGCATTTTAGATGTAGTTTCCGATAGGCATTTCAAAAATTGGTGCCGATAGGCATTTCAGATATAGGTGCCGATAGGCATTCCAGATATGGTTGCCGATTGGCATTTCAAATGTAGGTGCTGATAGGCATTTCAGATGTAGGTTCCGATAGGCATTTCAAAAATAGGTGCCGATAGGCATTTTAGATATAAGTGCCGATAGGCATTTCAGATATAGTTGCCGATAGCAATTTTAAAAATAGGTGCCGATAGGCATTTCAGATATAGAAGCCGATAGGCATTTCAAATATAGGTGCCGATAGGCATTCCAGATATGGTTGCCGATAGGCACTTCAAATATAGGTGCTGATAGGCATTTCAGATGTAGTTTCCGATAGGCATTTCAAAAATAGGTGCCGATAGGCATTTCAGATATAGGTGCCGATAGGCATTTCAGATATAGTTGCCGATTGGCATTTTAAAAATAGGTGCCGATAGGCATTTCAGATATAGAATCCGATAGGTATTTCAAATATAGGTGCCGATAAGCATTCCAGATATGGTTGCCGATAGGCATTTCAAATATAGGTGCTGATAGGCATTTCAGATGTAGTTTTCCGATAGGCATTTCAAAAATTGGTGCCGATAGGCATTTCAGATATAGATGCCGATAGGCATTTCAGATATTATAGTTGCCGATTGGCATTTTAAAAATAGGTGTTGATAGGCATTTCAGATATAGAAGCCGATAGGTATTTCAAATATAGGTGTCGATAGGCATTTCAGATATAGTTGACGATAGGTATTTCAAATATAGGTGCTTATAGGCATTTCAGATGTAGTTTCCGATAGGCATTTCAAAAATAGGTGCCGATAGGGATTTCAGATATAGTTGCCAATTGGCATTTTAAAAATAGGTGCCGATTGGCATTTCAGATATAGAAGCCGATAGGCATTTAAAATATAGGTGCCGATAGGCATTCCAGATATGGTTGCCGATAGGCATTTCAAATATAGGTGCTGATAGGCATTTTAGATGTAGTTTCCGATAGGCATTTCAAAAATTTATGCCGATAGGCATTTCAGATATAGGTGCCAATAGGCATTTTAGATATAGTTGCCGATTGGCATTTTAAAAACAGGTGCCGATAGGCATTTCAGATATAGAAGCCGATAGGTATTTCAAATATAGGGGTCGATAGGCATTTCAGATATGGTTGCCGATAGGCATTTCAAATATAGGGGCAGATAGGCATTTCAGATGTATTTTCCGAAAGACATTTCAAAAATAGGTGCCGATAGGCATTTCAGATATAGGTGCCGATAGGCATTTCAGATATAGTTGCCGATTGGCATTTTAAAAATAGGTGCCGATAGGCATTTCAGATATAGAAGCCGATAGGCATTTCAAATATAGGTGCTGATAGGCATTTTAGGTGTAGTTTCCGATAGGCATTTCAAAAATAGGTACCGATAGGCATTTCGAATATAGGTGCCGATAGGCATTTCAGATATAGTTGCCAAATGGCATTTTAGAAATAGGTGTCGATAGGCATTTCAGATATAGAAGACGATAGGCATTTCAAATATAGGTGCCGATAGGCATTCCAGATATGGTTGCCGAAAAGGCATTTCTAATATAGGTGCTGATAGGCATTTCAGATGTAGTTTCCGATAGGCATTTCAAAAATTGGTGCCGATAGGCATTTTAGATATAGGTGCCGATAGGCATTTCAGATATAGTTGCCGATTGGCATTTTAAAAATAGGTGCCGATAGGCATTTCAGATATAGAAGCCGATAGGCATTTCAAATATAGGTGCCCATAGGCATTCCAGATATGGTTGCCGATAGGCATTTCAAATATAGGTGCTGATAGGCATTTCATGTGTAGTTTCCGATAGGCTTTTCAAAAATAGGTGCCGATAGGCATTTCAGATATAGGTGCCGATAGGCATTTCAGATATAGTTGCCGATAGCCATTTTAAAATTAGGTGCAGATAAGCATTTCAGATATAGAAGCCGATAGGCATTTCAAATATAGGTGCCGATAGGCATTCCAGATATGGTTGCCGATAGGCGTTTCAAATATAGGTGCTGATAGGCATTCCATGTGTAGTTTCCGATAGGCATTTCAAAAATAGGTGCCAATAGGCATTTCAGATATAGGTGCCGATAGGCATTTCAGATATAGATGCCGATAGCTATTTTAAAATTAGGTGCCGATAGGCATTTCAGATATAGAAGCCGATAGGCATTTCAAATATAGGTGCCGATAGGCATTTCAAATATAGGTGTCGATAGGCATTTCAGATATAAATGCCGAAAGGCATTACAGATATAGGTGCCGATAGGCATTTCTGATGTGGTTGCCGATAGGCGTTTCAAATATAGGTGCTGATAGGCATTTCAGATGTAGTTTTCGATAGGCATTTCAAAAATAGGTGCCGATAGGCATTTCTGATATAGGTGCCGATAGGCACTTCAGATATAGTTGCCGATTGGCATTTTAAAAATAGGTGCCGCTAGGCATTTCACATATAGAAGCCGATAGGCATTTCAAATATAGGTGCCGATAAGCATTCCAAATATGGTTGCCGATAGGCATTTCAAATATAGGTGCTGATAGGCATTTCAGATGTAGTTTCCGATAGGCATTTCAAAAATAGGTGCCGATAGGCATTTCAGATATAGGTGCCGATAGGCATTTCAGATATAGTTGCCGATAGCCATTTTAAAAATAGGTGCCGATAGGCATTTTAGATATAGAAGCCGATAGGCATTTCAAATATAGGTGCCGATAGGCATTCCAGATATGGTTGCCGATAGGCATTTTAAATATACTTGCTGATAGGCATTTCAGATGTAGTTTCCGATAGGCATTTTAAAAATAGGTGCCGATAGGCATTTCAGGTATAGAAGCCGATAGGCATTTCAAATATAGGTGCCGATAGGCATTCCAGTTATGGTTGCCGATAGGCATTTCAAATATAGGTGCTGATAGGCATTTCAGATGTAGTTTCCGATAGGCATTTCAAAAATAGGTGCCGATAGGCATTTCAGATATAGGTGCCGATAGGCATTTCAGATATAGTTGCCGATTGGCATTTTAAAAATAGGTGCCGATAGGCATTTCAGATATAGAAGCCGATAGGCATTTCAAATATAGGTGCCGATAAGCATTCCAGATATGGTTGCCGATAGGCATTTCAAATATAGGTGCTGATAGGAATTTCAGATGTAGTTTCCGATAGGCATTTCAAAAATAGGTGCCGATAGGCATTTCAGATATAGGTGCCGATAGGCATTTCAGATATAGTTGCCGATTGGCATTTTAAAAATAGGTGTCGATAGGCATTTCAGATATAGAAGCCGATAGGCATTTCAAATATTGGTGCCGATAGGCATTTCAAATATAGGTGTCGATAGGCATTTCAGATATAAATGCCGAAAGGCATTACAGATATAGGTGCCGATAGGCATTTCTGATGTATTTGCCGATAGGCGTTTCAAATATAGGTGCTGATAGGCATTTCAGATGTAGTTTTCGATAGGCATTTCAAAAATAGGTGCCGATAGGCATTTCTGATATAGGTGCCGATAGGCACTTCAGATATAGTTGCCGATTGGCATTTTAAAAATAGGTGCCGATAGGCATTTCAGATATAGGTGCTGATAAGCATTCAAATATAGGTGCTGATAGGCATTCCAGATGTATTTTTTCCGATAGGCATTTCATAAATTGGTGCCGATAGGCATTTCAGATATAGGTGCCGATAGGCATTTCAGATATAGTTACCGATTGGCATTTTAAAAATAAGTGCCGATAGGCATTTCAGATATAGAAGCCAATAGGTATTTCAAAAATAGGTGTCGATAGGCATTTCAGATATGGTTGACAATAGGCATTTCAAATATAGTTGCTGATAGGCATTTCAGATGTAGTTTCCGATAGGCATTTTAAAAATAGGTGCCGATAGGCATTTCAGATATAGGTGCCGATAGGCATTTCAGATATAGTTGCCGATTGGCATTTTAAAAATATGTGCCGATAGGCATTTCAGATATAGAAGCCGATAGGCATTTCAAATATAGGTGCCAATTGGCATTCCAGATATGGTTGCCGATAGGCATTTCAAATATAGGTGCTGATAGGCATTTCAGATGTAGTTTCCGATAGGCATTTCAAAAATAGGTGCCGATAGGCATTTCAGATATAGGTGCCGATAGGCATTCCAGATATGGTTGCCGATTGGCATTTCAAATATAGGTGCTGATAGGCATTTCAGATGTAGTTTCCGATAGGCATTTTAAAAATAGGTGCCGATAGGCATTTCAGATATAGAAGCCGATAGGCATTTCAAATATAGGTGCCGATAGGCATTCCAGATATGGTTGCCGATAGGCATTTCAAAAATTGATGCCGATAGGCATTTCAGATATAGGTGCCAATAGGCATTTTAGATATAGTTGCCGATTGGCATTTTAAAAACAGGTGCCGATAGGCATTTCAGATATAGAAGCCGATAGGTATTTCAAATATAGGGGTCGATAGGCATTTCAGATATGGTTGCCGATAGGCATTTCAAATATAGGGGCAGATAGGCATTTCAGATGTAGTTTCCGAAAGACATTTCAAAAATAGGTGCCGATAGGCATTTCAGATATAGGTGCCGATAGGCATTTCAGATATAGTTGCCGATTGGCATTTAAAAAATAGGTGCCGATAGGCATTTCAGATATAGAAGCCGATAGGCATTTCAAATATAGGTGCTGATAGGCATTTTAGGTGTAGTTTCCGATAGGCATTTCAAAAATAGGTACCGATAGGCATTTCGAATATAGGTGCCGATAGGCATTTCAGATATAGTTGCCAATTGGCATTTTAAAAATAAGTGTCGATAGGCATTTCAGATATAGAAGACGATAGGCATTTCAAATATAGGTGCCGATAGGCATTCCAGATATGGTTGCCGAAAAGGCATTTCAAATATAGGTGCTGATAGGCATTTCAGATGTAGTTTCCGATAGGCATTTCAAAAATTGGTGCCGATAGGCATTTTAGATATAGGTGCCGATAGGCATTTCAGATATAGTTGCCGATTGGCATTTTAAAAATAGGTGCCGATAGGCATTTCAGATATAGAAGCCGATAGGCATTTCAAATATAGGTGCCGATAGGCATTCCAGATATGGTTGCCGATAGGCATTTCAAATATAGGTGCTGATAGGCATTTCATGTGTAGTTTCCGATAGGCTTTTCAAAAATAGGTGCCGATAGGCATTTCAGATATAGGTGCCGATAGGCATTTCAGATATAGTTGCCGATAGCCATTTTAAAATTAGGTGCAGATAGGCATTTCAGATATAGAAGCCGATACGCATTTCAAATATAGGTGCCGATAGGCATTCCAGATATGGTTGCCGATAGGCATTTCAAATATAGGTGCTGATAGGCATTCCATGTGTAGTTTCCGATAGGCATTTCAAAAATAGGTGCCAATAGGCATTTCAGATATAGGTGCCGATAGGCATTTCAGATATAGATGCCGATAGCTATTTTAAAATTAGGTGCCGATAGGCATTTCAGATATAGAAGCCGATAGGCATTTCAAATATAGGTGCCGATAGGCATTCCAGATATGGTTGCCGATAGGCATTTCAAATATAGGTGCTGATAGGCATTTTAGATGTAGTTTCCGATAGGCATTTTAATAATAGGTGCCGATAGGCATTTCAGATATAGAAGCCGATAGGCATTTCAAATATAGGTGCCGATAGGCATTCCAGATATGGTTGCTGATATGCATTTCAAATATAGGTGCTGATAGGCATTTCAGATGTAGTTTCCGATAGGCATTTCAAAAATAGGTGCCGATAGGCATTGCAGATATAGTTGCCGATTGGCATTTTAAAAATAGGTGCCGATAGGCATTTTAGATATAGAAGCCGATAGGCATTTCAAATATTGGTGCCGATAGGCATTCCAGATATGGTTGCCGATAGGCATTTCAAATATAGGTGCTGATAGGCATTTCAGATGTAGTTTCCGATAGGCATTTCAAAAATAGGAGCCGATAGGCATTTCAGATATAGGTGCCGATAGGCATTTCAGATATAGTTGCCGATTGGCATTTTAAAAATAGGTGCCGATAGGCATTTCAGATATAGAAGCCGATAGGCATTTCAAATATAGGTGCCGATAAGCATTCCAGATATGGTTGCCGATAGGCATTTCAAATATAGGTGCTGATAGGCATTTCAGATGTAGTTTCCGATAGGCATTTCAAAAATTGTTGCCGATAGGCATTTCAGATATAGGTGCCGATAGGCATTTCAGATATAGTTGCCGATTGGCATTTTAAAAATAGGTGTTGATAGGCATTTCAGATATAGAAGCCGATAGGCATTTCAAATATAGGTGCCGATAGGCATTCCAGATATGGTTGCCGATAGGCATTTCAAATATAGGTGCTGATAGGCATTTTAGATGTAGTTTCCGATAGGCATTTCAAAAATTGATGCCGATAGGCATTTCAGATATAGGTGCCGATAGGCATTTCAGATATAGTTGCCGATTGGCATTTTAAAAATAGGTGCCGATAGGCATTTCAGATATAGAAGCCGATAGGTATTTCAAATATAGGTGTCGATAGGCATTTCAGATATGGTTGCCGATAGGCATTTCAAATATAGGTGCTGATAGGCATTTCAGATGTAGTTTCCGATAGGCATTTCAAAAATTGGTGCCGATTGGCATTTCAGATATAGGTGCCGATAGGCATTTCAGATATAGAAGCCGATAGGTATTTCAAATATAGGTGTCGATAGGCATTTCAGATATGGTTGCCGATAGGCATTTCAAATATAGGTGCTGATAGGCATTTCAGATGTAGTTTCCGATAGGCATTTCAAAAATTGGTGCCGATTGGCATTTCAGATATAGGTGCCGATAGGCATTTCAGATATAGTTGAAGATTGGCATTTTAAAAATAGGTGCCGATAGGCATTTCAGATATAGAAGCCGATAGGTATTTCAAATATAGGTGTCGATAGGCATTTCAGATATGGTTGCCGATAGGCATTTCAAATATAGGTGCTGATAGGCAGTTCAGATGTAGTTTTCGATAGGCATTTTAAAAATAGGTGCCGAAAGGCATTTCAGATATAGAAGCCGATAGGCATTTCTAATATAGGTGCCGATAGGCATTCCAGATATGGTTGCCGATAGGCATTTCAAATATAGGTGCCGATAGGCATTTCAGATATAGTTGCCGATTATCATTTAAAATATAGGTGCCGATAGGCATTTCAAATATAGGTGTCGATAGGCATTTCAGATATAAATGCCAAAAGGCATTTCAGATATAGGTGCCGATAGGCATTTCTGATGTGGTTGCCGATAGGCATTTCAAATATAGGTGCTGATAGGCATTTCAGATGTAGTTTTCGATAGGCATTTCAAAAATAGGTGCCGATAAGCTTTTCAGATAAGGGTGCTGATAGGCACTTCAGATATAGTTGCCGATTGGCATCTTAAAAATAGGTGCCGCTAGGCATTTCCGATATAGAAGCCGATAGGCATTTCAAATATAGGTGCCGATAGGCATTCCAAATATGGTTGCCGATAGGCATTTCAAATATAGGTGCTGATAGGCATTTCAGTTGTAGTTTCCGATAGGCATTTCAAAAATAGGTGCCGATAGGCATTTCAGATATAGGTGCCGATAGGCATTTCAGATATAGTTGCCGATTGGCATTTTAAAAATAGGTGCCGATAGGCATTCCAGATATGGTTGCCGATAGGCATTTCAAATATAGGTGCTGATAGGCATTTCAGATGTAGTTTCCGATAGGCATTTCAAAAATAGGTGCCGATAGGCATTTCAGATATAGGTGCCGATAGGCATTCCAGATATGGTTGCCGATTGGCATTTCAAATATAGGTGCTGATAGGCATTTCAGATGTAGTTTCCGATAGGCATTTTAAAAATAGGTGCCGATAGGCATTTCAGATATAGAAGCCGATAGGCATTTCAAATATAGGTGCCGATAGGCATTCCAGATATGGTTGCCGATAGGCATTTCAAATATAGGTGCTGATAGGCATTTCATGTGTAGTTTCCGATAGGCATTTCAAAAATAGGTGCCGATAGGCATTTCAGATATAGGCGCCGATAGGCATTTCAGATATAGTTGCCGATAGCCATTTTAAAATTAGGTGCCGATAGGCATTTCGGATATAGAAGCCGATAGGCATTTCAAATATAGGTGCCGATAGGCATTCCAGATATGGTTGCCGATAGGCATTTCAAATATAGGTGCTGATAGGCATTTCAGATGTAGTTTCCGATAGGCATTTCAAAAATAGGTGCCGATAGGCATTTCAGATATAGGTGCCGATAGGCACTTCAGATATAGTTGCCGATTGGCATTTTAAAAATAGGTGCCGCTAGGCATTTCAGATATAGAAGCCGATAGGCATTTCAAATATAGGTGCCGATAGGCAATTCTGATTTGGTTGCCGATAGGCATTTTAAATATAGGTGCTGATAGGCATTTCAGATGTAGTTTCCGATAGGCATTTCAAAAATAGGTGCCGATAGGCATTTCAGATATAGGTGCCGTTAGGCATTTCAGTTTTAGTTGCCGATAGGCATTTTAAAATAGGTGCCGATAGGCATTTCAGATATAGAAGCCGATAAGGCATTTTAATAATAGGTGCCGATAGGCATTTCAGATATAGAAGCCGATAGGCATTTCAAATATAGGTGCCGATAGGCATTCCAGATATGGTTGCTGATAGGCATTTCAAATATAAGTGCTGATAGGCATTTCAGATGTAGTTTCCGATAGGCATTTCAAAAATAGGTGCCGATAGGCATTTCAGATATAGGTGCCGATAGGCATTTCAGATATAGTTGCCGATTGGCATTTTAAAAATAGGTGCCGATAGGCATTTCAGATATAGAAGTCGATAGGCATTTCAAATATAGGTGCCGATAAGCATTCCAGATATGGTTGCCGATAGGCATTTCAAATATAGGTGCTGATAGGCATTTCAGATGTAGTTTCCGATAGGCATTTCAAAAATTGGTGCCGATAGGCATTTCAGATATAGGTGCCGATAGGCATTTCAGATATAGTTGCCGATTGGCATTTTAAAAATAGGTGTTGATAGGCATTTCAGATATAGAAGCCGATAGGTATTTTAAATATAGGTGTCGATAGGCATTTCAGATATGGTTGCCGATAGGCATTTCAAATATAGGTGCTGATAGGCATTTCAGATGTAGTTTTCGATAGGCATTTCAAAAATAGGTGCCAATAGGCATTTCAGATATAGGTGCCGATAGGCATTTCAGATATAGTTGCCGATTGGCATTTTAAAAATAGGTGTCGATAAGCATTTCAGATATAGAAACCGATAGGCATTTCAAATATAGGTGCCGATAGGCATTCCAGATATGGTTGCCGATAGGCATTTCAAATATAGGTGCTGATAGGCATTCTAGATGTATTTTCCGATAGGCATTTCAAAAATTGGTGCCGATAGGCATTTCAGAGATAGGTGCCGATAGGCATTTCAGATATAGTTACCGATTGGCATTTTAAAAATAGGTGCCGATAGGCATTTCAGATATAGAAGCCGATAGGTATTTCAAATATAGGTGTCGATAGGCATTTCAGATATGGTTGACGATAGGCATTTCAAATATAGGTGCTGATAGGCATTTCAGATGTAGTTTCCGATAGGCATTTCAAAAATAGGTGCCGATAGGCATTTCAGATATAGGTGCCGATAGGCATTTCAGATATAGTTGCCGATTGGCATTTTAAAAATATGTGCCGATAGGCATTTCAAATATAGGTGCCGATAGGCCTTCCAGATATGGTTGCCGATAGGCATTTCAAATATAGGTGCTGATAGGCATTTCATGTGTAGTTTCCGATAGGCATTTCAAAAATAGGTGCCGATAGGCATTTCAGATATAGTTGCCGATAGGCATTTCAGATATAGTTGCCGATTGGCATTTTAAAAATAGGTGTCGATAGGCAATTCAGATATAGAAGCCGATAGGCATTTCAAATATAGGTGCCGATAGGCATTCCAGATATGGTTGCCGATAGGCATTTCAAATATAGGTGCTGATAGGCATTCCAGATGTATTTTTTTCGATAGGCATTTCATAAATTGGTGCCGATAGGCATTTCAGATATAGGTGCCGATAGGCATTTCAGATATAGTTACCGATTGGCATTTTAAAAATAGGTGCCGATAGGCATTTCAGATATAGAAGCCAACAGGTATTTCAAAAATAGGTGTCGATAGGCATTTCAGATATGGTTGACGATAGGCATTTCAAATATAGGTGCTGATAGGCATTTCAGATGTAGTTTCCGATAGGCATTTCAAAAATAGGTGCCGATAGGCATTTCAGATATAGGTGCCGATAGGCATTTCAGATATAGTTGCCGATTGGCATTTTAAAAATAGGTGCCGATAGGCATTTCAGATATAGAAGCCGATAGGCATTTCAAATATAGGTGCCAATATGCATTCCAGATATGGTTGCCGATAGGCATTTCAAATATAGGTGCTGATAGGCATTTCAGATGTAGTTTCCGATAGGCATTTCAAAAATAGGTGCCGATAGGCATTTCAGATATAGGTGCCGATAGGCATTTCAGATATAGATGCCAATTGGCATTTTAAAAATAGGTGCCGATAGGCATTTCAGATATAGAAGCCGATAGGCATTTCAAATATAGGTGCCAATAGGTATTCCAGATATGGTTGCCGATAGGCATTTCAAATATAGGTGCTGATAGGCATTTCAGATGTAGTTTCCGATAGGCATTTCAAAAATAGGTGCCGATAAGCATTTCAGATATAGGTGCCGATAGGCATTTCAGATATAGTTGCCGATTGGCATTTTAAAAACAGGTGCCGCTAGGCATTTCAGGTATAGAAGCCGATAGGCATTTCAAATATAGGTGCCGATAGGCATTCCAAATATGGTTGCCTATAGGGATTTAAAATATAGGTGCTGATAGGCATTTCAGTTGTAGTTTCCGATAGGCATTTCAAAAATAGGTGCCGATAGGCATTTCAGATATAGGTGCCGATAGGCATTTCAGATATAGTTGCCGATTGGCATTTTAAAAATAGGTGCCGATAGGCATTTCAGATATAGAAGACGATAGGCATTTCAAATATAGGTGCCGATAGGCATTCCAGATATGGTTGCCGATAGGCATTTCAAATATAGGTGCTGATAGGCATTCCAGATGTATTTTTTCCGATAGGCATTTCATAAATTGGTGCCGATAGGCATTTCAGATATAGGTGCCGATAGGCATTTCAGATATAGTTACCGATTGGCATTTTTAAAATAGGTGCCGATAGGCATTTCAGATATAGAAGCCAATAGGTATTTCAAAAATAGGTGTCGATAGGCATTTCAGATATGGTTGACGATAGGCATTTCAAATATAGGTGCTGATAGGCATTTCAGATGTAGTTTCCGATAAGCATTTCAAAAATAGGTGCCGATAGGCATTTCAGATATAGGTGCCGATAGGCATTTCAGATATAGTTGCCGATTGGCATTTTAAAAATAGGTGCCGATAGGCATTTCAGATATAGAAGCCGATAGGCATTTCAAATATAGGTGCCAATATGCATTCCAGATATGGTTGCCGATAGGCATTTCAAATTAGGTGCTGATAGGCATTTCAGATGTAGTTTCCGATAGGCATTTCAAAAATAGGTGCCGATAGGCATTTCAGATATATGTGCCGATAGGCATTTCAGATATAGTTGCCAATTGGCATTTTAAAAATAGGTGCCGATAGGCATTTCAGATATAGAAGCCGATAGGCATTTCAAATATAGGTGCCAATAGGTATTCCAGATATGGTTGCCGATAGGCATTTCAAATATAGGTGCTGATAGGCATTTCAGATGAAGTTTCCGATAGGCATTTCAAAAATAGGTGCCGATAGGCATTTCAGATATAGGTGCCGATAGGCATTTCAGATATAGTTGCCGATTGGCATTTTAAAAACAGGTGTCGCTAGGCATTTCAGGTATAGAAGCCGATAGGCATTTCAAATATAGGTGCCGATAGGCATTCCAAATATGGTTGCCTATAGGGATTTCAAATATAGGTGCTGATAGGCATTTCAGTTGTAGTTTCCGATAGGCATTTCAAAAATAGGTGCCGATAGGCATTTCAGATATAGGTGCCGATAGGCATTTCAGATATAGTTGCTGATTGGCATTTTAAAAATAGGTGCCGATAGGCATTTCAGATATAAAAGCCGATAGGCATTTCAAATATAGGTGCCGATAGGCATTCCAGATATGGTTGCCGATAGGCATTTTAAATATAGGTGCTGATAGGCATTTCAGAAGTAGTTTCCGATAGGCATTTCAAAAATAGGTGCCGATAGGCATTTCAGATTTAGGTGCCGTTAGGCATTTCAGATATAGTTGCCGATAGCCATTTTAAAAATAAGTGCCGATAGGCATTTCAGATATACAAGCCGATAGGCATTTCAAATATAGGTGCCGATAGGCATTCCAGATATGGTTGCCGATAGTTTCCGATAGGCATTTTAAAAATAGGTGCCGATAGGCATTTCAGATATAGAAGCCGATAGGCATTTCAAATATAGGTGACGATAGGCACTTCAGATATGGTTGCCGATAGGCATTTCAAATATAGGTGCTGATAGGCATTTCAGATGTAGTTTCCGATAGGCATTTCAAAAATATGTGCCGATAGGCATTTCAGATATAGGTGCTGATAGGCATTTCAGATATAGTTGCCGATAGCCATTTTAAAAATAGGTGCCGATAGGCATTTCAGATACAGAAGCCGATAGGCATTTCAAATATAGGTGCCGATAGGCATTCCAGATTTGGTTGCCGATAGGCATTTCAAATATAGGTGCTGATAGGCATTTCAGATGTAGTTTCCGATAGGCATTTCAAAAATAGGTGCCGATAGGCATCCCAGATATGGTTGCCGATAGGCATTTCAAATATAGGTGCTGATAGGCATTCCAGATGTATTTTCCGATAGGCATTTCAAAAATTGTTGCCGATAGGCATTTCAGATATAGGTGCCGATAGGCATTTCAGATATAGTTGGCGATTGGCATTTTAAAAACAGGTGCCTATAGGCATTTCAGATATAGAAGCCGATAGGTATTTCAAATATAGGTGTCGATAGGCATTTCAGATATGGTTGCCGATAGGCATTTCAAATATAGGTGCTGATAGGCATTTCAGATGTAGTTTCCGATAGGCATTTCAAAAATAGGTGCCGATAGGCATTTCAGATATAGGTGCCGATAGGCATTTCAGAAATAGTTGCCGATTGGCATTTTAAAAATAGGTGTCGATAGACATTTCAGATATAGAAGCCGATAGGCATTTCAAATATAGGTGCCGATAGGCATTCTAGATATGGTTGCCGATAGGCATTTCAAATATAAGTGCTGATAGGCATTCCAGATGTATTTTCCGATAGGCATTTCAAAAATAGGTGCCGATAGGCATTTCAGATATAGGTGCCGACAGGCATTTCAGATATAGTTACCGATTTGCATTTCAAAAATAGGTGCCGATAGGCATTTCAGATATAGAAGCCGATAGGTATTTCAAATATAGGTGTCGATAGGCATTTCAGATAAGGTTGACGATAGGCATTTTAAATATAGGTGCTGATAGGCATTTCAGATGTAGTTTCCGATAGGCATTTCAAAAATAGGTGCCGATAGGCATTTCAGATATAGGTGCCGATAGGGATTTCAGATATAGTTGCCGATTGGCATTTTAAAAATAGGTGCCGATAGGCATTTCAGATATAGAAGCCGATAGGCATTTCAAATATAGGTGCCAATAGGTATTCCAGATATGGTTGCCGATAGGCATTTCAAATATAGGTGCTGATAGGCATTTCAGATGTAGTTTCCGATAGGCATTTCAAAAATTGGTGCCGATAGGCATTTCAGAGATAGGTGCCGATAGGCATTTCAGATATAGTTACCGATTGGCATTTTAAAAATAGATGCCGATAGGCATTTCAGATATAGAAGCCGATAGGTATTTCAAATATAGGTGTCGATAGGCATTTCAGATATGGTTGACGATAGGCAATTCAAATATAGGTGCTGATAGGCATTTCAGATGTAGTTTCCGATAGGCATTTCAAAAATAGGTGCCGATAGGCATTTCAGATATAGGTGCCGATAGGCATTTCAGATATAGTTGCCGATTGGCATTTTAAAAATATGTGCCGATAGGCATTTCAGAAATATAAGCCGATAGGCATTTCAAATATAGGTGCCGATAGGCATTCCAGATATGGTTGCCGATAGGCATTTCAAATATAGGTGCTGATAGGCATTTCATGTGTAGTTTCCGATAGGCATTTCAAAAATAGGTGCCGATAGGCATTTCAGATATAGGTGCCGATAGGCATTTCAGATATAGTTGCCGATAGCCATTTTAAAATTAGGTGCCGATAGGCATTCCAGATATGGTTGCCGATAGGCATTTCAAATATAGGTGCTGATAGGCATTCCAGATGTATTTTTTTCGATAGGCATTTCATAAATTGGTGCCGATAGGCATTTCAGATATAGGTGCCGATAGGCATTTCAGATATAGTTACCGATTGGCATTTTAAAAATAGGTGCCGATAGGCATTTCAGATATAGAAGCCAACAGGTATTTCAAAAATAGGTGTCGATAGGCATTTTAGATATGGTTGACGATAGGCATTTCAAATATAGGTGCTGATAGGCATTTCAGATGTAGTTTCCGATAGGCATTTCAAAAATAGGTGCCGATAGGCATTTCAGATATAGGTGCCGATAGGCATTTCAGATATAGTTGCCGATTGGCATTTTAAAAATAGGTGCCGATAGGCATTTCAGATATAGAAGCCGATAGGCATTTCAAATATAGGTGCCAATATGCATTCCAGATATGGTTTCCGATAGGCATTTCAAATATAGGTGCTGATAGGCATTTCAGATGTAGTTTCCGATAGGCATTTCAAAAATAGGTGCCGATAGGCATTTCAGATATAGGTGCCGATAGCATTTCAGATATAGATGCCAATTGGCATTTTAAAAATAGGTGCCGATAGGCATTTCAGATATAGAAGCCGATAGGCATTTCAAATATAGGTGCCAATAGGTATTCCAGATATGGTTGCCGATAGGCATTTCAAATATAGGTGCTGATAGGTATTTCAGATGTAGTTTCCGATAGGCATTTCAAAAATAGGTGCCGATAGGCATTTCAGATATAGGTGCCGATAGGCATTTCAGATATAGTTGCCGATTGGCATTTTAAAAACAGGTGCCGCTAGGCATTTCAGGTATAGAAGCCGATAGGCATTTCAAATATAGGTGCCGATAGGCATTCCAAATATGGTTGCCTATAGGGATTTCAAATATAGGTGCTGATAGGCATTTCAGTTGTAGTTTCCGATAGGCATTTCAAAAATAGGTGCCGATAGGCATTTCAGATATAGGTGCCGATAGGCATTTCAGATATAGTTGCCGATTGGCATTTTAAAAATAGGTGCCGATAGGCATTTCAGATATAAAAGCCGATAGGCATTTCAAATATAGGTGCCGATAGGCATTCCAGATATGGTTGCCGATAGGCATTTTAAATATAGGTGCTGATAGGCATTTCATATGTAGTTTCCGATAGGCATTTTAAAAATAGGTGCCGATAGGCATTTCAGATATAGAAGCCGATAGGCATTTCAAATATAGGTGCCGATAGGCATTCCAGATATGGTTGCCGATAGGCATTTCAAATATAGGTGCTGATAGGCATTCCAGATGTATTTTTTCCGATAGGCATTTTATAAATAGGTGCCGATAGGCATTTCAGATATAGGTGCCGATAGGCATTTCAGATATAGTTGCTGATTGGCATTTTAAAAATAGGTGCCGATAGGCATTTCAGATATAAAAGCCGATAGGCATATCAAATATAGGTGCCGATAGGCATTCCAGATATGGTTGCCGATAGGCATTTTAAATATAGGTGCTGATAGGCATTTCAGAAGTAGTTTCCGATAGGCATTTCAAAAATAGGTGCCGATAGGCATTTCAGATTTAGGTGCCGTTAGGCATTTCAGATATAGTTGCCGATAGCCATTTTAAAAATAAGTGCCGATAGGCATTTCAGATATAGAAGCCGATAGGCATTTCAAATATAGGTGCCGATAGGCATTCCAGATATGGTTGCCGATAGTTTCCGATAGGCATTTTAAAAATAGGTGCCGATAGGCATTTCAGATATAGAAGCCGATAGGCATTTCAAATATAGGTGACGATAGGCACTTCAGATATGGTTGCCGATAGGCATTTCAAATATAGGTGCTGATAGGCATTTCAGATGTAGTTTCCGATAGGCATTTCAAAAATAGGTGCCGATAGGCATTTCATATATAGGTGCCGATAGGCATTTCAGAAATAGTTGCCGATTGGCATTTTAAAAATAGGTGTCGATAGGCATTTCAGATATAGAAGCCGATAGGCATTTCAAATATAGGTGCCGATAGGCATTCCAGATATGGTTGCCGATAGGCATTTCAAATATAAGTGCTGATAGGCATTCCAGATGTATTTTCCGATAGGCATTTCAAAAATAGGTGCCGATAGGCATTTCAGATATAGGTGCCGACAGGCATTTCAGATATAGTTACCGATTTGCATTTCAAAAATAGGTGCCGATAGGCATTTCAGGTATAGAAGCCGATAGGTATTTCAAATATAGGTGTCGATAGGCATTTCAGATAAGGTTGACGATAGGCATTTCAAATATAGGTGCTGATAGGCATTTCAGATGTAGTTTCCGATAGGCATTTCAAAAATAGGTGCCGATAGGCATTTCAGATATAGGTGCCGATAGGGATTTCAGATATAGTTGCCGATTGGCATTTTAAAAATAGGTGCCGATAGGCATTTCAGATATAGAAGCCGATAGGTATTTCAAATATAGGTGTCGATAGGCATTTCAGATAAGGTTGACGATAGGCATTTCAAATATAGGTGCTGATAGGCATTTCAGATGTAGTTTCCGATAGGCATTTCAAAAATAGGTGCCGATAGGCATTTCAGATATAGGTGCCGATAGGGATTTCAGATATAGTTGCCGATTGGCATTTTAAAAATAGGTGCCGATAGGCATTTCAGATATAGAAGCCGATAGGCATTTCAAATATAGGTGCCAATAGGTATTCCAGATATGGTTGCCGCTAGGCATTTCAAATATAGGTGCTGATAGGCATTTCAGATGTAGTTTCCGATAGGCATTTCAAAAATTGGTGCCGATAGGCATTTCAGAGATAGGTGCCGATAGGCATTTCAGATATAGTTACCGATTGGCATTTTAAAAATAGGTGCCGATAGGCATTTCAGATATAGAAGCCGATAGGTATTTCAAATATAGGTGTCGATAGGCATTTCAGATATGGTTGACGATAGGCATTTCAAATATAGGTGCTGATAGGCATTTCAGATGTAGTTTCCGATAGGCATTTCAAAAATAGGTGCCGATAGGCATTTCAGATATAGGTGCCGATAGGCATTTCAGATATAGTTGCCGATTGGCATTTTAAAAATATGTGCCGATAGGCATTTCAGATATATAAGCCGATAGGCATTTCAAATATAGGTGCCGATAGGCATTCCAGATATGGTTGCCGATAGGCATTTCAAATATAGGTGCTGATAGGCATTTCATGTGTAGTTTCCGATAGGCATTTCAAAAATAGGTGCCGATAGGCATTTCAGATATAGGTGCTGATAGGCATTTCAGATATAGTTGCCGATAGCCATTTTAAAATTAGGTGCCGATAGGCATTTCAGATATAGAAGCCGATAGGCATTTCAAATATAGGTGCCGATAGGCATTCCAGATATGGTTGCCGATAGGCATTTCAAATATAGGTGCTGATAGGCATTTCATGTGTAGTTTCCGATAGGCATTTCAAAAATAGGTGCCGATAGGCATTTCAGATATAGGTGCCGATAGGCATTTCAGATATAGTTGCCGATTGGCATTTTAAAAATATGTGTCGATAGGCATTTCAGATATAGAAGCCGATAGGCATTTCAAATATAGGTGCCGATAGGCATTCCAGATATGGTTGCCGATAGGCATTTCAAATATAGGTGCTGATAGGCATTCCAGATGTATTTTTTTCGATAGGCATTTCATAAATTGGTGCCGATAGGCATTTCAGATATAGGTGCCGATAGGCATTTCAGATATAGTTACCGATTGGCATTTTAAAAATAGGTGCCGATAGGCATTTCAGATATAGAAGCCAACAGGTATTTCAAAAATAGGTGTCGATAGGCATTTCAGATATGGTTGACGATAGGCATTTCAAATATAGGTGCTGATAGGCATTTCAGATGTAGTTTCCGATAGGCATTTCAAAAATAGGTGCCGATAGGCATTTCAGATATAGGTGCCGATAGGCATTTCAGATATAGTTGCCGATTGGCATTTTAAAAATAGGTGCCGATAGGCATTTCAGATATAGAAGCCGATAGGCATTTCAAATATAGGTGCCAATATGCATTCCAGATATGGTTGCCGATAGGCATTTCAAATATAGGTGCTGATAGGCATTTCAGATGTAGTTTCCGATAGGCATTTCAAAAATAGGTGCCGATAGGCATTTCAGATATAGGTGCCGATAGGCATTTCAGATATAGTTGCCGATAGCCATTTTAAAATTAGGTGCCGATAGGCATTTCAGATATAGAAGCCGATAGGCATTTCAAATATAGGTGCCGATAGGCATTCCAGATATGGTTGCCGATAGGCATTTCAAATATAGGTGCTGATAGGCATTTCATGTGTAGTTTCCGATAGGCATTTCAAAAATAGGTGCCGATAGGCATTTCAGATATAGGTGCCGATAGGCATTTCAGATATAGTTGCCGATTGGCATTTTAAAAATATGTGTCGGTAGGCATTTCAGATATAGAAGCCGATAGGCATTTCAAATATAGGTGCCGATAGGCATTCCAGATATGGTTGCCGATAGGCATTTCCAATATAGGTGCTGATAGGCATTCCAGATGTATTTTTTTCGATAGGCATTTCATAAATTGGTGCCGATAGGCATTTCAGATATAGGTGCCGATAGGTATTTCAGATATAGTTACCGATTGGCATTTTAAAAATAGGTGCCGATAGGCATTTCAGATATAGAAGCCAACAGGTATTTCAAAAATAGGTGTCGATAGGCATTTCAGATATGGTTGACGATAGGCATTTCAAATATAGGTGCTGATAGGCATTTCAGATGTAGTTTCCGATAGGCATTTCAAAAATAGGTGCCGATAGGCATTTCAGATATAGGTGCCGATAGGCATTTCAGATATAGATGCCAATTGGCATTTTAAAAATAGGTGCCGATAGGCATTTCAGATATAGAAGCCGATAGGCATTTCAAATATAGGTGCCAATAGGTATTCCAGATATGGTTGCCGATAGGCATTTCAAATATAGGTGCTGATAGGCATTTCAGATGTAGTTTCCGATAGGCATTTCAAAAATAGGTGCCGATAGGCATTTCAGATATAGGTGCCGATAGGCATTTCAGATATAGTTGCCGATTGGCATTTTAAAAACAGGTGCCGCTAGGCATTTCAGGTATAGAAGCCGATAGGCATTTCAAATATAGGTGCCGATAGGCATTCCAAATATGATTGCCTATAGGGATTTCAAATATAGGTGCTGATAGGCATTTCAGTTGTAGTTTCCGATAGGCATTTCAAAAATAGGTGCCGATAGGCATTTCAGATATAGGTGCCGATAGGCATTTCAGATATAGTTGCCGATTGGCATTTTAAAAATAGGTGCCGATAGGCATTTCAGATATAAAAGCCGATAGGCATTTCAAATATAGGTGCCGATAGGCATTCCAGATATGGTTGCCGATAGGCATTTCAAATATAGGTGCTGATAGGCATTTCAGATGTAGTTTCCGATAGGCATTTTAAAAATAGGTGCCGATAGGCATTTCAGATATAGAAGCCGATAGGCATTTCAAATATAGGTGCCGATAGGCATTCCAGATATGGTTGCCGATAGGCATTTCAAATATAGGTGCTGATAGGCATTCCAGATGTATTTTTTCCGATAGGCATTTTATAAATAGGTGCCGATAGGCATTTCAGATATAGGTGCCGATAGGCATTTCAGATATAGTTGCTGATTGGCATTTTAAAAATAGGTGCCGATAGGCATTTCAGATATAAAAGCCGATAGGCATATCAAATATAGGTGCCGATAGGCATTCCAGATATGGTTGCCGATAGGCATTTTAAATATAGGTGCTGATAGGCATTTCAGAAGTAGTTTCCGATAGGCATTTCAAAAATAGGTGCCGATAGGCATTTCAGATTTAGGTGCCGTTAGGCATTTCAGGTATAGTTGCCGATAGCCATTTTAAAAATAAGTGCCGATAGGCATTTCAGATATAGAAGCCGATAGGCATTTCAAATATAGGTGCCGATAGGCATTCCAGATATGGTTGCCGATAGTTTCCGATAGGCATTTTAAAAATAGGTGCCGATAGGCATTTCAGATATAGAAGCCGATAGGCATTTCAAATATAGGTGACGATAGGCACTTCAGATATGGTTGCCGATAGGCATTTCAAATATAGGTGCTGATAGGCATTTCAGATGTAGTTTCCGATAGGCATTTCAAAAATAGATGCCGATAGGCATTTCAGATATAGGTGCCGATAGGCATTTCAGAAATAGTTGCCGATTGGCATTTTAAAAATAGGTGTCGATAGGCATTTCAGATATAGAAGCCGATAGGCATTTCAAATATAGGTGCCGATAGGCATTCCAGATATGGTTGCCGATAGGCATTTTAAATATAAGTGCTGATAGGCATTCCAGATGTATTTTCCGATAGGCATTTCAAAAATAGGTGCCGATAGGCATTTCAGATATAGGTGCCGACAGGAATTTCAGATATAGTTACCGATTTGCATTTAAAAAATAGGTGCCGATAGGCATTTCAGATATAGAAGCCGATAGGTATTTCAAATATAGGTGTCGATAGGCATTTCAGATAAGGTTGACGATAGGCATTTCAAATATAGGTGCTGATAGGCATTTCAGATGTAGTTTCCGATAGGCATTTCAAAAATAGGTGCCGATAGGCATTTCAGATATAGGTGCCGATAGGGATTTCAGATATAGTTGCCGATTGGCATTTTAAAAATAGGTGCCGATAGGCATTTCAGATATAGAAGCCGATAGGCATTTCAAATATAGGTGCCAATAGGTATTCCAGATATGGTTGCCGATAGGCATTTCAAATATAGGTGCTGATAGGCATTTCAGATGTAGTTTCCGATAGGCATTTCAAAAATAGGTGCCGATAGGCATTTCAGATATAGGTGCCGATAGGCATTTCAGATATAGTTGCCAATTGGCATTTTAAAAATAGGTGCCGATAGGCATTTCAGATATAGAAGCCGATAGGCATTTCAAATATAGGTGCCGATAGGCATTCCAGATATGGTTGCCGATAGGCATTTCAAATATAGGTGCTGATAGGCATTTTAGATGTAGTTTTCGATAGGCATTTCAAAAATTGATGCCGATAAGCATTTCAGATATAGGTGCCGATAGGCATTTCAGATATAGTTGCCAATTGGCATTTTAAAAACAGGTGCCGATAGGCATTTCAGATATAGTTGCCGATTGGCATTTTAAAAACAGGTGCCGATAGGCATTTCAGATATAGAAGCCGATAGGTATTTCAAATATAGGGGTCGATAGGCATTTCAGATATGGTTGCCGATAGGCATTTCAAATATAGGAGAAGATAGGCATTTCAGATGTAGTTTCCGAAAGACATTTCAAAAATAGGTGCCGATAGGCATTTCAGATATAGGTGCCGATAGGCATTTCAGATATAGTTGCCGATTGGCATTTTAAAAAAAGGTGCCGATAGGCATTTCAGATATAGAAGCCGATAGGCATTTCAAATATAGGTGCCGATAGGCATTCCAGTTATGGTTGCCGACAGGCATTTCAAATATAAGTGCTGATAGGCATTTCAGATGTAGTTTCCGATAGGCATTTCAAAAATAGGTACCGATAGGCATTTCAGTTATAGGTGCCCATAGGCATTTCAGATATAGTTGCCAATTGGCATTTCAAAAATAGGTGTCGATAGGCATTTCAGATATAGAAGGCGATAGGCATTTCAAATATAGGTGCCGATAGGCATTCCAGATATGGTTGCCGATAGGCATTTCAAATATAGGTGCTGATAGGCATTTCAGATGTAGTTACCGATAGGCATTTCAAAAATAGGTGCCGATAGGCATTTCAGATATAGGTGCCAATAGGCATTTCAGATATAGTTGCCGATTGGCATTTTAAAAATAGGTGCCGATAGGCATTTCAGTTATAGAAGCCGATAGGCATTTCAAATATAGGTGCCGACAGGCATTCCAGATATAGGTGACGATAAGCATTTCAAATATAGGTGCTGATAGGCATTTCAGATGTAGTTTCCGATAGGCATTTCAAAAATTGGTGCCGATAGGCATTTCAGATATAGGTGCCGATAGGCATTTCAGATATAGTTGCCGATTGGCATTTTAAAAATAGGTGCCGATAGGCATTTCAGATATAGAAGCCGATAGGTATTTCAAATATAGGTGTCGATAGGCATTTCAGATATGGTTGCCGATAGGCATTTCAAATATTGGTGCTGATAGGCATTTCAGATGTAGTTTCCGATAGGCATTTCAAAAATATGTGCCGATAGGCATTTCAGATATAGGTGCCGATAGGCATTACAGATATAGTTGCCGATTGGCATTTTAAAAATAGGTGCCGATAGGCATTTCAGATATAGAAGCCGATAGGCATTTCAAATATAGGTGCCGATAGGCATTCCAGATATGGTTGCCGATAGGCATTTCAAATATATTTGCTGATAGGCATTTCAGATGTAGTTTCCGATAGGCATTTCAAAAATAGGTGCCGATAGGCATTTCAGATATAGGTGCCGATAGGCATTTCAGATATAGTTGCCGATTGGCATTTTAAAAATAGGTGCCGATAGGCATTTCAGATATAGAAGCCGATAGGCATTTCAAATATAGGTGCCGATAGGCATTCCAGATATGTTTGCCGATAGGCATTTCAAATATAGTTGCTGATAGGCATTTCAGATGTAGTTTCCGATAGGCATTTCAAAAATAGTTGCCGATAAGCATTTCAGATATAGGTGCCGATAGGCATTTTAGATATAGTTGCCGATTGGCATTTTAGAAATAGGTGCCGATAGGCATTTCAGATATAGAAGCCGATAGGCATTTCAAATATAGATGCCGATAAGCATTCCAGATATGGTTGCCGATAGGCATTTCAAATATAGGTGCTGATAGGCATTTCAGATGTAGTTTCCGATAGGCATTTCAAAAATTCGTGCCGATAGGCATTTCAGATATAGGTGCCGATAGGCATTTCAGATATAGTTACCGATTGGCATTTTAAAAACAGGTGCCGATAGGCATTTCAGATATAGAAGCCGATAGGTATTTCAAATATAGGGGTCGATAGGCATTTCAGATATGGTTGCCGATAGGCATTTCAAATATAGGAGCAGATAGGCATTTCAGATGTTGTTTCCGAAAGACATTTCAAAAATAGGTGCCGATAGGCATTTCAGATATAGGTGCCGATAGGCATTTAAAATATAGGTGCCGATAGGCATTTCAAATAAAGGTGTCGATAGGCATTTCAGATATAAATGCCGAAAGGCATTTCAGATATAGGTGCCGATAGGCATTTCTAATGTGGTTGCCGATAAGCATTTCAAATATAGGTGCTGATAGGCATTTCAGATGTAGTTTTCGATAGCCATTTCAAAAATAGGTGCCGATAGGCATTTCAGATATAGGTGCTGATAGGCATTTAAAAAACAGGTGCCGATAGGCATTTCAGATATAGAAGCCGATAGGTATTTCAAATATAGGTGTCGATAGGCATTTTAGATATGGTAGCCGATAGGCATTTTAAATATAGGAGCAGATAGGCATTTCAGATGTAGTTTCCGAAAGACATTTCAAAAATAGGTGCCGATAGGCATTTCAGATATAGGTACCGATAGGCATTTCAGATATAGTTGCCGATTGGCATTTTAAAAATAGGTGCCGATAGGCATTTCAGATATATAAGCCGATAGGCACTTCAAATATAGGTGCCGATAGGCATTCTAGATATGGTTGTCGATAGGCATTTCAAATATAAGTGCTGATAGGCATTTCAGATGTAGTTTCCGATAGGCATTTCAAATATAGGTACCGATAGGCCTTTCAGATATAGGTGCCGATAGGCATTTCAGATATAGTTGCCAATTGGCATTTTAAAAATAGTTGTCGATAGGCATTTCAGATATAGAAGCCGATAGGCATTTCAAATATTGGTGCCGATAGGCATTCCAGATATGGTTGCCGATAGGCATTTCAAATATAGGTGCTGATAGGCATTTCAGATGTAGTTTCCGATAGGCATTTCACAAATTGGTGCCGATTGGCATTTCAGATATAGGTGCCGATCGGCATTTCAGATATAGTTGCCGATTGGCATTTTAAAAATAAGTGCCGATAGGCATTTCAGATATAGAAGCCGATAGGTATTTCAAATATAGGTGTCGATAGGCATTTCAGATATGGTTACCGATAGGCATTTCAAATATAGGTGCTGATAGGCATTTTAGATGTAGTTTCCGATAGGCATTTCAAAAATTGGTGACGATAGGCATTTCAGATATAGGTGCCGATAGGCATTTCAGATATAGTTGCCGATTGGCATTTTAAAAATAGGTGCCGATAGGCATTTTAGATGTAATTTCCGGTAGGCATTTCAAAAATAGGTGCCGATAGGCATTTCAGATATAGGTGCCGATAGGCATATCAGATATAGTTGCCGATAGGCATTTAAAATATAGGTGCCGATAGGCATTTCAAATATAGGTGTCGATAGGCATTTCAGATATAAATGCCGAAAGGCATTACAGATATAGGTGCCGATAGGCATTTCTGATGTGGTTGCCGATAGGCATTTCAAATATAGGTGCTGATAGGCATTTCAGATGTAGTTTTCGATAGGCATTTCAAAAATAGGTGCCGATAGGCATTTCAGATATAGGTGCCGATAGGCACTTCAGCTATAGTTGCCGATTGGCATTTTAAAAATAGGTGCCGCTAGACATTTCAGATATAGAAGCCGATAGGCATTTTAAATATAGGTGCCGATAGGCATTCCAAATATGGTTGCCGATAGGCATTTCAAATATAGGTGCCGATAGGCATTTCAGATATAGGTGCCGATAGGCATTTCAGATATAGTTGCCGATTGGCATTTTTAAAATAGGTGCCGATAGGCATTTCAGATATAGAAGCCGATAGGCATTTCAAATACAGGTGCCGATAGGCATTCCAGATATGGTTGCCGATAGGCATTTCAAATATAGGTGCGGATAGGCATTTCAGATGTAGTTTCCGATAGGCATTTCAAAAATAGGTGCCGATAGGCATTTCAGATATAGGTGCCGATAGGCATTTCAGATATAGTTGCCGATAGCCATTTTAAAAATAGGTGCCGATAGGCATTTTAGATATAGAAGCCGATAGGCATTTCAAATATAGGTGCCGATAGGCATTCCAGATGTAGTTTCCGATAGGCTTTTTAAAAATAGGTGCCGATAGGCATTTCAGATATAGAAGCCGATAGGCATTTCAAATATAGGTGCCGATAGGCATTCCAGATATAGTTGCCGATAGGCATTTCAAATATAGGTGCTGATAGGCATTTCAGATGTAGTTTCCGATAGGCATTTCAAAAATAGGTGCCGATAGGCATTTCAGATATAAGTGCTGATAGGCATTTCAGATATAGTTGCCGATAACCATTTTAAAAATAGGTGCCGATAGGCATTTCAAATATAGAAGCCGATAGGCATTTCAAATATAGGTGCCGACAGGCATTCCAGATATGGTTGCCGATAGGCATTTCAAATATAGGTGCTGATAGGCATTTCAGATGTAGTTTCCGATAGGCATTTCAAAAATAGGTGATGATAGGCATTTTTAGATATAGGTGCCGATAGGCATTTCAGATATAGTTGCCGATTGGCATTTTAAAGATAGGTGCCGATAGGCATTTCAGATATAGAAGCCGATAGGCATTTCAAATATAGGTGCCGATAAGCATTCCAGATATGGTTGCCGATAGGCATTTCAAATATAGGTGCTGATGGGCATTTCAGATTTAGTTTCCGATAGGCATTTCAAAAATAGGTGCCGATAGGCATTTCAGATATAGGTGCCGATAGGCATTTCAGATATAGTTGCCGATTGGCATTTTAAAAATAGGTGCCGATAGGCATTTCAGATATAGAAGCCGATAGGCATTTCAAATATAGGTGCCAATTTGCATTCCAGATATGGTTGCCGATAGGCATTTCAAATATAGGTGCTGATAGGCATTTCAGATGTAGTTTCCGATAGGCATTTCAAAAATAGGTGCCGATAGGCATTTCAGATATAGGTGCCGATAGGCATTTCAGATATAGTTGCCAATTGGCATTTTAAAAATAGGTGCCGATAGGCATTTCAGATATAGAAGCCGATAGGCATTTCAAATATAGGTGCCATTAGGTATTCCAGATATGGTTGCCGATAGGCATTTCAAATATAGGTGCTGATAGGCATTTCAGATGTAGTTTCCGATAGGCATTTCAAAAATAGGTGCCGATAGGCATTTCAGATATAGGTGCCGATAGGCATTTCAGATATAGTTGCCGATTGGCATTTTAAAAACAGGTGCCGCTAGGCATTTCAGGTATAGAAGCCGATAGGCATTTCAAATATAGGTGCCGATAGGCATTCCAAATATGGTTGCCTATAGGGATTTCAAATATAGGTGCTGATAGGCATTTCAGTTGTAGTTTCCGATAGGCATTTCAAAAATAGGTGCCGATAGGCATTTCAGATATAGAAGCCGATAGGCATTTCAAATATAGGTGCCGATAGGCATTCCAGATATGGTTGCCAATAGGCATTTCAAATATAGTTGCTGATAGGCATTTCAGATGTAGTTTCCGATAGGCATTTCAAAAATAGTTGCCGATAGGCATTTCAGATATAGGTGCCGATAGGCATTTTAGATATAGTTGCCGATTGGCATTTTAGAAATAAGTGCCGATAGGCATTTCAGATATAGAAGCCGATAGGCATTTCAAATATAGGTGCCGATAGGCATTCCAGATATGGTTGCCAATAGGCATTTCAAATATAGTTGCTGATAGGCATTTCAGATGTAGTTTCCGATAGGCATTTCAAAAATAGTTGCCGATAGGCATTTCAGATATAGGTGCCGATAGGCATTTTAGATATAGTTGCCGATTGGCATTTTAGAAATAGGTGCCGATAGGCATTTCAGATATAGAAGCCGATAGGCATTTCAAATATAGGTGCCGATAGGCATTCCGGATATGGTTGCCGATAGGCATTTCAAATATAGTTGCTGATAGGCATTTCAGATGTAGTTTCCGATAGGCATTTCAAAAATAGTTGCCGATAGGCATTTCAGATATAGGTGCCGATAGGCATTTTAGATATAGTTGCCGATTGGCATTTTAGAAATAAGTGCCGATAGGCATTTCAGATATAGAAGCCGATAGGCATTTCAAATATAGATGCCGATAAGCATTCCAGATATGGTTGCCGATAGGCATTTCAAATATAGGTGCTGATAGGCATTTCAGATGTAGTTTCCGATAGGCATTTCAAAAATTGGTGCCGATAGGCATTTCAGATATAGGTGCCGATAGGCATTTCAGATATAGTTACCGATTGGCATTTTAAAAACAGGTGCCGATAGGCATTTCAGATATAGAAGCCGATATGTATTTCAAATATAGGGGTCGATAGGCATTTCAGATATGGTTGCCGATAGGCATTTCAAATATAGGAGCAGATAGGCATTTCAGATGTAGTTTCCGAAAGACATTTCAAAAATAGGTGCCGATAGGCATTTCAGATATAGGTGCCAATAGGCATTTAAAATATAGGTGCCGATAGGCATTTCAAATAAAGGTGTCGATAGGCATTTCAGATATAAATGCCGAAAGGCATTTCAGATATAGGTGCCGATAGGCATTTCTGATGTGGTTGCCGATAAGCATTTCAAATATAGGTGCTAATAGGCATTTCAGATGTAGTTTTCGATAGCCATTTCAAAAATAGGTGCCGATAGGCATTTCAGATATAGGTGCTGATAGGCATTTAAAAAACAGGTGCCGATAGGCATTTCAGATATAGTAGCCGATAGGTATTTCAAATATAGGTGTCGATAGGCATTTCAGATATGGTTGCCGATAGGCATTTTAAATATAGGAGCAGATAGGCATTTCAGATGTAGTTTCCGAAAGACATTTCAAAAATAGGTGCCGATAGGCATTTCAGATATAGGTACCGATAGGCATTTCAGATATAGTTGCCAATTGGCATTTTAAAAATAGGTGCCGATAGGCATTTCAGATATATAAGCCGATAGGCACTTCAATTATAGGTGCCGATAGGCATTCCAGATATGGTTGCCGATTGGCATTTCAAATATAAGTGCTGATAGGCATTTCAGATGTAGTTTCCGATAGGCATTTCAAAAATAGGTACCGATAGGCCTTTCAGATATAGGTGCCAATAGGCATTTCAGATATAGTTGCCAATTGGCATTTTAAAAATAGGTGTCGATAGGCATTTCAGATATAGAAGCCGATAGGCATTTCAAATATAGGTGCCGATAGGCATTCCAGATATGGTTGCCGATAGGCTTTTCAAATATAGGTGCTGATAGGCATTTTAGATGTAGTTTCCGATAGGCATTTCAAAAATTGGTGACGATAGGCATTTCAGATATAGGTGCCGATAGGCATTTCAGATATAGTTGCCGATAGGCATTTAAAATATAGGTGCCGATAGGCATTTCAAATATAGGTGTCGATAGGCATTTCAGATATAAATGCCGAAAGGCATTACAGATATAGGTGCCGATAGGCATTTCTGATGTGGTTGCCGATAGGCATTTCAAATATAGGTGCTGATAGGCATTTCAGATGTAGTTTTCGATAGGCATTTCAAAAATAGGTGCCGATAGGCATTTCAGATATAGGTGCCGATAGGCACTTCAGCTATAGTTGCCGATTGGCATTTTAAAAATAGGTGCGGCTAGGCATTTCAGATATAGAAGCCAATAGGCATTTTAAATATATGTGCCGATAGGCATTCCAAATATGGTTGCCGACAGGCATTTCAAATATAGGTGCCGATAGGCATTTAAGATATAGGTGCCGATAGGCATTTCAGATATAGTTGCCGATTGGCATTTTTAAAATAGGTGCCGATAGGCATTTCAGATATAGAAGCCGATAGGCATTTCAAATACAGGTGCCGATAGGCATTCCAGATATGGTTGCCGATAGGCATTTCAAATATAGGTGCGGATAGGCATTTCAGATGTAGTTTCCGATAGGCATTTCAAAAATAGGTGCCGATAGGCATTTCAGATATAGGTGCCGATAGGCATTTCAGATATAGTTGCCGATAGCCATTTTAAAAATAGGTGCCGATAGGCATTTTAGATATAGAAGCCGATAGGCATTTCAAATATAGGTGCCGATAGGCATTCCAGATGTAGTTTCCGATAGGCTTTTTAAAAATAGGTGCCGATAGGCATTTTAGATATAGAAGCCGATAGGCATTTCAAATATAGGTGCCGATAGGCATTCCAGATATATTTGCCGATAGGCATTTCAAATATAGGTGCTGATAGGCATTTCAGATGTAGTTTCCGATAGGCATTTCAAAAATAGGTGCCGATAGGCATTTCAGATATAAGTGCTGATAGGCATTTCAGATATAGTTGCCGATAGCCATTTTAAAAATAGGTGCCGATAGGCATTTCAAATATAGAAGCCGATAGGCATTTCAAATATAGGTGCCGACAGGCATTCCAGATATGGTTGCCGATAGGCATTTCAAATATAGGTGCTGATAGGCATTTCAGATGTAGTTTCTGATAGGCATTTCAAAAATAGGTGATGATAGGCATTTTTAGATAAAGGTGCCGATAGGCATTTCAGATATATTTGCCGATTGGCATTTTAAATATAGGTGCCGATAGGCATTTCAGATATAGAAGCCGATAGGCATTTCAAATATAGGTGCCGATAAGCATTCCAGATATGGTTGCCGATAGGCAAATCAAATATAGGTGCTGATAGACATTTCAGATGTAGTTTCCGATAGGCATTTCAAAAATAGGTGCCGATAGGCATTTCAGATTTAGGTGCCGTTAGGCATTTCAGATATAGTTGCCGATAGCCATTTTAAAAATAGGTGCCGATAGGCATTTCAGGTATAGAAGCCGATAGACATTTCAAATATAGGTGCCGATAGGCATTCCAGATATGGTTGCCGATAGTTTCCGATAGGCATTTTAAATATAGGTGCTGATAGGCATTTCAGAAGTAGTTTCTGATAGGCATTTCAAAAATAGGTGCCGATAGGCATTTCAGATTTAGGTGCCGTTAGGCATTTCAGATATAGTTGCCGATAGCCATTTTAAAAATAGGTGCCGATAGGCATTTCAGATACAGAAGCCGATAGGCATTTCAAATATAGGTGCCGATAGGCATTCCAGATTTGGTTGCCGATAGGCATTTCAAATATAGGTGCTGATAGGCATTTCAGATGTAGTTTCCGATAGGCATTTCAAAAATAGGTGCCGATAGGCATTCCAGATATGGTTGCCGATAGGCATTTCAAATATAGGTGCTGATAGGCATTCCAGATGTATTTTCCGATAGGCATTTCAAAAATTGGTGCCGATAGGCATTTCAGATATAGGTGCCGATAGGCATTTCAGATATAGTTGGCGATTGGCATTTTAAAAACAGGTGCTGATAGGCATTTCAGATGTAGTTTCCGATAGGCATTTCAAAAATAGGTGCCGATAGGCATTTCAGATATAGGAGCCGATAGGCATTTCAGAAATAGTTGCCGATTGGCATTTTAAAAATAGGTGTCGATAGGCATTTCAGATATAGAAGCCGATAGGCATTTCAAATATAGGTGCCGATAGGCTTTCCAGATATGGTTGCCGATAGGCATTTCAAATATAAGTGCTGATAGGCATTCCAGATGTATTTTCCGATAGGCATTTCAAAAATAGGTGCCGATAGGCATTTCAGATATAGGTGCCGACAGGCATTTCAGATATAGTTACCGATTTGCATTTCTAAAATAGGTGCCGATAGGCATTTCAGATATAGAAGCCGATAGGTATTTCAAATTTGGTGTCGATAGGCATTTCAGATAAGGTTGACGATAGGCATTTCAAATATAGGTGCTGATAGGCATTTCAGATGTAGTTTCCGATAGGCATTTCAAAAATAGGTGCCGATAGGCATTTCAGATATAGGTGCCGATAGGGATTTCAGATATAGTTGCCGATTGGCATTTTAAAAATAGGTGCCGATAGGCATTTCAGATATAGAAGCCGATAGGCATTTCAAATATAGGTGCCAATAGGTATTCCAGATATGGTTGACGATAGGCATTTCAAATATAGGTGCTGATAGGCATTTCAGATGTAGTTTCCGATAGGCATTTCAAAAATAGGTGCCGTAGGCATTTCAGATATAGGTGCCGATAGGCATTTCAGATATAGTTGCCAATTGGCATTTTAAAAATAGGTGCCGATAGGCATTTCAGATATAGAAGCCGATAGGCATTTCAAATATAGGTGCCGATAGGCATTCCAGATATGGTTGCCGATAGGCATTTCAAATATAGGTGCTGATAGGCATTTTAGATGTAGTTTTCGATAGGCATTTCAAAAATTGATGCCGATAAGCATTTCAGATATAGGTGCCGATAGGCATTTCAGATATAGTTGCCGATTGGCATTTTAAAAACATGTGCCGATAGGCATTTCAGATATAGAAGCCGATAGGTATTTCAAATATAGGGGTCGATAGGCATTTCAGATATGGTTGCCGATAGGCATTTCAAATATAGGAGCAGATAGGCATTTCAGATGTAGTTTCCGAAAGACATTTCAAAAATAGGTGCCGATAGGCATTTCAGGTATAGGTGCCGATAGGCATTTCAGATATAGTTGCCGATTGGCATTTTAAAAATAAGTGCCGATAGGCATTTCAGATATAGAAGCCGATAGGCATTTCAAATAAGGGTGCCGATAGGCATTCCAGATATGGTTGCCGACAGGCATTTCAAATATAAGTGCTGATAGGCATTTCAGATGTAGTTTCCGATAGGCATTTTAAAAATAGGTACCGATAGGCATTTCAGATATAGGTGCCTATAGGCATTTCAGATATAGTTGCCAATTGGCATTTTAAAAATAGGTGTCGATAGGCATTTCAGATATAGAAGGCGATAGGCATTTCAAATATAGGTGCCGATAGGCATTCCAGATATGGTCGCCGATAGGCATTTCAAATATAGGTGCTGATAGGCATTTCAGATGTAGTTACCGATAGGCATTTCAATAATAGGTGCCGATAGGCATTTCAGATATAGGTGCCAATAGGCATTTCAGATATAGTTGCCGATTGGTATTTTAAAAATAGGTGCCGATAGGCATTTCAGATATAGAAGCCGATAGGCATTTCAAATATAGGTGCCGACAGGCATTCCAGATATAGGTGACGATAGGCATTTCAAATATAGGTGCTGATAGGCATTTCAGATGTAGTTTCCGATAGGCATTTCAAAAATTGGTGCCGATAGGCATTTCAGATATAGGTGCCGATAGGCATTTCAGATATAGTAGCCGATTGGCATTTTAAAAATAGGTGCCGATAGGCATTTCAGATATAGAAGCCGATAGGTATTTCAAATATAGGTGTCGATAGGCATTTCAGATATGGTTGCCGATAGGCATTTCAAATATTGGTGCTGATAGGCATTTCAGATGTAGTTTCCGATAGGCATTTCAAAAATAGGTGCCGATAGGCATTTCAGATATAGGTGCCGATAGGCATTACAGATATAGTTGCCGATTGGCATTTTAAAAATAGGTGCCGATAGGCATTTCAGATATAGAAGCCGATAGGCATTTCAAATATAGGTGCCGATAGGCATTCCAGATATGTTTGCCGATAGGCATTTCAAATATATTTGCTGATAGGCATTTCAGATGTAGTTTCCGATAGGCATTTCAAAAATAGGTGACGATAGACATTTCAGATATAGGTGCCGATAGGCATTTCAGATATAGTTGCCGATTGGCATTTTAAAAATAGGTGCCGATAGGCATTTCAGATATAGAAGCCGATAGGCATTTCAAATATAGGTGCCGATAGGCATTCCAGATATGGTTGCCGATAGGCATTTCAAATATAGTTGCTGATAGGCATTTCAGATGTAGTTTCCGATAGGCATTTCAAAAATAGTTGCCGATAGGCATTTCAGATATAGGTGCCGATAGGCATTTTAGATATAGTTGCCGATTGTCATTTTAGAAATAGGTGCCGATAGGCATTTCAGATATAGAAAACGATATGCATTTCAAATATAGATGCCGATAAGCATTCCAGATATGGTTGCCGATAGGTATTTCAAATATAGGTGCTGATAGGCATTTCAGATATAGTTGCCGATTGGCATTTTAAAAATAGGTGCCGATAGGCATTTCAGATATATAAGCAGATAGGCACTTCAATTATAGGTGCCGATAGGCATTCCAGATATGGTTGCCGATAGGCATTTCAAATATAAGTGCTGATAGGCATTTCAGATGTAGTTTCCGATAGGCATTTCAAATTTAGGTACCGATAGGCCTTTCAGATATAGGTGCCGATAGGCATTTCAGATATAGTTGCCAATTGGCATTTTAAAAATAGGTGTCGATAGGCATTTCAGATATAGAAGCCGATAGGCATTTCAAATATAGGTGCCGATAGGCATTCCAGATATGGTTGCCGATAGGCATTTCAAATATAGGTGCTGATAGGCATTTCAGATGTAGTTTCCGATAGGCATTTCACAAATTGGTGCCGATTGGCATTTCAGATATAGGTGCCGATAGGCATTTCAGATATAGTTGCCGATTGGCATTTTAAAAATAAGTGCCGATAGGCATTTCAGATATAGAAGCCGATAGGTATTTCAAATATAGGTGTCGATAGGCATTTCAGATATGGTTACCGATAGGCATTTCAAATATAGGTGCTGATAGGCATTTTAGATGTAGTTTCCGATAGGCATTTCAAAAATTGGTGACGATAGGCATTTCAGATATAGGTGCCGATAGGCATTTCAGATATAGTTGCCGATTGGCATTTTAAAAATAGGTGCCGATAGGCATTTTAGATGTAGTTTCCGGTAGGCATTTCAAAATTAGGTGCCGATAGGCATTTCAGATATAGGTGCCGATAGGCATATCAGATATAGTTGCCGATAGGCATTTAAAATATAGGTGCCGATAGGCATTTCAAATATAGGTGTCGATAGGCATTTCAGATATAAATGCCGAAAGGCATTACAGATATAGGTGCCGATAGGCATTTCTGATGTGGTTGCCGATAGGCATTTCAAATATAGGTGCTGATAGGCATTTCAGATGTAGTTTTCGATAGGCATTTCAAAAATAGGTGCCGATAGGCATTTCAGATATAGGTGCCGATAGGCACTTCAGCTATAGTTGCCGATTGGCATTTTAAAAATAGGTGCCGATAGGCATTTCAGATATAGAAGCCGATAGGCATTTCAAATATAGGTGCCGATAGGCATTCCAGATATGGTTGCCGATAGGCATTTCAAATATATTTGCTGATAGGCATTTCAGATGTAGTTTCCGATAGGCATTTCAAAAATAGGTGCCGATAGGCATTTCAGATATAGGTGCCGATAGGCATTTCAGATATAGTTGCCGATTGGCATTTTAAAAATAGGTGCCGATAGGCATTTTAGATATAGAAGCCGATAGGCATTTCAAATATAGGTGCCGATAGGCATTCCGGATATGGTTGCCGATAGGCATTTCAAATATAGTTGCTGATAGGCATTTCAGATGTAGTTTCCGATAGGCATTTAAAAATAGTTGCCGATAGGCATTTCAGATATAGGTGCCGATAGGCATTTTAGATATAGTTGCCGATTGGCATTTTAGAAATAGGTGCGGATAGGCATTTCAGATATAGAAGCCGATAGGTATTTCAAATATAGATGCCGATAAGCATTCCAGATATGGTTGCCGATAGGAATTTCAAATATAGGTGCTGATAGGCATTTCAGATGTAGTTTCCGATAGGCATTTCAAAAATTGGTGCCGATAGGCATTTCAGATATAGGTGCCGATAGGCATTTCAGATATAGTTACCGATTGGCATTTTAAAAACAGGTGCCGATAGGCATTTCAGATATAGAAGCCGATAGGTATTTCAAATATAGGGGTCGATAGGCATTTCAGATATGGTTGCCGATAGGCATTTCAAATATAGGAGCAGATAGGCATTTCAGATGTAGTTTCCGAAAGACATTTCAAAAATAGGTGCCGATAGGCATTTCAGATATAGGTGCCGATAGGCATTTAAAATATAGGTGCCGATAGGCATTTCAAATAAAGGTGTCGATAGGCATTTCAGATATAAATGCCGAAAGGCATTTCAGATATAGGTGCCGATAGGCATTTCTGATGTGGTTGCCGATAAGCATTTCAAATATAGGTGCTGATAAGCATTTCAGATGTAGTTTTCGATAGCCATTTCAAAAAAAGGTGCCGATAGGCATTTCAGATATAGAAGCCGATAGGTATTTCAAATATAGGTGTCGATAGGCATTTCAGATATGGTTGCCGATAGGCATTTTAAATATAGGAGCAGATAGGCATTTCAGATGTAGTTTCCGAAAGACATTTCAAAAATAGGTGCCGATAGGCATTTCAGATATAGGTACCGATAGGCATTTCAGATATAGTTGCCGATTGGCATTTTAAAAATAGGGGCCGATAGGCATTTCAGATATATAAGCCGATAGGCACTTCAATTATAGGTGCCGATAGGCATTCCAGATATGGTTGCCGATAGGCATTTCAAATATAAGTGCTGATAGGCATTTCAGATGTAGTGTCCGATAGGCATTTCAAATATAGGTACCGATAGGCCTTTCAGATATAGGTGCCGATAGGCATTTCAGATATAGTTGCCAATTGGCATTTTAAAAATAGGTGTCGATAGGCATTTCAGATATAGAAGCCGATAGGCATTTCAAATATAGGTGCCGATAGGCATTCCAGATATGGTTGCCGATAGGCATTTCAAATATAGGTGCTGATAGGCATTTCAGATGTAGTTTCCGATAGGCATTTCACAAATTGGTGCCGATTGGCATTTCAGATATAGGTGCCGATAGGCATTTCAGATATAGTTGCCGATTGGCATTTTAAAAATAAGTGCCGATAGGCATTTCAGATATAGAAGCCGATAGGTATTTCAAATATTGGTGTCGATAGGCATTTCAGATATTGTTACCGATAGGCATTTCAAATATAGGTGCTGATAGGCATTTTAGATGTAGTTTCCGATAGGCATTTCAAAAATTGGTGACGATAGGCATTTCAGATATAGGTGCCGATAGGCATTTCAGATATAGTTGCCGATTGGCATTTTAAAAATAGGTGCCGCTAGGCATTTCAGATATAGAAGCCGATAGGCATTTTAAATATAGGTGCCGATAGGCATTCCAAATATGGTTGCCGACAGGCATTTCAAATATAGGTGCCGATAGGCATTTCAGATATAGGTGCCGATAGGCATATCAGATATAGTTGCCGATAGGCATTTAAAATATAGGTGCCGATAGGCATTTCAAATATAGGTGTCGATAGGCATTTCAGATATAAATGCCGAAAGGCATTACAGATATAGGTGCCGATAGGCATTTCTGATGTGGTTGCCGATAGGCATTTCAAATATAGGTGCTGATAGGCATTTCAGATGTAGTTTTCGATAGGCATTTCAAAAATAGGTGCCGATAGGCATTTCAGATATAGGTGCCGATAGGCACTTCAGCTATAGTTGCCGATTGGCATTTTAAAAATAGGTGCCGCTAGGCATTTCAGATATAGAAGCCGATAGGCATTTTAAATATAGGTGCCGATAGGCATTCCAAATATGGTTGCCGACAGGCATTTCAAATATAGGTGCCGATAGGCATTTCAGATATAGGTGCCGATAGGCATTTCAGATATAGTTGCCGATAGCCATTTTAAAAATAGGTGCCGATAGGCATTTTAGATATAGAAGCCGATAGGCATTTCAAATATAGGTGCCGATTGGCATACCAGATATAGTTGCCGATAGGCATTTCAAATATAGGTGCTGATAGGCATTTCAGATGTAGTTTCTGATAGGCATTTCAAAAATAGGTGATGATAGGCATTTTTAGATATAGGTGCCGATAGGCATTTCAGATATAGGTGCCGATAGGCATTTCAGATATAGTTGCCGATAGCCATTTTAAAAATAGGTGCCGATAGGCATTTTAGATATAGAAGCCGATAGGCATTTCAAATATAGGTGCCGATAGGCATTCCAGATATAGTTGCCGATAGGCATTTCAAATATAGGTGCCGATAGGCATTTCAGATATAGTTGCCGATAGCCATTTTAAAAATAGGTGCCGATAGGCATTTCAAATATAGAAGCCGATAGGCATTTCAAATATAGGTGCCGACAGGATCCCAGATATGGTTGCCGATAGGCATTTCAAATATAGGTGCTGATAGGCATTTCAGATGTAGTTTCTGATAGGCATTTCAAAAATAGGTGATGATAGGCATTTTTAGATATAGGTGCCGATAGGCATTTCAGATATAGTTGCCGATTGGCATTTTAAAGATAGGTGCCGATAGGCATTTCAGATATAGAAGCCGATAGGCATTTCAAATATAGGTGCCGATAAGCATTCCAGATATGGTTGCCGATAGGCAAATCAAATATAGGTGCTGATAGGCATTTCAGATGTAGTTTCCGATAGGCATTTCAAAAATAGGTGCCGATAGGCATGTCAGATATAGAAGCCGATAGGCATTTTAAATATAGGTGCCGATAGGCATTCCAGATATGGTTGCCGATAGGCATTTCAAATATAGGTGCTGATAGGCATTCCAGATGTATTTTTTCCGATGGGCATTTCATAAATTGGTGCCGATAGGCATTTCAGATATAGGTGCCGATAGGCATTTCAGATATAGTTACCGATTGGCATTTTAAAAATAGGTGCCGATAGGCATTTCAGATATAGAAGCCAATAGGTATTTCAAAAATAGGTGTTGATAGGCATTTCAGATATGGTTGACGATAGGCATTTCAAATATAGGTGCTGATAGGCATTTCAGATGTAGTTTCCGATAGGCATTTCAAAAATAGGTGCCGATAGGCATTTCAGATATAGGTGCCGATAGGCATTTCAGATATAGTTGCCGATTGGCATTTTAAAAATAGGTGCCGATAGGCATTTCAGATATAGACGCCGATAGGCATTTCAAATATAGGTGCCAATATGCATTCCAGATATGGTTGCCGATAGGCATTTCAAATATAGGTGCTGATAGGCATTTCAGATGTAGTTTCCGATAGGCATTTCAAAAATAGGTGCCGATAGGCATTTCAGATATAGGTGCCGATAGGCATTTCAGATATAGTTGCCAATTGGCATTTTAAAAATAGGTGCCGATAGGCATTTCAGATATAGAAGCCGATAGGCATTTCAAATATAGGTGCCAATAGGTATTCCAGATATGGTTGCCGATAGGCATTTCAAATATAGGTGCTGATAGGCATTTCAGATGTAGTTTCCGATAGGCATTTCAAAAATAGGTGCCGATAGGCATTTCAGATATAGGTGCCGATAGGCATTTCAGATATAGTTGCCGATTGGCATTTTAAAAACAGGTGCCGCTAGGCATTTCAGGTATAGAAGCCGATAGGCATTTCAAATATAGGTGCCGATTGCATTCCAAATATGGTTGCTTATAGGGATTTCAAATATAGGTGCTGATAGGCATTTCAGTTGTAGTTTCCGATAGGCATTTCAAAAATAGGTGCCGATAGGCATTTCAGATATAGGTGCCGATAGGCATTTCAGATATAGTTGCCGATTGGCATTTTAAAAATAGGTGCCGATAGGCATTTCAGATATAAAAGCCGATAGGCATTTCAAATATAGGTGCCGATAGGCATTCCAGATATGGTTGCCGATAGGCATTTTAAATATAGGTGCTGATAGGCATTTCAGAAGTAGTTTCTGATAGGCATTTCAAAAATAGGTGCCGATAGGCATTTCAGATTTAGGTGCCGTTAGGCATTTCAGATATAGTTGCCGATAGCCATTTTAAAAATAGGTGCCGATAGGCATTTCAGGTATAGAAGCCGACAGGCATTTCAAATATAGGTGCCGATAGGCATTCCAGATATGGTTGCCGATAGGCATTTCAAATATAGGTGCTGATAGGCATTTCAGATGTAGTTTCCGATAGGCATTTCAAAAATTGATGCCGATAAGCATTTCAGATATAGGTGCCGATAGGCATTTCAGATATAGTTGCCGATTGGCATTTTAAAAACAGGTGCCGATAGGCATTTCAGATATAGAAGCCGATAGGCATTTCAAATATAGGTGCCGATAGGCATTCCAGATATGGTTGCCGATAGGCATTTCAAATATAGGTGCTGATAGGCATTTCAGATGTAGTTTCCGATAGGCATTTCAAAAATTGATGCCGATAAGCATTTCAGATATAGGTGCCGATAGGCATTTCAGATATAGTTGCCGATTGGCATTTTAAAAACAGGTGCCGATAGGCATTTCAGATATAGAAGCCGATAGGTATTTCAAATATAGGGGTCGATAGGCATTTCAGATATGGTTGCCGATAGGCATTTCAAATATAGGAGCAGATAGGCATTTCAGATGTAGTTTCCGAAAGACATTTCAAAAATAGGTGCCGATAGGCATTTCAGATATAGGTGCCGATAGGCATTTCAGATTTAGTTGCCGATTGGCATTTTAAAAATAAGTGCCGATAGGCATTTCAGATATAGAAGCCGATAGGCACTTCAATTATAGGTGCCGATAGGCATTCCAGATATGGTTGCCGATAGGCATTTCAAATATAAGTGCTGATAGGCATTTCAGATGTAGTGTCCGATAGGCATTTCAAATATAGGTACCGATAGGCCTTTCAGATATAGGTGCCGATAGGCATTTCAGATATAGTTGCCAATTGGCATTTTAAAAATAGGTGTCGATAGGCATTTCAGATATAGAAGCCGATAGGCATTTCAAATATAGGTGCCGATAGGCATTCCAGATATGGTTGCCGATAGGCATTTCAAATATAGGTGCTGATAGGCATTTCAGATATGGTTGCCGATAGGCATTTCAAATATAGGAGCAGATAGGCATTTCAGATGTAGTTTCCGAAAGACATTTCAAAAATAGGTGCCGATAGGCATTTCAGATATAGGTGCCGATAGGCATTTCAGATATAGTTGCCGATTGGCATTTTAAAAATAAGTGCCGATAGGCATTTCAGATATAGAAGCCGATAGGCATTTCAAATAAGGGTGCCGATAGGCATTCCAGATATGGTTGCCGACAGGCATTTCAAATATAAGTGCTGATAGGCATTTCAGATGTAGTTTCCGATAGGCATTTTAAAAATAGGTACCGATAGGCATTTCAGATATAGGTGCCTATAGGCATTTCAGATATAGTTGCCAATTGGCATTTTAAAAATAGGTGTCGATAGGCATTTCAGATATAGAAGGCGATAGGCATTTCAAATATAGGTGCCGATAGGCATTCCAGATATGGTTGCCGATAGGCATTTCAAATATAGGTGCTGATAGGCATTTCAGATGTAGTTACCGATAGGCATTTCAATAATAGGTGCCGATAGGCATTTCAAATATAGGTGCCAATAGGCATTTCAGATATAGTTGCCGATTGGCATTTTAAAAATAGGTGCCGATAGGCATTTCAGATATAGAAGCCGATAGGCATTTCAAATATAGGTGCCGACAGGCATTCCAGATATAGGTGACGATAGGCATTTCAAATATAGGTGCTGATAGGCATTTCAGATGTAGTTTCCGATAGGCATTTCAAAAATTGGTGCCGATAGGCATTTCAGATATAGGTGCCGATAGGCATTTCAGATATAGTAGCCGATTGGCATTTTAAAAATAGGTGCCGATAGGCATTTCAGATATAGAAGCCGATAGGTATTTCAAATATAGGTGTCGATAGGCATTTCAGATATGGTTGCCGATAGGCATTTCAAATATTGGTGCTGATAGGCATTTCAGATGTAGTTTCCGATAGGCATTTCAAAAATAGGTGCCGATAGGCATTTCAGATATAGGTGCCGATAGGCATTACAGATATAGTTGCCGATTGGCATTTTAAAAATAGGTGCCGATAGGCATTTCAGATATAGAAGCCGATAGGCATTTCAAATATAGGTGCCGATAGGCATTCCAGATATGTTTGCCGATAGGCATTTCAAATATATTTGCTGATAGGCATTTCAGATGTAGTTTCCGATAGGCATTTCAAAAATAGGTGACGATAGGCATTTCAGATATAGGTGCCGATAGGCATTTCAGATATAGAAGCCAATAGGCATTTCAAATATAGGTGCCGATAGGCATTCCAGATATGGTTGCCGATAGGCATTTCAAATATAGTTGCTGATAGGCATTTCAGATGTAGTTTCCGATAGGCATTTCAAAAATAGTTGCCGATAGGCATTTCAGATATAGGTGCCGATAGGCATTTTAGATATAGTTGCCGATTGTCATTTTAGAAATAGGTGCCGATAGGCATTTCAGATATAGAAGCCGATATGCATTTCAAATATAGATGCCGATAAGCATTCCAGATATGGTTGCCGATAGGTATTTCAAATATAGGTGCTGATAGGCATTTCAGATATAGTTGCCGATTGGCATTTTAAAAATAGGTGCCGATAGGCATTTCAGATATATAAGCAGATAGGCACTTCAATTATAGGTGCCGATAGGCATTCCAGATATGGTTGCCGATAGGCATTTCAAATATAAGTGCTGATAGGCATTTCAGATGTAGTTTCCGATAGGCATTTCAAATTTAGGTACCGATAGGCCTTTCAGATATAGGTGCCGATAGGCATTTCAGATATAGTTGCCAATTGGCATTTTAAAAATAGGTGTCGATAGGCATTTCAGATATAGAAGCCGATAGGCATTTCAAATATAGGTGCCGATAGGCATTCCAGATATGGTTGCCGATAGGCATTTCAAATATAGGTGCTGATAGGCATTTCAGATGTAGTTTCCGATAGGCATTTCACAAATTGGTGCCGATTGGCATTTCAGATATAGGTGCCGATAGGCATTTCAGATATAGTTGCCGATTGGCATTTTAAAAATAAGTGCCGATAGGCATTTCAGATATAGAAGCCGATAGGTATTTCAAATATAGGTGTCGATAGGCATTTCAGATATGGTTACCGATAGGCATTTCAAATATAGGTGCTGATAGGCATTTTAGATGTAGTTTCCGATAGGCATTTCAAAAATTGGTGACGATAGGCATTTCAGATATAGGTGCCGATAGGCATTTCAGATATAGTTGCCGATTGGCATTTTAAAAATAGGTGCCGATAGGCATTTTAGATGTAGTTTCCGGTAGGCATTTCAAAATTAGGTGCCGATAGGCATTTCAGATATAGGTGCCGATAGGCATATCAGATATAGTTGCCGATAGGCATTTAAAATATAGGTGCCGATAGGCATTTCAAATATAGGTGTCGATAGGCATTTCAGATATAAATGCCGAAAGGAATTACAGATATAGGTGCCGATAGGCATTTCTGATGTGGTTGCCGATAGGCATTTCAAATATAGGTGCTGATAGGCATTTCAGATGTAGTTTTCGATAGGCATTTCAAAAATAGGTGCCGATAGGCATTTCAGATATAGGTGCCGATAAGCACTTCAGCTATAGTTGCCGATTGGCATTTTAAAAATAGGTGCCGATAGGCATTTCAGATATAGAAGCCGATAGGCATTTCAAATATAGGTGCCGATAGGCATTCCAGATATGGTTGCCGATAGGCATTTCAAATATATTTGCTGATAGGCATTTCAGATGTAGTTTCCGATAGGCATTTCAAAAATAGGTGCCGATAGGCATTTCAGATATAGGTGCCGATAGGCATTTCAGATATAGTTGCCGATTGGCATTTTAAAAATAGGTGCCGATAGGCATTTTAGATATAGAAGCCGATAGGCATTTCAAATATAGGTGCCGATAGGCATTCCGGATATGGTTGCCGATAGGCATTTCAAATATAGTTGCTGATAGGCATTTCAGATGTAGTTTCCGATAGGCATTTAAAAATAGTTGCCGATAGGCATTTCAGATATAGGTGCCGATAGGCATTTTAGATATAGTTGCCGATTGGCATTTTAGAAATAGGTGCCGATAGGCATTTCAGATATAGAAGCCGATAGGCATTTCAAATATAGATGCCGATAAGCATTCCAGATATGGTTGCCGATAGGAATTTCAAATATAGGTGCTGATAGGCATTTCAGATGTAGTTTCCGATAGGCATTTCAAAAATTGGTGCCGATAGGCATTTCAGATATAGGTGCCGATAGGCATTTCAGATATAGTTACCGATTGGCATTTTAAAAACAGGTGCCGATAGGCATTTCAGATATAGAAGCCGATAGGTATTTATAATATAGGGGTCGATAGGCATTTCAGATATGGTTGCCGATAGGCATTTCAAATATAGGAGCAGATAGGCATTTCAGATGTAGTTTCCGAAAGACATTTCAAAAATAGGTGCCGATAGGCATTTCAGATATAGGTGCCGATAGGCATTTAAAATATAGGTGCCGATAGGCATTTCAAATAAAGGTGTCGATAGGCATTTCAGATATAAATGCCGAAAGGCATTTCAGATATAGGTGCCGATAGGCATTTCTGATGTGGTTGCCGATAAGCATTTCAAATATAGGTGCTGATAGGCATTTCAGATGTAGTTTTCGATAGCCATTTCAAAAAAAGGTGCCGATAGGCATTTCAGATATAGAAGCCGATAGGTATTTCAAATATAGGTGTCGATAGGCATTTCAGATATGGTTGCCGATAGGCATTTTAAATATAGGAGCAGATAGGCATTTCAGATGTAGTTTCCGAAAGACATTTCAAAAATAGGTGCCGATAGGCATTTCAGATATAGGTACCGATAGGCATTTCAGATATAGTTGCCGATTGGCATTTTAAAAATAGGGGCCGATAGGCATTTCAGATATATAAGCCGATAGGCACTTCAATTATAGGTGCCGATAGGCATTCCAGATATGGTTGCCGATAGGCATTTCAAATATAAGTGTTGATAGGCATTTCAGATGTAGTGTCCGATAGGCATTTCAAATATAGGTACCGATAGGCCTTTCAGATATAGGTGCCGATAGGCATTTCAGATATAGTTGCCAATTGGCATTTTAAAAATAGGTGTCGATAGGCATTTCAGATATAGAAGCCGATAGGCATTTCAAATATAGGTGCCGATAGGCATTCCAGATATGGTTGCCGATAGGCATTTCAAATATAGGTGCTGATAGGCATTTCAGATGTAGTTTCCGATAGGCATTTCACAAATTGGTGCCGATTGGCATTTCAGATATAGGTGCCGATAGGCATTTCAGATATAGTTGCCGATTGGCATTTTAAAAATAAGTGCCGATAGGCATTTCAGATATAGAAGCCGATAGGTATTTCAAATATTGGTGTCGATAGGCATTTCAGATATTGTTACCGATAGGCATTTAAAATATAGGTGCTGATAGGCATTTTAGATGTAGTTTCCGATAGGCATTTCAAAAATTGGTGACGATAGGCATTTCAGATATAGGTGCCGATAGGCATTTCAGATATAGTTGCCGATTGGCATTTTAAAAATAGGTGCCGCTAGGCATTTCAGATATAGAAGCCGATAGGCATTTTAAATATAGGTGCCGATAGGCATTCCAAATATGGTTGCCGACAGGCATTTCAAATATAGGTGCCGATAGGCATTTCAGATATAGGTGCCGATAGGCATATCAGATATAGTTGCCGATAGGCATTTAAAATATAGGTGCCGATAGGCATTTCAAATATAGGTGTCGATAGGCATTTCAGATATAAATGCCGAAAGGCATTACAGATATAGGTGCCGATAGGCATTTCTGATGTGGTTGCCGATAGGCATTTCAAATATAGGTGCTGATAGGCATTTCAGATGTAGTTTTCGATAGGCATTTCAAAAATAGGTGCCGATAGGCATTTCAGATATAGGTGCCGATAGGCACTTCAGCTATAGTTGCCGATTGGCATTTTAAAAATAGGTGCCGCTAGGCATTTCAGATATAGAAGCCGATAGGCATTTTAAATATAGGTGCCGATAGGCATTCCAAATATGGTTGCCGACAGGCATTTCAAATATAGGTGCCGATAGGCATTTCAGATATAGGTGCCGATAGGCATTTCAGATATAGTTGCCGATAGCCATTTTAAAAATAGGTGCCGATAGGCATTTTAGATATAGAAGCCGATAGGCATTTCAAATATAGGTGCCGATTGGCATACCAGATATAGTTGCCGATAGGCATTTCAAATATAGGTGCTGATAGGCATTTCAGATGTAGTTTCTGATAGGCATTTCAAAAATAGGTGATGATAGGCATTTTTAGATATAGGTGCCGATAGGCATTTCAGATATAGGTGCCGATAGGCATTTCAGATATAGTTGCCGATAGCCATTTTAAAAATAGGTGCCGATAGGCATTTTAGATATAGAAGCCGATAGGCATTTCAAATATAGGTGCCGATAGGCATTCCAGATATAGTTGCCGATAGGCATTTCAAATATAGGTGCCGATAGGCATTTCAGATATAGTTGCCGATAGCCATTTTAAAAATAGGTGCCGATAGGCATTTCAAATATAGAAGCCGATAGGCATTTCAAATATAGGTGCCGACAGGATTCTAGATATGGTTGCCGATAGGCATTTCAAATATAGGTGCTGATAGGCATTTCAGATGTAGTTTCTGATAGGCATTTCAAAAATAGGTGATGATAGGCATTTTTAGATATAGGTGCCGATAGGCATTTCAGATATAGTTGCCGATTGGCATTTTAAAGATAGGTGCCGATAGGCATTTCAGATATAGAAGCCGATAGGCATTTCAAATATAGGTGCCGATAAGCATTCCAGATATGGTTGCCGATAGGCAAATCAAATATAGGTGCTGATAGGCATTTCAGATGTAGTTTCCGATAGGCATTTCAAAAATAGGTGCCGATAGGCATTTCAGATATAGGTGCCGATAGGCATTTCTGATATAGTTGCCGATTGGCATTTTAAAAATAGGTGTCGATAGGCATTTCAGATATAGAAGCCGATAGGCATTTCAAATATAGGTGCCGATAGGCATTCCAGATATGGTTGCCGATAGGCATTTCAAATATAGGTGCTGATAGGCATTCCAGATGTATTTTTTCCGATGGGCATTTCATAAATTGGTGCCGATAGGCATTTCAGATATAGGTGCCGATAGGCATTTCAGATATAGTTACCGATTGGCATTTTAAAAATAGGTGCCGATAGGCATTTCAGATATAGAAGCCAATAGGTATTTCAAAAATAGGTGTTGATAGGCATTTCAGATATGGTTGACGATAGGCATTTCAAATATAGGTGCTGATAGGCATTTCAGATGTAGTTTCCGATAGGCATTTCAAAAATAGGTGCCGATAGGCATTTCAGATATAGGTGCCGATAGGCATTTCAGATATAGTTGCCGATTGGCATTTTAAAAATAGGTGCCGATAGGCATTTCAGATATAGAAGCCGATAGGCATTTCAAATATAGGTGCCAATATGCATTCCAGATATGGTTGCCGATAGGCATTTCAAATATAGGTGCTGATAGGCATTTCAGATGTAGTTTCCGATAGGCATTTCAAAAATAGGTGCCGATAGGCATTTCAGATATAGGTGCCGATAGGCATTTCAGATATAGTTGCCAATTGGCATTTTAAAAATAGGTGCCGATAGGCATTTCAGATATAGAAGCCGATAGGCATTTCAAATATAGGTGCCAATAGGTATTCCAGATATGGTTGCCGATAGGCATTTCAAATATAGGTGCTGATAGGCATTTCAGATGTAGTTTCCGATAGGCATTTCAAAAATAGGTGCCGATAGGCATTTCAGATATAGGTGCCGATAGGCATTTCAGATATAGTTGCCGATTGGCATTTTAAAAACAGGTGCCGCTAGGCATTTCAGGTATAGAAGCCGATAGGCATTTCAAATATAGGTGCCGATTGCATTCCAAATATGGTTGCTTATAGGGATTTCAAATATAGGTGCTGATAGGTGATATGTTTCTAAGTTTTATAAAAGCGGATAATGTAATAAATACTACTTATTCGCTTGACAAAACTATAATGATTTTATTCACAGAAAGAATTTTTAATTTACAATACAATTACATAACATTGGCAATGAATGTCTTAAATATAATTATCTAATCAACTTAAACACTACATTCCTCCTTCCTAAGAGGAAAATATTAATGGAAAACGAAAAATAATTAATATATAATATACATATACCAATATCAACCATAATTAATAATAATTAATTCTTATAATAAATATATTATTTGTCATATGTAAACCGGTCAATGGGTTTGGGTGTCCTTTTTGGATATCTGCACTCCACCGACTCGTCTACAGTATGATCTATATTTTCAGTGCCACTGGTCCCGTTATCATTAATGTCAACTGTTGCAGGGGCACTGTTAGAATGTTCGGGCATTGCATTGTTATCAGGGAGGGTTGCTGCTGCCAACTCTGCTGTTGAGCGACGCTTTATAATTTGATCGGAATGCCTGCGAATGACTTTTTGGTCATCTGTTTGAACCGTATATGAAACTGGCCCGGTCCTTTCTAATATCTTTGCGTTTTGCCAACTTTCTTTATTTGGCTCATAATTTCGTACTAAAACGTTATCAGCAATTTCAAATTCTCTCATTTGCGTACGCTTGTTTTGAATTTGTTTATTTTGCGCATTAAGCACGTCTTGTGTAATATTCGGTTTTAACAAATCTAAACGAGATCTCAAAGATCTATTAAACATTAGCTCTGCAGGTCTTTTATTAGTTGTAGAATGAACAGAATTTCTATAGGCAAACAAATAGTTACTTATTGCAATATCAATATCTACATCGTCCTTTACAGCAATTTTGACAGCATGTTTAAAATTTCTTACTGCATTTTCAGCCGCGCCATTACTAGAAGGGTGATAAGGCGCTGAAAAAATATGCTTAATACCATTCATAGTTGTGAATTTTTTAAACTCACTTGAACTGAATGGAGGCCCGTTATCAGTTACCAACTGGTAAGGTAACCCAAAACGCGCGAAAATATTACGAAATGCTTTTATAGTAAATATTGCCGTAGTTTGGGACATTTGTACTACCTCCATCCATTTCGAGTGTGCGTCAATAATTATTAAGTAATTTTTATTAAAAAGATGCAAAAAATCAGCATGTATGCGATGCCAGGGCTTACCCGGCCATTCCCATGGAAAATTAATACATTTTTCTGGTGAGCTTCGTTCCGATTGACAAGATGTACATGACTGACATATTTTTTCAATGTCTTTGTCGATGGAAGGCCACCAAACGTATGACCTTGCCATTTGCTTTGTCTTTACAATACCCATATGTGTCTCATGTAAAATATTTAAAATCTTAGGGATTAATTTGGTAGGAATTACAATTCTGAAACCCCACATTAAACAATTACTATCTACGTAAAGCTCATCTCTTTTAATATAGAAAGGTTTTAGTTCATCGGTAATAACAGGCCAACCGTTTTCCAAGGCATTGCATACTTTGCTTAAAACAATATCTTTTCTTGTTTGATCAGCCACATTTCTATAATTTATAAATTCTTCGACATAGTTAATATAGCTGATATTATTACCCTCATTATTTTCAGACACATTCAAGGGTAAGCGTGACAGCGAGTCGGCTAAAACGTTTTGCTTTCCTTCTATAAATTTAATTTCATAGTCATAACCAGATAAAAATAAAGCCCAGCGTTGTAGTCGATTTGCTGTCATAGTCGGTATGCCCTTTTTTGAATTAAATACATAAATTAATGGCTTGTGATCTGTAAATAAGTAAAAATGTCGGCCATATAAGTATTGATTGAATTTCTTTATTCCAAAAATTAGAGCTAAAGACTCTCGATCAATTTGTGAATAACGTTGCTCAGCTTTATTCAAGGTTCGCGATGCAAACGCTATTGGTTTTATATCATTATTCGGAAATTTGTGTGCAATCACAGCACCTAAGCCATAAGCGGAAGCATCACAATATAAATAAATCGGCAAATCATTATCGAAGTGAACAAGAATACGATCCGACATTAAACTCTCTTTTATTTTTTTGAAAGCAGATTCACAGCTGTTATTCCAACACCATTTAGTATTTTTACGTAATAGATTATATAAAGGTGCTAAAATGGTGCTTATATTAGGGATAAATTTTCCGTAAAAATTTACGAGTCCTAAAAAACTCTTTAACTCCGTGACGTTTGAAGGACCCCGCGCATTACGAATGGCTTCTACTTTGTCGGGAGCTGTGCGCAAACCACGCTTATCGATTATAAAACCCAGATATGAGACAGACTCTTTAAAAAATTGACATTTTAACTGATTTACTTTGAGTCCACTATCTTTTAAAATTGTAAATACTTTATCCAAATTTTCCGCATGTTCTGAATCAGATTTTCCAGTCACTAATATGTCGTCTAAATAGACTATTACTCGCGGAATATTTTGAAATAACTGTTCTACAATTCTCTGAAATATTCCCGGCGCTGAACTAATACCATACGGAAGTCTAACGTAACGAAAAAGACCCAAGTGCGTAGTTATGGTTACGTATTTTCTAGACTCCAAATCTAAAGGAATTTGTTGATACGCGTGCTTAAGATCAATTACGCTAAAAGAAATACCTCCGTCTAATTTTGCAAGAATATCCTCAATACGAGGTAACGGGTATCTGTCTACTAATAAACAGGGATTCAGTGTGATCTTAAAATCTCCGCAGATCCGCACTGATGAATCTTTCTTTAGAACAGGAACAATTGGTGTTCCCCACTCACTACTTTGTACCGGCTCCAAAATACCTTCTCCAATTAAATATTTTAACTGTTGCTCAATTTTTCCCCGTAAGGCAAAAGGTACAGGCCTAGCTTTAATAAATACTGGCTTTGAATCTTTTTTAACATATAATTGAATAGTACCTTTATTAAAAGTACCACATCCAGGTGTAAATACATCTTTAAATTTTTTTAACAAGTAGTCTAAATGATCCTCTTTTAAGCAGTTAATAGAAAAACTGACATTAATTTTTAATTTTTTTATCCATGTTCTACCTAACAGTGGAGGACCCCCATTGGCAATCACAAACAAATTTAAAAGTTCGGATATTCCTCCATACATAGCCCTAACTTTAATAAGACCAATAGGTTTAATTTTTTCTCCGGTATATCCCGTAAAAAGCTGAGTTACCGGGTGTAATTCCAAATTAGCAAATTTTTGCTTGAAAACTGACTCTGAAATAGCCGATATAGCTGATCCGGTATCAATTTCCATTTTAATAAAAAGTTTTTCAATCAATACTGATACGTAAAATGGCTTTTCTAAATCAGATTTTATTTTATAAATACTAACATTATCAATGTCATCAGAAATTTCAGTTGTTTCATCAGACCCCTCTGTTATGTAATGATTACTATCTTTTGAATTAGAATTATTTTTGTCACTTCTACAAACGTTGGCTAAGTGACCCTTTTTGTTACAATTATTGCAAATTTTGTCCTTATACTTACAATTCTTCGTTTGATGATTTCGCCAACCACAAACTTGACATTTCTTCTTGTTGGTTGTCACGCGGTGTACGGCTTCAGTTGATTGTGTTGAACCATTGGGCTCCGTTATGGTTGCATTTTTCATCGCTGCCTCCAATGAAATCGCTATTTCCACTGCTTGCTTATAGGTCAAGTCGCGTTCTGCAAACAAACGTTGCCTGGTTGTTTCGTTGGAAATTCCCCAAACAAGGTGATCCCTAAGCTGTTCTTCCAGGTTAACATTGTAGTCGCACGTTGACGCTAACTTCTTTAAAGCTGCAATGTACTGTACCACTGTTTCTCCGTTCTCCTGTCTTCTCTGGCGTAACTTATATCTCTCCGCTATCACTGATGGTTTTGGACAGAGATGATCGGTTAATATTTTTACCAATTCATCGTAACTTTTTGATGAAGGTTTAACCGGTGTACACAGATTATGTAATAACTCATATCCCTCAGTCCCTATTACAGTTAATAAGACTGGGACTTTTTTTTCTACCGAAATATCATTCGCTATAAAATATTGCTCTAGACGTTCGCAGTAAATACTCCAATTCTCCGTTCCCAATTTAAATTCTTGAATTTTTCCGAGGATTGACATATTTTTTACAGAAAAAGGTAATTCCGAGAATAAAAATCTTCTTGAAGCCACAATGAATAATTTATGATAACTACCACAAAACAGTTGTTTTACCTCGTCGCCAAAATGATATGTTTCTAAGTTTTATAAAAGCGGATAATGTAATAAATACTACTTATTCGCTTGACAAAACTATAATGATTTTATTCACAGAAAGAATTTTTAATTTACAATACAATTACATAACATTGGCAATGAATGTCTTAAATATAATTATCTAATCAACTTAAACACTACAATAGGCATTTCAGTTGTAGTTTCCGATAGGCATTTCAAAAATAGGTGCCGATAGGCATTTCAAATATAGGTGCCGATAGGCATTTCAGATATAGTTGCCGATTGGCATTTTAAAAATAGGTGCCGATAGGCATTTCAGATATAAAAGCCGATAGGCATTTCAAATATAGGTGCCGATAGGCATTCCAGATATGGTTGCCGATAGGCATTTTAAATATAGGTGCTGATAGGCATTTCAGAAGTAGTTTCTGATAGGCATTTCAAAAATAGGTGCCGCTAGGCATTTCAGATTTAGGTGCCGTTAGGCATTTCAGATATAGTTGCCGATAGCCATTTTAAAAATAGGTGCCGATAGGCATTTCAGGTATAGAAGCCGATAGGCATTTCTAATATAGGTGCCGATAGGCATTTCAGATATGGTTGCCGATAGGCATTTCAAATATAGGTGCTGATAGGCATTTCAGATGTAGTTTCCGATAGGCATTTCAAAAATTGATGCCGATAAGCATTTCAGATATAGGTGCCGATAGGCATTTCAGATATAGTTGCCGATTGGCATTTTAAAAAGAGGTGCCGATAGGCATTTCAGATATAGAAGCCGATAGGCATTTCAAATATAGGTGCCGATAGGCATTCCAGATATGGTTGCCGATAGGCATTTCAAATATAGGTGCTGATAGGCATTTCAGATGTAGTTTCCGATAGGCATTTCAAAAATTGATGCCGATAAGCATTTCAGATATAGGTGCCGATAGGCATTTCAGATATAGTTGCCGATTGGCATTTTAAAAACAGGTGCCGATAGGCATTTCAGATATAGAAGCCGATAGGTATTTCAAATATAGGGGTCGATAGGCATTTCAGATATGGTTGCCGATAGGCATTTCAAATATAGGAGCAGATAGGCATTTCAGATGTAGTTTCCGAAAGACATTTCAAAAATAGGTGCCGATAGGCATTTCAGATATAGGTGCCGATAGGCATTTCAGATTTAGTTGCCGATTGGCATTTTAAAAATAAGTGCCGATAGGCATTTCAGATATAGAAGCCGATAGGCACTTCAATTATAGGTGCCGATAGGCATTCCAGATATGGTTGCCGATAGGCATTTCAAATATAAGTGCTGATAGGCATTTCAGATGTAGTGTCCGATAGGCATTTCAAATATAGGTACCGATAGGCCTTTCAGATATAGGTGCCGATAGGCATTTCAGATATAGTTGCCAATTGGCATTTTAAAAATAGGTGTCGATAGGCATTTCAGATATAGAAGCCGATAGGCATTTCAAATATAGGTGCCGATAGGCATTCCAGATATGGTTGCCGATAGGCATTTCAAATATAGGTGCTGATAGGCATTTCAGATGTAGTTTCCGATAGGCATTTCAAAAATTGATGCCGATAAGCATTTCAGATATAGGTGCCGATAGGCATTTCAGATATAGTTGCCGATTGGCATTTTAAAAACAGGTGCCGATAGGCATTTCAGATATAGAAGCCGATAGGTATTTCAAATATAGGGGTCGATAGGCATTTCAGATATGGTTGCCGATAGGCATTTCAAATATAGGAGCAGATAGGCATTTCAGATGTAGTTTCCGAAAGACATTTCAAAAATAGGTGCCGATAGGCATTTCAGATATAGGTGCCGATAGGCATTTCAGATATAGTTGCCGATTGGCATTTTAAAAATAAGTGCCGATAGGCATTTCAGATATAGAAGCCGATAGGCATTTCAAATAAGGGTGCCGATAGGCATTCCAGATATGGTTGCCGACAGGCATTTCAAATATAAGTGCTGATAGGCATTTCAGATGTAGTTTCCGATAGGCATTTCAAAAATAGGTACCGATAGGCATTTCAGATATAGGTGCCTATAGGCATTTCAGATATAGTTGCCAATTGGCATTTTAAAAATAGGTGTCGATAGGCATTTCAGATATAGAAGGCGATAGGCATTTCAAATATAGGTGCCGATAGGCATTCCAGATATGGTTGCCGATAGGCATTTCAAATATAGGTGCTGATAGGCATTTCAGATGTAGTTACCGATAGGCATTTCAATAATAGGTGCCGATAGGCATTTCAGATATAGGTGCCAATAGGCATTTCAGATATAGTTGCCGATTGGCATTTTAAAAATAGGTGCCGATAGGCATTTCAGATATAGAAGCCGATAGGCATTTCAAATATAGGTGCCGACAGGCATTCCAGATATAGGTGACGATAGGCATTTCAAATATAGGTGCTGATAGGCATTTCAGATGTAGTTTCCGATAGGCATTTCAAAAATTGGTGCCGATAGGCATTTCAGATATAGGTGCCGATAGGCATTTCAGATATAGTAGCCGATTGGCATTTTAAAAATAGGTGCCGATAGGCATTTCAGATATAGAAGCCGATAGGTATTTCAAATATAGGTGTCGATAGGCATTTCAGATATGGTTGCCGATAGGCATTTCAAATATTGGTGCTGATAGGCATTTCAGATGTAGTTTCCGATAGGCATCTCAAAAATAGGTGCCGATAGGCATTTCAGATATAGGTGCCGATAGGCATTACAGATATAGTTGCCGATTGGCATTTTAAAAATAGGTGCCGATAGGCATTTCAGATATAGAAGCCGATAGGCATTTCAAATATAGGTGACGATAGGCATTCCAGATATGTTTGCCGATAGGCATTTCAAATATATTTGCTGATAGGCATTTCAGATGTAGTTTCCGATAGGCATTTCAAAAATAGGTGACGATAGGCATTTCAGATATAGGTGCCGATAGGCATTTCAGATATAGTTGCCGATTGGCATTTTAAAAATAGGTGCCGATAGGCATTTCAGATATAGAAGCCGATAGGCATTTCAAATATAGGTGCCGATAGGCATTCCAGATATGTTTGCCGATAGGCATTTCAAATATAGTTGCTGATAGGCATTTCAGATGTAGTTTCCGATAGGCATTTCAAAAATAGTTGCCGATAGGCATTTCAGATATAGGTGCCGATAGGCATTTTAGATATAGTTGCCGATTGTCATTTTAGAAATAGGTGCCGATAGGCATTTCAGATATAGAAGCCGATATGCATTTCAAATATAGATGCCGATAAGCATTCCAGATATGGTTGCCGATAGGTATTTCAAATATAGGTGCTGATAGGCATTTCAGATATAGTTGCCGATTGGCATTTTAAAAATAGGTGCCGATAGGCATTTCAGATATATAAGCAGATAGGCACTTCAATTATAGGTGCCGATAGGCATTCCAGATATGGTTGCCGATAGGCATTTCAAATATAAGTGCTGATAGGCATTTCAGATGTAGTTTCCGATAGGCATTTCAAATTTAGGTACCGATAGGCCTTTCAGATATAGGTGCCGATAGGCATTTCAGATATAGTTGCCAATTGGCATTTTAAAAATAAGTGTCGATAGGCATTTCAGATATAGAAGCCGATAGGCATTTCAAATATAGGTGCCGATAGGCATTCCAGATATGGTTGCCGATAGGCATTTCAAATATAGGTGCTGATAGGCATTTCAGATGTAGTTTCCGATAGGCATTTCACAAATTGGTGCCGATTGGCATTTCAGATATAGGTGCCGATAGGCATTTCAGATATAGTTGCCGATTGGCATTTTAAAAATAAGTGCCGATAGGCATTTCAGATATAGAAGCCGATAGGTATTTCAAATATAGGTGTCGATAGGCATTTCAGATATGGTTACCGATAGGCATTTCAAATATAGGTGCTGATAGGCATTTTAGATGTAGTTTCCGATAGGCATTTCAAAAATTGGTGACGATAGGCATTTCAGATATAGGTGCCGATAGGCATTTCAGATATAGTTGCCGATTGGCATTTTAAAAATAGGTGCCGATAGGCATTTTAGATGTAGTTTCCGGTAGGCATTTCAAAATTAGGTGCCGATAGGCATTTCAGATATAGGTGCCGATAGGCATATCAGATATAGTTGCCGATAGGCATTTAAAATATAGGTGCCGATAGGCATTTCAAATATAGGTGTCGATAGGCATTTCAGATATAAATGCCGAAAGGCATTACAGATATAGGTGCCGATAGGCATTTCTGATGTGGTTGCCGATAGGCATTTCAAATATAGGTGCTGATAGGCATTTCAGATGTAGTTTTCGATAGGCATTTCAAAAATAGGTGCCGATAGGCATTTCAGATATAGGTGCCGATAGGCACTTCAGCTATAGTTGCCGATTGGCATTTTAAAAATAGGTGCCGATAGGCATTTCAGATATAGAAGCCGATAGGCATTTCAAATATAGGTGCCGATAGGCATTCCAGATATGGTTGCCGATAGGCATTTCAAATATATTTGCTGATAGGCATTTCAGATGTAGTTTCCGATAGGCATTTCAAAAATAGGTGCCGATAGGCATTTCAGATATAGGTGCCGATAGGCATTTCAGATATAGTTGCCGATTGGCATTTTAAAAATAGGTGCCGATAGGCATTTTAGATATAGAAGCCGATAGGCATTTCAAATATAGGTGCCGATAGGCATTCCGGATATGGTTGCCGATAGGCATTTCAAATATAGTTGCTGATAGGCATTTCAGATGTTGTTTCCGATAGGCATTTAAAAATAGTTGCCGATAGGCATTTCAGATATAGGTGCCGATAGGCATTTTAGATATAGTTGCCGATTGGCATTTTAGAAATAGGTGCCGATAGGCATTTCAGATATAGAAGCCGATAGGCATTTCAAATATAGATGCCGATAAGCATTCCAGATATGGTTGCCGATTGGAATTTCAAATATAGGTGCTGATAGGCATTTCAGATGTAGTTTCCGATAGGCATTTCAAAAATTGGTGCCGATAGGCATTTCAGATATAGGTGCCGATAGGCATTTCAGATATAGTTACCGATTGGCATTTTAAAAACAGGTGCCGATAGGCATTTCAGATATAGAAGCCGATAGGTATTTCAAATATAGGGGTCGATAGGCATTTCAGATATGGTTGCCGATAGGCATTTCAAATATAGGAGCAGATAGGCATTTCAGATGTAGTTTCCGAAAGACATTTCAAAAATAGGTGCCGATAGGCATTTCAGATATAGGTGCCGATAGGCATTTAAAATATAGGTGCCGATAGGCATTTCAAATAAAGGTGTCGATAGGCATTTCAGATATAAATGCCGAAAGGCATTTCAGATATAGGTGCCGATAGGCATTTCTGATGTGGTTGCCGATAAGCATTTCAAATATAGGTGCTGATAGGCATTTCAGATGTAGTTTTCGATAGCCATTTCAAAAAAAGGTGCCGATAGGCATTTCAGATATAGAAGCCGATAGGTATTTCAAATATAGGTGTCGATAGGCATTTCAGATATGGTTGCCGATAGGCATTTTAAATATAGGAGCAGATAGGCATTTCAGATGTAGTTTCCGAAAGACATTTCAAAAATAGGTGCCGATAGGCATTTCAGATATAGGTACCGATAGGCATTTCAGATATAGTTGCCGATTGGCATTTTAAAAATAGGTGCCGATAGGCATTTCAGATATATAAGCCGATAGGCACTTCAATTATAGGTGCCGATAGGCATTCCAGATATGGTTGCCGATAGGCATTTCAAATATAAGTGCTGATAGGCATTTCAGATGTAGTGTCCGATAGGCATTTCAAATATAGGTACCGATAGGCCTTTCAGATATAGGTGCCGATAGGCATTTCAGATATAGTTGCCAATTGGCATTTTAAAAATAGGTGTCGATAGGCATTTCAGATATAGAAGCCGATAGGCATTTCAAATATAGGTGCCGATAGGCATTCCAGATATGGTTGCCGATAGGCATTTCAAATATAGGTGCTGATAGGCATTTCAGATGTAGTTTCCGATAGGCATTTCACAAATTGGTGCCGATTGGCATTTCAGATATAGGTGCCGATAGGCATTTCAGATATAGTTGCCGATTGGCATTTTAAAAATAAGTGCCGATAGGCATTTCAGATATAGAAGCCGATAGGTATTTCAAATATTGGTGTCGATAGGCATTTCAGATATTGTTACCGATAGGCATTTCAAATATAGGTGCTGATAGGCATTTTAGATGTAGTTTCCGATAGGCATTTCAAAAATTGGTGACGATAGGCATTTCAGATATAGGTGCCGATAGGCATTTCAGATATAGTTGCCTATTGGCATTTTAAAAATAGGTGCCGCTAGGCATTTCAGATATAGAAGCCGATAGGCATTTTAAATATAGGTGCCGATAGGCATTCCAAATATGGTTGCCGACAGGCATTTCAAATATAGGTGCCGATAGGCATTTCAGATATAGGTGCCGATAGGCATATCAGATATAGTTGCCGATAGGCATTTAAAATATAGGTGCCGATAGGCATTTCAAATATAGGTGTCGATAGGCATTTCAGATATAAATGCCGAAAGGCATTACAGATATAGGTGCCGATAGGCATTTCTGATGTGGTTGCCGATAGGCATTTCAAATATAGGTGCTGATAGGCATTTCAGATGTAGTTTTCGATAGGCATTTCAAAAATAGGTGCCGATAGGCATTTCAGATATAGGTGCCGATAGGCACTTCAGCTATAGTTGCCGATTGGCATTTTAAAAATAGGTGCCGCTAGGCATTTCAGATATAGAAGCCGATAGGCATTTTAAATATAGGTGCCGATAGGCATTCCAAATATGGTTGCCGACAGGCATTTCAAATATAGGTGCCGATAGGCATTTCAGATATAGGTGCCGATAGGCATTTCAGATATAGTTGCCGATAGCCATTTTAAAAATAGGTGCCGATAGGCATTTTAGATATAGAAGCCGATAGGCATTTCAAATATAGGTGCCGATTGGCATACCAGATATAGTTGCCGATAGGCATTTCAAATATAGGTGCTGATAGGCATTTCAGATGTAGTTTCTGATAGGCATTTCAAAAATAGGTGATGATAGGCATTTTTAGATATAGGTGCCGATAGGCATTTCAGATATAGGTGCCGATAGGCATTTCAGATATAGTTGCCGATAGCCATTTTAAAAATAGGTGCCGATAGGCATTTTAGATATAGAAGCCGATAGGCATTTCAAATATAGGTGCCGATAGGCATTCCAGATATAGTTGCCGATAGGCATTTCAAATATAGGTGCCGATAGGCATTTCAGATATAGTTGCCGATAGCCATTTTAAAAATAGGTGCCGATAGGCATTTCAAATATAGAAGCCGATAGGCATTTCAAATATAGGTGCCGACAGGATTCCAGATATGGTTGCCGATAGGCATTTCAAATATAGGTGCTGATAGGCATTTCAGATGTAGTTTCTGATAGGCATTTCAAAAATAGGTGATGATAGGCATTTTTAGATATAGGTGCCGATAGGCATTTCAGATATAGTTGCCGATTGGCATTTTAAAGATAGGTGCCGATAGGCATTTCAGATATAGAAGCCGATAGGCATTTCAAATATAGGTGCCGATAAGCATTCCAGATATGGTTGCCGATAGGCAAATCAAATATAGGTGCTGATAGGCATTTCAGATGTAGTTTCCGATAGGCATTTCAAAAATAGGTGCCGATAGGCATTTCAGATATAGGTGCCGATAGGCATTTCTGATATAGTTTCCGATTGGCATTTTAAAAATAGGTGTCGATAGGCATTTCAGATATAGAAGCCGATAGGCATTTCAAATATAGGTGCCGATAGGCATTCCAGATATGGTTGCCGATAGGCATTTCAAATATAGGTGCTGATAGGCATTCCAGATGTATTTTTTCCGATGGGCATTTCATAAATTGGTGCCGATAGGCATTTCAGATATAGGTGCCGATAGGCATTTCAGATATAGTTACCGATTGGCATTTTAAAAATAGGTGCCGATAGGCATTTCAGATATAGAAGCCAATAGGTATTTCAAAAATAGGTGTCGATAGGCATTTCAGATATGGTTGACGATAGGCATTTCAAATATAGGTGCTGATAGGCATTTCAGATGTAGTTTCCGATAGGCATTTCAAAAATAGGTGCCGATAGGCATTTCAGATATAGGTGCCGATAGGCATTTCAGATATAGTTGCCGATTGGCATTTTAAAAATAGGTGCCGATAGGCATTTCAGATATAGAGGCCGATAGGCATTTCAAATATAGGTGCCAATATGCATTCCAGATATGGTTGCCGATAGGCATTTCAAATATAGGTGCTGATAGGCATTTCAGATGTAGTTTCCGATAGGCATTTCAAAAATAGGTGCCGATAGGCATTTCAGATATAGGTGCCGATAGGCATTTCAGATATAGTTGCCAATTGGCATTTTAAAAATAGGTGCCGATAGGCATTTCAGATATAGAAGCCGATAGGCATTTCAAATATAGGTGCCAATAGGTATTCCAGATATGGTTGCCGATAGGCATTTCAAATATAGGTGCTGATAGGCATTTCAGATGTAGTTTCCGATAGGCATTTCAAAAATAGGTGCCGATAGGCATTTCAGATATAGGTGCCGATAGGCATTTCAGATATAGTTACCGATTGGCATTTTAAAAACAGGTGCCGCTAGGCATTTCAGGTATAGAAGCCGATAGGCATTTCAAATATAGGTGCCGATTGCATTCCAAATATGGTTGCTTATAGGGATTTCAAATATAGGTGCTGATAGGCATTTCAGTTGTAGTTTCCGATAGGCATTTCAAAAATAGGTGCCGATAGGCATTTCAGATATAGGTGCCGATAGGCATTTCAGATATAGTTGCCGATTGGCATTTTAAAAATAGGTGCCGATAGGCATTTCAGATATAAAAGCCGATAGGCATTTCAAATATAGGTGCCGATAGGCATTCCAGATATGGTTGCCGATAGGCATTTTAAATATAGGTGCTGATAAGCATTTCAGAAGTAGTTTCTGATAGGCATTTCAAAAATAGGTGCCGATAGGCATTTCAGATTTAGGTGCCGTTAGGCATTTCAGATATAGTTGCCGATAGCCATTTTAAAAATAGGTGCCGATAGGCATTTCAGGTATAGAAGCCGATAGGCATTTCAAATATAGGTGCCGATAGGCATTCCAGATATGGTTGCCGATATTTTCCGATAGGCATTTTAAAAATGGGTGCCGATAGGCATTTCAGATATAGAAGCCGATAGGCATTTCAAATATAGGTGACGATAGGCACTCCAGATATGGTTGCCGATAGGCATTTCAAATATAGGTGCTGATAGGCATTTCAGATGTAGTTTCCGATAGGCATTTCAAAAATAGGTGCCGATAGGCATTTCAGATATAGGTGCTGATAGGCATTTCAGATATAGTTGCCGATAGCCATTTTAAAAATAGGTGCCGATAGGCATTTCAGATATCGAAGCCAATAGGCATTTCAAATATAGGTGACGATAGGCACTCCAGATATGGTTGCCGATAGGCATTTCAAATATAGGTGCTGATAGGCATTTCAGATGTAGTTTCCGATAGGCATTTCAAAAATAGGTGCCGATAGGCATTTCAGATATAGGTGCTGATAGGCATTTCAGATATAGTTGCCGATAGCCATTTTAAAAATAGGTGCCGATAGGCATTTCAGATATAGAAGCCGATAGGTATTTTAAATATAGGTGTCGATAGGCATTTCAGATATGGTTGCCGATAGGCATTTCAAATATTGGTGCTGATAGGCATTTCAGATGTAGTTTCCGATAGGCATTTCAAAAATAGGTGCCGATAGGCATTTCAGATATAGGTGCCGATAGGCATTACAGATATAGTTGCCGATTGGCATTTTAAAAATAGGTGCCGATAGGCATTTCAGATATAGAAGCCGATAGGCATTTCAAATATAGGTGCCGATAGGCATTCCAGATATGGTTGCCGATAGGCATTTCAAATATATTTGCTGATAGGCATTTCAGATGTAGTTTCCGATAGGCATTTCAAAAATAGGTGCCGATAGGCATTTCAGATATAGGTGCCGATAGGCATTTCAGATATAGTTGCCGATAGCCGTTTTAAAAATAGGTGCCGATAGGCATTTTAGATATAGAAGCCGATAGGCATTTCAAATATAGGTGCCGATAGGCATTCCAGATATGGTTGCCGATAGGCATTTCAAATATAGGTGCTGATAGGCATTTCAGATGTAGTTTCCGATAGGCATTTCAAAAATAGTTGCCGATAGGCATTTCAGGTATAGGTGCCGATAGGCATTTTAGATATAGTTGCCGATTGGCATTTTAGAAATAGGTGCCGATAGGCATTTCAAATATAGAAGCCAATAGGCATTTCAAATATAGATGCCGATAAGCATTCCAGATATGGTTGCCGATAGGCATTTCAAATATAGGTGCTGATAGGCATTTCAGATGTAGTTTCCGATAGGCATTTAAAAAATTGGTGCCGATAGGCATTTCAGATATAGGTACCGATAGGCATTTCAGATATAGTTGCCGATTGGCATTTTAAAAATAGGTGCCGATAGGCATTTCAGATATATAAGCCGATAGGCACTTTAATTATAGGTGCCGATAGGCATTCCAGATATGGTTGCCGATAGGCATTTCAAATATAAGTGCTGATAGGCATTTCAGATGTAGTTTCCGATAGGCATTTCAAATATAGGTGTCGATAGGCATTTCAGATATAAATGCCGAAAGGCATTACAGATATAGGTGCCGATAGGCATTTCTGATGTGGTTGCCGATAGGCATTTCAAATATAGGTGCTGATAGGCATTTCAGATGTAGTTTTCGATAGGCATTACAAAAATAGGTGCCGATAGGCATTTCAGATATAGGTGCCGATAGGCACTTCAGCTATAGTTGCCGATTGGCATTTTAAAAATAGGTGCGGCTAGGCATTTCAGATATAGAAGCCGATAGGCATTTTAAATATATGTGCCGATAGGCATTCCAAATATGGTTGCCGACAGGCATTTCAAATATAGGTGCCGATAGGCATTTAAGATATAGGTGCCGATAGGCATTTCAGATATAGTTGCCGATTGGCATTTTTAAAATAGGTGCCGATAGGCATTTCAGATATAGAAGCCGATAGGCATTTCAAATACAGGTGCCGATAGGCATTCCAGATATGGTTGCCGATAGGCATTTCAAATATAGGTGCGGATAGGCATTTCAGATGTAGTTTCCGATAGGCATTTCAAAAATAGGTGCCGATAGGCATTTCAGATATAGGTGCCGATAGGCATTTCAGATATAGTTGCCGATAGCCATTTTAAAAATAGGTGCCGATAGGCATTTTAGATATAGAAGCCGATAGGAATTTCAAATATAGGTGCCGATAGGCATTCCAGATGTAGTTTCCGATAGGCTTTTTAAAAATAGGTGCCGATAGGCATTTTAGATATAGAAGCCGATAGGCATTTCAAATATAGGTGCCGATAGGCATTCCAGATATAGTTGCCGATAGGCATTTCAAATATAGGTGCTGATAGGCATTTCAGATGTAGTTTCCGATAGGCATTTCAAAAATAGGTGCCGATAGGCATTTCAGATATAAGTGCTGATAGGCATTTCAGATATAGTTGCCGATAGCCATTTTAAAAATAGGTGCCGATAGGCATTTCAAATATAGAAGCCGATAGGCATTTCAAATATAGGTGCCGACAGGCATTCCAGATATGGTTGCCGATAGGCATTTCAAATATAGGTGCTGATAGGCATTTCAGATGTAGTTTCTGATAGGCATTTCAAAAATAGGTGATGATAGGCATTTTTAGATATAGGTGCCGATAGGCATTTCAGATATAGTTGCCGATTGGCATTTTAAATATAGGTGCCGATAGGCATTTCAGATATAGAAGCCGATAGGCATTTCAAATATAGGTGCCGATAAGCATTCCAGATATGGTTGCCGATAGGCAAATCAAATATAGGTGCTGATAGACATTTCAGATGTAGTTTCCGATAGGCATTTCAAAAATAGGTGCCGATAGGCATTTCAGATTTAGGTGCCGCTAGGCATTTCAGATATAGTTGCCGATAGCCATTTTAAAAATAGGTGCCGATAGGCGTTTCAGGTATAGAAGCCGATAGGCATTTCAAATATAGGTGCCGATAGGCATTCCAGATATGGTTGCCGATAGTTTCCGATAGGCATTTTAAATATAGGTGCTGATAGGCATTTCAGAAGTAGTTTCAGATAGGCATTTCAAAAATAGGTGCCGATAGGCATTTCAGATTTAGGTGCCGTTAGGCATTTCAGATATAGTTGCCGATAGCCATTTTAAAAATAGGTGCCGATAGGCATTTCAGATACAGAAGCCGATAGGCATTTTAAATATAGGTGCCGATAGGCATTCCAGATTTGGTTGCCGATAGGCATTTCAAATATAGGTGCTGATAGGCATTTCAGATGTAGTTTCCGATAGGCATTTCAAAAATAGGTGCCGATAGGCATTCCAGATATGGTTGCCGATAGGCATTTCAAATATAGGTGCTGATAGGCATTCCAGATGTATTTTCCGATAGGCATTTCAAAAATTGGTGCCGATAGGCATTTCAGATATAGTTGGCGATTGGCATTTTAAAAACAGGTGCCTATAGGCATTTCATATATAGAAGCCGATAGGTATTCCAAATATAGGTGTCGATAGGCATTTCAGATATGGTTGCCGATAGGCATTTCAAATATAGGTGCTGATAGGCATTTCAGATGTAGTTTCCGATAGGCATTTCAAAAATAGGTGCCGATAGGCATTTCAGATATAGGTGCCGATAGGCATTTCAGAAATAGTAGCCGATTGGCATTTTAAAAATAGGTGTCGATAGGCATTTCAGATATAGAAGCCGATAGGCATTTCAAATATAGGTGCCGATAGGCTTTCCAGATATGGTTGCCGATAGGCATTTCAAATATAAGTGCTGATAGGCATTCCAGATGTATTTTCCGATAGGCATTTCAAAAATAGGTGCCGATAGGCATTTCAGATATAGGTGCCGACAGGCATTTCAGATATAGTTACCGATTTGCATTTCTAAAATAGGTGCCGATAGGCATTTCAGATATAGAAGCCGATAGGTATTTCAAATATAGGTGTCGATAGGCATTTCAGATAAGGTTGACGATAGGCATTTCAAATATAGGTGCTGATAGGCATTTCAGATGTAGTTTCCGATAGGCATTTCAAAAATAGGTGCCGATAGGCATTTCAGATATAGGTGCCGATAGGGATTTCAGATATAGTTGCCGATTGGCATTTTAAAAATAGGTGCCGATAGGCATTTCAGATATAGAAGCCGATAGGCATTTCAAATATAGGTGCCAATAGGTATTCCAGATATGGTTGCCGATAAGCATTTCAAATATAGGTGCTGATAGGCATTTCAGATGTAGTTTCCGATAGGCATTTCAAAAATAGGTGCCGTAGGCATTTCAGATATAGGTGCCGATAGGCATTTCAGATATAGTTGCCAATTGGCATTTTAAAAATAGGTGCCGATAGGCATTTCAGATATAGAAGCCGATAGGCATTTCAAATATAGGTGCCGATAGGCATTCCAGATATGGTTGCCGATAGGCATTTTAAATATAGGTGCTGATAGGCATTTTAGATGTAGTTTTCGATAGGCATTTCAAAAATTGATGCCGATAAGCATTTCAGATATAGGTGCCGATAGGCATTTCAGATATAGTTGCCGATTGGCATTTTAAAAACAGGTGCCGATAGGCATTTCAGATATAGAAGCCGATAGGTATTTCAAATATAGGGGTCGATAGGCATTTCAGATATGGTTGCCGATAGGCATTTCAAATATAGGAGCAGATAGGCATTTCAGATGTAGTTTCCGAAAGACATTTCAAAAATAGGTGCCGATAGGCATTTCAGATATAGGTGCCGATAGGCATTTCAGATATAGTTGCCGATTGGCATTTTAAAAATAGGTGCCGTTAGGCATTTCAGATATAGAAGCCGATAGGCAGTTCAAATATAGGTGCCGATAGGCATTCCAGATATGGTTGCCGACAGGCTTTTTAAATATAAGTGCTGATAGGCATTTCAGATGTAGTTTCCGATAGGCATTTCAAAAATAGGTACCGATAGGCATTTCAGATATAGGTGCCCATAGGCATTTCAGATATAGTTGCCAATTGGCATTTTAAAAATAGGTGTCGATAGGCATTTCAGATATAGAAGGCGATAGGCATTTCAAATATAGGTGCCGATAGGCATTCCAGATATGTTTGCCGATAGGCATTTCAAATATAGGTGCTGATAGGCATTTTAGATTTAGTTACCGATAGGCATTTCAATAATAGGTGCCGATAGGCATTTCAGATATAGGTGCCAATAGACATTTCAGATATAGTTGCCGATTGGCATTTTAAAAATAGGTGCCGATAGGCATTTCAGATATAGAAGCCGATAGGCATTTCAAATATAGGTGCCGACAGGCATTCCAGATATAGGTGACGATAGGCATTTCAAATATAGGTGCCGATAGGCATTTCAGATGTAGTTTCCGATAGGCATTTCAAAAATTGGTGCCGATAGGCATTTCAGATATAGGTGCCGATAGGCATTTCAGATATAGTTGCCGATTGGCATTTTAAAAATAGGTGCCGATAGGCATTTCAGATATAGAAGCCGATAGGCATTTCAAATATAGGTGCCGATAGGCATTCCAGATATGGTTGCCGATAGGCATTTCAAATATAGTTGCTGATAGGCATTTCAGATGTAGTTTCCGATAGGCATTTCAAAAATAGTTGCCGATAGGCATTTCAGATATAGGTGCCGATAGGAATTTTAGATATAGTAGCCGATTGGCATTTTAGAAATAGGTGCCGATAGGCATTTCAGATATAGAAGCCGATAGGCATTTCAAATATAGATGCCGATAAGCATTCCAGATATGGTTGCCGATAGGCATTTCAAATATAGGTGCTGATAGGCATTTCAGATATAGTTGCCGATTGGCATTTTAAAAATAGGTGCCGATAGGCATTTCAGATATATAAGCCGATAGGCACTTCAATTATAGGTGCCGATAGGCATTCCAGATATGGTTGCCGATAGGCATTTCAAATATAAGTGCTGATAGGCATTTCAGATGTAGTTTCCGATAGGCATTTCAAATATAGGTACCGATAGGCCTTTCAGATATAGGTGCCGATAGGCATTTCAGATATAGTTGCCAATTGGCATTTTAAAAATAGGTGTCGATAGGCATTTCAGATATAGAAGCCGATAGGCATTTCAAATATAGGTGCCGATAGGCATTCCAGATATGGTTGCCGATAGGCATTTCAAATATAGGTGCTGATAGGCATTTCAGATGTAGTTTCGGTTAGGCATTTCACAAATTGGTGCCGATTGGCATTTCAGATATAGGTGCCGATAGGCATTTCAGATATAGTTGCCGATTGGCATTTTAAAAATAAGTGCCGATAGGCATTTCAGATATAGAAGCCGATAGGTATTTCAAATATAGGTGTCGATAGGTATTTCAGATATGGTTACCGATAGGCATTTCAAATATAGGTGCTGATAGGCATTTTAGATGTAGTTTCCGATAGGCATTTCAAAAATTGGTGACGATAGGCATTTCAGATATAGGTGCCGATAGGCATTTCAGATATAGTTGCCGATTGGCATTTTAAAAATAGGTGCCGATAGGCATTTTAGATATAGAAGCCGATAGGCATTTAAAATATAGGTGCCGATAGGCATTTCAAATATAGGTGTCGATAGGCATTTCAGATATAAATGCCGAAAGGCATTACAGATATAGGTGCCGATAGGCATTTCTGATGTGGTTGCCGATAGGCATTTCAAATATAGGTGCTGATAGGCATTTCAGATGTAGTTTTCGATAGGCATTTCAAAAATAGGTGCCGATAGGCATTTCAGATATAGGTGCCGATAGGCACTTCAGCTATAGTTGCCGATTGGCATTTTAAAAATAGGTGCCGATAGGCATTTCAGATATAGAAGCCGATAGGCATTTCAAATATAGGTGCCGATAGGCATTCCAGATATGGTTGCCGATAGGCATTTCAAATATATTTGCTGATAGGCATTTCAGATGTAGTTTCCGATAGGCATTTCAAAAATAGGTGCCGATAGGCATTTCAGATATAGGTGCCGATAGGCATTTCAGATATAGTTGCCGATTGGCATTTTAAAAACAGGTGCCGATAGGCATTTTAGATATAGAAGCCGATAGGCATTTCAAATATAGGTGCCGATAGGCATTTCAGATGTAGTTTCCGAAAGGCATTTCAAAAATAGTTGCCGATAGGCATTTCAGATATAGGTGCCGATAGGCATTTTAGATATAGTTGCCGATTGGCATTTTAGAAATAGGTGCCGATAGGCATTTCAGATATAGAAGCCGATAGGCATTTCAAATATAGATGCCGATAAGCATTCCAGATATGGTTGCCGATAGGAATTTCAAATATAGGTGCTGATAGGCATTTCAGATGTAGTTTCCGATAGGCATTTCAAAAATTGGTGCCGATAGGCATTTCAGATATAGGTGCCGATAGGCATTTCAGATATAGTTACCGATTGGCATTTTAAAAACAGGTGCCGATAGGCATTTCAGATATAGAAGCCGATAGGTATTTCTAATATAGGGGTCGATAGGCATTTCAGATATGGTTGCCGATAGGCATTTCAAATATAGGAGCAGATAGGCATTTCAGATGTAGTTTCCGAAAGACATTTCAAAAATAGGTGCCGATAGGCATTTCAGATATAGGTGCCGATAGGCATTTAAAACATAGGTGCCGATAGGCATTTCAAATAAAGGTGTCGATAGGCATTTCAGATATAAATGCCGAAAGGCATTTCAAATATAGGTGCCGATAGGCATTTCTGATGTGGTTGCCGATAAGCATTTCAAATATAGGTGCTGATAGGCATTTCAGATGTAGTTTTCGATAGCCATTTCAAAAAAAGGTGCCGATAGGCATTTCAGATATAGGTGCTGATAGGCATTTAAAAAACAGGTGCCGATAGGCATTTCAGATATAGAAGCCGATAGGTATTTCAAATATAGGTGTCGATAGGCATTTCAGATATGGTTGCCGATAGGCATTTCAAATATAGGTGCTGATAGGCATTTCAGATGTAGTTTCCGATAGGCATTTCACAAATTGGTGCCGATTGGCATTTCAGATATAGGTGCCGATAGGCATTTCAGATATAGTTGCCGATTGGCATTTTAAAAATAAGTGCCGATAGGCATTTCAGATATAGAAGCCGATAGGTATTTCAAATATAGGTGTCGATAGGTATTTCAGATATGGTTACCGATAGGCATTTCAAATATAGGTGCTGATAGGCATTTTAGATGTAGTTTCCGATAGGCATTTCAAAAATTGGTGACGATAGGCATTTCAGATATAGGTGCCGATAGGCATTTCAGATATAGTTGCCGATTGGCATTTTAAAAATAGGTGCCGATAGGCATTTTAGATATAGAAGCCGATAGGCATTTAAAATATAGGTGCCGATAGGCATTTCAAATATAGGTGTCGATAGGCATTTCAGATATAAATGCCGAAAGGCATTACAGATATAGGTGCCGATAGGCATTTCTGATGTGGTTGCCGATAGGCATTTCAAATATAGGTGCTGATAGGCATTTCAGATGTAGTTTTCGATAGGCATTTCAAAAATAGGTGCCGATAGGCATTTCAGATATAGGTGCCGATAGGCACTTCAGCTATAGTTGCCGATTGGCATTTTAAAAATAGGTGCCGATAGGCATTTCAGATATAGAAGCCGATAGGCATTTCAAATATAGGTGCCGATAGGCATTCCAGATATGGTTGCCGATAGGCATTTCAAATATATTTGCTGATAGGCATTTCAGATGTAGTTTCCGATAGGCATTTCAAAAATAGGTGCCGATAGGCATTTCAGATATAGGTGCCGATAGGCATTTCAGATATAGTTGCCGATTGGCATTTTAAAAATAGGTGCCGATAGGCATTTTAGATATAGAAGCCGATAGGCATTTCAAATATAGGTGCCGATAGGCATTTCAGATGTAGTTTCCGAAAGGCATTTCAAAAATAGTTGCCGATAGGCAATTCAGATATAGGTGCCGATAGGCATTTTAGATATAGTTGCCGATTGGCATTTTAGAAATAGGTGCCGATAGGCATTTCAGATATAGAAGCCGATAGGCATTTCAAATATAGATGCCGATAAGCATTCCAGATATGGTTGCCGATAGGAATTTCAAATATAGGTGCTGATAGGCATTTCAGATGTAGTTTCCGATAGGCATTTCAAAAATTGGTGCCGATAGGCATTTCAGATATAGGTGCCGATAGGCATTTCAGATATAGTTACCGATTGGCATTTTAAAAACAGGTGCCGATAGGCATTTCAGATATAGAAGCCGATAGGTATTTCTAATATAGGGGTCGATAGGCATTTCAGATATGGTTGCCGATAGGCATTTCAAATATAGGAGCAGATAGGCATTTCAGATGTAGTTTCCGAAAGACATTTCAAAAATAGGTGCCGATAGGCATTTCAGATATAGGTGCCGATAGGCATTTAAAACATAGGTGCCGATAGGCATTTCAAATAAAGGTGTCGATAGGCATTTCAGATATAAATGCCGAAAGGCATTTCAAATATAGGTGCCGATAGGCATTTCTGATGTGGATGCCGATAAGCATTTCAAATATAGGTGCTGATAGGCATTTCAGATGTAGTTTTCGATAGCCATTTCAAAAAAAGGTGCCGATAGGCATTTCAGATATAGGTGCTGATAGGCATTTAAAAAACAGGTGCCGATAGGCATTTCAGATATAGAAGCCGATAGGTATTTCAAATATAGGTGTCGATAGGCATTTCAGATATGGTTGCCGATAGGCATTTTAAATATAGGAGCAGATAGGCATTTCAGATGTAGTTTCCGAAAGACATTTCAAAAATAGGTGCCGATAGGCATTTCAGATATAGGTACCGATAGGCATTTCAGATATAGTTGCCGATTGGCATTTTAAAAATAGGTGCCGATAGGCATTTCAGATATATAAGCCGATAGGCACTTCAATTATAGGTGCCGATAGGCATTCCAGATATGGTTGCCGATAGGCATTTCAAATATAAGTGCTGATAGGCATTTCAGATGTAGTTTCCGATAGGCATTTCAAATATAGGTACCGATAGGCCTTTCAGATATAGGTGCCGATAGGCATTTCAGATATAGTTGCCAATTGGCATTTTAAAAAAAGGTGTCGATAGGCATTTCAGATATAGAAGCCGATAGGCATTTCAAATATAGGTGCCGATAGGCATTCCAGATATGGTTGCCGATAGGCATTTCAAATATAGGTGCTGATAGGCATTTCAGATGTAGTTTCCGATAGGCATTTCACAAGTTGGTGCCGATTGGCATTTCAGATATAGGTGCCGATAGGCATTTCAGATATAGTTGCCGATTGGCATTTTAAAAATAAGTGCCGATAGGCATTTCAGATATAGAAGCCGATAGGTATTTCAAATATTGGTGTCGATAGGCATTTCAGATATGGTTACCGATAGGCATTTAAAATATAGGTGCTGATAGGCATTTTAGATATAGTTTCCGATAGGCATTTCAAAAATTGGTGACGATAGGCATTTCAGATATAGGTGCCGATAGGCATTTCAGATATAGTTGCCGATTGGCATTTTAAAAATAGGTGCCGATAGGGATTTTAGATGTAGTTTCCGGTAGGCATTTCAAAAATAGGTGCCGATAGGCATTTCGGATATAGGTGCCGATAGGCATATCAGATATAGTTGCCGATAGGCATTTAAAATATAGGTGCCGATAGGCATTTCAAATATAGGTGTCGATAGGCATTTCAGATATAAATGCCGAAAGGCATTACAGATATAGGTGCCGATAGGCATTTCTGATGTGGTTGCCGATAGGCATTTCAAATATAGGTGCTGATAGGCATTTCAGATGTATTTTTCGATAGGCATTTCAAAAATAGGTGCCGATAGGCATTTCAGATATAGGTGCCGATAGGCACTTCAGCTATAGTTGCCGATTGGCATTTTAAAAATAGGTGCCGCTAGGCATTTCAGATATAGAAGCCGATAGGCATTTTAAATATAGGTGCCGATGGGCATTCCAAATATGGTTGCCGACAGGCATTTCAAATATAGGTGCCGATAGGCATTTCAGATATAGGTGCCGATAGGCATTTCAGATATAGTTGCCGATAGCCATTTTAAAAATAGGTGCCGATAGGCATTTTAGATATAGAAGCCGATAGGCATTTCAAATATAGGTGCCGATAGGCATTCCAGATATAGTTGCCGATAGGCATTTCAAATATAGGTGCTGATAGGCATTTCAGATGTAGTTTCTGATAGGCATTTCAAAAATAGGTGATGATAGACATTTTTAGATATAGGTGCCGATAGGCATTTCAGATATAGGTGCCGATAGGCATTTCAGATATAGTTGCCGATAGCCATTTTAAAAATAGGTGCCGATAGGCATTTTAGATATAGAAGCCGATAGGCATTTCAAATATAGGTGCCGATAGGCATTCCAGATATAGTTGCCGATAGGCATTCCAAATATAGGTGCCGATAGGCATTTCAGATATAGTTGCCGATAGCCATTTTAAAAATAGGTGCCGATAGGCATTTCAAATATAGAAGCCGATAGGCATTTCAAATATAGGTGCCGACAGGCATTCCAGATATGGTTGCCGATAGGCATTTCAAATATAGGTGCTGATAGGCATTTCAGATGTAGTTTCTGATAGGCATTTCAAAAATAGGTGATGATAGGCATTTTTAGATATAGGTGCCGATAGGCATTTCAGATATAGTTGCCGATTGGCATTCTAAAGATAGGTGCCGATAGGCATTTCAGATATAGAAGCCGATAGGCATTTCAAATATAGGTGCCGATAAGCATTCCAGATATGGTTGCCGATAGGCAAATCAAATATAGGTGCTGATAGGCATTTCAGATGTAGTTTCCGATAGGCATTTCACAAATAGGTGCCGATAGGCATTTCAGATATAGGTGCCGATAGGCATTTCTGATATAGTTGCCGATTGGCATTTTAAAAATAGGTGTCGATAGGCATTTCAGATATAGAAGCCGATAGGCATTTCAAATATAGGTGCCGATAGGCATTCCAGATATGGTTGCCGATAGGCATTTCAAATATAGGTGCTGATAGGCATTCCAGATGTATTTTTTCCGATGGGCATTTCATAAATTGGTGCCGATAGGCATTTCAGATATAGGTGCCGATAGGCATTTCAGATATAGTTACCGATTGGCATTTTAAAAATAGGTGCCGATAGGCATTTCAGATATAGAAGCCAATAGGTATTTCAAAAATAGGTGTCGATAGGCATTTCAGATATGGTTGACGATAGGCATTTCAAATATAGGTGCTGATAGGCATTTCAGATGTAGTTTCCGATAGGCATTTCAAAAATAGGTGCCGATAGGCATTTCAGATATAGGTGCCGATAGGCATTTCAGATATAGTTGCCGATTGGCATTTTAAAAATAGGTGCCGATAGGCATTTCAGATATAGAAGCCGATAGGCATTTCAAATATAGGTGCCAATATGCATTCCAGATATGGTTGCCGATAGGCATTTCAAATATAGGTGCTGATAGGCATTTAAGATGTAGTTTCCGATAGGCATTTCAAAAATAGGTGCCGATAGGCATTTCAGATATAGGTGCCGATAGGCATTTCAGATATAGTTGCCAATTGGCATTTTAAAAATAGGTGCCGATAGGCATTTCAGATATAGAAGCCGATAGGCATTTCAAATATAGGTGCCAATAGGTATTCCAGATATGGTTGCCGATAGGCATTTCAAATTTAGGTGCTGATAGGCATTTCAGATGTAGTTTCCGATAGGCATTTCAAAAATAGGTGCCGATAGGCATTTCAGATATAGGTGCCGATAGGCATTTCAGATATAGTTGCCGATTGGCATTTTAAAAACAGGTGCCGCTAGGCATTTCAGGTATAGAAGCCGATAGGCATTTCAAATATAGGTGCCGATGGCATTCCAAATATGGTTGCCTATAGGGATTTCAAATATAGGTGCTGATAGGCATTTCAGTTGTAGTTTCCGATAGGCATTTCAAAAATAGGTGCCGATAGGCATTTCAGATATAGGTGCCGATAGGCATTTCAGATATAGTTGCCGATTGGCATTTTAAAAATAGGTGCCGATAGGCATTTCAGATATAAAAGCCGATAGGCATTTCAAATATAGGTGCCGATAGGCATTCCAGATATGGTTGCCGATAGGCATTTTAAATATAGGTGCTGATAGGCATTTCAGAAGTAGTTTCTGATAGGCATTTCAAAGATAGGTGCCGATAGGCATTTCAGATTTAGGTGCCGTTAGACATTTCAGATATAGTTGCCGATAGCCATTTTAAAAATAGGTGCCGATAGGCATTTCAGGTAAAGAAGCCGATAGGCATTTCAAATATAGGTGCCGATAGGCATTCCAGATATGGTTGCCGATAGTTTCCGATAGGCATTTTAAAAATGGGTGCCGATAGGCATTTCAGATATAGAAGCCGATAGGCATTTCAAATATAGGTGACGATAGGCACTCCAGATATGGTTGCCGATAGGCATTTCAAATATAGGTGCTGTTAGGCATTTCAGATGTAGTTTCCGATAGGCATTTCAAAAATAGGTGCCGATAAGCATTTCAGATATAGGTGCTGATAGGCATTTCAGATATAGTTGCCGATAGCCATTTTAAAAATAGGTGCCGATAGGCATTTCAGATATCGAAGCCAATAGGCATTTCAAATTTAGGTGCCGATAGGCATTCCAGATTTGGTTGCCGATAGGCATTTCAAATAAAGGTGCTGATAGGCATTTCAGATGTAGTTTCCGATAGGCATTTCAAAAATAGGTGCCGATAGGCATTCCAGATATGGTTGCCGATAGGCATTTCAAATATAGGTGCTGATAGGCATTCCAGATGTATTTTCCGATAGGCATTTCAAAAATTGGTGCCGATAGGCATTTCAGATATAGTTAACGATTGGCATTTTAAAAACAGGTGCCTATAGGCATTTCAGATATAGAAGCCGATAGGTATTTCAAATATAGGTGTCGATAGGCATTTCAGATATGGTTGCCGATAGGCATTTCAAATGTAGGTGCTGATAGGCATTTCAGATGTAGTTTCCGATAGGCATTTCAAAAATAGGTGCCGATAGGCATTCCAGATATGGTTGCCGATAGGCATTTCAAATATAAGTGCTGATAGGCATTCCAGATGTTTTTTCCGATAGGCATTTCAAAAATTGGTGCCGATAGGCATTTCAGATATAGGTGCCGACAGGCATTTCAGATATAGTTACCGATTGGCATTTCAAAAATAGGTGCCGATAGGCATTTCAGATATACAAGCCGATAGGTATTTCAAATATAGGTGTCGATAGGCATTTCAGATAAGTTTGACGATAGGCATTTCAAATATAGGTGCTGATAGGCATTTCAGATGTAGTTTCCGATAGGCATTTCAAAAATAGGTGCCGATAGGCATTTCAGATATAGGTGCCGATAGGGATTTCAGATATAGTTGCCGATTGGCATTTTAAAAATAGGTGCCGATAGGCATTTCAGATATAGAAGCCGATAGGCATTTCAAATATAGGTGCCAATAGGTATTCCAGATATGGTTGCCGATAGGCATTTCAAATATAGGTGCTGATAGGCATTTCAGATGTAGTTTCCGATAGGCATTTCAAAAATAGTTGCCGATAGGCATTTCAGATATAGGTGCCGATAGGCATTTCAGATATAGTTGCCAATTGGCATTTTAAAAATAGGTGCCGATAGGCATTTCAGATATAGAAGCCGATAGGCATTTCAAATATAGGTGCTGATAGGCATTCCAGATATGGTTGCCGATAGGCATTTCAAATATAGGTGCTGATAGGCATTTTAGATGTAGTTTTCGATAGGCATTTCAAAAATTGATGCCGATAGGCATTTCAGATATAGGTGCCGATAGGCATTTCAGATATAGTTGCCGATTGGCATTTTAAAAACAGGTGCCGATAGGCATTTCAGATATAGAAGCCGATAGGTATTTCAAATATAGGGGTCGATAGGCATTTCAGATATGGTTGCCAATAGGCATTTCAAATATAGGAGCAGATAGGCATTTCAGATGTAGTTTCCGAAAGACATTTCAAAAATAGGTGCCGATAGGCATTTCAGATAAAGGTGCCGATAGGAATTTCAGATATAGTTGCCGATTGGCATTTTAAAAATAGGTGCCGATAGGCATTTCAGATATAGAAGCCGATAGGCATTTCAAATATAGGTGCCGATAGGCATTCCAGATATGGTTGCCGATAGGCATTTCAAATATAAGTGCTGATAGGCATTTCAGATGTAGTTTCCGATAGGCATTTCAAAAATAGGTACCGATAGGCATTTCAGATATAGGTGCCCATAGGCATTTCAGATATAGTTGCCAATTGGCATTTTAAAAATAGGTGTCGATAGGCATTTTAGATATAGAAGGCGATAGGCATTTCAAATATAGGTGCCGATAGGCATTCCAGATATGGTTGCCGATAGGCATTTCAAATATAGGTGCTGATAGGCATTTCAGATGTAGTTACCGATAGGCATTTCAAAAATAGGTGCCGATAGGCATTTCAGATATAGGTGCCAATAGGCATTTAAGATATAGTTGCCGATTGGCATTTTAAAAATAGGTGCCGATAGGCATTTCAGATATAGAAGCCGATAGGCATTTCAAATATAGGTGCCGACAGGCATTCCAGATATGGTTGACTATAGGCATTTCAAATATAGGTGCTGATAGGCATTTCAGATGTAGTTTCCGATAGGCATTTCAAAAATTGGTGCCGATAGGCATTTCAGATATAGGTGCCGATAAGCATTTCAGATATAGTTGCTGATTGGCATTTTAAAAATAGGTGCCGATAGGCATTTCAGATATAGAAGCCGATAGGTATTTCAAATATAGGTGTCGATAGGCATTTCAGATATGGTTGCCGATAGGCATTTCAAATATTGGTGCTGATAGGCATTTCAGATGTAGTTTCCGATAGGCATTTCAAAAATAGGTGCCGATAGGCATTTCAGATATAGGTGCCGATAGGCATTACAGATATAGTTGCCGATTGGCATTTTAAAAATAGGTGCCGATAGGCATTTCAGATATAGAAGCCGATAGGCATTTCAAATATAGGTGCCGATAGGCATTCCAGATATGGTTGCCGATAGGCATTTCAAATATATTTGCTGATAGGCATTTCAGATGTAGTTTCCGATAGGCATTTCAAAAATAGGTGCCGATAGGCATTTCAGATATAGGTGCCGATGGGCATTTCAGATATAGTTGCCGATTGGCATTTTAAAAATAGGTGCCGATAGGCATTTCAGATATAGAAGCCGATAGGCATTTCAAATATAGGTGTCGATAGGCATTCCAGATATGGTTGCCGATAGGCATTTCAAATATAGGTGCTGATAGGCATTTCAGATGTAGTTTCCGATAGGCATTTCAAAAATAGTTGCCGATAGGCATTTCAGATATAGGTGCCGATAGGCATTTTAGATATAGTTGCCGATTGGCATTTTAGAAATAGGTGCCGATAGGCATTTCAAATATAGAAGCCGATAGGCATTTCAAATATAGATGCCGATAAGCATTCCAGATATGGTTGCCGATAGGCATTTCAAATATAGGTGCTGATAGGCATTTCAGATGTAGTTTCGGATAGGCATTTAAAAAATTGGTGCCGATAGGCATTTCAGATATAGGTGCAGATAGGCATTTCAGATATAGTTACCGATTGGCATTTTAAAAACAGGTGCCGATAGGCATTTCAGATATAGAAGCCGATAGGTATTTCAAATATAGGGGTCGATAGGCATTTCAGATATGGTTGCCGATAGGCATTTCAAATATAAGATCAGATAGGCATTTCAGATGTAGTTTCCGAAAGACATTTCAAAAATAGGTGCCGATAGGCATTTCAGATATAGGTGCCGATAGGCATTTAAAATATAGGTGCCGATAGGCATTTCAAATAAAGGTGTCGATAGGCATTTCAGATATAAATGCCGAAAGGCATTTCAGATATAGGTGCCGATAGGCATTTCTAATGTGGTTGCCGATAAGCATTTCAAATATAGGTGATGATAGGCATTTCAGATGTAGTTTTCGATAGCCATTTCAAAAATTGGTGCCGATAGGCATTTCAGATATAGGTGCTGATAGGCACTTCAGATATAGTTGCCGATTGGCATTTTAAAAATAAAAAATAGGTGCCGCTAGGCATTTCAGATATAGAAGCCGATAGGCATTTCAAATATAGGTGCCGATAGGCATTCCAGATATGGTTGCCGATAGGCATTTCAAATATAGGTGCTGATAGGCATTTTAGATGTAGTTTCCGATAGGCATTTCAAAAATTGATGCCGATAGGCATTTCAGATATAGGTGCCGATAGGCATTTGAGATATAGTTGCCGATTGGCATTTAAAAAACAGGTGCCGATAGGCATTTCAGATATAGAAGCCGATAGGTATTTCAAATATAGGTGTCGATAGGCATTTCAGATATGGTTGCCGATAGGCATTTTAAATATAGGAGCAGATAGGCATTTCAGATGTAGTTTCCGAAAGACATTTCAAAAATAGGTGCCGATAGGCATTTCAGATATAGGTACCGATAGGCATTTCAGATATATTTGCCGATTGGCATTTTAAAAATAGGTGCCGATAGGCATTTCAGATATATAAGCCGATAGACATTTCAATTATAGGTGCCGATAGGCATTCCAGATATGGTTGCCGATAGGCATTTCAAATATAAGTGCTGATAGGCATTTCAGATGTAGTTTCCGATAGGCATTTAAAATATAGGTACCGATAGGCATTTCAGATATAGGTGCCGATAGGCATTTCAGATATAGTTGCCAATTGGCATTTTAAAAATAGGTGTCGATAGGCATTTCAGATATAGAAGCCGATAGGCATTTCAAATATAGGTGCCGATAGGCATTCCAGATATGGTTGCCGATAGGCATTTCAAATATAGGTGCTGATAGGCATTTTAGATGTAGTTTCCGATAGGCATTTCAAAAATTGATGCCGATAGGCATTTCAGATATAGGTGCCGATAGGCATTTCAGATATAGTTGCCGATTGGCATTTTAAAAATAAGTGCCGATAGGCATTTCAGATATAGAAGCCGATAGGTATTTCAAATATAGGTGTCGATAGGCATTTCAGATATAGGTGCTGATAGGCATTTCAGATGTAGTTTCCGATAGGCATTTCAAAAATTGGTGACGATAGGCATTTCAGATATAGGTGCCGGTAGGCATTTCAGATATAGTTGCCGATTGGCATTTTAAAAATAGGTGCCGATAGGCATTTTAGATGTAGTTTCCGGTAGGCATTTCAAAAATAGGTGCCGATAGGCATTTCAGATATAGGTGCCGATAGGCATTCCAGATATGGTTGCCGATAGGCATTTCAAATATAGGTGCGGATAGGCATTTCAGATGTAGTTTCCGATAGGCATTTCAAAAATAGGTGCCGATAGGCATTTCAGATATAGGTGCCGATAGGCATTTCAGATATAGTTGCCGATAGCCATTTTAAAAATAGGTGCCGATAGGCATTTTAGATATAGAAGCCGATAGGCATTTCAAATATAGGTGCCGATAGGCATTCCAGATATGGTTGCCGATAGGCATTTCAAATATAGGTGCTGATAGGCATTTCAGATGTAGTTTCCGATAGGCTTTTTAAAAATAGGTGCCGATAGGCATTTCAGATATAGAAGCCGATAGGCATTTCAAATATAGGTGCCGATAGGCATTCCAGATATAGTTGCCAATAGGCATTTCAAATATAGGTGCTGATAGGCATTTCAGATGTAGTTTCCGATAGGCATTTCAAAAATAGGTGCCGATAGGCATTTCAGATATAAGTGCTGATAGGCATTTCAGATATAGTTGCCGATAGCCATTTTAAAAATAGGTGCCGATAGGCATTTCAAATATAGAAGCCGATAGGCATTTCAAATATAGGTGCCGATAGGCATTCCAGATATGGTTGCCGATAGGCATTTCAAATATAGGTGCTGATAGGCATTTCAGATGTAGTTTCCGATAGGCATTTCAAAAATAGGTGCCGATAGGCATTTCAGATATAGGTGCCGATAGGCATTTCAGATATAGTTGCCGATTGGCATTTTAAAGATAGGTGCTGATAGGCATTTCAGATATAGAAGCCGATAGGCATTTCAAATATAGGTGCCGATAAGCATTCCAGATATGGTTGCCGATAGGCATTTCAAATATAGGTGCTGATAGGCATTTCAGATGTAGTTTCCGATAGGCATTTCAAAAATAGGTGCCAATAGGCATTTCAGATATAGGTGCCGATAGGCATTTCAGATATAGTTGCCGATTTGCATTTTAAAAATAGGTGTCGATAGGCATTTCAGATATAGAAGCCGATAGGCATTTCAAATATAGGTGCCGATAGGCATTCCAGATATGGTTGCCGATAGGCATTTCAAATATAGGTGCTGATAGGCATTCCAGATGTATTTTTTCCGATAGGCATTTCATAAATTGGTGCCGATAGGCATTTTAGATATAGGTGCCGATAGGCATTTCAGATATAGTTACCAATTGGCATTTTAAAAATAGGTGCCGATAGGCATTTCAGATATAGAAGCCAATAGGTATTTCAAAAATAGGTGTCGATAGGCATTTCAGATATGGTTGACAATAGACATTTCAAATATAGGTGCTGATAGGCATTTCAGGTGTAGTTTCCGATAGGCATTTCAAAAATAGGTGCCGATAGGCATTTCAGATATAGGTGCCGATAGGCATTTCAGATATAGTTGCCGATTGGCGTTTTAAAAATAGGTGCCGATAGGCATTTCAGATATAGAAGCCGATAGGCATTTCAAATATAGGTGCCGATAGGCATTCCAGATATGGTTGCCGATAGGCATTATAAATATAGGTGCTGATAGGCATTTCAGATGTAGTTTCCGATAGGCATTTCAAAAATAGTTGCCGATAAGCATTTCAGATATAGGTGCCGATAGGCATTTTAGATATAGTTGCCGATTGGCATTTTAGAAATAGGTGCCGATAGGCATTCCAGATATGGTTGCCGATAGGCATTTCAAATATAGGTGCTGATAGGCATTTCAGATGTAGTTTCCGATAGGCATTTCAAAAATTGGTGCCGATAGGCAGTTCAGATATAGGTGCCGATAGGCATTTCAGATATAGTTACCGATTGGCATTTTAAAAACAGGTGCCGATAGGCATTTCAGATATAGAAGCCGATAGGTATTTCAAATATAGGGGTCGATAGGCATTTCAGATATGGTTGCCGATAGGCATTTCAAATATAGGAGCAGATAGGCATTTCAGATGTAGTTTCCGAAAGACATTTCAAAAATAGGTGCTGATAGGCATTTCAGATATAGGTGCCGATAGGCATTTAAAATATAGGTGCTGATAGGCATTTCAAATAAAGGTGTCGATAGGCATTTCAGATATAAATGCCGAAAGGCATTTCAGATATAGGTGCCGATAGGCATTTCTGATGGGGTTGCCGATAAGCATTTCAAATATAGGTGCTGATAGGCATTTTAGATGTAGTTTTCGATAGCCATTTCAAAAATAGGTGCCGATAGGCATTTCAGATATAGGTGCTGATAGGCATTTCAGATATAGTTGCCGATTGGCATTTAAAAAACAGGTGCCGATAGGCATTTCAGATATAGAAGCCGATAGGTATTTCAAATATAGGTGTCGATAGGCATTTCAGATATGGTTGCCGATAGGCATTTTAAATATAGGAGCAGATAGGCATTTCAGATGTAGTTTCCGAAAGACATTTCAAAAATAGTAGCCGATAGGCATTTCAGATATAGGTACCGATAGGCATTTCAGATATAGTTGCTGATTGGCATTTTAAAAATAGGTGCCGATAGGCATTTCAGATATATAAGCTGATAGGCATTTCAATTATAGGTGCCGATAGGCATTCCAGATATGGTTGCCGATAGGCATTTCAAATATAAGTGCTGATAGGCATTTCAGATGTAGTTTCCGATAGGCATTTCAAATATAGGTACCGATAGGCATTTCAGATATAGGTGCCGATAGGCATTTCAGATATAGTTGCCAATTGGCATTTTAAAAATAGGTGTCGATAGGCATTTCAGATATGAAGCCGATAGGCATATCAAATATAGGTGCCGATAGGCATTCCAGATATGGTTGCCGATAGGCATTTCAAATATAGGTGCTGATAGACATTTCAGATGTAGTTTCCGATAGGCATTTCAGATATAGGTGCCGATAGGCATTTCAGATATAGTTGCCGATTGGCATTTTAAAAATAAGTGCTGATAGGCATTTCAGATATAGAAGCCGATAGGTATTTCAAATATAGGTGTCGATAGGCATTTCAGATATGGTTACCGATACGCATTTCAAATATAGGTGCTAATTGGCATTTCAGATGTAGTTTCCGATGGGCATTTCAAAAATTGGTGACGATAGGCATTTCAGATATAGGTGCCGATAGGCATTTCAGATATAGTTGCCGATTGGCATTTTAAAAATAGGTGCCGATAGGCATTTTAGATGTAGTTTCCGGTAGGCATTTCAAAAATAGGTGCCGATAGGCATTTCAGATATAGGTGCTGATAGGCATTTCAGATGTAGTTTCCGATAGGCATTTCAAAAATTGGTGACGATAGGCATTTCAGATATAGGTGCCGGTAGGCATTTCAGATATAGTTGCCGATTGGCATTTTAAAAATAGGTGCCGATAGGCATTTTAGATGTAGTTTCCGGTAGGCATTTCAAAAATAGGTGCCGATAGGCATTTCAGATATAGGTGCCGATAGGCATTCCAGATATGGTTGCCGATAGGCATTTCAAATATAGGTGCGGATAGGCATTTCAGATGTAGTTTCCGATAGGCATTTCAAAAATAGGTGCCGATAGGCATTTCAGATATAGGTGCCGATAGGCATTTCAGATATAGTTGCCGATAGCCATTTTAAAAATAGGTGCCGATAGGCATTTTAGATATAGAAGCCGATAGGCATTTCAAATATAGGTGCCGATAGGCATTCCAGATATGGTTGCCGATAGGCATTTCAAATATAGGTGCTGATAGGCATTTCAGATGTAGTTTCCGATAGGCTTTTTAAAAATAGGTGCCGATAGGCATTTCAGATATAGAAGCCGATAGGCATTTCAAATATAGGTGCCGATAGGCATTCCAGATATAGTTGCCAATAGGCATTTCAAATATAGGTGCTGATAGGCATTTCAGATGTAGTTTCCGATAGGCATTTCAAAAATAGGTGCCGATAGGCATTTCAGATATAAGTGCTGATAGGCATTTCAGATATAGTTGCCGATAGCCATTTTAAAAATAGGTGCCGATAGGCATTTCAAATATAGAAGCCGATAGGCATTTCAAATATAGGTGCCGATAGGCATTCCAGATATGGTTGCCGATAGGCATTTCAAATATAGGTGCTGATAGGCATTTCAGATGTAGTTTCCGATAGGCATTTCAAAAATAGGTGCCGATAGGCATTTCAGATATAGGTGCCGATAGGCATTTCAGATATAGTTGCCGATTGGCATTTTAAAGATAGGTGCTGATAGGCATTTCAGATATAGAAGCCGATAGGCATTTCAAATATAGGTGCCGATAAGCATTCCAGATATGGTTGCCGATAGGCATTTCAAATATAGGTGCTGATAGGCATTTCAGATGTAGTTTCCGATAGGCATTTCAAAAATAGGTGCCAATAGGCATTTCAGATATAGGTGCCGATAGGCATTTCAGATATAGTTGCCGATTTGCATTTTAAAAATAGGTGTCGATAGGCATTTCAGATATAGAAGCCGATAGGCATTTCAAATATAGGTGCCGATAGGCATTCCAGATATGGTTGCCGATAGGCATTTCAAATATAGGTGCTGATAGGCATTCCAGATGTATTTTTTCCGATAGGCATTTCATAAATTGGTGCCGATAGGCATTTTAGATATAGGTGCCGATAGGCATTTCAGATATAGTTACCAATTGGCATTTTAAAAATAGGTGCCGATAGGCATTTCAGATATAGAAGCCAATAGGTATTTCAAAAATAGGTGTCGATAGGCATTTCAGATATGGTTGACAATAGACATTTCAAATATAGGTGCTGATAGGCATTTCAGGTGTAGTTTCCGATAGGCATTTCAAAAATAGGTGCCGATAGGCATTTCAGATATAGGTGCCGATAGGCATTTCAGATATAGTTGCCGATTGGCGTTTTAAAAATAGGTGCCGATAGGCATTTCAGATATAGAAGCCGATAGGCATTTCAAATATAGGTGCCGATAGGCATTCCAGATATGGTTGCCGATAGGCATTATAAATATAGGTGCTGATAGGCATTTCAGATGTAGTTTCCGATAGGCATTTCAAAAATAGTTGCCGATAAGCATTTCAGATATAGGTGCCGATAGGCATTTTAGATATAGTTGCCGATTGGCATTTTAGAAATAGGTGCCGATAGGCATTCCAGATATGGTTGCCGATAGGCATTTCAAATATAGGTGCTGATAGGCATTTCAGATGTAGTTTCCGATAGGCATTTCAAAAATTGGTGCCGATAGGCAGTTCAGATATAGGTGCCGATAGGCATTTCAGATATAGTTACCGATTGGCATTTTAAAAACAGGTGCCGATAGGCATTTCAGATATAGAAGCCGATAGGTATTTCAAATATAGGGGTCGATAGGCATTTCAGATATGGTTGCCGATAGGCATTTCAAATATAGGAGCAGATAGGCATTTCAGATGTAGTTTCCGAAAGACATTTCAAAAATAGGTGCTGATAGGCATTTCAGATATAGGTGCCGATAGGCATTTAAAATATAGGTGCTGATAGGCATTTCAAATAAAGGTGTCGATAGGCATTTCAGATATAAATGCCGAAAGGCATTTCAGATATAGGTGCCGATAGGCATTTCTGATGGGGTTGCCGATAAGCATTTCAAATATAGGTGCTGATAGGCATTTTAGATGTAGTTTTCGATAGCCATTTCAAAAATAGGTGCCGATAGGCATTTCAGATATAGGTGCTGATAGGCATTTCAGATATAGTTGCCGATTGGCATTTAAAAAACAGGTGCCGATAGGCATTTCAGATATAGAAGCCGATAGGTATTTCAAATATAGGTGTCGATAGGCATTTCAGATATGGTTGCCGATAGGCATTTTAAATATAGGAGCAGATAGGCATTTCAGATGTAGTTTCCGAAAGACATTTCAAAAATAGTAGCCGATAGGCATTTCAGATATAGGTACCGATAGGCATTTCAGATATAGTTGCTGATTGGCATTTTAAAAATAGGTGCCGATAGGCATTTCAGATATATAAGCTGATAGGCATTTCAATTATAGGTGCCGATAGGCATTCCAGATATGGTTGCCGATAGGCATTTCAAATATAAGTGCTGATAGGCATTTCAGATGTAGTTTCCGATAGGCATTTCAAATATAGGTACCGATAGGCATTTCAGATATAGGTGCCGATAGGCATTTCAGATATAGTTGCCAATTGGCATTTTAAAAATAGGTGTCGATAGGCATTTCAGATATGAAGCCGATAGGCATATCAAATATAGGTGCCGATAGGCATTCCAGATATGGTTGCCGATAGGCATTTCAAATATAGGTGCTGATAGACATTTCAGATGTAGTTTCCGATAGGCATTTCAGATATAGGTGCCGATAGGCATTTCAGATATAGTTGCCGATTGGCATTTTAAAAATAAGTGCTGATAGGCATTTCAGATATAGAAGCCGATAGGTATTTCAAATATAGGTGTCGATAGGCATTTCAGATATGGTTACCGATACGCATTTCAAATATAGGTGCTAATTGGCATTTCAGATGTAGTTTCCGATGGGCATTTCAAAAATTGGTGACGATAGGCATTTCAGATATAGGTGCCGATAGGCATTTCAGATATAGTTGCCGATTGGCATTTTAAAAATAGGTGCCGATAGGCATTTTAGATGTAGTTTCCGGTAGGCATTTCAAAAATAGGTGCCGATAGGCATTTCAGATATAGGTGCCGATAGGCATATCAGATATAGTTGCCGATAGGCATTTAAAATATAGGTGCCGATAGGCATTTCAAATATAGGTGTCGATAGGCATTTCAGATATAAATGCCGAAAGGCATTACAGATATAGGTGCCGATAGGCATTTCTGATGTGGTTGCCGATAGGCATTTCAAATATAGGTGCTGATAGGCATTTCAGATGTAGTTTTCGATAGGCATTTCAAAAATAGGTGCCGATAGGCATTTCAGATATAGGTGCCGATAGGCACTTCAGATATAGTTGCCGATTGGCATTTTGAAAATAGTTGCCGCTAGGCATTTCAGATATAGAAGCCGATAGGCATTTCAAATATAGGTGCCGATAGGCATTCCAAATATGTTTGCCGATAGGCATTTCAAATATAGGTGCTGATAGGCAATTCAGTTGTAGTTTCCGATAGGCATTTCAAAAATAGGTGCCGATAGGCATTTCAGATATAGGTGCCGATAGGCATTTCAGATATAGTTGCCGATTGGCATTTTTAAAATAGGTGCCGATAGGCATTTCAGATATAGAAGCCGATAGGCATTTCAAATACAGGTGCCGATAGGCATTCCAGATATGGTTGCCGATAGGCATTTCAAATATAGGTGCGGATAGGCATTTCAGATGTAGTTTCCGATAGGCATTTCAAAAATAGGTGCCAATAGGCATTTCAGATATAGGTGCCGATAGGCATTTCAGATATAGTTGCCGATAGCCATTTTAAAAATAGGTGCCGATAGGCATTTTAGACATAGAAGCCGATAGGCATTTCAAATATAGGTGCCGATAGGCATTCCAGATATGGTTGCCGATAGGCATTTCAAATATAGGTGCTGATAGGCATTTCAGATGTAGTTTCCGATAGGCTTTTTAAAAATAGGTGCCGATAGGCATTTCAGATATAGAAGCCGATAGGCATTTCAAATATAGGTGCCGATAGGCATTCCAGATATAGTTGCCGATAGGCATTTCAAATATAGGTGTTGATAGGCATTTCAGATGTAGTTTATGATAGGCATTTCAAAAATAGGTGCCGATAGGCATTTCAGATATAAGTGCTGATAGGCATTTCAGATATAGTTGCCGATAGCCATTTTAAAAATAGGTGCCGATAGGCATTTCAAATATAGAAGCCGATAGGCATTTCAAATATAGGTGCCGATAGGCATTCCAGATATGGTTGCCGATAGGCATTTCAAATATAGGTGCTGATAGGCATTTCAGATGTAGTTTCCGATAGGCATTTCAAAAATAGGTGCCGATAGGCATTTCAATATAGGTGCCGATAGGCGTTTCAGATATAGTTGCCGATTGGCATTTTAAAGATAGGTGCCGATAGGCATTTCAGATATAGAAGCCGATAGGCATTTCAAATATAGGTGCCGATAAGCATTCCAGATATGGTTGCCGATAGGCATTTCAAATATAGGTGCTGATAGGCATTTCAGATGTAGTTTCCGATAGGCATTTCAAAAATAGGTGCCGATACGCATTTCAGATATAGGTGCCGATAGGCATTTCAGATATAGTTGCCGATTGGCATTTTAAAAATAGGTGTCGATAGGCATTTCAGATATAGAAGCCGATAGGCATTTCAAATATAGGTGCCGATAGGCATTCCAGATATGGTAGCCGATAGGCATTTCAAATATAGGTGCTGATAGGCATTCCAGATGTATTTTTTCCGATAGGCATTTCATAAATTGGTGCCGATAGCCTTTTCAGATGTAGGTGCCGATAGGTATTTCAGATATAGTTACCGATTGGCATTTTAAAAATAGGTGCCGATAGGCATTTCAGATATAGAAGCCAATAGGTATTTCAAAAATAGGTGTCGATAGGCATTTCAGATATGGTTGACGATAGGCATTTCAAATATAGGTGCTGATAGGCATTTCAGATGTAGTTTCCGATAGGCATTTCAAAAATAGGTGCCGATAGGCATTTTAGATATAGGTGCCGATAGGCATTTCAGATATAGTTGCCGATTGGCATTTTGAAAATAGGTGCCGATAGGCATTTCAGATATAGAAGCCGATAGGCATTTCAAATATAGGTGCCAATATGCATTCAAGATATGGTTGCCGATAGGCATTTCAAATATAGGTGCTGATAGGCATTTCAGATGTAGTTTCCGATAGGCATTTCAAAAATAGGTGCCGATAGGCATTTCAGATATAGGTCTTGATAGGCATTTCAGATATAGTTGCCAATTGGCATTTTATAAATAGGTGCCGATAGGCATTTCAGATATAGAAGCCGATAGGCATTTCAAATATAGGTGCCAATAGGTATTCCAGATATGGTTGCCGATAGGCATTTCAAATATAGGTGCTGATAGGCATTTCAGATGTAGTTTCCGATAGGCATTTCAAAAATAGGTGCCGATAGGCATTTCAGATATAGGTGCCGATAGGCATTTCAGATATAGTTGCCGATTGGCATTTTAAAAACAGGTGCCGCTAGGCATTTCAGGTATAGAAGCCGATAGGCATTTTAATTATAGGTGCCGATAGGCATTCCAAATATGGTTGCCTATAGGGATTTCAAATATAGGTGCTGATAGGCATTTCATTTGTAGTTTCCGATAGGCATTTCAAAAATAGGTGCCGATAGGCATTTCAGATATAGGTGCCGATAGGCATTTCAGATATAGTTGCCGATTGGCATTTTAAAAATAGGTGCCGATAGGCATTTCAGATATAAAAGCCGATAGGCATTTCAAATATAGGTGCCGATAGGCATTCCAGATATGGTTGCCGATAGGCATTTTAAATATAGGTGCTGATAGGCATTTCAGAAGTAGTTTCCGATAGGCATTTCAAAAATAGGTGCCGATAGGCATTTCAGATTTAGGTGCCGTTAGGCATTTCAGATATAGTTGCCGATAGCCATTTTAAAAATAGGTGCCGATAGGCATTTCAGATATAGAAGCCGATAGGCATTTCAAATATAGGTGCCGATAGGTATTCCAGATATGGTTGCCGATAGGCATTTCAAATATAGGTGCTGATAGGCATTTTAGATGTAGTTTCCGATAGGCATTTCAAAAATTGATGCCGACAGGCATTTCAGATATAGGTGCCGATAGGCATTTCAGATATAGTTGCCGATTGGCATTTAAAAAACAGGTGCCGATAGGCCTTTCAGATATAGAAGCCGATAGGTATTTCAAATATAGGTGTCGACAGGCATTTCAGATATGGTTGCCGATAGGCATTTTAAATATAGGAGCAGATAGGCATTTCAGATGTAGTTTCCGAAAGACATTTCAAAAATAGGTGCCGATAGGCATTTCAGATATAGGTACCGATAGGCATTTCAGATATAGTTGCTGATTGGCATTTTAAAAATAGGTGCCGATAGGCATTTCAGATATATAAGCCGATAGGCATTTCAATTATAGGTGCCGATAAGCATTCCAGATATGGTTGCCGATAGGCATTTCAAATATAAGTGCTGATAGGCATTTCAGATGTAGTTTCCGATAGGCATTTCAAATATAGGTACCGATAGGCATTTCAGATATAGGTGCCGATAGGCATTTCAGATATAGTTGCCGATTGGCATTTTAAAAATAGGTGCCGATAGGCATTTCAGATATAGAAGCCGATAGGCATTTCAAATATAGGTGCCGATAAGCATTCCAGATATGGTTGCCGATAGGCATTTCAAATATAGGTGCTGATAGGCATTTCAGATGTAGTTTCCGATAGGCATTTCAAATATAGGTACCGATAGGCATTTCAGATATAGGTGCCGATAGGCATTTCAGATATAGTTGCCGATTGGCATTTTAAAAATAGGTGCCGATAGGCATTTCAGATATAGAAGCCGATAGGCATTTCAAATATAGGTGCCGATAAGCATTCCAGATATGGTTGCCGATAGGCATTTCAAATATAGGTGCTGATAGGCATTTCAGATGTAGTTTCCGATAGGCATTTCAAATATAGGTACCGATAGGCATTTCAGATATAGGTGCCGATAGGCATTTCAGATATAGTTGCCGATTGGCATTTTAAAAATAGGTGCCGATAGGCCTTTCAGATATAGAAGCCGATAGGTATTTCAAATATAGGTGTCGACAGGCATTTCAGATATGGTTGCCGATAGGCATTTTAAATATAGGAGCAGATAGGCATTTCAGATGTAGTTTCCGAAAGACATTTCAAAAATAGGTGCCGATAGGCATTTCAGATATAGGTGCCGATAGGCATTTCAGATATTGTTGCCGATTGGCATTTTAAAAATAGGTGCCGATAGGCATTTTAGATATAGAAGCCGATAGGTATTTCAAATATAGGTGTCGATAGGCATTTCAGATATGGTTGCCGATAGGCATTTCAAATATTGGTGCTGATAGGCATTTCAGATGTAGTTTCCGATAGGCATTTCAAAAAAAGGTGCCGATAGGCATTTCAGATATAGGTGCCGATAGGCATTACAGATATAGTTGCCGATTGGCATTTTAAAAATAGGTGCCGATAGGCATTTCAGATATAGAAGCCGATAGGCATTTCAAATATAGGTGCCGATAGGCATTCCAGATATGGTTGCCGATAGGCATTTCAAATATATTTGCTGATAGGCATTTCAGATGTAGTTTCCGATAGGCATTTCAAAAATAGGTGCCGATAGGCATTTCAGATATAGGTGCCGATAGGCATTTCAGATATAGTTGCCGATTGGCATTTTAAAAATAGGTGCCGATAGGCATTTCAGATATAGAAGCCGATAGGCATTTCAAATATAGGTGCCGATAGGCATTCCAGATATGGTTGCCGATTGGCATTTCAAATATAGGTGCTGATAGGCATTTCAGATGTAGGTTCCGATAGGCATTTCAAAAATAGGTGCCGATAGGCATTTCAGATATAGGTGCCAATAGGCATTTCAGATATAGTTGCCGATTGGCATTTTAGAAATAGGTGCCGATAGGCATTTCAGATGTAGAAGCCGATAGGCATTTCAAATATAGATGCCGATAAGCATTCCAGATATGGTTGCCGATAGGCATTTCAAATATAGGTGCTGATAGGCATTTCTGATGTAGTTTCCGATAGGAATTTCAAAAATTGGTGCCGATAGGCATTTCAGATATAGGTGCCGATAGGCATTTCAGATATAGTTACCGATTGGCATTTTAAAAACAGGTGCCGATAGGCATTTCAGATATAGAAGCCGATAGGTATTTCAAATATAGGGGTCGATAGGCATTTCAGATATGGTTGCCGATAGGCATTTCAAATATAGGAGCAGATAGGCATTTCAGATGTAGTTTCCGAAAGACATTTCAAAAATAGGTGCCGATAGGCATTTCAGATATAGGTGCCGATAGGCATTTAAAATATAGGTGCCGATAGGCATTTCAAATAAAGGTGTCGATAGGCATCTCAGATATAAATGCCGAAAGGCATTTCAGATATAGGTGCCGATAGGCATTTCTGATGTGGTTGCGGATAAGCATTTCAAATATAGGTGCTGATAGGCATTTCAGATGTAGTTTCCGATAGGCATTTCAAAAATAGGTGCCGATAGGCATTTCAGATTTAGGTGCCGTTAGGCATTTCAGATATAGTTGCCGATAGCCATTTTAAAAATAGGTGCCGATAGGCATTTCAGATATAGAAGCCGATAGGCATTTCAAATATAGGTGCCAATAGGTATTCCAGATATGGTTGCCGATAGGCATTTCAAATATAGGTGCTGATAGGCATTTCAGATGTAGTTTCCGATAGGCATTTCAAAAATAGGTGCCGATAGGCATTTCAGATATAGGTGCCGATAGGGATTTCAGATATAGTTGCCGATTGGCATTTTAAAAATAGGTGCCGATAGGCATTTCAGATATAGAAGCCGATAGGCATTTCAAATATAGGTGCCAATAGGTATTCCAGATATGGTTGCCGATAGGCATTTCAAATATAGGTGCTGATAGGCATTTCAGATGTAGTTTCCGATAGGCATTTCAAAAATAGGTGCCGATAGGCATTTCAGATATAGGTGCCGATAGGCATTTCAGATATAGAAGCCGATAGGTATTTCAAAAATAGGGGTCGATAGGCATTTCAGATATGGTTGCCGATAGGCATTTCAAATATAGGAGCAGATAGGCATTTCAGATGTAGTTTCCGAAAGACATTTCAAAAATAGGTGCCGATAGGCATTTCAGATATAGGTGCCGATAGGCATTTCAGATATAGTTGCCGATTGGCATTTTAAAAATAGGTGCCGATAGGCATTTCAGATATAGAAGCCGATAGGCATTTCAAATATAGGTGCCGATAGGCATTCCAGATATGGTTGCCGATAGGCATTTTAAATATAAGTGCTGATAGGCATTTCAGATGTAGTTTCCGATAGGCATTTCAAATATAGGTACCGATAGGCATTTCAGATATAGGTGCCCATAGGCATTTCAGATATAGTTGCCTATTGGCATTTTAAAAATAGGTGTCGATAAGCATTTCAGATATAGAAGGCGATAGGCTTTTCAAATATAGGTGCCGATAGGCATTCCAGATATGGTTGCCGATAGGCATTTCAAATATAGGTGCTGATAGGCATTTCAGATGTAGTTACCGATAGGCATTTCAAAAATAGGTGCCGATAGGCATTTCAGATATAGGTGCCAATAGGCATTTCAGATATAGTTGCCGATTTGCATTTTAAAAATAGGTGCCGATAGGCATTTCAGATATAGAAGCCGATAGGCATTTCAAATATAGGTGCCGACAGGCATTCCAGATATGGTTGACGATAGGCATTTCAAATATAGGTGCTGACAGGCATTTCAGATGTAGTTTCCGATAGGCATTTCAAAAATTGGTGCCGATAGGCATTTCAGATATAGATGCCGATAGGCATTTCAGATATAGTTGCCGATTGGCATTTTAAAAATAGGTGCCGATAGGCATTTCAGATATAGAAGCCGAAAGGTATTTCAAATATAGGTGTCGATAGGCATTTCAGATATGGTTGCCGATAGGCATTTCAAATATTGGTGCTGATAGTCATTTCAGATGTAGTTTCCGATAGGCATTTCAAAAATAGGTGCCGATAGGCATTTCAAATATAGGTGCCGATAGGCATTACAGATATAGTTGCCGATTGGCATTTTAAAAATAGGTGCCTATAGGCATTTCAGATATAGAAGCCGATAGGCATTTCAAATATAGGTGCCGATAGGCATTCTAGATATGGTTGCCGATAGGCATTTCAAATATATTTGCTGATAGGCATTTCAGATGTAGTTTCCGATAGGCATTTCAAAAATAGGTGCCGATAGGCATTTCAGATATAGGTGTCGATAGGCATTTCAGATATAGTTGCCGATTGGCATTTTAAACATAGGTGCCGATAGGCATTGCAGATATAGAAGCCGATAGGCATTTCAAATATAGGTGCCGATAGGCATTCCAGATATGGTTGCCGATAGGCATTTCAAATATAGGTGCTGATAGGCATTTTAGATGTAGTTTCCGATAGGCATTTCAAAAATAGTTGCCGATAGGCATTTCAGATATAGGTGCCGATAGGCATTTTAGATATAGTTGCCGATTGGCATTTTAGAAATAGGTGTCGATAGGCATTTCAGATATAGAAGCCGATAGGCATTTCAAATATAGATGCCGATAAGCATTCCAAATATGGTTGCCGATAGGCATTTCAAATATAGGTGCTGATAGGCATTTCAGATGTAGTTTCCGTTAGGCATTTCAAAAATTAGTGCCGATAGGCATTTCAGATATAGGTGCCGATAGGCATTTCAGATATAGTTACCGATTGGCATTTTAAAAACAGGTGCCGATAGGCATTTCAGATATAGAAGACGATAGGTATTTCAAATATAGGGGTCGATAGGCATTTCAGATATGGTTGCCGATAGGCATTTCAAATATAGGAGCAGATAGGCATTTCAGATGTAGTTTCCGAAAGACATTTCAAAAATAGGTGCCGATAGGCATTTCAGATATAGGTGCCGATAGGCATTTAAAATATAGGTGCCGATAGGCATTTCAAATAAAGGTGTCGATAGGTATTTCAGATACAAATGCCGAAAGGCATTTCAGATATAGGTGCCGATAGGCATTTCTGATGTGGTTGCCGATAAGCATTTCAAATATAGGTGCTGATATGCATTTCAGATGTAGTTTTCGATAGCCATTTCAAAAATAGGTGCCGATAGGCATTTCAGATATAGGTGCTGATAGGCACTTCAGATATAGTTGCCGATTGGCATTTTAAAAATAAAAAATAGGTGCCGCTAGGCATTTCAGATATAGAAGCCGATAGGCATTTCAAATATAGGTGCCGATAGGTATTCCAGATATGGTTGCCGATAGGCATTTCAAATATAGGTGCTGATAGGCATTTTAGATGTAGTTTCCGATAGGCATTTCAAAAATTGATGCCGACAGGCATTTCAGATATAGGTGCCGATAGGCATTTCAGATATAGTTGCCGATTGGCATTTAAAAAACAGGTGCCGATAGGCCTTTCAGATATAGAAGCCGATAGGTATTTCAAATATAGGTGTCGACAGGCATTTCAGATATGGTTGCCGATAGGCATTTTAAATATAGGAGCAGATAGGCATTTCAGATGTAGTTTCCGAAAGACATTTCAAAAATAGGTGCCGATAGGCATTTCAGATATAGGTACCGATAGGCATTTCAGATATAGTTGCTGATTGGCATTTTAAAAATAGGTGCCGATAGGCATTTCAGATATATAAGCCAATAGGCATTTCAATTATAGGTGCCGATAGGCATTCCAGATATGGTTGCCGATAGGCATTTCAAATATAAGTGCTGATAGGCATTTCAGATGTAGTTTCCGATAGGCATTTCAAATATAGGTACCGATAGGCATTTCAGATATAGGTGCCGATAGGCATTTCAGATATAGTTGCCGATTAGCATTTTAAAAATAGGTGCCGATAGGCATTTCAGATATAGAAGCCGATAGGCATTTCAAATATAGGTGCCGATAGGCATTCCAGATATGGTTGCCGATAGGCATTTCAAATATCGGTGCTGATAGGCATTTTAGATGTAGTTTTCGATAGGCATTTCAAAAATTGATGCCGATAGGCATTTCAGATATAGGTGCCGATAGGCATTTCAGATATAGTTTCCGATTGGCATTTTTAAAACAGGTGCCGATAGGCATTTCAGATATAAGTGCCGATAGGCATTCCAGATATGTTTGCCGATAGGCATTTCAAATATAGGTGCTGATAGGCATTTCAGATGTAGTTTCCGATAGGCATTTCAAAAATAGGTGCCGATAGGCATTTCAGATATAGGTGCCGATAGGCATTTCAGATATAGTTGCCGATTGGCATTTTAAAGATAGGTGCCGATAGGCATTTCAGATATAGAAGCCGATAGGCATTTCAAATATAGGTGCCGATAAGCATTCCAGATATGGTTGCCGATAGGCATTTCAAATATAGGTGCTGATAGGCATTTCAGATGTAGTTTCCGATAGGCATTTCAAAAATAGGTGCCGATACGCATTTCAGATATAGGTGCCGATAGGCATTTCAGATATAGTTGCCGATTGGCATTTTAAAAATAGGTGTCGATAGGCATTTCAGATATAGAAGCCGATAGGCATTTCAAATATAGGTGCCGATAGGCATTCCAGATATGGTTGCCGATAGGCATTTCAAATATAGGTGCTGATAGGCATTCCAGATGTATTTTTTCCGATAGGCATTTCATAAATTGGTGCCGATAGGCATTTCAGATATAGGTGCCGATAGGTATTTCAGATATAGTTACCGATTGGCATTTTAAAAATAGGTGCCGATAGGCATTTCAGATATAGAAGCCAATAGGTATTTCAAAAATAGGTGTCGATAGGCATTTCAGATATGGTTGACGATAGGCATTTCAAATATAGGTGCTGACAGGCATTTCAGATGTAGTTTCCAATAGGCATTTCAAAAATAGGTGCCGATAGGCATTGCAGATATAGGTGCCGATAGGCATTTCAGATATAGTTGCCGATTGGCATTTTAAAAATAGGTGCCGATAGGCATTTCAGATATAGAAGCCGATAGGCATTTTAAATATAGGTGCCAATATGCATTCCAGATATGGTTGCCGATAGGCATTTCAAATATAGGTGCTGATAGGCATTTCAGATGTAGTTTCCGATAGGCATTTCAAAAATAGGTGCCGATAGGCATTTTAGATATAGGTGCCGATAGGCATTTCAGATATAGTTGCCAATTGGCATTTTATAAATAGGTGCCGATAGGCATTTCAGATATAGAAGCCGATAGGCATTTCAAATATAGGTGCCAATAGGTATTCCAGATATGGTTGCCGATAGGCATTTCAAATATAGGTGCTGATAGGCATTTCAGATGTAGTTTCCGATAGGCATTTCAAAAATAGGTGCCGATAGGCATTTCAGATATAGGTGCCGATAGGCATTTCAGATATAGTTGCCGATTGGCATTTTAAAAACAGGTGCCGCTAGGCATTTCAGGTATAGAAGCCGATAGGCATTTTAAATATAGGTGCCGATAGGCATTCCAAATATGGTTGCCTATAGGGATTTCAAATATAGGTGCTGATAGGCATTTCAGTTGTAGTTTCCTATAGGCATTTCAAAAATAGGTGCCGATAGGCATTTCAGATATAGGTGCCGATAGGCATTTCGGATATAGTTGCCGATTGGCATTTTAAAAATAGGTGCCGATAGGCATTTTAGATATAAAAGCCGATAGGCATTTCAAATATAGGTGCCGATAGGCATTCCAGATATGGTTGCCGATAGGCATTTTAAATATAGGTGCTGATAGGCATTTCAGAAGTAGTTTCCGATAGGCATTTCAAAAATAGGTGCCGATAATCATTTCAGATTTAGGTGCCGTTAGGCATTTCAGATATAGTTGCCGATAGCCATTTTAAAAATAGGTGCCGATAGGCATTTCAGATATAGAGGCCGATAGGCATTTCAAATATAGGTGCCGATATTCATTCCAGATATGGTTGCCGATAGTTTCCGATAGGCATTTTAAAAATAGGTGCCGATAGGCATTTCAGATATAGAAGCCGATAGGCATTTCAAATATAGGTGACGATAGGCAGTCCAGATATGGTTGCCGATAGGCATTTCAAATATAGGTGCTGATAGGCATTTCAGATGTTGTTTCCGATAGGCATTTCAAAAATAGGTGCCGATAGGCATTTCAGATATAGGTGCTGATAGGCATTTCAGATATAGTTGCCGATAGCCATTTTAAAAATAGGTGCCGATAGGCATTTCAGATATAGAAGCCGATAGGCATTTCAAATATAGGTGCCGATAGGCATTCCAGATTTGGTTGCCGATAGGCATTTCAAATATAGGTGCTGATAGGCATTTCAGATGTAGTTTCCGATAGGCATTTCAAAAATAGGTGCCGATAGGCATTCCAGATATGGTTGCCGATAGGCATTTCAAATATAGGTGCTGATAGGCATTCCAGATGTATTTTCCGATAGGCATTTCAAAAATTGGTGCCGATAGGCATTTCAGATATAGGTGCCGATAGGCATTTCAGATATAGTTGGCGATTGGCATTTTAAAAACAGGTGCCTATAGGCATTTCAGATATAGAAGCCGATAGGTATTTCAAATATAGGTGTCGATAGGCATTTCAGATATGGTTGCCGATAGGCATTTCAAATATAGGTGCTGATAGGCATTTCAGATGTAGTTTTCGATAGGCATTTCAAAAATAGGTGCCGATAGGCATTTCAGATATAGGTGCCGATAGGCATTTCAGAAATAGATGCCGATTGGCATTTTAAAAATAGGTGTCGATAGGCATTTCAGATATAGAAGCCGATAGGCATTTCAAATATAGGTGCCGATAGGCATTCCAGATATGGTTGCCGATAGGCATTTCAAATATAAGTGCTGATAGGCATTCCAGATGTATTTTCCGATAGGCATTTCAAAAATTGGTGCCGATAGGCATTTCAGATATAGGTGCCGACAGGCATTTCAGATATAGTTACCGATTGGCATTTCAAAAATAGGTGCCGATAGGCATTTCAGATATAGAAGCCGATAGGTATTTCAAATATAGGTGTCGATAGGCATTTCAGATAAGGTTGACGATAGGCATTTCAAATATAGGTGCTGATAGGCATTTCAGATGTAGTTTCCGATAGGCATTTCAAAAATTGGTGCCGATAGGCATTTCAGATATAGGTGCCGATAGGGATTTCAGATATAGTTGCCGATTGGCATTTTAAAAATAGGTGCCGATAGGCATTTCAGATATAGAAGCCGATAGGCATTTCAAATATAGGTGCCAATACGTATTCCAGATATGGTTGCCGATAGGCATTTCAAATATAGGTGCTGATAGGCATTTCAGATGTAGTTTCCGATAGGCATTTCAAAAATAGGTGCCGATAGGCATTTCAGATATAGGTGCCGATAGGCATTTCAGATATAGTTGCCAATTGGCATTTTAAAAATAGGTGCCGATAGGCATTTCAGATATAGAAGCTGATAGGCATTTCAAATATAGGTGCCGATAGGCATTCCAGATATGGTTGCCGAAAGGCATTTCAAATATCGGTGCTGACAGGCATTTTAGATGTAGTTTTCGATAGGCATTTCAAAAATTGATGCCGATAGGCATTTCAGATATAGGTGCCGATAGGCATTTCAGATATAGTTGCCGATTGGCATTTTAAAAACACGTGCCGATAGGCATTTCAGATATAGAAGCCGATAGGTATTTCAAAAATAGGGGTCGATAGGCATTTCAGATATGTTTGCCGATAGGCATTTCAAATATAGGAGCAGATAGGCATTTCAGATGTAGTTTCCGAAAGACATTTCAAAAATAGGTGCCGATAGGCATTTCAGATATAGGTGCCGATAGGCATTTCAGATATAGTTGCCGATTGGCATTTTAAAAATAGGTGCCGATAGGCATTTCAGATATAGAAGCCGATAGGCATTTCAAATATAGGTGCCGATAGGCATTCCAGATATGGTTGCAGATAGGCATTTCAAATATAAGTGCTGATAGGCATTTCAGATGTAGTTTCCGATAGGCATTTCAAAAATAGGTACCGATAGGCATTTCAGATATAGGTGCCCATAGGCATTTTAGATATAGTTGCCAATTGGCATTTTAAGAATAGGTGTCGATAGGCATTTCAGATATAGAAGGCGATAGGCATTTCAAATATAGGTGCCGATAGGCATTCCAGATATGGTTGCCGATAGGCATTTCAAATATAGGTGCTGATAGGCATTTCAGATGTAGTTACCGATAGGCATTTCAAAAATAGGTGCCGATAGGCATTTCAGATATAGGTGCCAATAGGCATTTCAGATATAGTTGCCGATTGGCATTTTAAAAATAGGTGCCCATAGGCATTTCAGATATAGAAGCCGATAGGCATTTCAAATATAGGTGCCGACAGGCATTCCAGATATGGTTGACGATAGGCATTTCAAATATAGGTGCTGACAGGCATTTCAGATGTAGTTTCCGATAGGCATTTCAAAAATTGGTGCCGATAGGCATTTCAGATATAGGTGCCGATAGGCATTTCAGATATAGTTGCCGATTGGCATTTTAAAAATAGGTGCCGATAGGCATTTCAGATATACAAGCCGATAGGTATTTCAAATATAGGTGTCGATAGGCATTTCAGATAAGTTTGCCGATAGGCATTTCAAATATAGGAGCAGATAGGCATTTCAGATGTAGTTTCCGAAAGACATTTCAAAAATTGGTGCTGATAGGCATTTCAGATATAGGTGCCGATAGGCATTTCAGATATAGTTGCCTATTGGAATTTTAAAAATAGGTGCCGATAGGCATTTCAGATATAGAAGCCGATAGGCATTTCAAAAATAGGTGCCGATAGGCATTCCAGATATGGTTGCCGATAGGCATTTGAAATATAGGTGCTGATTGGCATTCCAGATGTATTTTCCGATAGGCATTTCAAAAATAGGTGCCAATAGGCATTTCAGATATAGGTGCCGATAGGCATTTCAGATATAGTTGGCGATTGGCATTTTAAAAACAGGTGCCTATAGGCATTTCAGATATAGAAGCCGATATGTATTTCAAATATAGGTGTCGATAGGCATTTCAGATATGGTTGCCGATATGCATTTCAAATATAGGTGCTGATAGGCATTTCAGATGTAGTTTCCGATAGGCATTTCAAAAATAGGTGCCGATAGGCATTTCAGATATAGGTGCCGATAGGCATTTCAGAAATAGTTGCCGATTGGCATTTTAAAAATAGGTGTCGATAGGCATTTCAGATATAGAAGCCGATAGGCATTTCAAATATAGGTGCCGATAGGCATTCCAGATATGGTTGCCGATAGGCATTTCAAATATAAGTGCTGATAGGCATTCCAGATGTATTTTTCGATAGGCATTTCAAAAATTGGTGCCGATAGGCATTTCAGATATAGGTGCCGACAGGCATTTCAGATATAGTTACCGATTGTCATTTCAAAAATAGGTGCCGATAGGCATTTCAGATATAGAAGCCGATAGGTATTTCAAATATAGGTGTCGATAGGCATTTCAGATAAGGTTGACGATAGGCATTTCAAATATAGGTGCTGATAGGCATTTCAGATGTAGTTTCCGATTGGCATTTCAAAAATTGGTGCCGATAGGCATTTCAGATATAGGTGCCGATAGGGATTTCAGATATAGTTGCCGATTGGCATTTTAAAAATAGGTGCCGATAGGCATTTCAGATATAGAAGCCGATAGGCATTTCAAATATAGGTGCCAATAGGTATTCCAGATATGGTTGCCGATAGGCATTTCAAATATAGGTGCTGATAGGCATTTCAGATGTAGTTTCCGATAGGCATTTCAAAAATAGGTGCCGACAGGCATTTCAGATATAGGTGCCGATAGGCATTTCAGATATAGTCGCCAATTGGCATTTTAAAAATAGGTGCCGATAGGCATTTCAGATATAAAAGCCAATAGGCATTTCAAATATAGGTGCCGATAGGCATTCCAGATATGGTTGCCGATAGGCATTTCAAATATCGGTGCTGATAGGCATTTTAGATGTAGTTTTCGATAGGCATTTCAAAAATTGATGCCGATAGGCATTTCAGATATAGGTGCCGATAGGCATTTCAGATATAGTTGCCGATTGGCATTTTTAAAACAGGTGCCGATAGGCATTTCAGATATAGAAGCCGATAGGTATTTCAAAAATAGGGGTCGATAGACATTTCAGATATGGTTGCCGATAGGCATTTCAAATATAGGAGCAGATAGGCATTTCAGATGTAGTTTCCGAAAGACATTTCAAAAATAGGTGCCGATAGGCATTTCCGATATAGGTGCCGATAGGCATTTCAGATATAGTTGCCGATTGGCATTTTAAAAATAGGTGCCGATAGGCATTTCAGATATAGAAGCCGATAGGCATTTCAAATATAGGTGCCGATAGGCATTCCAGATATGTTTGCCGATAGGCATTTCAAATATAAGTGCTGATAGGCATTTCAGATGTAGTTTCCGATAGGCATTTCAAAAATAGGTACCGATAGGCATTTCAGATATAGGTGCCCATAGGCATTTCAGATATAGTTGCCAATTGGCATTTTAAAAATAGGTGTCGATAGGCATTTCAGATATAGAAGGCGATAGGCATTTCAAATATAGGTGCCGATAGGCATTCCAGATATGGTTGCCGATAGGCATTTCAAATATAGGTGCTGATAGGCATTTCAGATGTAGTTACCGATAGGCATTTTAAAAATAGGTGCCGATAGGCATTTCAGATATAGGTGCCAATAGGCATTTCAGATATAGTTGCCGATTGGCATATTAAAAATAGGTGCCGATAGGCATTTCAGATATAGAAGCCGATAGGCATTTCAAATATAGGTGCCGACAGGCATTCCAGATATGGTTGACGATAGGCATCTCAAATATAGGTGCTGACAGGCATTTCAGATGTAGTTTCCGATAGGCATTTCAAAAATTGGTGCCGATAGGCATTTCAGATATAGGTGCCGATAGGCATTTCAGATATAGTTGCCGATTGGCATTTTAAAAATAGGTGCCGATAGGCATTTCAGATATAGAAGCTGATAGGTATTTCAAATATAGGTGTCGATAGGCATTTCATATATGGTTGCCGATAGGCATTTCAAATATTGGTGCTGATAGGCATTTCAGATGTAGTTTCCGATAGGCATTTCAAAAATAGGTGCCGATAGGCATTTCAAATATAGGTGCCGATAGGCATTACAGATATAGTTGCCGATTGGCATTTTAAAAATAGGTGCCGATAGGCATTTCAGATATAGAAGCCGATAGGCATTTCAAATATAGGTGCCGATAGGCATTCCAGATATGGTTGCCGATAGGCATTTCAAATATATTTGCTGATAGGCATTTCAGATGTAGTTTCCGAAAGACATTTCAAAAATAGGTGCCGATAGGCATTTCATATATAGGTACCGATAGGCATTTCAGATATAGTTGCCGATTGGCATTTTAAAAATAGGTGCCGATAGGCATTTCAGATATATAAGCCGTTAGGCATTTCAATTATAGGTGCCGATAGGCATTCCAGATATGGTTGCCGATAGGCATTTCAAATATAAGTGCTGATAGGCATTTCAGATGTAGTTTCCGATAGGCATTTCAAATATAGGTACCGATAGGCATTTCAGATATAGGTGCCGATAGGCATTTCAGATATAGTTGCCAATTGGCATTTTAAAAATAGGTGTCGATAGGCATTTCAGATTTAGAAGCTGATAGGCATTTCAAATATAGGTGCCGATAGGCATTCCAGATATGGTTGCCGATAGGCATTTCAAATATAGGTGCTGATAGGCATTTCAGATGTAGTTTCCGATAGGCATTTCAAAAATTGGTGCCGATAGGCATTTCAAATATAGGTGCCGATAGGCATTTCAGATATAGTTGCCGATTGGCATTTTAAAAATAGGTGCCGATAGGCATTTTAGATGTAGTTTCCGGTAGGCATTTCAAAAATAGGTGCTGATAGGCATTTCAGATATAGGTGCCGATAGGCATATCAGATATAGTTGCCGATAGGCATTTAAAATATAGGTGCCGATAGGCATTTCAAATATAGGTGTCGATAGGCATTTCAGATATAAATGCCGAAAGGCATTTCAGATATAGGTGCCGATAGGCATTTCTGATGTGTTTGCCGATAGGCATTTCAAATATAGGTGCTGATAGGCATTTCAGATGTAGTTTTCGATAGGCTTTTCAAAAATAGGTGCCGATAGGCATTTCAGATATAGAAGCCGATAGGCATTTCAAATATAGGTGCCGATAGGCATTCCAAATATGGTTGCCGATAGGCATTTCAAATATAGGTGCTGATAGGCAATTCAGTTGTAGTTTCCGATAGGCATTTCAAAAATAGGTGCCGATAGGCATTTCAGATATAGGTGCCGATAGGCATTTCAGATATAGTTGCCGATTGGCATTTTAAAAATAGGTGCCGATAGGCATTTCAGATATAGAAGCCGATAGGCATTTCAAATATAGGTGCCGATAAGCATTCCAGATATGTTTGCCGATAGGCATTTCAAATATAGGTGCTGATAGGCATTTCAGATGTAGTTTCCGATAGGCATTTCAAAAATAGGTGCCGATAGGCATTTCAAATATAGGTGCCGATAGGCATTTCAGATATTGTTGCCGATTGGCATTTTAAAAATAGGTGCCGATAGGCATTTCAGATATAGAAGCCGATAGGCATTTCAAATATAGGTGCCGATAGGCATTCCAGATATGGTTGCCGATAGTTTCCGATAGGCATTTTAAAAATAGGTGCCGATAGGCATTTCAGATATAGAAGCCGATAGGCATTTCAAATATAGGTGCCGATAGGCATTCCAGATTTGGTTGCCGATAGGCATTTCAAATATAGGTGCTGATAGGCATTTCAGATGTAGTTTCCGATAGGCATTTCAAAAATAGGTGCCGATAGGCATTCCAGATATGGTTGCCGATAGGCATTTCAAATATAGGTGCTGATAGGCATTCCAGATGTATTTTCCGATAGGCATTTCAAAAATTGGTGCCGATAGGTATTTCAGATATAGGTGCCGATAGGCATTTCAGATATAGTTGGCGATTGGCATTTTAAAAACAGGTGCCTATAGGAATTTCAGATATAGAAGCCGATAGGTATTTCAAATATAGGTGTCGATAGGCATTTCAGATATGGTTGCCGATAGGCATTTTAATATAGGTGCTGATAGGCATTTCAGATGTAGTTTCCGATAGGCATTTCAAAAATAGGTGCCAATAGGCATTTCAGATATAGGTGCCGATAGGCATTTAAGAAATAGTTGCCGATTGGCATTTTAAAAATAGGTGTCGATAGGCATTTCAGATATAGAAACCGATAGGCATTTCAAATATAGGTGCCGATAGGCATTCCAGATATGGTTGCCGATAGGCATTTCAAATATAAGTGCTGATAGGCATTCCAGATGTATTTTCCGATAGGCATTTCAAAAATTGGTGCCGATAGGCATTTCAGATATAGGTGCCGACAGGCATTTCAGATATAGTTACCGATTGGCATTTCAAAAATAGGTGCCGATAGGCATTTCAGATATAGAAGCCGATAGGTATTTCAAATATAGGTGTCGATAGGCATTTCAGATAAGGTTGACGATAGGCATTTCAAATATAGGTGCTGATAGGCATTTCAGATGTAGTTTCCGATAGGAATTTCAAAAATAGGTGCCGATAGGCATTTTAGATATAGGTGCCGATAGGGATTTCAGATATAGTTGCCGATTGGCATTTTAAAAATAGGTGCCGATAGGCATTTCAGATATAGAAGCCGATAGGCATTTCAAATATAGGTGCCAATAGGTATTCCAGATATGGTTGCCGATAGGCATTTCAAATATAGGTGCTGATAGGCATTTCAGATGTAGTTTCCGATAGGCATTTCAAAAATAGGTGACGATAGGCATTTCAGATATAGGTGCCGATAGGCATTTCAGATATAGTTGCCAATTAACATTTTAAAAATAGGTGCCGATAGGCATTTCAGATATAGAAGCCGATAGGCATTTCAAATATAGGTGCCGATAGGCATTCCAGATATGGTTGCCGATAGGCATTTCAAATATAGGTGCTGATAGGCATTTTAGATGTAGTTTTCGATAGGCATTTCAAAAATTGATGCCGATAGGCATTTCAGATATAGGTGCCGATAGGCATTTCAGATATAGTTGCCGATTGGCATTTTAAAAACAAGTGCCGATAGGCATTTCAGATATAGAAGCCGATAGGTATTTCAAATATGGGGGTCGATAGGCATTTCAGATATGGTTGCCGATAGGCATTTCAAATATAGGAGCAGATAGGCATTTCAGATGTAGTTTCCGAAAGACATTTCAAAAATAGGTGCCGATAGGCATTTCAGATATAGGTGCCGATAGGCATTTCAGATATAGTTGCCGATTGGCATTTTAAAAATAGGTGCCGATAGGCATTTCAGATATAGAAGCCGATAGGCATTTCAAATATAGGTGCCGATAGGCATTCCAGATATGGTTGCCGATAGGCATTTCAAATATAAGTGCTGATAGGCATTTCAGATGTAGTTTCCGATAGGCATTTCAAAAATAGGTACCGATAGGCATTTCAGATATAGGTGCCCATAGGCATTTCAGATATAGTTGCCAATTGGCATTTTAAAAATAGGTGTCGATAGGCATTTCAGATATAGAAGGCGATAGGCATTTCAAATATAGGTGCCGATAGGCATTCCAGATATAGTTGCCGATTGGCATTTTAAAAATAGGTGCCGATAGGCATTTCAGATATAGAAGCCGATAGGCATTTCAAATATAGGTGCTGTTAGGCATTTCAGATGTAGTTACCGATAGGCATTTCAAAAATAGGTGCCGATAGGCATTTCAGATATAGGTGCCAATAGGCATTTCAGATATAGTTGCCGATTGGCATTTTAAAAATAGGTGCCGATAGGCATTTCAGATATAGAAGCCGATAGGCATTTCAAATATAGGTGCCGATAGGCATTCCAGATATGGTTGCCGATAGTTTCCGATAGGCATTTTAAAAATAGGTGCCGATAGGCATTTCCCGTGGGTGATGCTCGACTCCTATCGGGCGCCTCCCCAGGTTGCGGATAGGGGAATGCCTTCCAGATATGGATGGTACCGGGTAAATCAAATACCCGGGGTGGACAAAACTAGCAAAAGGAAGATGATGAGTAACGAAAAAGAAAGTGAGATTACGGAGCAGGAGCACGGAACTCCAGTTCCGGTCGATGTTGTGGGTGATCAAGCAGGCCCCACTCGACCGTCAGCAAGCTACTGCTTAGCATCCTCAGTAGGGAACCAGGCGTGGGTGCAGACATGTATTACTGGAACTTGGAATGTACCTGACCCATTTAAGAGAAGTGATTCTCTGCGAAGGACACCTCCAAGAGGAAGGTCACTCTCATGGGGAGGGGAAACAGAGGAGATAATTGAGAAAGAACAAAGTCAGACGAACATAATTGAAATAGGAGAGATGAGTACTACGGCAGGAGCAACAAGCATCATTTATGAAGAAGGCGAAATAAAAGGTCCTACACTGAAAGAAATGACGCCGCGACTGAGGGGAGATGAATACGCTCCCCTGTTTTTCACGAGCAGCCAATGATCAGAGCGGAGACTATTTGGTTATAGCTGGAAACGAGGCGAGGAGACTTGGAAGGTTAATTGATGAAATGCGGGAGTTCGTAACAACTAACAAGAATGTACATAAAAAGGTGAAAACGCTGTCGAAGGACCTGAGTAATGTCTGGTCGAGAGCCAAATGGCAGAGCCGGAACAAGGCCGATGACATAGTGCGAGCACAGGTAGCTGAAGTAATGACGCAAACATCGCCAATGTTCGCGCAAAAGACATCGGTCCCGATGGCTAAGAGACCTCTTGGATCCCCAGAGGAGATGAAGAATGATGAGAAGAGAAGGAAGGAGGCTCCGAGGATTACATTGATGGAACCACCGCCCAGAAGTGAGCATCCTCCCGCGAGTACGGATACCCAAGACTGGAATGAAGTCAAAGCGAGAGGTAAGAGGAAGAAGGTGGATTCTCCCCCTGAGGGTGCTGCGATCAGCAAGGAACTCCTACTCCCTAACAAAGAGAACGGAAGATCAAGGGGAAAAGGTACCGGAAAAAGGGGACGTCAGCGCAACGATGCCATAATAATTAGGAAAAAAATCGGAGAGGAAACATCCTATGCTGAGATCCTCACTAGCATCAAAAGTGACCCACAACTGCAAAATATTGGCACTTCAGTTACCAAGATTAGGAGGACAGTGACTGGAGATCTCCTGTTGACACTTGGTGGAAGTGGAGGACCTGAGACAGAAGAATGTGCTCAAAAGCTTAGAACCTCACTGGCTAATAAAGCCGAAGTCTGGGGCCGCACGCCCATGACAGAACTACAGATCCGAGATCTGGATGAGTCCACCACTCCAGAAGAGGTGAAGACAGCTCTTAAAAAACTGATAGATGCGGAGGAGCCCCATACAGGAGAGATCACGGTGCGCCTGCGGCCTGCCTATGGACATACCCAGACGGCCAGAGTAAGACTGCCATTGCAAATAGCAGGAAAGATAGATGTAGCAGTGAAACTCAAGATCGGCTGGGTCTCATGTAGAGTGAGACAAGTGGAGCGAGCCTTGCGATGTTATAAATGCTGGGGTTCGGGACACATCGCTGCCCGCTGCACGGGCACAGTGGATCTATCGAAGGACTGCATGCGGTGTGGACGGCAAGGCCACATGGCAAAAGAGTGCGATAGAAACTCTAAGCGACCAACTCTGGATACAGGAAGAGAACCGAAAGGAGATACTGGAGGAGGCCAGCTGCGCACAGGTCATGAAGGGTCTGCAGCTTAACCTTAACCGAAGTCATATAGCGCAGGACTTGCTTTTGCAAACCGTGCGCACAGAAGGCGTAGACGTCGCGTTCCTATGTGAACAAAGCAGACCGATGACAAAGGGTGAATGGATTGCCGACCCCTCCAATAGAGCGGCGATATGGATCTGTGGACAACAAAAAAGAGGCAAGGAGAGAAGCAGGGCTGGAATGGGGTATGTCCATGCGGAGATTGATGGCATACACTGCTTCAGCTGCTATGCATCTCCTAATGACCCGATGCCAGTATACGAGGCCTTCCTACACGCTCTAGTGTCAGACGCGCGGGCACTAAAACCCCTCATCATTGCTGGAGATTTCAATTCCTGGGCCGTGGAGTGGGGAAGCAGGCATACTAACCAGAGAGGAAAGCTGCTTCTGGAGGCACTTGTATTGCTAGACGTAGTGGTGGTTAATGAGGGATGTGAGCACACCTTTATCGGTAATAGAGGTAACTCCACAATAGATGTCACGTTCGCTTCCCCCATATTACACCGTAGGGGGTTCAACTGGGTGGTTAGCCAGGAGTACACAAATAGTGACCATCTGGCCATCAAATGGACACTATTGGAGGAGTCTCAAACTAAGCCATTGAGAGGAGTCACAAGACCACCTGTGGTCAAATGGAAGAGTAAGGATTGGAAACTGGACGAATACGCAGCGGCACTAGACATGAGTCTCTCAAAGGACCTCACACTTGATAACAAGACAGCATGCGAGGCTGTCGAAACAATCATGGGTAAAGTGACGTGGGCTTGTGATGCTACCATGCCACGCGCCAGTGTCTCAAATATGCACACTCCCGCATACTGGTGGAGCGAGAAAATTGCCACATGCAGAAGTGAATGTCTAAGGACAAGGAGACTTTATCAGCGAGCGCTTGGCAAGGGAAAGCCAGTAGACATCCTCCGGAATGCTCACAAATGCGCTAAGAAAGAGCTTAAAAAGCTGATATATGACAGCAAAAGACACTGCTGGGAAGAAGTGTGTGCTGAACTTAACCATAATCCCTGGGGTAAAGCATACAAGATTGTGACAAAGAAGCTACAGAAACAGCAACCTATAATGAAACCCAAGGAAATTGATGAAATTGTTGAGACCTTATTTCCAAGGAACCAAGTTACAAGTTTCAAAATTCGAGAAAAAGAACATCACCAACAGAACATCTCGGTTAGTGACTCAGAACTTAAACTGGCGAGCAGAAACATTGGGCTAAATAAGGCCCCTGGCATGGACGGGATACCGAACGTGGCCCTGCTAGCGGCGATGCGACTCAAGCCAGCGATGTTCTCCAGCGTCTTCGAGAGATGTCTCAGCGAAGGAATATTCCCAGAGCGGTGGAAGAGACAAAGATTGGTGCTCGTGCCTAAACCAGGGAAATCGCCTGGAGATCCATCAGCATACAGGCCTTTATGCATGCTGGACACAGCCGGGAAGGTACTGGAGAAGATATTGCAGAATAGGCTGGCTAAACATATAGATGGAAAGCTATCAGATAGACAGTATGGGTTTAGAACCGGTAGATCCACCACCGATGCTATTGCACGAGTAGTAGACACGGCAAAGAAGGCAGTGTGGGGTAGCAAAGAGCGGAGGGTTAATAGCTGCATGAGACCTTATTGCCTAGTTGTCACTCTGGACATAAAGAATGCCTTTAACTCGGCTCGGTGGGACCGAATATGGCACCAACTGGAGGAGAGATTCGACATTCCAGCCTATCTCAAGAAAATTATTGCCAGTTATTTAACAAACAGGGTACTATGGGTCGATACGACAGAGGGAGTGAAACGATACAATCTAACTACCGGGGTCCCACAAGGATCGGTACTGGGATCGACTCTTTGGAACGTCCTTTATGACGGACTACTGAGGGAAGATATGCCACCGGATGTTGAACTCGTTGCGTACGCGGATGACCTTGCAGCGATTATCATCGGAGAGAAGGATGATCTCCAAGAAGTATTTCAAGAAGTGATGAGAAGGGTGGGACACTGGATGAAGAAGAACGGACTGTCTCTAGCCATCCAAAAGACTGAGGCTGTTCTCATCACTGGTAAAAAGAAGCGGGAGAACATCTCACTGAGGTATGGGGACCACACCATAGGCACACAACCTTCTATCAGATATTTAGGAGTACAGCTTGACCAAAGGTTAAGCTTCAGACAACACCTGCAATATACAGGCGAAAAGGCGGGAAAAACCATAAAGGCTATTGCCAGAATCCTTCCCAATATCGGCGGACCATGCCAAAACAAACGGAGAATATTAGCTGGAGTGGGTACGTCAGTACTACTCTATGGAGCGCCCATATGGGCTGAGGCCTTGAATGGCCCCTCTTTCCGTAGGCTGATATGTCCAACCTACCGACAAGGGGCAATAAGGGTGACATCCGCCTATAGGACGATATCTGGCGAGGCGGTGTTGGTGATCGCGGGATTCCCACCGATCGAATTACTAGCTAAAGAGAGAAGGAGCCAATATATCAGGAAACATGGACTTAAGGAGGAGACTGGAGACATAGATGGGCAATGGGACAGAGGGAAAACAATCCTGGAATGGCAGGCAAGATGGGACAACGCGACCAAGGGAAGGTGGACGCATAAACTTATCCCTGATATAGAGAAGTGGGTGCACAGGAAACACGGCCAGGTTGATTTCTACCTCACACAGCTACTGTCTGGACATGGAGGCTTCAGGCAATATTTGACGAGGATAGGGGTCGGAAACACCTCGGAGTGTCCAACTTGCCTTGAGCAAGTTGAGAGTGCAGAGCACGTACTACTTGACTGCGTGCGTTTTGATAGAGAACGGAGGAAACTGGAATGTAGCATGGGTGCCGCACTCACCACTGGAAATTATGTCAGCACTATGTTGCGTTCCGAAAAAGATTGGAAGGCTGGCCATGAATATGCCGTGGCAGTCATTAAAACTCTCAAGAGAGAGGAAGAGTAACGGCAACGTTAAGCTTACTGCGCAGCAAATTGTCGTACGAGATCGGAGAAACGGCTGATAAAGCCATAGCTCCCCTCCCGCGAAGGAATGACAGACCGTCGGTGCCGCGGGAGGGACAAAGGAGTTAGATGGAGGGGGTTTTAGTGGGTAGGGGGCCCTGTTCCGATTCCCACACTACCCAGGCCATCATCGCTGGGTGTCCGTAAAAAGGATTTCCCCCTCCCCAAAAAAAAAAAAAAAAAAAAAAAAAAAAAAAAAAAAAAAAAAAAAAGCATTTCAGATATAGAAGCCGATAGGCATTTCAAATATAGGTGCCGATAGGCATTCCAGATTTGGTTGCCGATAGGCATTTCAAATATAGGTGCTGATAGGCATTTCAGATGTAGTTTCCGATAGGCATTTCAAAAATAGGTGCCGATAGGCATTCCAGATATGGTTGCCGATAGGCATTTCAAATATAGGTGCTGATAGGCATTCCAGATGTATTTTCCGATAGGCATTTCAAAAATTGGTGCCGATAGGTATTTCAGATATAGGTGCCGATAGGCATTTCAGATATAGTTGGCGATTGGCATTTTAAAAACAGGTGCCTATAGGAATTTCAGATATAGAAGCCGATAGGTATTTCAAATATAGGTGTCGATAGGCATTTCAGATATGGTTGCCGATAGGCATTTTAATATAGGTGCTGATAGGCATTTCAGATGTAGTTTCCGATAGGCATTTCAAAAATAGGTGCCGATAGGCATTTCAGATATAGGTGCCGATAGGCATTTAAGAAATAGTTGCCGATTGGCATTTTAAAAATAGGTGTCGATAGGCATTTCAGATATAGAAACCGATAGGCATTTCAAATATAGGTGCCGATAGGCATTCCAGATATGGTTGCCGATAGGCATTTCAAATATAAGTGCTGATAGGCATTTCAGATGTAGTTTCCGATAGGCATTTCAAATATAGGTACCGATAGGCATTTCAGATATAGGTGCCGATAGGCATTTCAGATATAGTTGGCGATTGGCATTTTAAAAACAGGTGCCTATAGGAATTTCAGATATAGAAGCCGATAGGTATTTCAAATATAGGTGTCGATAGGCATTTCAGATATGGTTGCCGATAGGCATTTTAATATAGGTGCTGATAGGCATTTCAGATGTAGTTTCCGATAGGCATTTCAAATATAGGTGCCGATAGGCATTCCAGATATGGTTGCCGATAGGCATTTCAAATATAGGAGCAGATAGGCATTTCAGATGTAGTTTCCGAAAGACATTTCAAAAATAGGTGCCGATAGGCATTTCCGATATAGGTGCCGATAGGCATTTCAGATATAGTTGCCGATTGGCATTTTAAAAACAGGTGCCGCTAGGTATTTCAGGTATAGACGCCGATAGGCATTTCAAATATAGGTGCCGATAGGCATTCCAGATATGGTTGCCGATAGGCATTTCAAATATAAGTGCTGATAGGCATTTCAGATGTAGTTTCCGATAGGCATTTCAAATATAGGTACCGATAGGCATTTCAGATATAGGTGCCGATAGGCATTTCAGATATAGTTGCCGATTGGCATTTTAAAAATAGGTGCCGATAGGCATTTCAGATATAGAAGCCGATAGGCATTTCAAATATAGGTGCCGATAGGCATTCCAGATATGGTTGCCGATAGGCATTTCAAATATCGGTGCTGATAGGCATTTTAGATGTAGTTTTCGATAGGCATTTCAAAAATTGATGCCGATAGGCATTTCAGATATAGGTGCCGATAGGCATTTCAGATATAGTTGCCGATTGGCATTTTTTTAAAACAGGTGCCGATAGGCATTTCAGATATAGGTGCCGATAGGCATTCCAGATATGTTTGCCGATAGGCATTTCAAATATAGGTGCTGATAGGCATTTCAGATGTAGTTTCCGATAGGCATTTCAAAAATAGGTGCCGATAGGCATTTCAGATATAGGTGCCGATAGGCATTTCAGATATAGTGGCCGATTGGCATTTTAAAGATAGGTGCCGATAGGCATTTCAGATATAGAAGCCGATAGGCATTTCAAATATAGGTGCCGATAAGCATTCCAGATATGGTTGCCGATAGGCATTTCAAATATAGGTGCTGATAGGCATTTCAGATGTAGTTTCTGATAGGCATTTCAAAAATAGGTGCCGATACGCATTTCAGATATAGGTGCCGATAGGCATTTCAGATATAGTTGCCGATTGGCATTTTAAAAATAGGTGTCGATAGGCATTTCAGATATAGAAGCCGATAGGCATTTCAAATATAGGTGCCGATAGGCATTCCAGATATGGTTGCCGATAGGCATTTCAAATATAGGTGCTGATAGGCATTCCAGATGTATTTTTTCCGATAGGCATTTCATAAATTGGTGCCGATAGGCATTTCAGATATAGGTGCCGATAGGTATTTCAGATATAGTTACCGATTGGCATTTTAAAAATAGGTGCCGATAGGCATTTCAGATATAGAAGCCAATAGGTATTTCAAAAATAGGTGTCGATAGGCATTTCAGATATGGTTGACGATAGGCATTTCAAATATAGGTGCTGATAGGCATTTCAGATGTAGTTTCCGATAGGCATTTCAAAAATAGGTGCCGATAGGCATTGCAGATATAGGTGCCGATAGGCATTTCAGATATAGTTGCCGATTGGCATTTTAAAAATTGGTGCCGATAGGCATTTCAGATATAGAAGCCGATAGGCATTTTAAATATAGGTGCCAATATGCATTCCAGATATGGTTGCCGATAGGCATTTCAAATATAGGTGCTGATAGGCATTTCAGATGTAGTTTCCGCTAGGCATTTCAAAAATAGGTGCGATAGGCATTTTAGATATAGGTGCCGATAGGCATTTCAGATATAGTTGCCAATTGGCATTTTATAAATAGGTGCCGATAGTCATTTCAGATATAGAAGCCGATAGGCATTTCAAATATAGGTGCCAATAGGTATTCCAGATATGGTTGCCGATAGGCATTTCAAATATAGGTGCTGATAGGCATTTCAGATGTAGTTTCCGATAGGCATTTCAAAAATAGGTGCCGATAGGCATTTCAGATATAGGTGCCGATAGGCATTTCAGATATAGTTGCCGATTGGCATTTTAAAAACAGGTGCCGCTAGGCATTTCAGGTATAGACGCCGATAGGCATTTTAAATATAGGTGCCGATAGGCATTCCAAATATGGTTGCCTATAGGGATTTCAAATATAGGTGCTGATAGGCATTTCAGTTGTAGTTTCCGATAGGCATTTCAAAAATAGGTGCCGATAGGCATTTCAGATATAGGTGCCGATAGGCATTTCAGATATAGTTGCCGATTGGCATTTTAAAAATAGGTGCCGATAGGCATTTCAGATATAAAAGCCGATAGGCATTTCAAATATAGGTGCCGATAGGCATTCCAGATATGGTTGCCGATAGGCATTTTAAATATAGGTGCTGATAGGCATTTCAGAAGTAGTTTCCGATAGGCATTTCAAAAATAGGTGCCGATAATCATTTCAGATTTAGGTGCCGTTAGGCATTTCAGATATAGTTGCCGATAGCCATTTTAAAAATAGGTGCCGATAGGCATTTCAGATATAGAAGCCGATAGGCATTTCAAATATAGGTGCCGATATTCATTCCAGATATGGTTGCCGATAGTTTCCGATAGGCATTTTAAAAATAGGTGCCGATAGGCATTTCAGATATAGAAGCCGATAGGCATTTCAAATATAGGTGACGATAGGCAGTCCAGATATGGTTGCCGATAGGCATTTCAAATATAGGTGCTGATAGGCATTTCAGATGTTGTTTCCGATAGGCATTTCAAAAATAGGTGCCGATAGGCATTTCAGATATAGGTGCTGATAGGCATTTCAGATATAGTTGCCGATAGCCATTTTAAAAATAGGTGCCGATAGGCATTTCAGATATAGAAGCCGATAGGCATTTCAAATATAGGTGCCGATAGGCATTCCAGATTTGGTTGCCGATAGGCATTTCAAATATAGGTGCTGATAGGCATTTCAGATGTAGTTTCCGATAGGCATTTCAAAAATAGGTGCCGATAGGCATTCCAGATATGGTTGCCGATAGGCATTTCAAATATAGGTGCTGATAGGCATTCCAGATGTATTTTCCGATAGGCATTTCAAAAATTGGTGCCGATAGGCATTTCAGATATAGGTGCCGATAGGCATTTCAGATATAGTTGGCGATTGGCATTTTAAAAACAGGTGCCTATAGGCATTTCAGATATAGAAGCCGATAGGTATTTCAAATATAGGTGTCGATAGGCATTTCAGATATGGTTGCCGATAGGCATTTCAAATATAGGTGCTGATAGGCATTTCAGATGTAGTTTTCGATAGGCATTTCAAAAATAGGTGCCGATAGGCATTTCAGATATAGGTGCCGATAGGCATTTCAGAAATAGTTGCCGATTGGCATTTTAAAAATAGGTGTCGATAGGCATTTCAGATATAGAAGCCGATAGGCATTTCAAATATAGGTGCCGATAGGCATTCCAGATATGGTTGCCGATAGGCATTTCAAATATAAGTGCTGATAGGCATTCCAGATGTATTTTCCGATAGGCATTTCAAAAATTGGTGCCGATAGGCATTTCAGATATAGGTGCCGACAGGCATTTCAGATATAGTTACCGATTGGCATTTCAAAAATAGGTGCCGATAGGCATTTCAGATATAGAAGCCGATAGGTATTTCAAATATAGGTGTCGATAGGCATTTCAGATAAGGTTGACGATAGGCATTTCAAATATAGGTGCTGATAGGCATTTCAGATGTAGTTTCCGATAGGCATTTGAAAAATTGGTGCCGATAGGCATTTCAGATATAGGTGCCGATAGGGATTTCAGATATAGTTGCCGATTGGCATTTTAAAAATAGGTGCCGATAGGCATTTCAGATATAGAAGCCGATAGGCATTTCAAATATAGGTGCCAATACGTATTCCAGATATGGTTGCCGATAGGCATTTCAAATATAGGTGCTGATAGGCATTTCAGATGTAGTTTCCGATAGGCATTTCAAAAATAGGTGCCGATAGGCATTTCAGATATAGGTGCCGATAGGCATTTCAGATATAGTTGCCAATTGGCATTTTAAAAATAGGTGCCGATAGGCATTTCAGATATAGAAGCTGATAGGCATTTCAAATATAGGTGCCGATAGGCATTCCAGATATGGTTGCCGAAAGGCATTTCAAATATCGGTGCTGACAGGCATTTTAGATGTAGTTTTCGATAGGCATTTCAAAAATTGATGCCGATAGGCATTTCAGATATAGGTGCCGATAGGCATTTCAGATATAGTTGCCGATTGGCATTTTAAAAACAGGTGCCGATAGGCATTTCAGATATAGAAGCCGATAGGTATTTCAAAAATCGGGGTCGATAGGCATTTCAGATATGTTTGCCGATAGGCATTTCAAATATAGGAGCAGATAGGCATTTCAGATGTAGTTTCCGAAAGACATTTCAAAAATAGGTGCCGATAGGCATTTCAGATATAGGTGCCGATAGGCATTTCAGATATAGTTGCCGATTGGCATTTTAAAAATAGGTGCCGATAGGCATTTCAGATATAGAAGCCGATAGGCATTTCAAATATAGGTGCCGATAGGCATTCCAGATATGGTTGCAGATAGGCATTTCAAATATAAGTGCTGATAGGCATTTCAGATGTAGTTTCCGATAGGCATTTCAAAAATAGGTACCGATAGGCATTTCAGATATAGGTGCCCATAGGCATTTTAGATATAGTTGCCAATTGGCATTTTAAGAATAGGTGTCGATAGGCATTTCAGATATAGAAGGCGATAGGCATTTCAAATATAGGTGCCGATAGGCATTCCAGATATGGTTGCCGATAGGCATTTCAAATATAGGTGCTGATAGGCATTTCAGATGTAGTTACCGATAGGCATTTCAAAAATAGGTGCCGATAGGCATTTCAGATATAGGTGCCAATAGGCATTTCAGATATAGTTGCCGATTGGCATTTTAAAAATAGGTGCCCATAGGCATTTCAGATATAGAAGCCGATAGGCATTTCAAATATAGGTGCCGACAGGCATTCCAGATATGGTTGACGATAGGCATTTCAAATATAGGTGCTGACAGGCATTTCAGATGTAGTTTCCGATAGGCATTTCAAAAATTGGTGCCGATAGGCATTTCAGATATAGGTGCCGATAGGCATTTCAGATATAGTTGCCGATTGGCATTTTAAAAATAGGTGCCGATAGGCATTTCAGATATACAAGCCGATAGGTATTTCAAATATAGGTGTCGATAGGCATTTCAGATAAGTTTGCCGATAGGCATTTCAAATATAGGAGCAGATAGGCATTTCAGATGTAGTTTCCGAAAGACATTTCAAAAATTGGTGCCGATAGGCATTTCAGATATAGGTGCCGATAGGCATTTCAGATATAGTTGCCTATTGGAATTTTAAAAATAGGTGCCGATAGGCATTTCAGATATAGAAGCCGATAGGCATTTCAAAAATAGGTGCCGATAGGCATTCCAGATATGGTTGCCGATAGGCATTTCAAATATAGGTGCTGATTGGCATTCCAGATGTATTTTCCGATAGGCATTTCAAAAATTGGTGCCAATAGGCATTTCAGATATAGGTGCCGATAGGCATTTCAGATATAGTTGGCGATTGGCATTTTAAAAACAGGTGCCTATAGGCATTTCAGATATAGAAGCCGATATGTATTTCAAATATAGGTGTCGATAGGCATTTCAGATATGGTTGCCGATAGGCATTTCAAATATAGGTGCTGATAGGCATTTCAGATGTAGTTTCCGATAGGCATTTCAAAAATAGGTGCCGATAGGCATTTCAGATATAGGTGCCGATAGGCATTTCAGAAATAGTTGCCGATTGGCATTTTAAAAATAGGTGTCGATAGGCATTTCAGATATAGAAGCCGATAGGCATTTCAAATATAGGTGCCGATAGGCATTCCAGATATGGTTGCCGATAGGCATTTCAAATATAAGTGCTGATAGGCATTCCAGATGTATTTTTCGATAGGCATTTCAAAAATTGGTGCCGATAGGCATTTCAGATATAGGTGCCGACAGGCATTTCAGATATAGTTACCGATTGTCATTTCAAAAATAGGTGCCGATAGGCATTTCAGATATAGAAGCCGATAGGTATTTCAAATATAGGTGTCGATAGGCATTTCAGATAAGGTTGACGATAGGCATTTCAAATATAGGTGCTGATAGGCATTTCAGATGTAGTTTCCGATAGGCATTTCAAAAATTGGTACCGATAGGCATTTCAGATATAGGTGCCGATAGGGATTTCAGATATAGTTGCCGATTGGCATTTTAAAAATAGGTGCCGATAGGCATTTCAGATATAGAAGCCGATAGGCATTTCAAATATAGGTGCCAATAGGTATTCCAGATATGGTTGCCGATAGGCATTTCAAATATAGGTGCTGATAGGCATTTCAGATGTAGTTTTCGATAGGCATTTCAAAAATAGGTGCCGACAGGCATTTCAGATATAGGTGCCGATAGGCATTTCAGATATAGTCGCCAATTGGCATTTTAAAAATAGGTGCCGATAGGCATTTCAGATATAGAAGCCAATAGGCATTTCAAATATAGGTGCCGATAGGCATTCCAGATATGGTTGCCGATAGGCATTTCAAATATCGGTGCTGATAGGCATTTTAGATGTAGTTTTCGATAGGCATTTCAAAAATTGATGCCGATAGGCATTTCAGATATAGGTGCCGATAGGCATTTCAGATATAGTTGCCGATTGGCATTTTTAAAACAGGTGCCGATAGGCATTTCAGATATAGAAGCCGATAGGTATTTCAAAAATAGGGGTCGATAGACATTTCAGATATGGTTGCCGATAGGCATTTCAAATATAGGAGCAGATAGGCATTTCAGATGTAGTTTCCGAAAGACATTTCAAAAATAGGTGCCGATAGGCATTTCCGATATAGGTGCCGATAGGCATTTCAGATATAGTTGCCGATTGGCATTTTAAAAATAGGTGCCGATAGGCATTTCAGATATAGAAGCCGATAGGCATTTCAAATATAGGTGCCGATAGGCATTCCAGATATGGTTGCCGATAGGCATTTCAAATATAAGTGCTGATAGGCATTTCAGATGTAGTTTCCGATAGGCATTTCAAAAATAGGTACCAATAGGCATTTCAGATATAGGTGCCCATAGGCATTTCAGATATAGTTGCCAATTGGCATTTTAAAAATAGGTGTCGATAGGCATTTCAGATATAGAAGGCGATAGGCATTTCAAATATAGGTGCCGATAGGTATTCCAGATATGGTTGCCGATAGGCATTTCAAATATAGGTGCTGATAGGCATTTTAGATGTAGTTACCGATAGGCATTTTAAAAATAGGTGCCGATAGGCATTTCAGATATAGGTGCCAATAGGCATTTCAGATATAGTTGCCGATTGGCATATTAAAAATAGGTGCCGATAGGCATTTCAGATATAGAAGCCGATAGGCATTTCAAATATAGGTGCCGACAGGCATTCCAGATATGGTTGACGATAGGCATCTCAAATATAGGTGCTGACAGGCATTTCAGATGTAGTTTCCGATAGGCATTTCAAAAATTGGTGCCGATAGGCATTTCAGATATAGGTGCCGATAGGCATTTCAGATATAGTTGCCGATTGGCATTTTAAAAATAGGTGCCGATAGGCATTTCAGATATAGAAGCCGATAGGCATTTCAAATATAGGTGTCGATAGGCATTTCATATATGGTTGCCGATAGGCATTTCAAATATTGGTGCTGATAGGCATTTCAGATGTAGTTTCCGATAGGCATTTCAAAAATAGGTGCCGATAGGCATTTCAAATATAGGTGCCGATAGGCATTACAGATATAGTTGCCGATTGGCATTTTAAAAATAGGTGCCGATAGGCATTTCAGATATAGAAGCCGATAGGCATTTCAAATATAGGTGCCGATAGGCATTCCAGATATGGTTGCCGATAGGCATTTCAAATATATTTGCTGATAGGCATTTCAGATGTAGTTTCCGAAAGACATTTCAAAAATAGGTGCCGATAAGCATTTCATATATAGGTACTGATAGGCATTTCAGATATAGCTGCCGATTGGCATTTTAAAAATAGGTGCCGATAGGCATTTCAGATATATAAGCCGTTAGGCATTTCAATTATAGGTGCCGATAGGCATTCCAGATATGGTTACCGATAGGCATTTCAAATATAAGTGCTGATAGGCATTTCAGATGTAGTTTCCGATAGGCATTTCAAATATAGGTACCGATAGGCATTTCAGATATAGGTGCCGATAGGCATTTCAGATATAGTTGCCAATTGGCATTTTAAAAATAGGTGTCGATAGGCATTTCAGATATAGAAGCCGATAGGCATTTCAAATATAGGTGCCGATAGGCATTCCAGATATGGTTGCCGATAGGCATTTCAAATATAAGTGCTGATAGGCATTCCAGATGTATTTTTCGATAGGCATTTCAAAAATTGGTGCCGATAGGCATTTCAGATATAGGTGCCGACAGGCATTTCAGATATAGTTACCGATTGTCATTTCAAAAATAGGTGCCGATAGGCATTTCAGATATAGAAGCCGATAGGTATTTCAAATATAGGTGTCGATAGGCATTTCAGATAAGGTTGACGATAGGCATTTCAAATATAGGTGCTGATAGGCATTTCAGATGTAGTTTCCGATAGGCATTTCAAAAATTGGTGCCGATAGGCATTTCAGATATAGGTGCCGATAGGGATTTCAGATATAGTTGCCGATTGGCATTTTAAAAATAGGTGCCGATAGGCATTTCAGATATAGAAGCCGATAGGCATTTCAAATATAGGTGCCAATAGGTATTCCAGATATGGTTGCCGATAGGCATTTCAAATATAGGTGCTGATAGGCATTTCAGATGTAGTTTCCGATAGGCATTTCAAAAATAGGTGCCGACAGGCATTTCAGATATAGGTGCCGATAGGCATTTCAGATATAGTCGCCAATTGGCATTTTAAAAATAGGTGCCGATAGGCATTTCAGATATAGAAGCCAATAGGCATTTCAAATATAGGTGCCGATAGGCATTCCAGATATGGTTGCCGATAGGCATTTCAAATATCGGTGCTGATAGGCATTTTAGATGTAGTTTTCGATAGGCATTTCAAAAATTGATGCCGATAGGCATTTCAGATATAGGTGCCGATAGGCATTTCAGATATAGTTGCCGATTGGCATTTTAAAAACAGGTGCCGATAGGCATTTCAGATATAGAAGCCGATAGGTATTTCAAAAATAGGGGTCGATAGACATTTCAGATATGGTTGCCGATAGGCATTTCAAATATAGGAGCAGATAGGCATTTCAGATGTAGTTTCCGAAAGACATTTCAAAAATAGGTGCCGATAGGCATTTCCGATATAGGTGCCGATAGGCATTTCAGATATAGTTGCCGATTGGCATTTTAAAAATAGGTGCCGATAGGCATTTCAGATATAGAAGCCGATAGGCATTTCAAATATAGGTGCCGATAGGCATTCCAGATATGGTTGCCGATAGGCATTTCAAATATAAGTGCTGATAGGCATTTCAGATGTAGTTTCCGATAGGCATTTCAAAAATAGGTACCAATAGGCATTTCAGATATAGGTGCCCATAGGCATTTCAGATATAGTTGCCAATTGGCATTTTAAAAATAGGTGTCGATAGGCATTTCAGATATAGAAGGCGATAGGCATTTCAAATATAGGTGCCGATAGGTATTCCAGATATGGTTGCCGATAGGCATTTCAAATATAGGTGCTGATAGGCATTTCAGATGTAGTTACCGATAGGCATTTTAAAAATAGGTGCCGATAGGCATTTCAGATATAGGTGCCAATAGGCATTTCAGATATAGTTGCCGATTGGCATATTAAAAATAGGTGCCGATAGGCATTTCAGATATAGAAGCCGATAGGCATTTCAAATATAGGTGCCGACAGGCATTCCAGATATGGTTGACGATAGGCATCTCAAATATAGGTGCTGACAGGCATTTCAGATGTAGTTTCCGATAGGCATTTCAAAAATTGGTGCCGATAGGCATTTCAGATATAGGTGCCGATAGGCATTTCAGATATAGTTGCCGATTGGCATTTTAAAAATAGGTGCCGATAGGCATTTCAGATATAGAAGCCGATAGGCATTTCAAATATAGGTGTCGATAGGCATTTCATATATGGTTGCCGATAGGCATTTCAAATATTGGTGCTGATAGGCATTTCAGATGTAGTTTCCGATAGGCATTTCAAAAATAGGTGCCGATAGGCATTTCAAATATAGGTGCCGATAGGCATTACAGATATAGTTGCCGATTGGCATTTTAAAAATAGGTGCCGATAGGCATTTCAGATATAGAAGCCGATAGGCATTTCAAATATAGGTGCCGATAGGCATTCCAGATATGGTTGCCGATAGGCATTTCAAATATATTTGCTGATAGGCATTTCAGATGTAGTTTCCGAAAGACATTTCAAAAATAGGTGCCGATAAGCATTTCATATATAGGTACCGATAGGCATTTCAGATATAGCTGCCGATTGGCATTTTAAAAATAGGTGCCGATAGGCATTTCAGATATATAAGCCGTTAGGCATTTCAATTATAGGTGCCGATAGGCATTCCAGATATGGTTACCGATAGGCATTTCAAATATAAGTGCTGATAGGCATTTCAGATGTAGTTTCCGATAGGCATTTCAAATATAGGTACCGATAGGCATTTCAGATATAGGTGCCGATAGGCATTTCAGATATAGTTGCCAATTGGCATTTTAAAAATAGGTGTCGATAGGCATTTCAGATATAGAAGCTGATAGGCATTTCAAATATAGGTGCCGATAGGCATTCCAGATATGGTTGCCGATAGGCATTTCAAATATAGGTGCTGATAGGCATTTCAGATGTAGTTTCCGATAGGCATTTCAAAAATTGGTGCCGATTGGCATTTCAGATATAGGTGCCGATAGGCATTTCTGATGTGTTTGCCGATAGGCATTTCAAATATAGGTGCTGATAGGCATTTCAGATGTAGTTTTCGATAGGCATTTCAAAAATAGGTGCCGATAGGCATTTCAGATATAGAAGCCGATAGGCATTTCAAATATAGGTGCCGATAGGCATTCCAAATATGGTTGCCGATAGGCATTTCAAATATAGGTGCTGATAGGCAATTCAGTTGTAGTTTCCGATAGGCATTTCAAAAATAGGTGCCGATAGGCATTTCAGATATAGGTGCCGATAGGCATTTCAGATATAGTTGCCGATTGGCATTTTAAAAATAGGTGCCGATAGGCATTTCAGATATAGAAGCCGATAGGCATTTCAAATATAGGTGCCGATAAGCATTCCAGATATGTTTGCCGATAGGCATTTCAAATATAGGTGCTGATAGGCATTTCAGATGTAGTTTCCGATAGGCATTTCAAAAATAGGTGCCGATAGGCATTTCAAATATAGGTGCCGATAGGCATTTCAGATATTGTTGCCGATTGGCATTTTAAAAATAGGTGCCGATAGGCATTTCAGATATAGAAGCCGATAGGCATTTCAAATATAGGTGCCGATAGGCATTCCAGATATGGTTGCCGATAGTTTTCGATAGGCATTTTAAAAATAGGTGCCGATAGGCATTTCAGATATAGAAGCCGATAGGCATTTCAAATATAGGTGCCGATAGGCATTCCAGATTTGGTTGCCGATAGGCATTTCAAATATAGGTGCTGATAGGCATTTCAGATGTAGTTTCCGATAGGCATTTCAAAAATAGGTGCCGATAGGCATTCCAGATATGGTTGCCGATAGGCATTTCAAATCTAGGTGCTGATAGGCATTCCAGATGTATTTTCCGATAGGCATTTCAAAAATTGGTGCCGATAGGTATTTCAGATATAGGTGCCGATAGGCATTTCAGATATAGTTGGCGATTGGCATTTTAAAAACAGGTGCCTATAGGAATTTCAGATATAGAAGCCGATAGGTATTTCAAATATAGGTGTCGATAGGCATTTCAGATATGGTTGCCGATAGGCATTTTAATATAGGTGCTGATAGGCATTTCAGATGTAGTTTCCGATAGGCATTTCAAAAATAGGTGCCGATAGGCATTTCAGATATAGGTGCCGATAGGCATTTAAGAAATAGTTGCCGATTGGCATTTTAAAAATAGGTGTCGATAGGCATTTCAGATATAGAAACCGATAGGCATTTCAAATATAGGTGCCGATAGGCATTCCAGATGTGGTTGCCGATAGGCATTTCAAATATAAGTGCTGATAGGCATTCCAGATGTATTTTCCGATAGGCATTTCAAAAATTGGTGCCGATAGGCATTTCAGATATAGGTGCCGACAGGCATTTCAGATATAGTTACCGATTGGCATTTCAAAAATAGGTGCCGATAGGCATTTCAGATATAGAAGCCGATAGGTATTTCAAATATAGGTGTCGATAGGCATTTCAGATAAGGTTGACGATAGGCATTTCAAATATAGGTGCTGATAGGCATTTCAGATGTAGTTTCCGATAGGAATTTCAAAAATAGGTGCCGAAAGGCATTTCAGATATAGGTGCCGATAGGGATTTCAGATATAGTTGCCGATTGGCATTTTAAAAATAGGTGCCGATAGGCATTTCAGATATAGAAGCCGATAGGCATTTCAAATATAGGTGCCAATAGGTATTCCAGATATGGTTGCCGATAGGCATTTCAAATATAGGTGCTGATAGGCATTTCAGATGTAGTTTCCGATAGGCATTTCAAAAATAGGTGACGATAGGCATTTCAGATATAGGTGCCGATAGGCATTTCAGATATAGTTGCCAATTAACATTTTAAAAATAGGTGCCGATAGGCATTTCAGATATAGAAGCCGATAGGCATTTCAAATATAGGTGCCGATAGGCATTCCAGATATGGTTGCCGATAGGCATTTCAAATATAGGTGCTGATAGGCATTTTAGATGTAGTTTTCGATAGGCATTTCAAAAATTGATGCCGATAGGCATTTCAGATATAGGTGCCGATAGGCATTTTAGATATAGTTGCCGATTGGCATTTTAAAAACAAGTGCCGATAGGCATTTCAGATATAGAAGCCGATAGGTATTTCAAATATGGGGGTCGATAGGCATTTCAGATATGGTTGCCGATAGGCATTTCAAATATAGGAGCAGATAGGCATTTCAGATGTAGTTTCCGAAAGACATTTCAAAAATAGGTGCCGATAGGCATTTCAGATATAGGTGCCGATAGGCATTTCAGATATAGTTGCCGATTGGCATTTTAAAAATAGGTGCCGATAGGCATTTCAGATATAGAAGCCGATAGGCATTTCAAATATAGGTGCCGATAGGCATTCCAGATATGGTTGCCGATAGGCATTTCAAATATAAGTGCTGATAGGCATTTCAGATGTAGTTTCCGATAGGCATTTCAAAAATAGGTGCCGATAGGCATTTCAGATATAGGTGCCGATAGGCATTACAGATATAGATGCCGATTGGCATTTCAAAAATAGGTACCGATAGGCATTTCAGATATAGGTGCCCATAGGCATTTCAGATATAGTTGCCAATTGGCATTTTAAAAATAGGTGTCGATAGGCATTTCAGATATAGAAGGCGATAGGCATTTCAAATATAGGTGCCGATAGGCATTCCAGATATAGTTGCCGATTGGCATTTTAAAAATAGGTGCCGATAGGCATTTCAGATATAGAAGCCGATAGGCATTTCAAATATAGGTGCTGATAGGCTTTTCAGATGTAGTTACCGATAGGCATTTCAAAAATAGGTGCCGATAGGCATTTCAGATATAGGTGCCAATAGGCATTTCAGATATAGTTGCCGATTGGCATTTTAAAAATAGGTGCCGATAGGCATTTCAGATATAGAAGCCGATAGGCATTTCAAATATAGGTGCCAACAGGCATTCCAGATATAGGTGCCGATAGGCATTTCAGATATAGTTGCCGATTGGCATTTTAAAAATAGGTGCCGATAGGCATTTCAGATATAGAAGCCGATAGGTATTTCAAATATAGGTGTCGATAGGCATTTCAGATATGGTTGCCGATAGGCATTTCAAATATTGGTGCTGATAGGCATTTCAGATGTAGTTTCCGATAGGCATTTCAAAAATAGGTGCCGATAGGCATTTCAGATATAGGTGCCGATAGGCATTACAGATATAGATGCCGATTGGCATTTTAAAAATAGGTGCCGATAGGCATTTCAGATATAGAAGCCGATAGGCCTTTCAAATATAGGTGCCGATAGGCATTCCAGATATGGTTGCCGATAGGCATTTCAAATATATTTGCTGATAGGCATTTCAGATGTAGTTTCCGATAGGCATTTCAAAAATAGGTGCCGATAGGCATTTCAGATATAGGTGCCGATAGGCATTTCAGATATATTTGCCGATTGGCATTTTAAAAATAGGTGCCGATAGGCATTTCAGATATAGAAGCCGATAGGCATTTCAAATATAGGTGCCGATAGGCATTCCAGATATGGTTGCCGATAGGCATTTCATATATAGGTGCTGATAGGCATTTCAGATGTAGTTTCCGATAGGCATTTCAAAAATAGTTGCCGATAGGCATTTCAGATATAGGTGCCGATAGGCATTTTAGATATAGTTGCCGATTGGCATTTTAGAAATAGGTGCCGATAGGCATTTCAGATATAGAAGCCGATAGGCATTTCAAATATAAATGCCGATAAGCATTCCAGATATGGTTGCCGATAGGCATTTCAAATATAGGTGCTGATAGGCATTTCAGATGTAGTTTCCGATAGGCATTTCAAAAATTGGTGCCGATAGGCATTTCAGATATAGGTGCCGATAGGCATTTCAGATATAGTTACCGATTGGCATTTTAAAAACAGGTGCCGATAGGCATTTCAGATATAGAAGCCGATAGGTATTTCAAATATAGGGGTCGATAGGCATATCAGATATGGTTGCCGATAGGCATTTCAAATATAGGAGCAGATAGGCATTTCAGATGTAGTTTCCGGAAGACATTTCAAAAATAGGTGCCGATAGGCATTTCAGATATAGGTGCCGATAGGCATTTAAAATATAGGTGCCGATAGGCATTTCAGATATAAATGCCGAAAGGCATTTCAGATATAGGTGCCGATAGGCATTTCTGATGTGTTTGCCGATAGGCATTTCAAATATAGGTGCTGATAGGCATTTCAGATGTAGTTTTCGATAGGCATTTCAAAAATAGGTGCCGATAGGCATTTCAGATATAGGTGCCGATAGGCACTTCAGATATAGTTGCCGATTGGCATTTTAAAAATAGGTGCCGCTAGGCATTTCAGATATAGAAGACGATAGGCATTTCAAATATAGGTGCCGATAGGCATTCACAATATGGTTGCCGATAGGCATTTCAAATATAGGTGCTGATAGGCAATTCAGTTGTAGTTTCCGATAGGCATTTCAAAAATAGGTGCCGATAGGCATTTCAGATATAGGTGCCGATAGGCATTTTAGATATAGTTGCCGATTGGCATTTTAAAAATAGGTGCCGATAGGCATTTCAGATATAGAAGCCGATAGGCATTTCAAATACAGGTGCCGATAGGCATTCCAGATATGGTTGCCGATAGGCATTTCAAATATAGGTGCGGATAGGCATTTCAGATGTAGTTTCCGATAGGCATTTCAAAAATTGATGCCGATAGGCATTTCAGATATAGGTGCCGATAGGCATTTCAGATATAGTTGCCGATTGGCATTTTAAAAACAGGTGCCGATAGGCATTTCAGATATAGAAGCCGATAGGTATTTCAAATATAGGGGTCGATAGGCATTTCAGATATAGTTGCCGATAGGCATTTCAAATATAGGAGCAGATAGGCATTTTAGATGTAGTTTCCGAAAGACATTTCAAAAATAGGTGCCGATAGGCATTTCAGATATAGGTGCCGATAGGCATTTCAGATATAGTTGCCGATTGGCATTTTAAAAACAGGTGCCGATAGGCATTTCAGATATAGAAGCCGATAGGTATTTCAAATATAGGGGTCGAGAGGGATTTCAGATATGGTTGCCGATAGGCATTTCAAATATAAGTGCTGATAGGCATTCCAGATGTATTTTCCGATAGGCATTTCAAAAATTGGTGCCGATAGGCATTTCAGATATAGAAGCCGATTGGCATTTCAAATATAGGTGACGATAGGCACTCCAGATATGGTTGCCGATAGGCATTTCAAATATAGGTGCTGATAGGCATTTCAGATGTAGTTTCCGATAGGCATTTCAAAAATAGGTGCCGATAGGCATTTCAGATATAGGTGCCGATAGGCATTTCAGATATAGTTGCCGATAGCCATTTTTAAAATAGGTGCCGATAGGCATTTCAGATATAGAAGCTGATAGGCATTTCAAATATAGGTGCCGATAGGCATTCCAGATTTGGTTGCCGATAGGCATTTCAAATATAGGTGCTGATAGGCATTTCAGATGTAGTTTCCGATAGGCATTTCAAAAATAGGTGCCGATAGGCATTCCAGATATAGTTGCCGATAGGCATTTCAAATATAGGTGCTGATAGGCATTCCAGATGTATTTTTCGATAGGCATATCAAAAATTGGTGCCGATAGGCATTTCAGATATAAGTGCCGATAGGCATTTCAGATATAGTTGCCGATTGGTATTTTAAAAACAGGTGCCGATAGGCATTTCAGATATAGAAGCCGATAGGTATTTCAAATATAGGTGTCGATAGGCATTTCAGATATGGTTGCCGATAGGCATTTCAAATATAGGTGCTGATAGGCATTTCAGATGTAGTTTCCGATAGGCATTTCAAAAATTGGTGTCGATAGGCATTTCAGATATAGGTGCCGACAGGCATTTCAGATATAGTTACCGATTGGCATTTCAAAAATAGGTGCCGATAGGCATTTCAGATATAGAAGCCGATAGATATTTCAAATATAGGTGTCGATAGGCATTTCAGATATGGTTGACGATAGGCATTTCAAATATAGGTGCTGATAGGCATTTCAGATGTAGTTTCCGATAGGCATTTCAAAAATAGGTGCCGATAGGCATTTCAGATATAGGTGCCGATAGGGATTTCAGATATAGTTGCCGATTAGCATTTTAAAAATAGGTGCCGATAGGCATTTCAGATATAGAAGCCGATAGGCATTTCAAATATAGGTGCCAATAGGTATTCCAGATATGGTTGCCGATAGGCATTTCAAATATAGGTGCTGATAGGCATTTCAGATGTAGTTTCCGATAGGCATTTCAAAAATAGGTGCCGATAGGCATTTCAGATATAGGTGCCAATAGGCATTTCAGATATAGTTGCCAATTGGCATTTTAAAAATAGGTGCCGATAGGCATTTCAGATATAGAAGCCGATAGGCATTTCAAATATAGGTGCCGATAGGCATTCCAGATATGGTTGCCGATAGGCATTTCAAATATAAGTGCTGATAGGCATTTTAGATGTAGTTTTCGATAGGCATTTCAAAAATTGATGCCGATAGGCATTTCAGATATAGGTGCCGATAGGCATTTCAGATATAGTTGCCGATTGGCAATTTAAAAACAGGTGCCGATAGGCATTTCAGATATAGAAGCCGATAGGTATTTCAAATATAGGGGTCGATAGGCATTTCAGATATGGTTGCCGATAGGCATTTCAAATATAGGAGCAGATAGGCATTTAAGATGTAGTTTCCGAAAGACATTTCAAAAATAGGTGCCGATAGGCATTTCAGATATAGGTGCCGATAGGCATTTCAGATATAGTTGCCGATTGGCATTTTAAAAATAGGTGCCGAAAGGCATTTCAGATATAGAAGCCGATAGGCATTTCAAATATAGGTGCTGATAGGCATTCCAGATATGGTTGCCGATTGGCATTTCTAATATAGGTGCTGATAGGCATTTCAGATGTAGGTTCCGATAGGCATTTCAAAAATAGGTGCCGATAGGCATTTCAGAAATAGGTGCCGATAGGCATTTCAGATATAGTTGCCGATTGGCATTTTAAAAATAGGTGCCGATAGGCATTTCAGATATAGAAGCCGATAGGCATTTCAAATATAGGTGCCGATAAGCATTACAGATATGGTTGCCGATAGGCATTTCAAATATAGGCGCTGATAGGCATTTCAGATGTAGTTTCCGATAGGCAATTTAAAAATTGGTACCGATAGGCATTCCAGATATAGGTGCCGATAGGCATTTCAGATATAGGTGCCGATAGGCATTTCAGATATAGTTGCCGATTGGCATTTTAAAAATAGGTGCCGATAGGCATTTTAGATGTAGTTTCCGATAGGCATTTCAAAAATAGTTGCCGATAGGCATTTCAGATATAGGTGCCGATAGGCATATCAGATATAGTAGCCGATAGGCATTTAAAATATAGGTGCCAATAGGCATTTCAAATATAGGTGTCGATAGGCATTTCAGATATAAATGCCGAATGGCATTTCAGATATAGGTGCCGATAGGCATTTCTGATGTGGTTGCCGATAGGCATTTCAAATATAGGTGCTGATAGGCATTTCAGATGTAGTTTTCGATAGGCATTTCAAAAATAGGTGCCGATAGGCATTTCAGATATAGGTGCCGATAGGCACTTCAGATATAGTTGCCGATTGGCATTTTAAAAATAGGTGCCGATAGGCATTTCAGATATAGAAGCCGATAGGCATTTCTAATATAGGTGCCGATAGGCATTCCAGATATGGTTGCCGATAGGCATTTCAAATATAGGTGCTGATAGGCATTCTAGATGTATTTTCCGATAGGCATTTCAAAAATTGGTGCCGATAGGCATTTCAGATATAGGTGCCGATAGGCATTTCAGATATAGTTACCGATTGGCATTTTAAAAATAGGTGCCGATAGCCATTTCAGATATAGAAGCCGATAGGTATTTCAAATATAGGTGTCGATAGGCATTTCAGATATGGTTGACGATAGGCATTTCAAATATAGGTGCTGATAGGCATTTCAGATGTAGTTTCCGATAGGCATTTCAAAAATAGGTGCCGATAGGCATTTCAGATATAGGTGCCGATAGGGATTTCAGATATAGTTGCCGATTAGAATTTTAAAAATAGGTGCCGATAGGCATTTCAGATATAGAAGCCGATAGGCATTTCAAATATAGGTGCCAATAGGTATTCCAGATATGGTTGCCGATAGGCATTTCAAATATAGGTACTGATAGGCATTTCAGATGTAGTTTCCGATAGGCATTTCAAAAATAGGTGCCGATAGGCATTTCAGATATAGGTGCCAATAGGCATTTCAGATATAGTTGCCAATTGGCATTTTAAAAATAGGTGCCGATAGGCATTCCAGATATGGTTGCCGATAGGCATTTCAAATATAGGTGCTGATAGGCATTTTAGATGTAGTTTTCGATAGGCATTTCAAAAATTGATGCCGATAGGCATTTCAGATATAGGTGCCGATAGGCATTTCAGATATAGTTGCCGATTGGCATTTTAAAAACAGGTGCCGATAGGCATTTCAGATATAGAAGCCGATAGGTATTTCAAATATAGGGGTCGATAGGCATTTCAGATATGGTTGCCGATAGGCTTTTCAAATATAGGAGCAGATAGGCATTTCAGATGTAGTTTCCGAAAGACATTTCAAAAATAAGTGCCGATAGGCATTTCAGATATAGGTGCCGATAGGCATTTCAGATATAGTTGCCGATTGGCATTTTAAAAATAGGTGCCGATAGGCATTTCAGATATAGAAGCCGATAGGCATTTCAAATATAGGTGCCGATAGGCATTCCAGATATGGTTGCCAATTGGCATTTCAAATATAGGTGCTGATAGGCATTTCAGATGTAGGTTCCGATAGGCATTTCAAAAATAGGTGCCGATAGGCATTTCAGATATAGGTGCCGATAGGCATTTCAGATATAATTGCCGATTGGCATTTTAAAAATAGGTGCCGATAGGCATTTCAGATATAGAAGCCGATAGGCATTTCAAATATAGGTGCCGATAAGCATTTCAGATATGGTTGCCGATAGGGATTTCAAATATAGGTGCTGATAGGCATTTCAGATGTAGTTTCCGATAGGCAATTTAAAAATTGGTGCCGATAGGCATTCCAGATATAGGTGCCGATAGGCATTTCAGATATAGTTGCATATTGGCATTTTAAAAATAGGTGCCGATAGGCATTTTAGATGTAGTTTCCGATAGGCATTTCAAAAATAGTTGCCGATAGGCATTTCAGATATAGGTGCCGATAGGCATATCAGATATAGTTGCCGATAGGCATTTAAAATATAGGTGCCAATAGGCATTTCAAATATAGGTGTCGATAGGCATTTCAGATATAAATGCCGAATGGCATTTCAGATATAGTTGCCGATAGGCATTTCTGATGTGGTTGCCGATAGGCATTTCAAATATAGGTGCTGATAGGCATTTCAGATGTAGTTTTCGATAGGCATTTCAAAAATAGGTGCCGATAGGCATTTCAGATATAGGTGCCGATAGGCATTTTAGATGTAGTTTTCGATAGGCATTTCAAAAATTGATGCCGATAGGCATTTCAGATATAGGTGCCGATAGGCATTTCAGATATAGTTGCCGATTGGCATTTTAAAAACAGGTGCCGATAGGCATTTCAGATATAGAAGCCGATAGGTATTTCAAATATAGGGGTCGATAGGCATTTCAGATATGGTTGCCGATAGGCTTTTTAAATATAGGAGCAGATAGGCATTTCAGATGTAGTTTCCGAAAGACATTTCAAAAATAGGTGCCGATAGGCATTCCAGATATAGTTGCCGATAGGCATTTCAAATATAGGTGCTGATAGGCATTCCAGATGTAGTTTCCGATAGGCATTTCAAAAATAGGTGCCGATAGGCATTTAAGATATAGGTGCCGATAGGGATTTCAGATATAGTTGCCGATTAGCATTTTAAAAATAGGTGCCGATAGGCATTTCAGATATAGAAGCCGATAGGCATTTCAAATATAGGTGCCAATAGGTATTCCAGATATGGTTGCCGATAGGCATTTCAAATATAGGTGCTGATAGGCATTTCAGATGTAGTTTCCGATAGGCATTTCAAAAATAGGTGCCGATAGGCATTTCAGATATAGGTGCCAATAGGCATTTCAGATATAGTTGCCAATTGGCATTTTAAAAATAGGTGCCGATAGGCATTTCAGATATAGAAGCCGATAGGCATTTCAAATATAGGTGCCGATAGGCATTCCAGATATGGTTGCCGATAGGCATTTCAAATATAAGTGCTGATAGGCATTTTAGATGTAGTTTTCGATAGGCATTTCAAAAATTGATGCCGATAGGCATTTCAGATATAGGTGCCGATAGGCATTTCAGATATAGTTGCCGATTGGCAATTTAAAAACAGGTGCCGATAGGCATTTCAGATATAGAAGCCGATAGGTATTTCAAATATAGGGGTCGATAGGCATTTCAGATATGGTTGCCGATAGGCATTTCAAATATAGGAGCAGATAGGCATTTAAGATGTAGTTTCCGAAAGACATTTCAAAAATAGGTGCCGATAGGCATTTCAGATATAGGTGCCGATAGGCATTTCAGATATAGTTGCCGATTGGCATTTTAAAAATAGGTGCCGAAAGGCATTTCAGATATAGAAGCCCATAGGCATTTCAAATATAGGTGCTGATAGGCATTCCAGATATGGTTGCCAATTGGCATTTCTAATATAGGTGCTGATAGGCATTTCAGATGTAGGTTCCGATAGGCATTTCAAAAATAGGTGCCGATAGGCATTTCAGAAATAGGTGCCGATAGGCATTTCAGATATAGTTGCCGATTGGCATTTTAAAAATAGGTGCCGATAGGCATTTCAGATATAGAAGCCGATAGGCATTTCAAATATAGGTGCCGATAAGCATTACAGATATGGTTGCCGATAGGCATTTCAAATATAGGCGCTGATAGGCATTTCAGATGTAGTTTCCGATAGGCAATTTAAAAATTGGTACCGATAGGCATTCCAGATATAGGTGCCGATAGGCATTTCAGATATAGGTGCCGATAGGCATTTCAGATATAGTTGCCGATTGGCATTTTAAAAATAGGTGCCGATAGGCATTTTAGATGTAGTTTCCGATAGGCATTTCAAAAATAGTTGCCGATAGGCATTTCAGATATAGGTGCCGATAGGCATATCAGATATAGTAGCCGATAGGCATTTAAAATATAGGTGCCAATAGGCATTTCAAATATAGGTGTCGATAGGCATTTCAGATATAAATGCCGAATGGCATTTCAGATATAGGTGCCGATAGGCATTTCTGATGTGGTTGCCGATAGGCATTTCAAATATAGGTGCTGATAGGCATTTCAGATGTAGTTTTCGATAGGCATTTCAAAAATAGGTGCCGATAGGCATTTCAGATATAGGTGCCGATAGGCACTTCAGATATAGTTGCCGATTGGCATTTTAAAAATAGGTGCCGATAGGCATTTCAGATATAGAAGCCGATAGGCATTTCTAATATAGGTGCCGATAGGCATTCCAGATATGGTTGCCGATAGGCATTTCAAATATAGGTGCTGATAGGCATTTTAGATGTAGTTTTCGATAGGCATTTCAAAAATTGATGCCGATAGGCATTTCAGATATAGGTGCCGATAGGCATTTCAGATATAGTTGCCGATTGGCATTTTAAAAACAGGTGCCGCTAGGCATTTCAGGTATAGAAGCCGATAGGCATTTCAAATATAGGTGCCGATAGGCATTCCAAATATGGTTGCCGATAGGGATTTCAAATATAGGTGCTGATAGGCATTTCAGTTGTAGTTTCCGATAGGCATTTCAAAAATAGGTGCCGATAGGCATTTCAGATATAGGTGCCGATAGTCATTTCAGATATAGTTGCCGATTGGTATTTTAAAAATAGGTGCCGATAGGCATTTCAGATATAAAAGCCGATAGGCATTTCAAATATATGTGCCGATAGGCATTCCAGATATGGTTGCCGATAGGCATTCCAGATATGGTTGCCGATAGGCATTTTAAATATAAGTGCTGATAGGCATTTCAGAAGTAGTTTCCGATAGGCATTTCAAAAATAGGTGCCGATAGGCATTTCAGATATAGGTGCCGTTAGGCATTTCAGATATAGTTGCCGATAGCCATTTTAAAAATAGGTGCCGATAGGCATTTCAGATATAGAAGCCGATAGGCATTTCAAATATAGGTGCCGATAGGCATTCCAGATATGGTTGCCGATAGTTTCCGATAGGCATTTTAAAAATAGGTGCCGATAGGCATTTCAGATATAGAAGCCGATAGGCATTTCAAATATAGGTGACGATAGGTACTCCAGATATTGTTGCCGATAGGCATTTCAAATATAGGTGCTGATAGGCATTTCAGATGTAGTTTCCGATAGGCATTTCAAAAATAGGTGCCGATAGGCATTTCAGATATAGGTGCCGATAGGCATTTTAGATATAGTTGCCGATAGCCATTTTAAAAATAGGTGCCGATAGGCATTTCAGATATAGAAGCCGATAGGCATTTCAAATATAGGTGCCGATAGGCATTCCAGATTTGGTTGCCGATAGGTTTTTCAAATATAGGTGCTGATAGGCATTTCAGATGTATTTTCTGATGGGCATTTCAAAAATAGGTGCCGATAGGCATTCCAGATATGGTTGCCGATAGGCACTTCAAATATAGGTGCTGATAGGCATTCCAGATGTATTTTCCGATAGGCATTTCAAAAATTGGTGCCGATAGGCATTTCAGATATAGGTGCCGATAGGCATTTCAGATATAGTTGCCGATTGGCATTTTAAAAACAGGTGCCGATAGGCATTTCAGATATAGAAGCCGATAGGTATTTCAAATATAGGTGTCGATAGGCATTTCAGATATGGTTGCCGATAGGCATTTCAAATATAGGTGCTGATAGGCATTTCAGATGTGGTTTCCGATAGGCATTTCAAAAATAGGTGCCGATAGGCATTTCAGATATAGGTGCCGATAGGCATTTCAGATATAGTTGCCGATTGGCATTTTAAAAATAGGTGTTGATAGGCATTTCAGATATAGAAGCCGATAGGCATTTCAGATATAGTTGCCGATTGGCATTTTAAAAATAGGTGTCGATAGGCATTTCAGATATAGAAGCCTATAGGCATTTCAAATATAGGTGCCGATAGGCATTCCAGATATGGTTGCCGATAGGCATTTCAAATATAGGTGCTGATAGGCATTCTAGATGTATTTTCCGATAGGCATTTCAAAAATTGGTGCCGATAGGCATTTCAGATATAGGTGCCGATAGGCATTTCAGATATAGTTACCGATTGGCATTTTAAAAATAGGTGCCGATAGCCATTTCAGATATAGAAGCCGATAGGTATTTCAAATATAGGTGTCGATAGGCATTTCAGATATGGTTGACGATAGGCATTTCAAATATAGGTGCTGATAGGCATTTCAGATGTAGTTTCCGATAGGCATTTCAAAAATAGGTGCCGATAGGCATTTCAGATATAGGTGCCGATAGGGATTTCAGATATAGTTGCCGATTAGAATTTTAAAAATAGGTGCCGATAGGCATTTCAGATATAGAAGCCGATAGGCATTTCAAATATAGGTGCCAATAGGTATTCCAGATATGGTTGCCGATAGGCATTTCAAATATAGGTGCTGATAGGCATTTCAGATGTAGTTTCCGATAGGCATTTCAAAAATAGGTGCCGATAGGCATTTCAGATATAGGTGCCAATAGGCATTTCAGATATAGTTGCCAATTGGCATTTTAAAAATAGGTGCCGATAGGCATTCCAGATATGGTTGCCGATAGGCATTTCAAATATAGGTGCTGATAGGCATTTTAGATGTAGTTTTCGATAGGCATTTCAAAAATTGATGCCGATAGGCATTTCAGATATAGGTGCCGATAGGCATTTCAGATATAGTTGCCGATTGGCATTTTAAAAACAGGTGCCGATAGGCATTTCAGATATAGAAGCCGATAGGTATTTCAAATATAGGGGTCGATAGGCATTTCAGATATGGTTGCCGATAGGCTTTTCAAATATAGGAGCAGATAGGCATTTCAGATGTAATTTCCGAAAGACATTTCAAAAATAAGTGCCGATAGGCATTTCAGATATAGGTGCCGATAGGCATTTCAGATATAGTTGCCGATTGGCATTTTAAAAATAGGTGCCGATAGGCATTTCAGATATAGAAGCCGATAGGCATTTCAAATATAGGTGCCGATAGGCATTCCAGATATGGTTGCCAATTGGCATTTCAAATATAGGTGCTGATAGGCATTTCAGATGTAGGTTCCGATAGGCATTTCAAAAATAGGTGCCGATAGGCATTTCAGATATAGGTGCCGATAGGCATTTCAGATATAATTGCCGATTGGCATTTTAAAAATAGGTGCCGATAGGCATTTCAGATATAGAAGCCGATAGGCATTTCAAATATAGGTGCCGATAAGCATTTCAGATATGGTTGCCGATAGGGATTTCAAATATAGGTGCTGATAGGCATTTCAGATGTAGTTTCCGATAGGCATTTCAAAAATAGGTGCCGATAGGCATTTCATAAATAGGTGCCGATAGGCATTTCAGATATAGTTGCCGATTGGCATTTTAAAAATAGGTGCCGATAGGCATTTCAGATATAGAAGCCGATAGGCATTTCAAAAATAGTTGCCGATAGGCATTTCAGATATAGGTGCCGATAGGCATATCAGATATAGTTGCCGATAGGCATTTAAAATATAGGTGCCAATAGGCATTTCAAATATAGGTGTCGATAGGCATTTCAGATATAAATGCCAAATGGCATTTCAGATATAGTTGCCGATAGGCATTTCTGATGTGGTTGCCGATAGGCATTTCAAATATAGGTGCTGATAGGCATTTCAGATGTAGTTTTCGATAGGCATTTCAAAAATAGGTGCCGATAGGCATTTCAGATATAGTTGCCGATTGGCATTTTAAAAATAGGTGCCGATAGGCATTTCAGATATAGAAGCCGATAGGCATTTCAAATATAGGTGCCGATAGGCATTCCAGATATGGTTGCCAATTGGCATTTCAAATATAGGTGCTGATAGGCATTTCAGATGTAGGTTCCGATAGGCATTTCAAAAATAGGTGCCGATAGGCATTTCAGATATAGGTGCCGATAGGCATTTCAGATATAATTGCCGATTGGCATTTTAAAAATAGGTGCCGATAGGCATTTCAGATATAGAAGCCGATAGGCATTTCAAATATAGGTGCCGATAAGCATTTCAGATATGGTTGCCGATAGGGATTTCAAATATAGGTGCTGATAGGCATTTCAGATGTAGTTTCCGATAGGCAATTTAAAAATTGGTGCCGATAGGCATTCCAGATATAGGTGCCGATAGGCATTTTAGATATAGTTGCATATTGGCATTTTAAAAATAGGTGCCGATAGGCATTTTAGATGTAGTTTCCGATAGGCATTTCAAAAATAGTTGCCGATAGGCATTTCAGATATAGGTGCCGATAGGCATATCAGATATAGTTGCCGATAGGCATTTAAAATATAGGTGCCAATAGGCATTTAAAATATAGGTGTCGATAGGCATTTCAGATATAAATGCCGAATGGCATTTCAGATATAGTTGCCGATAGGCATTTCTGATGTGGTTGCCGATAGGCATTTCAAATATAGTGTAGTGTATATGTAATAAATTAAAGTATGTCAAATAAGAATATAATTAAAAACTGCTAACTGTCGATTTCATAATAATTTAGTAACAATACAATTACATATTATTGTTCTAAATTATTATGCTAACTATACAGTTTTAACAGTATATAAATATTGGACATAAGCATAATGGAAAAGGGACGATAACATGTATATGGTGTCACTATGCCAGTATACTAGGAAGTAGTGACGAGTTATTTAAGATTGATTTTTTAAATAAATGATTAAGTTATAAGTCAAAAAATGTTTTAATTACAAACGAACCTTTTAAAATCCCACAAACATTACATGGCGACCCTGCCAGTTGTGGCAAATTATTAAAATGTCAATTGTGATCAAACAGTTTTGTCAGTAGTGTAAGATCAGAGTAAAACATGGGACATCGCAGGAAACGCAAGAGACGCCGAAGGTACAAGAGGAGGACAACAGTTCGAGAGGAGTTCTGAGGGTCTCAAGCCTCAACATGGACATCTGCACCGGAGGAACTGGCACGGTGAATGAATGCGTGATGGATATTGAAAAAAAAAAAAATAATAAGTAAGTGAAAAGAAAATAAATATAAAAATGTGACGAACATTATAAAGTATAAAACCTAATAAACTAATGGCTACACAGTTAGAATCTATATATATAGGGATTAAAGGAAATCAGAATTAGTAAATTATTAAAGTTAATAAATTATTAAAGTTAGTAAATTATTAAAAATATTAAAAAGAATTAGAATTTAAGAGAAATCCAAGAATAAATTTGAGGTAATAATGGCGCGTTTTGATCTTAATAATAACAGCTATAGTAATAATAACAGCTATCGTAATAATAACTATCGTCATAACAGCAACAGTTACGGTAACAATACTAACAATTTTAGAGGTAGAAATAGGGATAGTAGAATCAATTTTATGACCCAAAATAGAAACAATCCCGGTGAAACTCTCTCACAGGAAACAGTCTCAGAGTCGTCCAACGAACAAACAAATCAATTTTTTCGACAGAACTGAAATATTATTCTCATGTATGAGTGTGAGTTGTGTGAATTTTTGTGTGAATGATAAGAAATTTAAATTTTTAATAGACACAGGTGCATCGTTATGTGCAATTAAATCTGAATTTTTAGATTTCAATATTCCCGTATACAAAGAAAATTTAAAAGTAAAAGGAATTGGTGGAAATTTAATTTCGAAGGGATATTGTTTTTTGAAACTAAATATTGGTGAGTTGTTTTTTGACCAAAAATTTTATATATTTGACAATTTATCGTGTGATACGGAGGGAATCATTGGGCAAAATTTTCTTAAAAAATTTGCTGGTATAATAAATTTTGAACAAAATACACTGTCATTGACAGTACAAGGAAAAGAAATAATTGTAAATATAAATTCGAGTATAGATGACTATAATATAATGTCGATACCTCCGCGATGCGAAATTGTAAGATATGTACCTACAAGTGTCACTGAAGATTGTGTAGTAGTTGCGAAAGAATTGTGTGAAGGAGTATTCATGGCTGGGGTGATGGCCACACCGCAGAATGGAAAAATTCCGGTTAAAATAGTAAACACACGAGAGAATAAAGTATATCTGAAAAATTGTATGCCAGAAATCCAATTGTTGAGAGAATATGATGTTTGTAAGTTTGAAAAAGAAAATATTTCAGTGAACAAAGTGAAAAAATTATTTGATTTGTTAAATATAACGTATTTAAATAAGGAAGAGCAAATTTCCATTGAAAATATTTGTGCTAAATTTGCAGACATTTTCCAATTGCCAGGAGATAAATTAACTACAACAAATTTATATAAACAATCAATTCAATTAAAAGAAAATGTAGCTCCGGTTTATGTAAAGCCTTATAGGGTACCCAATGCATTAAAAGATGAAGTTGATAAGCAAATAAAGAAAATGTGTGATGAAGACATTATAGAGGAAGCAAAATGCGAGTGGTCTTCTCCGGTTTTATTAGTTCCCAAAAAGATGGATAATAGTGGGGAGAAAAAGTGGAGAATTGTTATAGATTACAGACTTTTAAATCAAAAAATCCAGGACGATAAGTTTCCGTTACCAAATATAACAGATATTCTTGATTCTTTATCGGGAGCCATATATTTTTCACATTTAGATCTTAGTCAAGGTTACTATCAGTTAGAATTAACGCCTGAAAGTAGACAAGTAACAGCTTTTACGACAAATAGAGGTCAATATCAAATGAAAAGACTGCCAATGGGTTTGAAAACAAGTCCAAGTGCTTTTTCAAGATTAATGACTATTGCAATGTCAGGTTTAAACTACGACAAATGTTTTGTATATTTAGATGATTTAATTGTTTTTGGGAGAAATTTAGAAGAACACAACAAAAATTTAATTAATGTATTCAGTAGATTAAGACAGGTAAATTTAAAGCTTAATCCACACAAGTGCGAATTTCTGAAAAAGGAAATACTATATTTAGGTCATACAATTACAGCACAAGGTATACTACCAGATCCAGAAAAAATAAAAGTATTACAAAAATATCCAACACCTAAAACAGCAGATGAGGTAAAACGATTTGTAGCTTTTGCAAATTATTATAGAAAATTTATTCCACATTTTGCAGACATTGTAAGTCCGTTAAATGCTCTATGTAGAAAATATGCTAAATTTGATTGGTCAGAAAAATGTCAAAATTCTTTCATAAAACTTAGAGAATCGCTTATTCAGCCTCCAATCCTGCAGTATCCAAATTTTGCAGAAGATAATGAGTTCATATTGCAAACTGATGCATCAGGAGTTGCAATAGGAGCTGTATTATCTAATAAAAATAATTTACCAGTAGCTTATGCTAGCCGAGGTTTAAATAAAGCTGAATTAAATTACGCCACGATTGAAAAAGAGCTCTTAGCAATAGTATGGGCTGTAAAACATTTTAGACCATATTTATTTGGAAGAAAATTCAAAATTTTAACTGATCACAAACCTTTAATTTATTTATTTAGTCACACGAATCCTTCAAGCAGATTGATTAAGTTTCGATTATGCTTAGAGGAATATAATTTTCACATTGAATACATTAAAGGTAAAGATAATGTAACAGCGGATACATTATCACGAATAACTTTAACATCTGACGAATTAAAAGACCTAAATCAAAATTTAATAACAGTTATGACAAGAGCACAAGTAAAACACTCAAATAATTTAAAAAGTGAAACTTTGAAAAATGAAAATTTACCGGCAGAAAAGTCTGATCAACCAAGTATGCTGGAAATTCTCAAAAAGCCTAAAGATGGCATTGAATTAATTTTTGTACAGACAAAAGAAGAGGTTCAAGAATTAATCAAATTAGAGCGTGTGTCCACAAAATCAGGAAGTATATGTTATGTACCATCGTTATTATCAATTTTTATAGATTTAAATTCTCGATCAGCATTAACGCGAGACGTATTGTTGAGAGATTTAAATCAAATATGTAAAGAATTAAATATTCCGGAATTATATGTATTAAAGAATAAAAATAATGCACAAAAGTTGCAAGAATTAGCTAGCGCTATAAGAAAAAGCTCCAGTTGGACCGGTCCCCGTATTTGTATTATAAGAGGAGCTCAGAAAATAATTGATAAAGATATGAAAAAGTTAATTTTAAATGATTTCCATATACTTCCGACGAGTGGCCATGCAGGTATACATCGAATGACAAATAATATTAAAAAATATTATTTCTGGTCAGGGATGGTTAAAGATGTTACAGATTTTGTTAAAAAATGTGAGAGTTGTCAAAAACATAAATATAGCAGAAAAATAAAGGAACCAATGATAATTACAACTACGGCTAAATCAGCTTTTGATAAATTATATTTAGATATCGTAGGTCCTATAAGTAAAGATAACGATGATTTTTCATATGTTTTAACTCTTCAATGTGAACTTACAAAATTTGTAGAAGCATATCCTTTAAAAACAAAAGATTCAGTAACAGTCGCTAAAGCGTTAGTAGATAATTTCATTTTAAGATATGGAATTCCTAGAGAAATAGCAACAGACAGAGGAACAGAATTCATATCAGTAACTATGGAAGAGATATGTAAATTATTACAAATAAAACAACTACAAGCTACAGCTTATCATCATGAAAGCATAGGTTCATTAGAAAATTCACATAAAGTATTAGGCGCATATTTAAGATCGTTAACAGAAAAACAAATTTCTTCTTGGAGTTCATGGTTACCGTATTGGTGTTTTGCTTATAATACTACAGTACATACTGAAACTAAATATACACCGTACGAATTAGTTTTTGGGAAAGTATGCAACATACCCAATAACTTATCAAATACAGTAGAACCAGTATATAATTTTAGTGATTATCCGATAGAATTAAAATATAGACTACAAGCAGCTCATAGAGATGCTAGAAACAATTTAATAAATAGTAAAATTAAAAGAAAAAGTGAATATGATAAAAATATTAATCCTATAACTTATAAAAATAGTGATTTAATTTTGGTGAAAAATGAAACTGGAAATAAATTAAATAATGTGTATGATGGACCCTACAAAGTAATAAAAGATTTAAGACCAAATGTACTTATACACAAAAATGGAAAAGAAGTGATCGTGCATAAAAATAGAACTAAATTGTATAATGTGTAGATATAAGAATAAACAAAGTTTAATTTTAAATAAATATAAATATAAGTTTTAAATTTAGAATTAATGTAGATTATGAAAAAAAAAGCACATCCCTTGATATGTTTTTTTTTAATTTTCGGGGGAGGTGTAGTGTATATGTAATAAATTAAAGTATGTCAAATAAGAATATAATTAAAAACTGCTAACTGTCGATTTCATAATAATTTAGTAACAATACAATTACATATTATTGTTCTAAATTATTATGCTAACTATACAGTTTTAACAGTATATAAATATTGGACATAAGCATAATGGAAAAGGGACGATAACATGTATATGGTGTCACTATGCCAGTATACTAGGAAGTAGTGACGAGTTATTTAAGATTGATTTTTTAAATAAATGATTAAGTTATAAGTCAAAAAATGTTTTAATTACTAACGAACCTTTTAAAATCCCACAAACATTACAATAGGTGCTGATAGGCATTTCAGATGTAGTTTTCGATAGGCATTTCAAAAATAGGTGCCGATAGGCATTTCAGATATAGGTGCCGATAGGCACTTCAGATATAGTTGCCGATTGGCATTTTAAAAATAGGTGCCGATAGGCATTTCAGATATAGAAGCCGATAGGCATTTCAAATATAGGTGCCGATAGGCATTCCAGATATGGTTGCCGATAGGCATTTCAAATATAGGTGCTGATAGGCATTTTAGATGTAGTTTTCGATAGGCATTTCAAAAATTGATGCCGATAGGCATTTCAGATATAGGTGCCGATAGGCATTTCAGATATAGTTGCCGATTGGCATTTTAAAAACAGGTGCCGAGAGGCATTTCAAATATAGAAGCCGATAGGTATTTCAAATATAGGGGTCGATAGGCATTTCAGATATGGTTGCCGTAAGGCATTTCAAATATAGGAGCAGATAGGCATTTCAGATGTAGTTTCCGAAAGACATTTCAAAAATAGGTGCCGATAGGCATTTCAGATATAGGTGCCGATAGGCATTTCAGATATAGTTGCCGATTGGCATTTTAAAAATAGGTGCCGATAGGCATTTCAGATATAGAAGCCGATAGGCATTTCAAATATAGGTGCCGATAGGCATTCCAGATATGGTTGCCGATTGGCATTTCAAATATAGGTGCTGATAGGCATTTCAGATGTAGGTTCCGATAGGCATTTCAAAAATAGGTGCCGATAGGCATTTCAGATATAGGTGCCGATAGGCATTTCAGATATAGTTGCCGATTGGCATTTTAAAAATAGGTGCCGATAGGCATTTCAGATATAGAAGCCGATAGGCATTTCAAATATAGGTGCCGATAAGCATTCCAGATATGGTTGCCGATAGGCATTTCAAATATGTGTGCTGATAGGCATTTCAGATGTAGTTTTCGATAGGCATTTCAAAAATTGGTGCCGATAGGCATTCCAGATATAGGTGCCGATAGGCATTTCAGAAATAGTTGCCGATTGGCATTTTAAAAATAGGTGTTGATAGGCATTTCAGATATAGAAGCCGATAGGCATTTCAGATATAGTTGCCGATTGGCATTTTAAAAATAGGTGTCGATAGGCATTTCAGATATAGAAGCCGATAGGCATTTCAAATATAGGTGCCGATAGGCATTCCAGATATGGTTGCCGATAGGCATTTCAAATATAGGTGCTGATAGGCATTCTAGATGTATTTTTCGATAGGCATTTCGAAAATTGGTGCCGATAGGCATTTCAGATATAGGTGCCGATAGGCATTTCAGATATAGTTACCGATTGGCATTTTAAAAATAGGTGCCGATAGGCATTTCAGATATAGAAGCCGATAGGTATTTCAAATATAGGTGTCGATAGGCATTTCAGATATGTTTGACGATAGGCATTTCAAATATAGGTGCTGATAGGCATTTCAGATGTAGTTTCCGATAGGAATTTCAAAAATAGGTGCCGATAGGCATTTTAGATATAGGTGCCGATAGGCATTTCAGATATAGTTGCCGATTGGCATTTAAAAAAAAGGTGCCGATAGGCATTTCAGATATAGAAGCCGATAGGCATTTCAAATATAGGTGCCAATTGGCATTTCAGATATGGTTGCCGATAGGCATTTCAAATATAGGTGCTGATAGGCATTTCAGATGTAGTTTCCGATAGGCATTTCAAAAATAGGTGCCGATAGGCATTTCAGATATAGGTGCCGATAGGCATTTCAGATATAGTTACCGATTGGCATTTTAAAAATAGGTGCCGATAGGCATTTCAGATATAGAAGCCGATAGGTATTTCAAATATAGGTGCCGATAGGCATTCCAGATATGGTTGCCGATAGGCATTTCAAATATAGGTGCTGATAGGCATTTCAGATGTAGTTTCCGATAGGCATTTCAAAAATAGGTGCCGATAGGCATTTCAGATATAGGTGCCGATAGGCATTCCAGATATGGTTGCCGATTGGCATTTCAAATATAGGTGCTGACAGGCATTTCAGATGTAGGTTCCGATAGGCATTTCAAAAATAGTTGCCGATAGGCAATTCAGATATAAGTGCCGATAGGCATTTCAGATATAGTTGCCGATAGCCATTTTAAAAATAGGTGCCGATAGGCATTTCAGATATAGAAGCCGATAGGCATTTTAAATATAGGTGCCGATAGGCATTCCAGATATGGTTGCCGATAGGCATTTCAAATATAGGTGCTGATAGGCATTTCAGATGTAGTTTCCGATAGGCATTTTAAAAATAGGTGCCGATAGGCATTTCAGATATAGAAGCCGATAGGCATTTCAAATATAGGTGCCGATAGGCAACCCAGATATGGTTGCCGATAGGCATTTCAAATATAGGTGCTGATAGGCATTTCAGATGTAGTTTCCGATAGGCATTTCAAAAATAGGAGCCGATAGGCATTTCAGATATAGGTGCCGATAGGCATTTCAGATATAGTTGCCGATTGGCATCTTAAAAATAGGTGCCGATAGGCATTTTAGATATAGAAGCCGATAGGCATTTCAAATATAGGTGCCGATAGGCATTCCAGTTATAGTTGCCGATAGGCATTTCAAATATAGGTGCTGTTAGGCATTTCAGATGTAGTTTCCGATAGGCATTTCAAAAATAGGTGCCGATAGGCATTTCAGATATAGGTGCCGATACGGATTTCAGATATAGTTGCCGATTAGCATTTTAAAAATAGGTGCCGATAGGCATTTCATATATAGAAGCCGATAGGCATTTCAAATATAGGTGCCAATAGGTATTCCAGATATGGTTGCCGATAGGCATTTCAAATATAGGTGCTGATAGGCATTTCAGATGTAGTTTCCGATAGGCATTTCAAAAATAGGTGCCGATAGGCATTTCAGATATAGGTGCCAATAGGCATTTCAGATATAGTTGCCAATTGGCATTTTAAAAATAGGTGCCGATAGGCATTTCAGATATAGAAGCCGATAGGCATTTCAAATATAGGTGCCGATAGGCATTCCAGATATGGTTGCCGATAGGCATTTCAAATATAGGTGCTGATAGGCATTTTAGATGTAGTTTTCGATAGGCATTTCAAAAATTGATGCCGATAGGCATTTCAGATATAGAAGCCGATAGGTATTTCAAATATAGGGGTCGATAGGCATTTCAGATATGGTTGCCGTAAGGCATTTCAAATATAGGAGCAGATAGGCATTTCAGATGTAGTTTCCGAAAGACATTTCAAAAATAGGTGCCGATAGGCATTTCAGATATAGGTGCCGATAGGCATTTCAGATATAGTTGCCGATTGGCATTTTAAAAATAGGTGCCGATAGGCATTTCAGATATAGAAGCCGATAGGCATTTCAAATATAGGTGCCGATAGGCATTCCAGATATGGTTGCCGATTGGCATTTCAAATATAGGTGCTGATAGGCATTTCAGATGTAGGTTCCGATAGGCATTTCAAAAATAGGTGCCGATAGGCATTTCAGATATAGGTGCCGATAGGCATTTCAGATATAGTTGCCGATTGGCATTTTAAAAATAGGTGCCGATAGGCATTTCAGATATAGAAGCCGATAGGCATTTCAAATATAGGTGCCGATAAGCATTCCAGATATGGTTGCCGATAGGCATTTCAAATATAGGTGCTGATAGGCATTTCAGATGTAGTTTCCGATAGGCATTTCAAAAATTGGTGCCGATAGGCATTCCAGATATAGGTGCCGATAGGCATTTCAGAAATAGTTGCCGATTGGCATTTTAAAAATAGGTGTTGATAGGCATTTCAGATATAGAAGCCGATAGGCATTTCAGATATAGTTGCCGATTGGCATTTTAAAAATGGGTGCCGATAGGCATTTCAGATATAGGTGCCGATAGGCATTCCAGATATGGTTGCCGATTGGCATTTCAAATATAGGTGCTGATAGGCATTTCAGATGTAGGTTCCGATAGGCATTTCAAAAATAGTTGCCGATAGGCAATTCAGATATAAGTGCCGATAGGCATTTCAGATATAGTTGCCGATAGCCATTTTAAAAATAGGTGCCGATAGGCATTTCAGATATAGAAGCCGATAGGCATTTCAAATATAGGTGCCGATAGGCATTCCAGATATAGTTGCCGATAGGCATTTCAAATATAGGTGCTGATAGGCATTTCAGATGTAGTTTCCGATAGGCATTTTAAAAATAGGTGCCGATAGGCATTTCAGATATAGAAGCCGATAGGCATTTCAAATATAGGTGCCGATAGGCAACCCAGATATGGTTGCCGATAGGCATTTCAAATATAGGTGCTGATAGGCATTTCAGATGTAGTTTCCGATAGGCATTTCAAAAATAGGTGCCGATAGGCATTTCAGATATAGGTGCCGATAGGCATTTCAGATATAGTTGCCGATTGGCATCTTAAAAATAGGTGCCGATAGGCATTTTAGATATAGAAGCCGATAGACATTTCAAATATAGGTGCCGATAGGCATTCCAGTTATAGTTGCCGATAGGCATTTCAAATATAGGTGCTGATAGGCATTTCAGATGTAGTTTCCGATAGGCATTTAAAAAATAGGTGCCGATAGGCATTTCAGATATAAGTGCCGATAGGCATTTCAGATATAGTTGCCGATTAGCATTTTAAAAATAGGTGTTGATAGGCATTTTAGATGTAGTTTCCGATAGGCATTTCAAATATAGGTGTCGATAGGCATTTCAGATATGGTTGCCGATGGGCATTTCAAATATAGGTGCCGATAGGCATTCCAGATATGTTTGCCGATAGGCATTTCAAATATAGGTGCTGATAGGCATTCTAGATGTATTTTCCGATAGGCATTTCAAAAATTGGTGCCGATAGGCATTTCAGATATAGGTGCCGATAGGCATTTCAGATATAGTTACCGATTGGCATTTTAAAAATAGGTGCCGATAGGCATTTCAGATATAGAAGCCGATAGGCATTTCAAATATAGGTGCCGATAGGCATTCCAGATATGGTTGCCGATAGGCATTTCAAATATAGGTGCTGATAGGCATTTTAGATGTAGTTTCCGATAGGCATTTCAAAAATAGGTGCCGATAGGCATTTCAGATATAGGTGCCGTTAGGCATTTCAGATATAGTTGCCGATAGCCATTTTAAAAATAGGTGCCGATAGGCATTTCAGATATAGAAGCCGATAGGCATTTCAAATATAGGTGCCGATAGGCATTCCAGATATGGTTGCCGATAGTTTCCGATAGGCATTTTAAAAATAGGTGCCGATAGGCATTTCAGATATAGAAGCCGATAGGCATTTCAAATATAGGTGACGATAGGCACTCTAGATATTGTTGCCGATAGGCATTTCAAATATAGGTGCTGATAGGCATTTCAGATGTAGTTTCCGATAGGCATTTCAAATATAGGTGCCGATAGGCATTTCAGATATAGGTGCCGATAGGCATTTTAGATATAGTTGCCGATAGCCATTTCAAAATAGGTGTCGATAGGCATTTCAGATATAGAAGCCGATAGGCATTTCAAATATAGGTGCCGATAGGCATTCCAGATTTGGTTGCCGATAGGCATTTCAAATATAGGTGCTGATAGGCATTTCAGATGTAGTTTCCGATAGGCATTTCAAAAATAGGTGCCGATAGGCATTCCAGATATGGTTGCCGATAGGCATTTCAAATATAGGTGCTGATAGGCATTCCAGATGTATTTTCCGATAGGCATTTCAAAAATTGGTGCCGATAGGCATTTCAGATATAGGTGCCGATAGGCATTTCAGATATAGTTGCCGATTGGCATTTTAAAAACAGGTGCCGATAGGCATTTCAGATATAGAAGCCGATAGGTATTTCAAATATAGGTGTCGATAGGCATTTTAGATATGGTTGCCGATAGGCATTTCAAATATAGGTGCTGATAGGCATTTCAGATGTAGTTTCCGATAGGCATTTCAAAAATAGGTGCCGAAAGGCATTTCAGATATAGGTGCCGATAGGCATTTCAGATATAGTTGCCGATTGGTATTTTAAAAATAGGTGTCGATAGGCATTTCAGATATAGAAGCCGATAGGCATTTCAAATATAGGTGCCGATAGGCATTCCAGATATGGTTGCCGATAGGCATTTCAAATATAAGTGCTGATAGGCATTCCAGATGTATTTTCCGATAGGCATTTCAAAAATTGGTGCCGATAGGCATTTCAGATATAGGTGCTGACAGGCATTTCAGATATAGTTACCGATTGGCATTTCAAAAATAGGTGCCGATAGGCATTTCAGATATAGAAGCCGATAGGTATTTCAAATATAGGTGTCGATAGGCATTTCAGATATGGTTGACGATAGGCATTTCAAATATAGGTGCTGATAGGCATTTCAGATGTAGTTTCCGATAGGCATTTCAAAAATAGGTGCCGATAGGCATTTCAGATATAGGTGCCGATAGGGATTTCAGATATAGTTGCCGATTAGCATTTTAAAAATAGGTTCCGATAGGCATTTCAGATATAGAAGCCGATAGGCATTTCAAATATAGGTGCCAATAGGTATTCCAGATATGGTTGCCGATAGGCATTTCAAATATAGGTGCTGATAGGCATTTCAGATGTAGTTTCCGATAGGCATTTCAAAAATAGGTGCCGATAGGCATTTCAGATATAGGTGCCGATAGGCATTTCAGATATAGTTGCCGATTGGCATCTTAAAAATAGGTGCCGATAGGCATTTTAGATATAGAAGCCGATAGGCATTTCAAATATAGGTGCCGATAGGCATTCCAGTTATAGTTGCCGATAGGCATTTCAAATATAGGTGCTGTTAGGCATTTTAGATGTAGTTTCCGATAGGCATTTCAAAAATAGGTGCCGATAGGCATTTCAGTTATAGGTGCCGATACGGATTTCAGATATAGTTGCCGATTAGCATTTTAAAAATAGGTGCCGATAGGCATTTCAGATATAGAAGCCGATAGGCATTTCAAATATAGGTGCCAATAGGTATTCCAGATATGGTTGCCGATAGGCATTTCAAATATAGGTGCTGATAGGCATTTCAGATGTAGTTTCCGATAGGCATTTCAAAAATAGGTGCCGATAGGCATTTCAGATATAGGTGCCAATAGGCATTTCAGATATAGTTGCCAATTGGCATTTTAAAAATAGGTGCCGATAGGCATTTCAGATATAGAAGCCGATAGGCATTTCAAATATAGGTGCCGATAGGCATTCCAGATATGGTTGCCGATAGGCATTTCAAATATAGGTGCTGATAGCCATTTTAGATGTAGTTTTCGATAGGCATTTCAAAAATTGATGCCGATAGGCATTTCAGATATAGAAGCCGATAGGTATTTCAAATATAGGGGTCGATAGGCATTTCAGATATGTTTGACGATAGGCATTTCAAATATAGGTGCTGATAGGCATTTCAGATGTAGTTTCCGATAGGAATTTCAAAAATAGGTGCCGATAGGCATTTTAGATATAGGTGCCGATAGGCATTTCAGATATAGTTGCCGATTGGCATTTAAAAAAAAGGTGCCGATAGGCATTTCAGATATAGAAGCCGATAGGCATTTCAAATATAGGTGCCAATTGGCATTTCAGATATGGTTGCCGATAGGCATTTCAAATATAGGTGCTGATAGGCATTTCAGATGTAGTTTCCGATAGGCATTTCAAAAATAGGTGCCGATAGGCATTTCAGATATAGGTGCCGATAGGCATTTCAGATATAGTTACCGATTGGCATTTTAAAAATAGGTGCCGATAGGCATTTCAGATATAGAAGCCGATAGGTATTTCAAATATAGGTGCCGATAGGCATTCCAGATATGGTTGCCGATAGGCATTTCAAATATAGGTGCTGATAGGCATTTCAGATGTAGTTTCCGATAGGCATTTCAAAAATAGGTGCCGATAGGCATTTCAGATATAGGTGCCGATAGGCATTCCAGATATGGTTGCCGATTGGCATTTCAAATATAGGTGCTGACAGGCATTTCAGATGTAGGTTCCGATAGGCATTTCAAAAATAGTTGCCGATAGGCAATTCAGATATAAGTGCCGATAGGCATTTCAGATATAGTTGCCGATAGCCATTTTAAAAATAGGTGCCGATAGGCATTTCAGATATAGAAGCCGATAGGCATTTTAAATATAGGTGCCGATAGGCATTCCAGATATGGTTGCCGATAGGCATTTCAAATATAGGTGCTGATAGGCATTTCAGATGTAGTTTCCGATAGGCATTTTAAAAATAGGTGCCGATAGGCATTTCAGATATAGAAGCCGATAGGCATTTCAAATATAGGTGCCGATAGGCAACCCAGATATGGTTGCCGATAGGCATTTCAAATATAGGTGCTGATAGGCATTTCAGATGTAGTTTCCGATAGGCATTTCAAAAATAGGAGCCGATAGGCATTTCAGATATAGGTGCCGATAGGCATTTCAGATATAGTTGCCGATTGGCATCTTAAAAATAGGTGCCGATAGGCATTTTAGATATAGAAGCCGATAGGCATTTCAAATATAGGTGCCGATAGGCATTCCAGTTATAGTTGCCGATAGGCATTTCAAATATAGGTGCTGTTAGGCATTTCAGATGTAGTTTCCGATAGGCATTTCAAAAATAGGTGCCGATAGGCATTTCAGATATAGGTGCCGATACGGATTTCAGATATAGTTGCCGATTAGCATTTTAAAAATAGGTGCCGATAGGCATTTCATATATAGAAGCCGATAGGCATTTCAAATATAGGTGCCGATAGGCATTCCAGATATAGTTGCCGATAGGCATTTCAAATATAGGTGCTGATAGGCATTTCAGATGTAGTTTCCGATAGGCATTTTAAAAATAGGTGCCGATAGGCATTTCAGATATAGAAGCCGATAGGCATTTCAAATATAGGTGCCGATAGGCAACCCAGATATGGTTGCCGATAGGCATTTCAAATATAGGTGCTGATAGGCATTTCAGATGTAGTTTCCGATAGGCATTTCAAAAATAGGTGCCGATAGGCATTTCAGATATAGGTGCCGATAGGCATTTCAGATATAGTTGCCGATTGGCATCTTAAAAATAGGTGCCGATAGGCATTTTAGATATAGAAGCCGATAGACATTTCAAATATAGGTGCCGATAGGCATTCCAGTTATAGTTGCCGATAGGCATTTCAAATATAGGTGCTGATAGGCATTTCAGATGTAGTTTCCGATAGGCATTTAAAAAATAGGTGCCGATAGGCATTTCAGATATAAGTGCCGATAGGCATTTCAGATATAGTTGCCGATTAGCATTTTAAAAATAGGTGTTGATAGGCATTTTAGATGTAGTTTCCGATAGGCATTTCAAATATAGGTGTCGATAGGCATTTCAGATATGGTTGCCGATGGGCATTTCAAATATAGGTGCCGATAGGCATTCCAGATATGTTTGCCGATAGGCATTTCAAATATAGGTGCTGATAGGCATTCTAGATGTATTTTCCGATAGGCATTTCAAAAATTGGTGCCGATAGGCATTTCAGATATAGGTGCCGATAGGCATTTCAGATATAGTTACCGATTGGCATTTTAAAAATAGGTGCCGATAGGCATTTCAGATATAGAAGCCGATAGGCATTTCAAATATAGGTGCCGATAGGCATTCCAGATATGGTTGCCGATAGGCATTTCAAATATAGGTGCTGATAGGCATTTTAGATGTAGTTTCCGATAGGCATTTCAAAAATAGGTGCCGATAGGCATTTCAGATATAGGTGCCGTTAGGCATTTCAGATATAGTTGCCGATAGCCATTTTAAAAATAGGTGCCGATAGGCATTTCAGATATAGAAGCCGATAGGCATTTCAAATATAGGTGCCGATAGGCATTCCAGATATGGTTGCCGATAGTTTCCGATAGGCATTTTAAAAATAGGTGCCGATAGGCATTTCAGATATAGAAGCCGATAGGCATTTCAAATATAGGTGACGATAGGCACTCTAGATATTGTTGCCGATAGGCATTTCAAATATAGGTGCTGATAGGCATTTCAGATGTAGTTTCCGATAGGCATTTCAAATATAGGTGCCGATAGGCATTTCAGATATAGGTGCCGATAGGCATTTTAGATATAGTTGCCGATAGCCATTTTAAAAATAGGTGTCGATAGGCATTTCAGATATAGAAGCCGATAGGCATTTCAAATATAGGTGCCGATAGGCATTCCAGATTTGGTTGCCGATAGGCATTTCAAATATAGGTGCTGATAGGCATTTCAGATGTAGTTTCCGATAGGCATTTCAAAAATAGGTGCCGATAGGCATTCCAGATATGGTTGCCGATAGGCATTTCAAATATAGGTGCTGATAGGCATTCCAGATGTATTTTCCGATAGGCATTTCAAAAATTGGTGCCGATAGGCATTTCAGATATAGGTGCCGATAGGCATTTCAGATATAGTTGCCGATTGGCATTTTAAAAACAGGTGCCGATAGGCATTTCAGATATAGAAGCCGATAGGTATTTCAAATATAGGTGTCGATAGGCATTTTAGATATGGTTGCCGATAGGCATTTCAAATATAGGTGCTGATAGGCATTTCAGATGTAGTTTCCGATAGGCATTTCAAAAATAGGTGCCGATAGGCATTTCAGATATAGGTGCCGATAGGCATTTCAGATATAGTTGCCGATTGGTATTTTAAAAATAGGTGTCGATAGGCATTTCAGATATAGAAGCCGATAGGCATTTCAAATATAGGTGCCGATAGGCATTCCAGATATGGTTGCCGATAGGCATTTCAAATATAAGTGCTGATAGGCATTCCAGATGTATTTTCCGATAGGCATTTCAAAAATTGGTGCCGATAGGCATTTCAGATATAGGTGCTGACAGGCATTTCAGATATAGTTACCGATTGGCATTTCAAAAATAGGTGCCGATAGGCATTTCAGATATAGAAGCCGATAGGTATTTCAAATATAGGTGTCGATAGGCATTTCAGATATGGTTGACGATAGGCATTTCAAATATAGGTGCTGATAGGCATTTCAGATGTAGTTTCCGATAGGCATTTCAAAAATAGGTGCCGATAGGCATTTCAGATATAGGTGCCGATAGGGATTTCAGATATAGTTGCCGATTAGCTTTTTAAAAATAGGTTCCGATAGGCATTTCAGATATAGAAGCCGATAGGCATTTCAAATATAGGTGCCAATAGGTATTCCAGATATGGTTGCCGATAGGCATTTCAAATATAGGTGCTGATAGGCATTTCAGATGTAGTTTCCGATAGGCATTTCAAAAATAGGTGCCGATAGGCATTTCAGATATAGGTGCCGATAGGCATTTCAGATATAGTTGCCGATTGGCATCTTAAAAATAGGTGCCGATAGGCATTTTAGATATAGAAGCCGATAGGCATTTCAAATATAGGTGCCGATAGGCATTCCAGTTATAGTTGCCGATAGGCATTTCAAATATAGGTGCTGTTAGGCATTTCAGATGTAGTTTCCGATAGGCATTTCAAAAATAGGTGCCGATAGGCATTTCAGATATAGGTGCCGATACGGATTTCAGATATAGTTGCCGATTAGCATTTTAAAAATAGGTGCCGATAGGCATTTCAGATATAGAAGCCGATAGGCATTTCAAATATAGGTGCCAATAGGTATTCCAGATATGGTTGCCGATAGGCATTTCAAATATAGGTGCTGATAGGCATTTCAGATGTAGTTTCCGATAGGCATTTCAAAAATAGGTGCCGATAGGCATTTCAGATATAGGTGCCAATAGGCATTTCAGATATAGTTGCCAATTGGCATTTTAAAAATAGGTGCCGATAGGCATTTCAGATATAGAAGCCGATAGGCATTTCAAATATAGGTGCCGATAGGCATTCCAGATATGGTTGCCGATAGGCATTTCAAATATAGGTGCTGATAGGCATTTTAGATGTAGTTTTCGATAGGCATTTCAAAAATTGATGCCGATAGGCATTTCAGATATAGAAGCCGATAGGTATTTCAAATATAGGGGTCGATAGGCATTTCAGATATAGTTGCCGTAAGGCATTTCAAATATAGGAGCAGATAGGCATTTCAGATGTAGTTTCCGAAAGACATTTCAAAAATAGGTGCCGATAGGCATTTCAGATATAGGTGCCGATAGGCATTTCAGATATAGTTGCCGATTGGCATTTTAAAAATAGGTGCCGATAGGCATTTCAGATATAGAAGCCGATAGGCATTTCAAATATAGGTGCCGATAGGCATTCCAGATATGGTTGCCGATTGGCATTTCAAATATAGGTGCTGATAGGCATTTCAGATGTGGGTTCCGATAGGCATTTCAAAAACAGGTGCCGATAGGCATTTCAGATATAGGTGCCGATAGGCATTTCAGATATAGTTGCCGATTGGCATTTTAAAAATAGGTGCCGATAGGCATTTCAGATATAGAAGCCGATAGGCATTTCAAATATAGGTGCCGATAAGCATTCCAGATATGGTTGCCGATAGGCATTTCAAATATAGGTGCTGATAGGCATTTCAGATGTAGTTTCCGATAGGCATTTCAAAAATTGGTGCCGATAGGCATTCCAGATATAGGTGCCGATAGGCATTTCAGAAATAGTTGCCGATTGGCATTTTAAAAATAGGTGTTGATAGGCATTTCAGATATAGAAGCCGATAGGCATTTCAGATATAGTTGCCGATTGGCATTTTAAAAATGGGTGCCGATAGGCATTTCAGATATAGGTGCCGATAGGCATTCCAGATATGGTTGCCGATTGGCATTTCAAATATAGGTGCTGATAGGCATTCCAGATGTAGGTTCCGATAGGCATTTCAAAAATAGTTGCCGATAGGCAATTCAGATATAAGTGCCGATAGGCATTTCAGATATAGTTGCCGATAGCCATTTTAAAAATAGGTGCCGATAGGCATTTCAGATATAGAAGCCGATAGGCATTTCAAATATAGGTGCCGATAGGCATTCCAGATATAGTTGCCGATAGGCATTTCAAATATAGGTGCTGATAGGCATTTCAGATGTAGTTTCCGATAGGCATTTTAAAAATAGGTGCCGATAGGCATTTCAGATATAGAAGCCGATAGGCATTTCAAATATAGGTGCCGATAGGCAACCCAGATATGGTTGCCGATAGGCATTTCAAATATAGGTGCTGATAGGCATTTCAGATGTAGTTTCCGATAGGCATTTCAAAAATAGGTGCCGATAGGCATTTCAGATATAGGTGCCGATAGGCATTTCAGATATAGTTGCCGATTGGCATCTTAAAAATAGGTGCCGATAGGCATTTTAGATATAGAAGCCGATAGACATTTCAAATATAGGTGCCGATAGGCATTCCAGTTATAGTTGCCGATAGGCATTTCAAATATAGGTGCTGATAGGCATTTCAGTTGTAGTTTCCGATAGGCATTTAAAAAATAGGTGCCGATAGGCATTTCAGATATAAGTGCCGATAGGCATTTCAGATATAGTTGCCGATTAGCATTTTAAAAATAGGTGTTGATAGGCATTTTAGATGTAGTTTCCGATAGGCATTTCAAATATAGGTGTCGATAGGCATTTCAGATATGGTTGCCGATGGGCATTTCAAATATAGGTGCCGATAGGCATTCCAGATATGTTTGCCGATAGGCATTTCAAATATAGGTGCTGATAGGCATTCTAGATGTATTTTCCGATAGGCATTTCAAAAATTGGTGCCGATAGGCATTTCAGATATAGGTGCCGATAGGCATTTCAGATATAGTTACCGATTGGCATTTTAAAAATAGGTGCCGATAGGCATTTCAGATATAGAAGCCGATAGGCATTTCAAATATAGGTGCCGATAGGCATTCCAGATATGGTTGCCGATAGGCATTTCAAATATAGGTGCTGATAGGCATTTTAGATGTAGTTTCCGATAGGCATTTCAAAAATAGGTGCCGATAGGCATTTCAGATATAGGTGCCGTTAGGCATTTCAGATATAGTTGCCGATAGCCATTTTAAAAATAGGTGCCGATAGGCATTTCAGATATAGAAGCCGATAGGCATTTCAAATATAGGTGCCGATAGGCATTCCAGATATGGTTGCCGATAGTTTCCGATAGGCATTTTAAAAATAGGTGCCGATAGGCATTTCAGATATAGAAGCCGATAGGCATTTCAAATATAGGTGACGATAGGCACTCTAGATATTGTTGCCGATAGGCATTTCAAATATAGGTGCTGATAGGCATTTCAGAAGTAGTTTCCGATAGGCATTTCAAATATAGGTGCCGATAGGCATTTCAGATATAGGTGCCGATAGGCATTTTAGATATAGTTGCCGATAGCCATTTTAAAAATAGGTGTCGATAGGCATTTCAGATATAGAAGCCGATAGGCATTTCAAATATAGGTGCCGATAGGCATTCCAGATTTGGTTGCCGATAGGCATTTCAAATATAGGTGCTGATAGGCATTTCAGATGTAGTTTCCGATAGGCATTTCAAAAATAGGTGCCGATAGGCATTCCAGATATGGTTGCCGATAGGCATTTCAAATATAGGTGCTGATAGGCATTCCAGATGTATTTTCCGATAGGCATTTCAAAAATTGGTGCCGATAGGCATTTCAGATATAGGTGCCGATAGGCATTTTAGATATAGTTGCCGATTGGCATTTTAAAAACAGGTGCCGATAGGCATTTCAGATATAGAAGCCGATAGGTATTTCAAATATAGGTGTCGATAGGCATTTTAGATATGGTTGCCGATAGGCATTTCAAATATAGGTGCTGATAGGCATTTCAGATGTAGTTTCCGATAGGCATTTCAAAAATAGGTGCCGATAGGCATTTCAGATATAGGTGCCGATAGGCATTTCAGATATAGTTGCCGATTGGTATTTTAAAAATAGGTGTCGATAGGCATTTCAGATATAGAAGCCGATAGGCATTTCAAATATAGGTGCCGATAGGCATTCCAGATATGGTTGCCGAAAGGCATTTCAAATATAAGTGCTGATAGGCATTCCAGATGTATTTTCCGATAGGCATTTCAAAAATTGGTGCCGATAGGCATTTCAGATATAGGTGCTGACAGGCATTTCAGATATAGTTACCGATTGGCATTTCAAAAATAGGTGCCGATAGGCATTTCAGATATAGAAGCCGATAGGTATTTCAAATATAGGTGTCGATAGGCATTTCAGATATGGTTGACGATAGGCATTTCAAATATAGGTGCTGATAGGCATTTCAGATGTAGTTTCCGATAGGCATTTCAAAAATAGGTGCCGATAGGCATTTCAGATATAGGTGCCGATAGGGATTTCAGATATAGTTGCCGATTGGCATTTTAAAAATAGGTGTCGATAGGCATTTCAGATATAGAAGCCGATAGGCATTTCAAATATAGGTGCCGATAGGCATTCCAGATATGGTTGCCGATAGGCATTTCAAATATAGGTGCTGATAGGCATTCTAGATGTATTTTCCGATAGGCATTTCAAAAATTGGTGCCGATAGGCATTTCAGATATAGGTGCCGATAGGCATTTCAGATATATTTACCGATTGGCATTTTAAAAATAGGTGCCGATAGGCATTTCAGATATAGAAGCCGATAGGTATTTCAAATATAGGTGTCGATAGGCATTTCAGATATGTTTGACGATAGGCATTTCAAATATATGTGCTGATAGGCATTTCAGATGTAGTTTACGATAGGCATTTCAAAAATAGGTGCCGATAGGCATTTTAGATATAGGTGCCGATAGGCATTTCAGATATAGTTGCCGATTGGCATTTTAAAAAAAGGTGCCGATAGGCATTTCAGATATAGAAGCCGATAGGCATTTCAAATATAGGTGCCAATTGGCATTTCAGATATGGTTGCCGATAGGCATTTCAAATATAGGTGCTGATAGGCATTTCAGATGTAGTTTCCGATAGGCATTTCAAAAATAGGTGCCGATAGGCATTTCAGATATAGGTGCCGATAGGCATTTCAGATATAGTTACCGATTGGCATTTTAAAAATAGGTGCCGATAGGCATTTCAGATATAGAAGCCGATAGGTATTTCAAATATAGGTGCCGATAGGCATTCCAGATATGGTTGCCGATAGGCATTTCAAATATAGGTGCTGATAGGCATTTCAGATGTAGTTTCCGATAGGCATTTAAAAAATAGGTGCCGATAGGCATTTCAGATATAGGTGTCGATAGGCATTCCAGATATAGAAGCCGATAGGCATTTCAAATATAGGTGCCGATAGGCATTCCAGATATGGTTGCCGATAGGCATTTCAAATATAAGTGCTGATAGGCATTCCAGATGTATTTTCCGATAGGCATTTCAAAAATTGGTGCCGATAGGCATTTCAGATATAGGTGCTGACAGGCATTTCAAATATAGTTACCGATTGGCATTTCAAAAATAGGTGCCGATAGGCATTTCAGATATAGAAGCCGATAGGTATTTCAAATATAGGTGTCGATAGGCATTTCAGATATGGTTGACGATAGGCATTTCAAATATAGGTGCTGATAGGCATTTCAGATGTAGTTTCCGATAGGCATTTCAAAAATAGGTGCCGATAGGCATTTCAGATATAGGTGCCGATAGGGATTTCAGATATAGTTGCCGATTAGCATTTTAAAAATAGGTGCCGATAGGCATTTCAGATATAGAAGCCGATAGGCATTTCAAATATAGGTGCCAATAGGTATTCCAGATATGGTTGCCGATAGGCATTTCAAATATAGGTGCTGATAGGCATTTCAGATGTAGTTTCCGATAGGCATTTCAAAAATAGGTGCCGATAGGCATTTCAGATATAGGTGCCAATAGGCATTTCAGATATAGTTGCCAATTGGCATTTTAAAAATCGGTGCCGATAGGCATTTCAGATATAGAAGCCGATAGGCATTTCAAATATAGGTGCCGATAGGCATTCCAGATATGGTTGCCGATAGGCATTTCAAATATAGGTGCTGATAGGCATTTTAGATGTAGTTTTCGATAGGCATTTCAAAAATTGATGCCGATAGGCATTTCAGATATAGGTGCCGATAGGCATTTCAGATATAGTTGCCGATTGGCATTTTAAAAACAGGTGCCGAGAGGCATTTCAGATATAGAAGCCGATAGGTATTTCAAATATAGGGGTCGATAGGCATTTCAGATATGGTTGCCGTAAGGCATTTCAAATATAGGAGCAGATAGGCATTTCAGATGTAGTTTCCGAAAGACATTTCAAAAATAGGTGCCGATAGGCATTTCAGATATAGGTGCCGATAGGCATTTCAGATATAGTTGCCGATTGGCATTTTAAAAATAGGTGCCGATAGGCATTTCAGATATAGAAGCCGATAGGCATTTCAAATATAGGTGCCGATAGGCATTCCAGATATGGTTGCCGATTGGCATTTCAAATATAGGTGCTGATAGGCATTTCAGATGTAGGTTCCGATAGGCATTTCAAAAATAGGTGCTGATAGGCATTTCAGATATAGGTGCCGATAGGCATTTCAGATATAGTTGCCGATTGGCATTTTAAAAATAGGTGCCGATAGGCATTTCAGATATAGAAGCCGATAGGCATTTCAAATATAGGTGCCGATAAGCATTCCAGATATGGTTGCCGATAGGCATTTCAAATATAGGTGCTGATAGGCATTTCAGATGTAGTTTCCGATAGGCATTTCAAAAATTGGTGCCGATAGGCATTCCAGATATAGGTGCCGATAGGCATTTCAGAAATAGTTGCCGATTGGCATTTTAAAAATAGGTGTTGATAGGCATTTCAGATATAGAAGCCGATAGGCATTTCAGATATAGTTGCCGATTGGCATTTTAAAAATGGGTGTCGATAGGCATTTCAGATATAGAAGCCGATAGGCATTTCAAATATAGGTGCCGATAGGCATTCCAGATATGGTTGCCGATAGGCATTTCAAATATAGGTGCTGATAGGCATTCTAGATGTATTTTTCGATAGGCATTTCGAAAATTGGTGCCGATAGGCATTTCAGATATAGGTGCCGATAGGCATTTCAGATATAGTTACCGATTGGCATTTTTGAAAATAGGTGCCGATAGGCATTTCAGATATAGAAGCCGATAGGTATTTCAAATATAGGTGTCGATAGGCATTTCAGATATGTTTGACGATAGGCATTTCAAATATAGGTGCTGATAGGCATTTCAGATGTAGTTTCCGATAGGAATTTCAAAAATAGGTGCCGATAGGCATTTTAGATATAGGTGCCGATAGGCATTTCAGATATAGTTGCCGATTGGCATTTTAAAAAAAGGTGCCGATAGGCATATCAGATATAGAAGCCGATAGGCATTTCAAATATAGGTGCCAATTGGCATTTCAGATATGGTTGCCGATAGGCATTTCAAATATAGGTGCTGATAGGCATTTCAGATGTAGTTTCCGATAGGCATTTCAAAAATAGGTGACGATAGGCATTTCAGATATAGGTGCCGATAGGCATTTCAGATATAGTTACCGATTGGCATTTTAAAAATAGGTGCCGATAGGCATTTCAGATATAGAAGCCGATAGGTATTTCAAATATAGGTGCCGATAGGCATTCCAGATATGGTTGCCGATAGGCATTTCAAATATAGGTGCTGATAGGCATTTCAGATGTAGTTTCCGATAGGCATTTCAAAAATAGGTGCCGATAGGCATTTCAGATATAGGTGCCGATAAGCATTCCAGATATGGTTGCGATTGGCATTTCAAATATAGGTGCTGATAGGCATTTCAGATGTAGGTTCCGATAGGCATTTCAAAAATAGTTGCCGATAGGCAATTCAGATATAAGTGCCGATAGGCATTTCAGATATAGTTGCCGATAGCCATTTTAAAAATAGGTGCCGATAGGCATTTCAGATATAGAAGCCGATAGGCATTTCAAATATAGGTGCCGATAGGCATTCCAGATATTGTTGCCGATAGGCATTTCAAATATAGGTGCTGATAGGCATTTCAGATGTAGTTTCCGATAGGCATTTTAAAAATAGGTGCCGATAGGCATTTCAGATATAGAAGCCGATAGGCATTTCAAATATAGGTGCCGATAGGCAACCCAGATATGGTTGCCGATAGGCATTTCAAATATAGGTGCTGATAGGCATTTCAGATGTAGTTTCCGATAGGCATTTCAAAAATAGGTGCCGATAGGCATTTCAGATATAGGTGCCGATAGGCATTTCAGATATAGTTGCCGATTGGCATCTTAAAAATAGGTGCCGATAGGCATTTTAGATATAGAAGCCGATAGACATTTCAAATATAGGTGCCGATAGGCATTCCAGTTATAGTTGCCGATAGGCATTTCAAATATAGGTGCTGATAGGCATTTCAGATGTAGTTTCCGATAGGCATTTAAAAAATAGGTGCCGATAGGCATTTCAGATATAAGTGCCGATAGGCATTTCAGATATAGTTGCCGATTAGCATTTTAAAAATAGGTGTTGATAGGCATTTTAGATGTAGTTTCCGATAGGCATTTCAAATATAGGTGTCGATAGGCATTTCAGATATGGTTGCCGATAGGCATTCCAGATATGTTTGCCGATAGGCATTTCAAATATAGGTGCTGATAGGCATTCTAGATGTATTTTCCGATAGGCATTTCAAAAATTGGTGCCGATAGGCATTTCAGATATAGGTGCCGATAGGCATTTCAGATATAGTTACCGATTGGCATTTTAAAAATAGGTGCCGATAGGCATTTCAGATATAGAAGCCGATAGGTATTTCAAATATAGGTGTCGATAGGCATTTCAGATATGGTTGACGATAGGCATTTCAAATATAGGTGCTGATAGGCATTTCAGATGTAGTTTCCGATAAGCATTTCAAAAATAGGTGCCGATAGGCATTTCAGATATAGGTGCCGATAGGCATTTCAGATATAGTTGCCGATTGGCATTTTAAAAATAGGTGCCGATAGGCATTTCAGATATAGAAGCCGATAGGCATTTCAAATATAGGTGCCGATAGGCATTCCAGATATGGTTGCCGATAGGCATTTTAAATATAGGTGCTGATAGGCATTTCAGATGTAGTTTCCGATAGGCATTTCAAAAATAGGTGCCGATAGGCATTTCAGATATAGGTGCCGATAGGCATTTCAGATATAGTTGGCAATTGGCATTTTAAAAATAGGTGCCGATTGGTATTTCAGATATAGAAGCCGTTAGGCATTTCAAATATAGGTGCCGATAGGCATTCCAGATATGGTTGCCGATAGGCATTTCAAATATAGGTGCTGATAGGCATTTCAGATGTAGTTTTCGATAGGCATTTCAAAAATAGGTGCCGATAGGCATTTCAGATATAGGTGCCGATAGGCACTTCAGATATAGTTGCCGATTGGCATTTTAAAAATAGGTGCCGATAGGCATTTCAGATATAGAAGCCGATAGGCATTTCAAATATAGGTGCCGATAGGCATTCCAGATATGGTTGCCGATAGGCATTTCAAATATAGGTGCTGATAGGCATTTTAGATGTAGTTTCCGATAGGCATTTCAAAAATAGGTGCCAATAGGCATTTCAGATATAGGTGCCGTTAGGCATTTCAGATATAGATGCCGATAGCCATTTTAAAAATAGGTGCCGATAGGCATTTCAGATATAGAAGCCGATAGGCATTTCAAATATAGGTGCCGATAGGCATTCCAGATATGGTTGCCGATAGTTTCCGATAGGCATTTTAAAAATAGGTGCCGATAGGCATTTCAGATATAGAAGCCGATAGGCATTTCAAATATAGGTGACGATAGGCACTCTAGATATTGTTGCCGATAGGCATTTCAAATATAGGTGCTGATAGGCATTTCAGATGTAGTTTCCGATAGGCATTTCAAATATAGGTGCCGATAGGCATTTCAGATATAGGTGCCGATAGGCATTTTAGATATAGTTGCCGATAGCCATTTTAAAAATAGGTGTCGATAGGCATTTCAGATATAGAAGCCGATAGGCATTTCAAATATAGGTGCCGATAGGCATTCCAGATTTGGTTGCCGATAGGCATTTCAAATATAGGTGCTGATAGGCATTTCAGATGTAGTTTCCGATAGGCATTTCAAAAATAGGTGCCGATAGGCATTCCGGATATGGTTGCCGATAGGCATTTCAAATATAGGTGCTGATAGGCATTCCAGATGTATTTTCCGATAGGCATTTCAAAAATTGGTGCCGATAGGCATTTCAGATATAGGTGCCGATAGGCATTTCAGATATAGTTGCCGATTGGCATTTTAAAAACAGGTGCCGATAGGCATTTCAGATATAGAAGCCGATAGGTATTTCAAATATAGGTGTCGATAGGCATTTTAGATATGGTTGCCGATAGGCATTTCAAATATAGGTGCTGATAGGCATTTCAGATGTAGTTTCCGATAGGCATTTCAAAAATAGGTGCCGATAGGCATTTCAGATATAGGTGCCGATAGGCATTTCAGATATAGTTGCCGATTGGTATTTTAAAAATAGGTGTCGATAGGCATTTCAGATATAGAAGCCGATAGGCATTTCAAATATAGGTGCCGATAGGCATTCCAGATATGGTTGCCGATAGGCATTTCAAATATAAGTGCTGATAGGCATTCCAGATGTATTTTCCGATAGGCATTTCAAAAATAGGTGCCGATAGGCATTTCAGATATAGGTGCCGATCGGGATTTCAGATATAGTTGCCGATTAGCATTTTAAAAATAGGTGCCGATAGGCATTTCAGATATAGAAGCCGATAGGCATTTCAAATATAGGTGCCAATAGGTATTCCAGATATGGTTGCCGATAGGCATTTCAAATATAGGTGCTGATAGGCATTTCAGATGTAGTTTCCGATAGGCATTTCAAAAATAGGTGCCGATAGGCATTTCAGATATAGGTGCCAATAGGCATTTCAGATATAGTTGCCAATTGGCATTTTAAAAGTCGGTGCCGATAGGCATTTCAGATATAGAAGCCGATAGGCATTTCAAATATAGGTGCCGATAGGCATTCCAGATATGGTTGCCGATAGGCATTTCAAATATAGGTGCTGATAGGCATTTTAGATGTAGTTTTCGATAGGCATTTCAAAAATTGATGCCGATAGGCATTTCAGATATAGGTGCCGATAGGCATTTCAGATATAGTTGCCGATTGGCATTTTAAAAACAGGTGCCGAGAGGCATTTCAGATATAGAAGCCGATAGGTATTTCAAATATAGGGGTCGATAGGCATTTCAGATATGGTTGCCGTAAGGCATTTCAAATATAGGAGCAGATAGGCATTTCAGATGTAGTTTCCGAAAGACATTTCAAAAATAGGTGCCGATAGGCATTTCAGATATAGGTGCCGATAGGCATTTCAGATATAGTTGCCGATTGGCATTTTAAAAATAGGTGCCGATAGGCATTTTAGATATAGAAGCCGATAGGCATTTCAAATATAGGTGCCGATAGGCATTCCAGATATGGTTGCCGATTGGCATTTCAAATATAGGTGCTGATAGGCATTTCAGATGTAGGTTCCGATAGGCATTTCAAAAATAGGTGCTGATAGGCATTTCAGATATAGGTGCCGATAGGCATTTCAGATATAGTTGCCGATTGGCATTTTAAAAATAGGTGCCGATAGGCATTTCAGATATAGAAGCCGATAGGCATTTCAAATATAGGTGCCGATAAGCATTCCAGATATGGTTGCCGATAGGCATTTCAAATATAGGTGCTGATAGGCATTTCAGATGTAGTTTCCGATAGGCATTTCAAAAATTGGTGCCGATAGGCATTCCAGATATAGGTGCCGATAGGCAATTCAGAAATAGTTGCCGATTGGCATTTTAAAAATAGGTGTCGATAGGCATTTCAGATATAGAAGCCGATAGGCATTTCAAATATAGGTGCCGATAGGCATTCCAGATATGGTTGCCGATAGGCATTTCAAATATAGGTGCTGATAGGCATTCTAGATGTATTTTCCGATAGGCATTTCAAAAATTGGTGCCGATAGGCATTTCAGATATAGGTGCCGATAGGCATTTCAGATATAGTTACCGATCGGCATTTTAAAAATAGGTGCCGATAGGCATTTTAGATATAGGTGCCGATAGGCATTTCAGATATAGTTGCCGATTGGCATTTTAAAAAAAGGTGCCGATAGGCATTTCAGATATAGAAGCCGATAGGCATTTCAAATATAGGTGCCAATTGGCATTTCAGATATGGTTGCCGATAGGCATTTCAAATATAGGTGCTGATAGGCATTTCAGATGTAGTTTCCGATAGGCATTTCAAAAATAGGTGCCGATAGGCATTTCAGATATAGGTGCCGATAGGCATTTCAGATATAGTTACCGATTGGCATTTTAAAAATAGGTGCCGATAGGCATTTCAGATATAGAAGCCGATAGGTATTTCAAATATAGGTGCCGATAGGCATTCCAGATATGGTTGCCGATAGGCATTTCAAATATAGGTGCTGATAGGCATTTAAAAAATAGGTGCCGATAGGCATTTCAGATATAGGTGCCGATAGGCATTCCAGATATGGTTGCCGATTGGCATTTCAAATATAGGTGCTGATAGGCATTTCAGATGTATGTTCCGATAGGCATTTCAAAAATAGTTGCCGATAGGCATTTCAGATATAAGTGCCGATAGGCATTTCAGATATAGTTGCCGATAGCCATTTTAAAAATAGGTGCCGATAGGCATTTCAGATATAGAAGCCGATAGGCATTTCAAATATAGGTGCCGATAGGCATTCCAGATATGGTTGCCGATAGGCATTTCAAATATAGGTGCTGATAGGCATTTCAGATGTAGTTTCCGATAGGCATTTTAAAAATAGGTGCCGATAGGCATTTCAGATATAGAAGCCGATAGGCATTTCAAATATAGGTGCCGATAGGCAACCCAGATATGGTTGCCGATAGGCATTTCAAATATAGGTGCTGATAGGCATTTCAGATGTAGTTTCCGATAGGCATTCCAAAAATAGGTGCCGATAGGCATTTCAGATATAGGTGCCGATAGGCATTTCAGATATAGTTGCCGATTGGCATCTTAAAAATAGGTGCCGATAGGCATTTTAGATATAGAAGCCGATAGGCATTTCAAATATAGGTGCCGATAGGCATTCCAGTTATAGTTGCCGATAGGCATATCAAATATAGGTGCTGATAGGCATTTCAGATGTAGTTTCCGATAGGCATTTAAAAAATAGGTGCCGATAGGCATTTCAGATATAAGTGCCGATAGGCATTTCAGATATAGTTGCCGATTGGCATTTTAAAAATAGGTGTTGATAGGCATTTTAGATGTAGTTTCCGATAGGCATTTCAAATATAGGTGTCGATAGGCATTTCAGATATGGTTGCCGATAGGCATTTCAAATATAGGTGCCGATAGGCATTCCAGATATGTTTGCCGATAGGCATTTCAAATATAGGTGCTGATAGGCATTCTAGATGTATTTTCCGATAGGCATTTCAAAAATTGGAGCCGATAGGCATTTCAGATATAGGTGCCGATAGGCATTTCAGATATAGTTACCGATTGGCATTTTAAAAATAGGTGCCGATAGGCATTTCAGATATAGAAGCCGATAGGTATTTCAAATATAGGTGTCGATAGGCATTTCAGATATGGTTGACGATAGGCATTTCAAATATAGGTGCTGATAGGCATTTCAGATGTAGTTTCTGATAGGCATTTCAAAAATAGGTGCCGATAGGCATTTCAGATATAGGTGCCGATAGGCATTTCAGATATAGTTGCCGATTGGCATTTTAAAAATAGGTGCCGATAGGCATTTCAGATATAGAAGCCGATAGGCATTTCAAATATAGGTGCCAATAGGCATTCCAGATATGGTTGCCGATAGGCATTTTAAATATAGGTGCTGATAGGCATTTCAGATGTAGTTTCTGATAGGCATTTCAAAAATAGGTGCCGATAGGCATTTCAGATATAGGTGCCGATAGGCATTTCAGATATAGTTGCCAATTGGCATTTTAAAAATAGGTGCCGATTGGCATTTCAGATATAGAAGCCGATAGGCATTTCAAATATAGGTGCCGATAGGCATTCCAGATATGGTTGCCGATAGGCATTTCAAATATAGGTGCTGATAGGCATTTTAGATATAGAAGCCAGTAGTGTATTTACGAGAGAGCAGTGTCCCTCCGGCCCTTCAGTTAAGCTCCTCCCACTTGGGATAGAACTTGCTGTGAAAACTTGCTCGCATGCACATGTTGAAATATGGTAGTCGTTACGTCTGCGACGTCTGTTTGGTCTTATTCCTCCACTTTTCGCGTAAAGGGATGGGGGTACGCTTATAAGCCGCCGCCACCGACTTCACTGGTTGTTTTTTTTCCATAAAAAAATATGGCCGCTTTGAAAACGTGACGTAAGAAAGGTTCGAGCCACCCGCCGCCGCCGCCCGCACTCACAACACACGCAGAGAGATACACACACACACACACACACACACAGCAATTAACGTTTCGCACACGTTGACTGAATGCTGACGCTGGCCTGAAGTACCTTACAATGTTGACACCTACGCGATGCAGCATGTATACAGAATGTTTTATAATAACGTGGTCCATTTTTTTCCGACACCGAATATATACTCCCAGAGACACATATACAGACACACCAAAGAGACACCAAAGAGACACCAAAGAGACACCAAAGAGACACCAAAGAGACACCAAAGAGACACCAAAGAGACACCAAAGAGACACCAAAGAGACACCAAAGAGACACCAAAGAGACACCAAAGAGACACCAAATACACACACCAAATACAACACCAAAACACACACACGTATGCGAGACACATACTTGTAGTATATTATATCTTTTTTGCACAATTTTCATGCCGAAACATTCTTTTTCTACGTATTTTGGTCAAAAATTTACATGGCCGCGTTAGAAGATGGGGGGTTACATTGGTAATCATATTACTTATGGGGTAATTCCGGGATAGATGGCTATAATTATTATGGAAAAAAAATGACGTTGACGGCATGAGTTTTGGTCGTCATTATTTTGAAAATGAAAACTTTGAAGATATTTTTAAAAAAGTATTTTATTGAATCATAATTAATAATATACATAAGTATTGTCTTATATACAAAGTTGTCTTTTCATAAATATAGACATAATGTTGTTTTATGTTATAAATTGGCTCTCTCTCTCTCTCTCTCTCTCTCTCTCCTAATAATTCGATGTGCAATTGGTACACGCTTTCACCACCATTGCAGTCATGTTCTAATAAACTTTAAATTATTAAAAATATTATTAATTTTATCATTTGACGCTAATAATTTTTTGAATTTTATTGTAATTCATTATTTTATTTAAAAAAAATATTGGTATGATATATTTTAACTAAATTTTCGAGGCACATGAAGAAGTCGGAATAATACCGACGAAACGTCGTACATTGAATAAAAACGTACTTAAAAAAAATGGTCTTTTCACCTGATCTTTTTATGTAAAAAAAAACTTTTCAACAAAGAAAGTTCCTCCTACACAATATTTAAAAAAATGTTAGATAAATCTGTAAACATCAGCCATTATACTCCTATTATAATTTGTGACAATAACAGCTTTAATTTATTGTGCAAAATAAAAATGCTATTTTATTGTTAAAATTTTGTGGGCAAAGTTAATGATTTATCGAATCTGCAAATTTCATTATAAATTTTTTTATTATATTACGTGTGCAATCGAAAAAAAAATCCTAAAAGATTACGTTATCGACTATGGTAGCTTTTGATCGAAAGTTTTTTTTAAGACGACGCGCACTTGCCAAGCATAAACCGGCACGTCCTGCACAGCACATAGCTGCAACTTACACTTCGCAGTTTTCAAGTAGTTAGTTTGTTTGTTCCGAGCAAATTACTAAACGGATTTTGACTAAACGTGTGTGTTATAGATCAGATGAATTGTAGAATACGATCTCGATACTGTATCGCATCACGTTTTTACAAGAAGGGCCATTTTGTGTAATATTTTAACAAAAGTCATGTTATTTATTTGCATTATTATATTAATATATGGCTATATAAAAGGAATATCTTCATTTATGAATGGATAAAAGCGTAGGCAGCGAAACTGGACGAATGTCTCTAACCAATACCGTGGGCTTTAAATGCCACACTGACAGTGAAGTCGTCAATATTCTGTACCTGCTACAACTGAATTGAATTTTACGTTTCATAATATACGATTATTATAGCGCTATTCTGAATAATATTTTTGATTTTATTACAGCTGTTTGAATATATTTAATTTTAATAGAATTTTTTGGAATGCAGCTTATAAATGTTATTTTTATTCAAACCACAAATTTAGCAATTAGAATTAATTGACGTATATAGTAACAATTATTCTTAATTATTGTTCTGCAATTTGTAGATAAAGTTAGCATTTCATCTTATCTTATAATTTATCTTTGATAATATACAGGTATTATTTAACAATAATTGTTACTATATACGACAATCTATTCTGAATGTTTAATACTAAAAAAAACCGATGAACCGATTTTAATAAAAACCATATGGTACCAATCCGGTAGCGTTCTGAATAAAATGGCGTTGACATTTTTCAAATAGATTCATAATCGGCGGAGTAATCGCATACCAAACATTCATAAAAAAAAACATACTACCGAATTAAAGAAACCCTCCTTTTTTTGAAGTCGGTTAACAGCAGTGTTAAATTTCTGTCTCACATTAACTTATGTGATGTAAGTAAGTAAGTAAGTAAGTAGATTTATTTACCACATTGACAAGAAAAGTATATGGCAAGTCCATAAAAACATATTAAAATTACACATTAAAAAATTCTTGTATACAATAAAATTCTCTGTCTACCAGATCATTCTTTAACTTCCTTTTTAAGGCTTGCGGTGGCAATGATTTGATTTCATTTAACAGATGATTATAGATTTTAACACTGTAAACTCTTACATTTTCCATTCAGAATTATAACACTAATTTTAATTGTTAAGATAAATATCTTTATTTCCTTCCTGAGTTGTGCAATTGATTTTTAAAAAGAAAGGAAAAACGAATTAATTTAGATATTTTTAAAGAAAAAGCAAGAAATCACATTTATATAATATAATAATAAAAAATCTTAATAAAATCGATAATTTGAGAAATTTCCTAGGATAACCTAGATGGCACAGGATCGAAAAAAGAAAGCAAATACTGAACTATGTAAATTGCATTTATTTCTAACGTTTCGGCAATCTTTTTGCCATCTTCAGAGAGTCAATGCGTCCAGTTGTTCAGTATTATTATGATAATGAAAATAAGATATGAATCTGACATCACGATAAAAATGTAATTATTAAAAACTATTTTACTAAAAATTTTTATAAAAAGTATTATCAGTTAAAAACTAAAGAATAATATTATTCTTTAGTTTTTAACTGATAATACTTTTTATAAAAATTTTTAGTAAAATAGTTTTTAATAATTACATTTTTATCGTGATGTCAGATTCATATCTTATTTTCATTATCATAATAATACTGAACAACTGGACGCATTGACTCTCTGAAGATGGCAAAAAGATTGCCGAAACGTTAGAAATAAATGCAATTTACATAGTTCAGTATTTGCTTTCTTTTTTCGATCCTGTGCCATCTAGGTTATCCTAGGAAATTTCTCAAATTACTTTAAGGATCATCATCACTCTAAAAACATAAAAATTTTTAGAGTTATTTTTATCAAAATCGATAATTATTGAATTGTTTCATGACACGAGAAAAAAAATATATTTAAGCGCACACATTTAGATTAGTCTTCAGTTAAAATCTGAGATTTTACTATTTAGATCAGCCTTTGCTCTATATTTCGATTTTTAATAAGTGCTATAGCAATTCGCATGCAAAAATTTATGGAATAAATCAGTATCGGTGTTTATTAATAGACCCTCGATTGAATATGTTAACGTTATGTGACGTGCGTTTAAAAAAAGAATTTTATCATTTTAATTATAGATACGCGACATGGGGTCGTCCTCACTATTATTATTATTATACTATTATAGTGGAGTCCTGTCTGCATCAAATTATAGTTTGGGTTTGAATCAATTCGTTACTGTCAAAAAAATTATACACAGTATTTAATGGATGAATTCTATTTTTATCTCCCAATCCCAATGGCTATGAAATGACTTTTTCGGTAGATCCACGATCATTTATGAAAACTCTTGTATTCACCATGCAATTGTTGCTCTCACGTCTTGGTTTGGGGTGGACTGGACTCTATTTTTGAGTAGGCTTAAATGAAATGGTATTTCACTGTTTAAAATCTATGTTTTCCCGAGGAATAGAGGCTATAATTTGTTATGCTAAGATAAAATGCGGATGAGCATCGACTGACAAAATGTAAAACACACGTTTCTGAGGTAAATTGGTGCACTCGTGCTGGTTAAACTGTACGAAATACAAGAAAGTGATATCTGAGGTTGTTCTTGATCATTTCGTGATCAAACTAAAATCTACTTGGGGGAAAAGTTAAGGGATTTTTGTGCTTTCTCTTTTTATGGCAGATATTGGGCAAATAGCTTGGATTTTTTTATGAGCTCCAGAAGATTGATCACTATAGGTTATTCTACGGAATAATTCCAGCTAGGGCTAGTAATATATAAGTTTATTTCTGTCAGTTATATTGAAGACAATAAACTCACGTCCTTTTTCCAATTATGCACAATTAATTAATCGAAATACGCGAGTTAAAGCTATGTGAGTCGTTAACATGTAAATTTTTTGGACTTGATATCGTATGTACTTTTTATGATGTAAGAGGATATTGTGGTCGTTTTTTTTTTAAAGTTTACCATAAAATATACTGGGGTAGGGCAGGCCATTAATGAGGAGTGTCAAGTACTTTTTTCATAAGATCTATTCTTCCAGAAAAAATCTATCCGAGATTCATTTTTTCAGTAATTGACTCAAAAGAGAATCATTTTACCTGAAATTATAGTAGGGACAATATTCTACATTTCTCTGTTTTTTTTAGATTTCGAAACTTATGATTATTTAAATTAATGTACGTTTATTTGGCGATCAACCAAAAATCATATTGTAGTTCCACTAAAGAGGGATTCAGAAAATCCAAACTAGCGTAAATGTAAACTATAAAAAATCACATGTAACTGTTCCTAACTACTTAAAGTAACATGTATTTAAACATGCGTTTATTTAAACACTTTTATACTAAGAATCATTAAAAGAAAATAATAAAACTCCGGGACATCTATATAATACTATGGATTAATACCGGACCAAAACTCTTATTTTACGTCATGTATAAATCTGATTTGTGAATTTTTCAAAAAAGCTTACGACATTAACTTTATCGTAAGAAATTAACCGTGTATAAAATCACTGGTACTTAGTAAGCTTATCAGACAACTTTTGACTTCATAAAATATGAAATCTTTGAAAATGCTGTAGCAATCGACTTCTGAAGTCGCAGTTTCTTGTCACATAAAAAATTTACTTAATTCAACGACGGCTTCAAAATATTCACGAAATCACTTAACATCGCAGGAGCAATAATTTAAACTTGTCATAAAGTCACAGTCTTTGTAGATGAGAATAGTTTTACGTAAAGTAGAAGTTTTTTTCATCAAAAAATTGTGGTTTTAATGTTGAAAACACTATCTATTCTAGTTTTCACTTTTCTGTCAGAGTATGTGCATTAGATTCATGACACGGTATCATTAATCAGATATTTAATTCTGTCTTTATAGCTCAGATATGTATAATTATTCTCTTTTCATCGTGGTGTTTTTTGTTGTTCTCTTTTTTATAGCGAACAAAATCTACGATAGATATTTTAGCATATTATGCAAAGTTCAAAGTCTATAACATTTTTTATATTTAATAATAATTTTCATCAACTAGCTTCTGATTATAAAAAAGAAATTGTGAAACATTAATTTATGATGCTTGATCATTATAGTCACTATAAAGTGTTGAATTCAGTAATATCAGATTATTTACACGACAGGCATTGCGATCCTCGCGTTCACCAATGGAATTTCACCGCGTAAAGTCTTCAGAAATTGTTTTAAGCGTCTTTCCGGTATCCTTTTGTTCAGATTCACTTCATTTATTATATTACTGTTAATTTCTTAAGAATTCATCAGATATGTCAAGAAAAAGATCAACAAGTTATTTATGTATTATACAAATTTTACTTAAAAAATGTTGTTCAACATAAAGTTATGTCTTTTAAAAAATAAAGTAACGGCATTGACTTAACCGCGGTTTTGTGGAATTTTATAGTCTTATGTCCTCGTTCCCAACTGTCGTTAAAATAAAATGAAAGGAATGCTATTATATTTTAGTCGTGCTTAAAAAAAATCTTTCAGACTATTTGAATCAGCGTATTATTTAAAACATTGTGCTATTTTCATTAACCAAGTCAGAAGGATCCAGAAGACAAAAAAAAAGCGACTATGTATTTTACACTGCACATTACAAAAGTGAAAATGGTATGACTTAAAACAAAATAATAATTATAATAATAATAACAATGGCATCAAACCTACGACCTTTAGACTACGAAGCAATTATTCTATCCTACCGCCACCTTAGCATAATGTTCTAAAGCCAGTTTTTATAAAATATGATATGTGTACATTGAGACAAGGTCGTCACATTTTCAATGTCATGAATCAATTTTACCCTACCGTGCCAAAAGAAATTTTACTTTTAAAAGGTGCATTAAATATCATGTTCCTATTGATGCTATCGACTTTTAAAATAAATATTTATCAAAAATCTTTTCATTAAGTTGTTCTTGATTTACGTTGAGTGATATATATTCATTATACACAATGCAGGTTTGTCTTGAGTTAAGCAGTACAAAATCAAATATCGTTTATCAATTAGCCGCAGGTCATTTGAATGTAAAAATCAGCTACACTAAAGACTATTACATACTGGCATCTTCCAAGGTATAAAAATTACAACAAAACATTGCCATAATATATAAACCTATATAATTATTATATTACACTGAAGTACATTTCTGGTATCAGACAATGCAGTTTTTTATTTATTATTTGCAGACATGTTTCCAATAAAGTTTGTTTTCTGCAGATCACGACATTTTTAAATATGTGGGTTTGAATACTCTTCGAAACTTTTATTTTAAACGTACCTAACTCATAACAAAAATGTTTCCTCTATACACACTAAATATCTTATAAAATATTAACCTGAGACAACTGTATTCGAAAAAAGATATAGTTTTGAATTAAACATTTTAAAGCAATTCTTAATCATGACTTCAAGAGTTTTTTCTCAAGAAATGTCCTTAAATTTCATAATTAATCTTAATTTTGTGTATTTGAAGTTGTTTAGCTTCAGAGCTACAATGGATAAGGTATTAAAACGAAATAATATTTTTTTATTTGATTAGATTTATCTTGCATTAAATATTCTGTCAATGTTTTTCAACTTGCAATACCATGTAGTACTTTTAAGAAAACTTGTTAATGAAATACAAACATGTCAAATATTAATGTTTTAGTGGGATATCTCAAGGTTTGTGTTCTACGCTATCATTTCCATGTAAATGTTAATTTTTGTTTACATGAAGAAAGTTTACTAGAAACAATGTTTTTTTACATAATTATAAGTTTTAATTTACTTTAGATGCATCTGAAAATATACATATGTAACTGCCTAGATATTAAACGTATTTGAAAAGGATAAGGATATTTAAAACAGACAGTAATTATTTATAAATTGTATCGAAATATAGTAAAGGCCTGTCAATAAGGAAAAATAAATATATAAAAAGATAGCGGCACCATAATAAGCTGATGAATTGTATTCCCCACAGACGCTTTGGGAGTTCAGAGCTAGTTCAGAATTTATTAACAAGCACACCTAATGTTAATTTGAAACTGAATTAAAAATCTTCATTTCAACGTATTAATAGACCAGTATAACACGTAACGGTTTATGAAAAACAAAAGTAGTAGAACTGTGAAGGTCGTTTGTTTTTATATGTAGTTATATATTTTTTGTCACTATAGTTGTTACAAATAATTTATAACTTTTTGACCGGTAATTTCATTAAAGTGCTCGAATGAGATCACATAAAATTAATGGAGATAAATTATTTGAAAGGTGTTTTTTACTCAAAAAATGACGTTACTTTTTTTGATAAAGTTCTCGTGTTATATCATAAACAAAAATTTAAAAATACGTATTTTTAAATATTTTGTTATTATAGTGTATTAGTAGTGAATTAAATATTGCTTACATTTATAATAGTTATAAAATGAATAAATCAATCAAATTATCCATTGTCTGCCTTGAAAAAGAGTAATTACGTGTGATCATTACATCTGTTGATGTTTGGTTCAAAAATAATTTTTAGAAATATTATCTTCAATTCTTTGTTCATTCCAAAAATTACACGGAGGCGATATCGTCAAAAATTAATAAATACAAAAAATTAGTGAAGTCATCATTGACATAATATAATTATCGAAGTTGTTGATTTCTTTTTAATTAGTGGAGTAAGATTCTTTGGTTTACTTTGTTGACTAGATCTACCATATTTTTTGTGTAGATGTAACAGATCATTAAATATAGTTTCTTATTGTCCATTGAAGATTATAGATTATGTTGGCCGACAATTATTAACAAAGTTAATTTAGTCGTTTTATTTTTGACCTTATCTCATTAATAGATAACAATAAAAGATTCACATAAAAATGAAATATTCCCAATTGGCCACTCGGTTTATATGTATATTTTTTAAGTTAAAATAAAAAAAACGAAAACATACCAATTCAAACATTATCGCACCGTTAACACAAGGTAAAATTATGTATGTAGCCATGTTTTGATAAGAAAGAAAACAACTTTATTTTGAACATCAGAAACTCAGAGACGTAGTTTGAATGTCAAAAATACTTACTTGAACTAAAAGACTTGATTTATTTTACTTTACAAAAGTTGACAAAATTAATGTGGATTTGAAATAATCATCTGAAATTTTAATATGATTACAAAATTGTCTTTTTCTAAGATTACCAACAGTCGAGCTCATTTGAACCTAGCACTAATTCATATTGTATTGATTATTACGAAATTTCCTAGGATAACCTAGATGGCACAGGATCGAAAAAAGAAAGCAAATACTGAACTATTTATTTTTTCGATCCTGTGCCATCTAGGTTATCCTAGGAAATTTCTCAAATTACTTTAAGGATCATCATCACTCTAAAAACAAAAAATTTTTAGAGTTATTTTTATCATTGATTATTACTTTAATAATAAATTGAAAATTTAATTATAATCTAGAGACCTGTAACCATGGAAACGTCGTATACGTAATGGAAAAAAATTAGCTAAAAAGTATTAAACATTTAGTAATATGGATATGAATATAGTAAATCATTATTGACTATAATAATATTACTTTCAATTTAGTTCAGTGTATTTTTTTTATCCGTCGTGTTCAATTTGCAAAAACAACAATCTATCCAATAAACTCTTTCGTGTCCTCTCTCGAAAAAAAAGTCATCCGCACGATAGTGGTGTAGGAATGCAATCCTGATGACTATAGTCGCATATCGTCCGATGATACAGGCTATAATTGCTATTTGTACCATACGTGGACCTGGCGCCGCCATGGAATTGCGTGTTTATGGACCACTGTCTATAAACAACGTTGTCACAAACATTTGCGCAAACATACATTTTCAACATAAATTAATATTGTTACGTTCATATTCCTTTGCATAGATAAGACTTATTTTGCTGAACAATTTTGCAGTGACTTTGAAATATCTATCAACGTTTGTAAACATTATTCACGAACATCAAGTCATTTTTCATGTTCTAATGTATTCTTTACGCTGCGGTAACTGACTGTAATAATGTTGTTAGGTATCCACATATTGTAATAGATAACACAAAGTTTGCCAAAATGTTGAAATGTCTATTGTGCTATGTATCTATTACTTTTCTTGTCTTTACTAATATAATAACATTTTATTGCTGGTGTATGTTTGAACTTTATTAACTTAAAAACTACTGAATCGATTTGGATAAAAACTGCAACAACATGCGATATAGGGCACACATCGTCAGACTGCTGTGACTCGTGATGGCTAGGCAATAAAACAAAAACACGAAAATGTGTGCAAACTAAATAACTATATAAAACTAGCGGACCCTGTAAGCAGACGTTGTCCTGCCACAGGCCTCGCTAGCAAAATATATTTCTTGAAATAAAGTTTGGGGCTATATGTCTTATTATGTAGGAAATCAAAAAAATAAAAAAATGGTCGGACAATTAAAAAAAGAAAATCTGTATCTCGACAACAGCGTCACATACCGTGTCTAAATTTACCTAGATAAGAACTATCAAAGTGACCCCATTATAATAAAAAAAATCATAAAAATCGGTCGAGTCGGTTAGAAGGAGAAGAACACACGCACACCGGAATTTTATATATAAAGATAGAAAATACCCGTACATCACATAAAAAGTCTCCAATACCGAACCCTGGCGTCACGAAAGTTTCTCGTGATTCCAGAAATGCTGTAAGCTCTGTTTTATTTCAGCATTTTACCGCAAAGTTAATTGATTAATTCAATTTATTTTTAAACTAATACTTCTCGATCAATAAAATCATAACGTATTGTCAAGGTAGACGGGTATTCCCTCTTCTCTCTCGACTGTGCTATTATATGTTACAGACACATATAAACCATGAAATAGGCTGTGGGAAGTCATCCGACTTCTGAGTTCATGCAAAGTACAGTGTACAAGTGGACAATTTGTACGTTTGGCGCCAGTAATTACAGAAAATGCCGAACCGATTTGAAAATCCTTTGACTCTTTAACGTCTTCTTGATTAGCAAAGGCTAGAAAATGGTGTAAATACGCTGATTAAGCTATAAGAGATACTTATCAGTGATTATTATATGAGAAATATGTTGATGTTGATTATTTCACTGTCAAATTAAAATATCTAGGAGAAACCGGGTCCAACAGAAAGTTTTTCGGCTTATCATTGTATTAAACAAGCAACTGATATATTGGGTGATGAGATTCACATATATACCTAGCTAGTATACTGTTTTATTAATTACTTACAATATATTTATTCGGTAATTGCATTAGAAACGGTGTTAACTTTGTGAAGTTATCAGATCGAACGTTATACTATAAATTATAACTGCACTTGCATCAAAAGGTCATGTAAAATGTATTTTGTGTTTTTATATTTTCGAGACGTTGGGTACATGCTGATACCGTAGCGCCACCGCGGCTACTATGAGGTTGTGTAAATGCATGTACTGCTGATTTATCGACATTAAATTATGACGGTTGAAAAAAATTTACACATGACTATAAAGTCGAGAAAATATATTTAGTACTTTTTAAATAAGAAGCGGGTATTAATTTTAGACGTATTTTCGTAAGATGAGGTTTCCTCCTTGTAAATCCCCGCTGAAATTCATTACCTTTAGATAAATTTTTTAATAATTTGGATCGGCCTAAAGTGGATTGAAAGGACTTGAGCAAGCATCCATATACAAATTTAAATAAAGCATTTTTAAGTTTTTTTTTAATTGAAGATATGTTTGGTTTATTTTTATTTGACTAGAGTTAGTAATTCTGGATACTGAACTAATAGCACCACTGTTATCTGTAATCTACACTATGTATGTAAATAAATATCTGTTATCTATATAATATGTATCAAAAATTGTCAATGAAAAATAAAAAATAAAATTGCTTAACTAAAATCAGGGCCGTCTTTAACCTATTGGAGACTCCGGGGCGCTTTCGGATAGTGGGGCCCTTATGACTATTAAACAGGACGATTTTTTCTTATAAAAGGAGCGTAATTACTAAGCAAATCAATAATTAACAAATACATTATTAAAAAATATATCGATACATTTGTTGGCAGTATCGAATAGTGATCTGACAGGAACTAGGGGGCCCCATCGATCGCGGTGCCCTGGGTACTTGCCCAGAGTGCCCAGTGGAAAAGAGGGACCTGGGTAAACTTGGTGGTTCTCATATTTCTTAAAGTAAATTAAAAAAGTATTACGGTTTTGTCGTTCAATTAAAAAAAGCTTACACGTTTCTTTACGGTCAGTTTAAGTACAACTGTGAAACATTATTTAAGTTAATATATAACATTTATGATATCCTTTCCAGCGTATATTTACATAAACTTGTAAAGCACTCTACAAAATAAAAACATTAATGTTATGTTATGCTACGAATCAAAATCATTTTACTAGTAACAAAAAAAATAATTTGTGTTAATACTTGTAAAATAACTTTACTTGATACTAAAATTTATGTTTAATAGTAAAATATAACCGTTTCGTTTTGCGTGCATTTTGTTCAAGTTTTCGTTCACTAGATAGATTCGAAACGGATATTCGTTTGTTTTTTAACCGACTTCAAAAAAGGAGAGCGTTCTATGTTCGTCTGCATGTATTTTTTTTTTATTTATATTCACCGATATTTTCATCAAAATCCTACCGACAATATAGTGTATTTGCTAATATAGAGGCAGTGTGGCTTTATTACGCGAACTTAAGTTGGTTTTTGGGCAAAATTAAAAATTTGACTCCTTTATGATGCATATTTTTTATCGAAAAAAGATAATTTGTGATAAAAAATAGGTGTTCCTATTAAAAAAGCCAAAGTCACCCTCATCCCTGCGCAAGGTTTGGGGGTTTGTGGTAGTATTATTCTCTAAACGATGTCCCCCTTCAAACTGATCAATTTTTGTCTGAAACTTTTTCCCCGAAATTGTTGCCCTGTCGCAAGAATTTCCCATATAGATATTAAAATGGATCACCTGTATACTTTTAATATTTCTTTTCGAATTCGTTAAAGTATTTAATAGTTTAACATTAAAATACATATTTATTTATTTATTTATTTAAATAAGTTTCTACAGGCATAGCCCAATTACAGAATAAAATAATACTAGGATTGTAAAATTTCTGTACTGAACATGTTTCATATTGTTTGCTAACAGGTATAATTTATAAAAAAGAACGACCCCACGTGATCATTTCATGCCACCGTAAGGCATATATATGCTTTTACTATAAATCTGTAATTGTTACAATATTCTATTAATTATACCTAAGCCAAAGCAAGCCATGACTGGATGAGTACAGTGACTTCAATAAACTGCAGCAGTGAACATAATGTGAACCGACGCCACGCTATAATTTTGGAAATAGAAATGAAAAATTTTGTGTTTCAAATTACAAATCAGCAGTCGTGAAACTTAATATATTTTAATAAAAATTTTGTAAAATAATTAACGATTTCTTTAGTTGATATAATTTAATGAATTAAAATTAAATGTGTCCGAGACAATAAAAATATATAATAGTAACTATATAAAAGGGTGTCTACGATACATTAGTATGAAATTTGTGTAGCGCGATCAGTTTTATTTTTCATTACAACACTATTGAGAAAACGGAGTTCATTTACTTGTCTGCATATATGTAGAGCAGCTTTTTTTTCGATAGTGGAAAAGATATTTTTTTGCATTCCACCTCATAAATTGTACTACGCACTAGTGCGTTATGGTAAAACAAAAGAGTACGTGCAGACCTAATCAACTTAACAGTATTTTCCCTACAGCAGACGCAGATAGTAATTCTCATAAACATCGAACTGTTAAAAAAACATGTAAAAACCAGATATTTCTAACAAGTACTATGTTTATCTCGTACATAATGGCATTATGATTTGTACGCAGACCTCGTTTTTTTTTAACACATCTAGTCGTAATAAGCCCATTTTCGCAACTAGACATACAATCTATTATTACTTGTGAATTTTAGAAGCAAATTCAGCATTTAAAACAGTTCTATTGTTCACATGTTAAAATTATAATAAGTAACTTATAGATACGTCGTGTTAATGATATGAGCAGTTTTTTAAACACGATTATTCATCGTTTAATTACGACTGCACACCGAGTGCAATAATTGAACGCAAAACTGTTGTCGCTCAGCTGTATATATGTGGCGTTTCAAATCGGCCCGCCAGATAATGCCAGCAGTTCAAGACGCAAGCAGCCTCATCCCACGCTTCGACTTCTCACCGCAAGGCTGCGCCGCTAAGGGCAGTAGCGCGTCACCCGTCGAACGCCACTAGGTCGAGATTCACCGATGACGACAGATCAAACAGCTAACAGTTAAAAATGTCGTTTCATGTTATGAGTGCAATATCAGTGTTAAGTGTTGTTCATTAGTTCTTAAATATAAGTAATAGAAGTGTTGATTCTACCTAATGCTAGCAAGCCTTTTCTGTTCTCAAATATTATATAAATATATAACGTATTATTTTAAACTATGGAACTGTAGAAACATTGCAAGTTTCTTTGTACAACATTCATTTTTTCATTAAGATAAGAATCACAAGAAGCTGATTTCTTTTTTGAAGACCACCCCAGCCGGTTAGGTGCACGTCTTGGGCCTAGCACCAATTCATATTTTCAAATAATCATTCAATTGACACTTTTAAAGGCTCTCAGACTCGCACCCGGAAACTGAGAGCTTGTAATAGTGTATAAGTAAATTGAGAATCATAAGGTGTGAAATTTAAATAATATTTGACATTGGGTAATAGTGAAATGCCCCCCCCTCCCTTTGACTAGTATTCACCTTTTTAAAACGCTTTTTCTTGAAGTTTTATTTTGTTCTTCTGACACGACGGCTGTCTCGCTTATTTAATTCTATAAACATTCACGTATAGAAGTGTGATGGTTATATGACGTATAATTTATAAATTTATAAAATCATTGCTGACAATATTTTAAACTAATAAGTAAAACGACAGGAACATTTAACGTAAAGTTCAAAAAATGATGCCAAATAGCTTTGAATTAAATGTGAAATGTTGAGAAATTGTGGTTTGGACTGCCCGCCGCATTCGACCCGACGTCAATAGAGATTATGTGTCATAATATAGAAAATACATTAAGAATATCTTCCTGGTTTTTATTAACTTAACGGACCACTGTTCAGAATGCGTTACGTGCCACAATTACCGGTGTATGGCAAAAAAGGCATGACTTGAATGAGTTAAGTACGAAGAGTCTTCGCTGAGAGAAGGGATTTTCTCGTTGTTATTATTGTATCTAAATGCGTCTATTGTATTATAAACACTAAACTCTTTTCTATGGAAACTGTACAGTGAATTAACACACAAGACGTGAAGTCGTGATTTGAAGCAGTCATACCAAACTGGTGTATTATAATACAAAATGTGCGATGTAATAATAAGAAATAAAAACACAAAACAAGCTGTTATCCTCCAACTATATCGATTGTACGGATTTAAATTCACAAAAAGAAACACTTATATTTGAAGATTTAAAAACTTAAAATTATATTTGAAACTGACGAGGATATAGTCCTAGATTTGTAAAATAACTTGCGTTGTTCCTTATAAGAGAATAGCAAATTTCAAACTCCACAATATTTTAATTATGAACAGTTTATTTTGGATAAAACCTTTTATATATTTACTAACGGCCCAGGTCCCATCACTTCATCCGAATGCAAATTTAATATATAGATGTAATAAAACCTTAGCCCGCGATTTGTTATTATTGTTTTTTTTTGGTGTAATAATATATTTTATGCCTAGTATGGTTTTGTGTCTCTGTAAATTTAATTCTCCTATCTCTCTAAAAAAAAAACAACAACCTTTAAATAAGTTTTTTTTAAATGTGCGTCGTTCATTAAATCGATACGTTACACACTCGCTTTATTCGCTCGCTAACTTTGAATAAATCCTATTTTCAGTAGGATAAAACCGGGCTTATAAATCTTCTTAAAAAATAGCTATCGAAAAAATGTTAAAAACTACATTCAAATCTGATCAATATTACAATTTGCGGATGTTGTCAATAAAAAACTGATATATTTGTTGCTCGGGGGCGAAAAAGGAAAGAAAGCGGTGATCGCAAGCAAGACAAAGAACCTGTATTGTTTACTATATAACGGAGCGCGTCTTAAAGATCCGTTCACGTACATATAAACAGGTCAAATCACGTACCGCTCAATGTCAGACGTTCCATAACATTCTTTGCATATTAATTAATAAGCAGACAGTCAATCTATGTCTCTATTCAAAGCTTTACGAGTATATGCACGTATCATTAAAGACCGTATTGTATAATTTTGTTGATAAATCTTAATTCATAGCAATTACTAGAGCGAAAAATTCAATAATTAAATGTATTTATATTTTTTAAAATTAAAACTCATAATTAATGCAAAGTGTTAGAATGTAAAAAAAGATAATCTTTTGTTTTATATTATCGTGTATTTTATAAATGCTAAATGTTTTAGACGCTTGAATAAAAAACCCACATTGTTAGGTACGAAATGTGATATTTATTTGTTTGAATAATTCTTAATGTTGAAAACCTGTTTTTGTTGTGTGTAGATATACTGCTGCATACATTACCATTTCCGCGCATATCCTCAACGTATTGACACATACCTAACATAGGTACCGACTGTTTTATAATAACGTGTTGTTTAAATATTTTTCATTCTTTTGTATTAACTTTTGTAACTTTTGTAACGTGTATGTATATGACCATACTATTTAAACAACACGTTATTATAAAACATTCCGTATACATGCTGCATCGCGTAGTTGTCAAGATTGTAAGATACCTCAAGCCAGCGTCGGCAGTCAGTCAACGTGTGCGAAATGCTAATGATCTCTCTCCAGAGTCGGACTATATAAACGGAAATGTTTTTTTTTCTCGTTCAAGGAAAATGGTGTGTGTGTGTGTGCATATCTGCTGTGTGTGTGTGTGTGTGTGTATCTCTCTCTGCGTGTGTTGTGAGTGTATATTCAATGTCAAAAATGGACGTCGTCTTTTCTTTTTTTGCGTTTACATTTTGTTGTTTCAATCACACAATGGTGGGAGGGCGAGCGGCGGCGGCGGGTGGCTCGAACCTTTCTTACGTCACGTTTTCAAAGCGGCCATATTTTTTTATGGAAAAAAAACAACCAGTGAAGTCGGTGGCGGCGGCTTATAAGCGTACCCCCCTCCCTTTACGCGAAAAGTTGAAGAATAAGACCAAACAGACGTCGCAGACGTAACGACTACCATATTTCAACATGTGCATGCGAGCAAGTTTTCACAGCAAGTACTATCCCAAGTGGGAGGAGCTTAACTGGAGGGCCGGAGGGACACTGCTCTCTCGTAAATACACTACTGAAGCCGATAGGTATTTCAAATATAGGGGTCGATAGGCATTTCAGATATGGTTGCCGATAGGCATTTCAAATATAGGAGCAGATAGGCATTTCAGATGTAGTTTCCGAAAGACATTTCAAAAATAGGTGCCGATAGGCATTTCAGATATAGGTGCCGATAGGCATTTCAGATATAGTTGCCGATTGGCATTTTAAAAATAGGTGCCGATAGGCATTTCAGATATAGAAGCCGATAGGCATTTCAAATATAGGTGCTGATAGGCATTTCAGATGTAGTTTCCGATAGGCATTTCAAAAATAGGTACCGATAGGCATTTCGAATATAGGTGCCGATAGGCATTTCAGATATAGTTCCCAATTGGCATTTTAAAAATAGGTGTCGATAGGCATTTCAGATATAGAAGACGATAGGCATTTCAAATATAGGTGCCGATAGGCATTCCAGATATGGTTGCCGATAGGTATTTCAAATATAGGTGTTGATAGGCATTTCAGATGTAGTTTCCGATAGGCATTTCAAAAATTGGTGCCGATTGGCATTTTAGATATAGGTGCCGATAGGCATTTCAGATATAGTTGCCGATTGGCATTTTAAAAATAGGTGCCGATAGGCATTTCAGATATAGAAGCCGACAGGTATTTCAAATATAGGTGTCGATAGGCATTTCAGATATGGTTGCCGATAGGCATTTCAAATATAGGTGCTGATAGGCATTTCAGATGTAGTTTCCGATAGGCATTTCAAAAATTGGTGCCGATTGGCATTTCAGATATAGGTGCCGATAGGCATTTCAGATATAGTTGCCGATTGGCATTTTAAAAATAGGTGCCGATAGGCATTTCAGATATAGAAGCCGATAGGTATTTCAAATATAGGTGTCGATAGGCATTTCAGATATGGTTGCCGATAGGCATTTCAAATATAGGTGCTGATAGGCATTTCAGATGTAGTTTCCGATAGGCATTTCAAAAATAGGTGCCGATAGGCATTTCAGATATAGGTGCCGATAGGCATTTCAGATATAGTTGCCGATTGGCATTTTTAAAATAGGTGCCGATAGGCATTTTAGATGTAGTTTCCGATAGGCATTTCAAAAATAGTTGCCGATAGGCATTTCAGATATAGGTGCCGATAGGCATATCAGCTATAGTTGCCGATAGGCATTTAAAATATAGGTGCCGATAGGCATTTCAAATATAGGTGTCGATAGGCATTTCAGATATAAATGCCGAATGGCATTTCAGATATAGGTGCCGATAGGCATTTCTGATGTGGTTGCTGATAGGCATTTCAAATATAGGTGCTGATAGGCATTTCAGATGTAGTTTTCGATAGGCATTTCAAAAATAGGTGCCGATAGGCATTTCAGATATAGGTGCCGATAGGCACTTCAGATATAGTTGCCGATTGGCATTTTAAAAATAGGTGCCGATAGGCATTTCAGATATAGAAGCCGATAGGCATTTCAAATATAGGTGCCGATAGGCATTCCAGATATGGTTGCCGATAGGCATTTCAAATATAGGTGCTGATAGGCATTTTAGATGTAGTTTTCGATAGGCATTTCAAAAATTGATGCCGATAGGCATTTCAGATATAGGTGCCGATAGGCATTTCAGATATAGTTGCCGATTGGCATTTCAAAAACAGGTGCCGCTAGGCATTTCAGATATAGAAGCCGATAGGCATTTCAAATATAGGTGCCGATAGGCATTCCAAATATGGTCGCCGATAGGCATTTCAAATATAGGTGCTGATAGGCATTTCAGTTGTAGTTTCCGATAGGCATTTCAAAAATAGGTGCCGATAGGCATTTCAGATATAGGTGCCGATAGGCATTTCAGATATAGTTGCCGATTGGCATTTTAAAAATAGGTGCTAATAGGCATTTCAGATATAAAAGCCGATAGGCATTTCAAATATAGGTGCCGATAGGCATTCTAGATATGGTTGCCGATAGGCATTTCAAATATAGGTGCTGATAGGCATTTCAGAAGTAGTTTCCGATAGGCATTTCAAAAATAGGTGCCGATAGGCATTTCAGATATAGGTGCCGATAGGCATTTCAGATATAGTTGCCGATAGCCATTTTAAAAATAGGTGCCGATAGGCATTTCAGAAATCAAAGCCGATAAGCATTTCAAATATAGGTGCCGATAGGCATTCCAGATATGGTTGCCGATAGTTTCCGATAGGCATTTTGAAAATAGGTGCCGATAGGCATTTCAGATATAGAAGCCGATAGGCATTTCAAATATAGGTGACGATAGGCACTCCAGATATGGTTGCCGATAGGCATTTCAAATACAGGTGCTGATAGGCATTTCAAAAATAGGTGCCGATAGGCATTTCAGATATAGGTGCCGATAGGCATTTCAGATATAGTTGCCGATAGCCATTTTAAAAATAGGTGCCGATAGGCATTTCAGATATAGAAGCCGATAGGCATTTCAAATATAGGTGCCGATAGGCATTCCAGATTTGGTTGCCGATAGGCATTTCAAATATAGGTGCTGATAGGCATTTCAGATGTAGTTTCCGATAGGCATTTCAAATATAGGTGCCGATAGGCATTCCAGATATGGTTGCCGATAGGCATTTCAAATATAAGTGCTGATAGGCATTCCAGATGTATTTTCCGATAAGCATTTCAAAAATTGGTGCCGATAGGCATTTCAGATATAGGTGCCGAGAGGCATTTCAGATATAGAGTACCGATTGGCATTTCAAAAATAGGTGCCGATAGGCATTTCAGATATAGAAGCCGATAGGTATTTCAAATATAGGTGTCGATAGGCATTTCAGATATGGTTGACGATAGGCATTTCAAATATAGGTGCTGATAGGCATTTCAGATGTAGTTTCCGATAGGCATTTCAAAAATAGGTGCCGATAGGCATTTCAGATATATGTGCCGATAGGCATTTCAGATATAGTTGCCGATTGGCATTTTAAAAATAGGTGTCCATAGGCATTTCAGATATAGAAGCCGATAGGCATTTCAAATAAAGGTGCCAATAGGTATTCCAGATATGGTTGCCGATAGGCATTTCAAATATAGGTGCTGATAGGCATTTCAGATGTAATTTCCGATAGGCATTTAAAAAATAGGTGCCGATAGGCATTTCAGATATAGGTGCCGATAGGCATTTCAGATATAGTTGCCGATTGGCATTTTAAAAATAGGTGCCGATAGGCATTTCAGATATAGAAGCCGATAGGCATTTCAAATATAGGTGCCGATAGGCATTCCAGATATGGTTGCCGATAGGCATTTCAAATATAAGTGCTGATAGGCATTTCAGATGTAGTTTCTGATAGGCATTTCAAAAATAGGTACCGATAGGCATTTCAGGTATAGGTGCCGATAGGCATTTCAGATATAGTTGCCAATTGGCATTTTAAAAATAGGTGTCGATAGGCATTTCAGATATAGAAGCCGATAGGCATTTCAAATATAGGTGCCGATAGGCATTCCAGATATGGTTGCCGATAGGCATTTCAAAAATAGGTGCCGATAGGCATTTCAGATATAGAAGCCGATAGGTATTTCAAATATAGGTGTCGATAGGCATTTCAGATATGGTTGCCGATAGGCATTTCAAATATTGGTGCTGATAGGCATTTCAGATGTAGTTTCCGATAGGCATTTCAAAAATAGGTGCCGATAGGCATTTCAGATATAGGTGCCGATAGGCATTACAGATATAGTTGCCGATTGGCATTTTAAAAATAGGTGCCGATAGGCATTTCAGATATAGAAGCCGATAGGCATTTCAAATATAGGTGCCGATAGGCATTCCAGATATGTTTGCCAATAGGCATTTCAAATATATTTGCTGATAGGCATTTCAGATGTAGTTTCCGATAGGCATTTCAAAAATAGGTGCCGATAGGCATTTTAGATATAGTTGCCGATTGGCATTTTAAAAATAGGTGCCGATAGGCATTTCAGATAAAGAAGCCGATAGGCATTTCAAATATAGATGCCGATAAGCATTCCAGATATGGTTGCCGATAGGCATTTCAAATATAGGTGCTGATAGGCATTTCAGATGTAGTTTCCGATAGGCATTTCAAAAATTGGTGCCGATAGGCCTTTCAGATATAGGTGCCGATAGGCATTTCAGATATAGTTACCGATTGGCATTTTAAAAACAGGTGCCGATAGGCATTTCAGATATAGAAGCCGATAGGCATTTCAAATATAGATGCCGACAAGCATTCCAGATATGGTTGCCGATAGGCATTTCAAATATAGGAGCAGATAGGCATTTCAGATGTAGTTTCCGAAAGACATTTCAAAAATAGGTGCCGATAGGCATTTCAGATATAGGTGCCGATAGGCATTTAAAATATAGGTGCCGATAGGCATTTCAAATAAAGGTGTCGATAGGCATTTCAGATATAAATGCTGAAAGGCATTTCAGATATAGGTGCCGATAGGCATTTCTGATGTGGTTGCCGATAAGCATTTAAAATATAGGTGCTGATAGGCATTTCAGATGTAGTTTCCGATAGGCATTTCAAAAATAGGTGCCGATAGGCATTTCAGATATAGGTGCTGATAGGCACTTCAGATATAGTTGCCGATTGGCATTTTAAAAATAGGTGCCGCTAGGCATTTCAGATATAGAAGCCGATAGGCATTTCAAATATAGGTGCCGATTGGCATTCCAAATATGGTTGCCGATAGGCATAACAAATATAGATGCTGATAGGCATTTCAGTTGTAGTTTCCGATAGGCATTTCAAAAATAGGTGCCGATAGGCATTTCAGATATAGGTGCCGATAGGCATTTCAGATATAGTTGCCGATAGGAATATCAAATATAGGTGCTGATAGGCATTTCAGATGTAGTTTCCGATAGGCATTTCAAAAATAGGTGCCGATAGGCCTTTCAGATATAGGTGCCGATAGGCATTTCAGATATAGTTGCCGATAGCCATTTTAAAAATAGGTGCCGATAGGCATTTCAGATATAGAAGCCGATAGGCATTTCAAATATAGGTGCCGATAGGCATTCCAGATATGGTTGCCGATAGGCATTTCAAATATAGGTGCTGATAGGCATTTCAGATGTAGTTTCCGATAGGCATTTTAAAAATAGGTGCCGATAGGCATTTCAGATATAGAAGCCGATAGGCATTTCAAATATAGGTGCCGATAGGCATTCCAGATATGGTTGCCGATAGGCATTTCAAATATAGGTGCTGATAGGCATTTCAGATGTAGTTTCCGATAGGCATTTCAAAAATAGGTGCCGATAGGCATTTCAGATATAGGTGCCGATAGGCATTTCAGATATAGTTGCCGATAGCCATTTTAAAAATAGGTGCCGATAGGCATCTCAGATATAGAAGCCGATAGGCATTTCAAATATAGGTGCCGATAGGCATTCCAGATATGGTAGCCGATAGGCATTTCAAATATAGGTGCTGATAGGCATTTCAGATGTAGTTTCCGATAGGCATTTCAAAAATAGGTGCCGATAGGCATTTCAGATATAGGTGCCGATAGGCATTCCAGATATGGTTGCCGATAGGCATTTCAAATATAGGTGCTGATAGGCATTTCAGATGTAGTTTCCGATAGGCATTTAAAAAATTGGTGCCGATAGGCATTTCAGGTATAGGTGCCGATAGGCATTTCAGATATAGTTGCCGTTTGGCATTTTAAAAATAGGTGATGATAGGCATTTCAGATATAGAAGCCGATAGGTATTTCAAATATAGGTGTCGATAGGCATTTCAGATATAGTTGCCGAATGGCATTTTAAAAATAGGTGTCGATAGGCATTTCAGATATAGAAGCCGATAGGCATTTCAAATATAGGTGCCGATAGGCATTCCAGATATGGTTGCCGATAGGCATTTCAAATATAGGTGCTGATAGGCATTCCAGATGTATTTTCCGATAGGCATTTCAAAAATTGGTGCCGATAGGCATTTCAGATATAGGTGCCGATAGGCATTTCAGATATAGTTACCGACTGGCATTTTAAAAATAGGTGCCGATAGGCATTTCAGATATAGAAGCCGATAGGTATTTCAAATATAGGTGTCGATAGGCATTTCAGATATGGTTGACGATAGGCATTTCAAATATAGGAGCAGATAGGCATTTCAGATGTAGTTTCCGAAAGACATTTCAAAAATAGGTGCCGATAGGCATTTCAGATATAGGTGACGATAGGCATTTCAGATATAGTTGCCGATTGGCATGTTAAAAATAGGTACCGATAGGCATTTCAGATATAGAAGCCGATAGGCATTTCAAATATAGGTGCCGATAGGCATTCCAGATATGGTTGCCGATAGGCATTTCAAATATAGGTGCTGATAAGCATTTCAGATGTAGTTTCCGATAGGCATTTCAAAAATAGGTGCCGATAGGCATTTCAGATATAGGTGCCAATAGGCATTTCAGATATAGTTGCCGATTGGCATTTTAAAAATAGGTGCCGATAGGCATTTCAGATATAGAAGCTGATAGGCATTTCAAATATAGGTGTCGATAGGCATTTCAGATATAGTTGCCAATTGGCATTTTAAAAATAGGTGTCGATAGGCATTTCAGATATAGAAGCCGATAGGCATTTCAAATATAGGTGCCGATAGGCATTCCAGATATGGTTGCCGATAGGCATTTCAAATATAGGTGCTGATAGGCATTTCAGATGTAGTTTCCGATAGGCATTTCAAAAATAGGTGCCGCTAGGCATTTCAGATATAGGTACCGATAGGCATTTCAGATATGGTTGCCGATTGGCATTTTTAAAATAGGTGCCGATAGGCATTTCAGATATAGAAGCCGATAGGCATTTCAAATATAGGTGCCGATAGGCATTCCAGATATGGTTGCCGATAGGCATTTTAAATATAGGTGCTGATAGGCATTTCAGATGTAGTTTCCGATAGGCATTTCAAAAATAAGAGCCGATAGGCATTTCAGATATAGTTGCCGATTGGCATTTTAAAAATAGGTGCCGATAGGCATTTTAGATATAGAAGCCGATAGGCATTTCAAATATAGGTGCCGATAGGCATTCCAGATATGGCTGCCGATAGGCATTTCAAATATAGGTGCTGATAGGCATTTCAAATGTAGTTTCCGATAGGCATTTCAAAAATAGGTGCCGATAGGCATTTCAGATATAGGTGCCGATAGGCATTTCAGATATAGTTGCCGATTGGCATTTCAAAAAAAGGTGCCGATAGGCATTTCAGATATAGAAGCCAATAGGCATTTCAAATATAGGTGCAGATAAGCATTCCAGATATGGTTGCCGATAGGCATTTCAAATATAGGTGCTGATAGGCATTTCAGATGTAGTTTCCGATAGACATTTCAAAAATTGGTGCCGATAGGCATTTCAGATATAGGTGCCGATAGGCATTTCAGATATAGTTGCCGATTGGCATTTTAAAAATAGGTGCCGATAGGCATTTCAGATATAGAAGCCGATAGGCATTTCAAATATAGGTGCCGATAGGAATTTCAGATATGGTTGCCGATAGGCATTTCAAATATTGGTGCTGATAGGCATTTCAGATGTAGTTTCCGATAGGCATTTCAAAAATAGGTGCCGATAGGCATTTCAGATATAGGTGCCGATAGGCATTACAGATATAGTTGCCGATTGGCATTTTAAAAATAGGTGCCGATAGGCATTTCAGATATAGAAGCCGATAGGCATTTCAAATATAGGTGCCGATATGCATTCCAGATATGGTTGCCGATAGGCATTTCAAATATATTTGCTGATAGGCATTTAGATGAAGTTTCCGATAGGCATTTCAAAAATAGGTGCCGATAGGCATTACAGATATAGGTGCCGGTAGGCATTTCAGATATAGTTGCCGATTGGCATTTTAAAAATAGGTGCCGATAGGCATTTCAGATATAGAAGCCGATAGGCATTTCAAATATAGGTGCCGATAGGCATTCCAGATATGGTTGCCGATAGGCATTTCAAATATAGGTGCTGATAGGCATTTCAGATGTAGTTTCCGATAGGCATTTCAAAAATTGGTGCCGATTGGCTTTTCAGATATAGGTGCCGATAGGCATTTCAGATATAGTTGCCGATTGGCATTTTAAAAACATGTGCCGATAGGCATTTCAGATATAGAAGCCGATAGGTATTTCAAATATAGAAGCCGATAGGCATTTCAAATATAGGTGCCGATAGGAATTTCAGATATGGTTGCCGATAGGCATTTGAAATATTGGTGCTGATAGGCATTTCAGATGTAGTTTCCGATAGGCATTTCAAAATTAGGTGCCGATAAGCATTTCTGATGTGGTTGCTGATAGGCATTTCAAATATAGGTGCTGATAGGTATTTCAGATGTAGTTATCGATAGGCATTTCAAAAATAGGTGCCGATAGGCATTTCAGATATAGGTGCCGATAGGCACTTCAGATATAGTTGCCGATTGGCATTTTAAAAATAGGTGCCGATAGGCATTTCAGATATAGAAGCCGATAGGCATTTCAAATATAGGTGCCGATAGGCATTCCAGATATGGTTGCCGATAGGCATTTCAAATATAGCTGCTGATAGGCATTTTAGATGTAGTTTTCGATAGGCATTTCAAAAATTGATGCCGATAGGCATTTCAGATATAGGTGCCGATAGGCATTTCAGATATAGGTGCCGATAGGCATTTCAGATATATGTGCCGATAGTTTCCGATAGGCATTTTAAAAATAGGTGCCGATAGGCATTTTAGATATAGAAGCCGATAGGCATTTCAAATATAGGTGACGATAGGCACTCCATATATGGTTGCCGATAGGCATTTCAAATATAGGTGCTGATAGGCATTTTAGATGTAGTTTCCGATAGGCATTTCAAAAATAGGTGCCGATAGGCATTTCAGATATAGGTGCCGATAGGCATTTCAGATATAGTTGCCGATAGCCATTTTAAAAATAGGTGCCGATAGGCATTTCAGATATAGAAGCCGATAGGCATTTCAAATATAGGTGCCGATAGGCATTCCAGATTTGGTTGCCGATAGGCATTTCAAATATAGGTGCTGATAGGCATTTCAGATGTAGTTTCCGATAGGCATTTCAAAAGTAGGTGCCGATAGGCATTTCAGATATAGGTGCCGATAGGCATTTCAGATATAATTGCCGATTGGCATTTTAAAAATAGGTGCCGATAGGCATTTTAGATATAGAAGCCGATAGGCATTTCAAATATAGGTGCCGATAGGCATTCCAGATATGGTTGCCGATAGGCATTTCAAATATAGGTGCTGATAGGCATTTCAGATGTAGTTTCCGATAGGCCTTTAAAAAATAGGTGCCAATAGGCATTTCAGATATAGGTGCCGATAGGCATTTCAGATATAGTTGCCGATTGGCATTTCAAAAATAGGTGCCGATAGGCATTTCAGATATAGAAGCCGATAGGCATTTCAAATATAGGTGCCGATAGGCATTCCGGATATGGTTGCCGATAGGCATTTCAAATATAGGTGCTGATAGGCATTTCAGATGTAGTTTCCGATAGACATTTCAAAAATTGGTGCCGATAGGCATTTCAGATATAGGTGCCGATAGGCATTTCAGATATAGTTGCCGATTGGCATTTTAAAAATAGGTGCCGATAGGCATTTCAGATATAGAAGCCGATAGGCATTTCAAATATAGGTGCCGATAGGAATTTCAGATATGGTTGCCGATAGGCATTTGAAATATTGGTGCTGATAGGCATTTCAGATGTAGTTTCCGATAGGCATTTCAAAAATAGGTGCCGATAGGCATTTCTGATGTGGTTGCTGATAGACATTTCAAATATAGGTGCTGATAGGTATTTCAGATGTAGTTATCGATAGGCATTTCAAAAATAGGTGCCGATAGGCATTTCAGATATAGGTGCCGTAGGCACTTCAGATATAGTTGCCGATTGGCATTTTAAAAATAGGTGCCGATAGGCATTTCAGATATAGAAGCCGATAGGCATTTCAAATATAGGTGCCGATAGGCATTCCAGATATGGTTGCCGATAGGCATTTCAAATATAGCTGCTGATAGGCATTTTAGATGTAGTTTTCGATAGGCATTTCAAAAATTGATGCCGATAGGCATTTCAGATATAGGTGCCGATAGGCATTTCAGATATAGGTGCCGATAGGCATTTCAGATATATGTGCCGATAGTTTCCGATAGGCATTTTAAAAATAGGTGCCGATAGGCATTTTAGATATAGAAGCCGATAGGCATTTCAAATATAGGTGACGATAGGCACTCCATATATGGTTGCCGATAGGCATTTCAAATATAGGTGCTGATAGGCATTTCAGATGTAGTTTCCGATAGGCATTTCAAAAATAGGTGCCGATAGGCATTTCAGATATAGGTGCCGATAGGCATTTCAGATATAGTTGCCGATAGCCATTTTAAAAATAGGTGCCGATAGGCATTTCAGATATAGAAGCCGATAGGCATTTCAAATATAGGTGCCGATAGGCATTCCAGATTTGGTTGCCGATAGGCATTTCAAATATAGGTGCTGATAGGCATTTCAGATGTAGTTTCCGATAGGCATTTCAAAAATAGGTGCCGGTAGGCATTCCAGATATGGTTGCCGATAGGCATTTCAAATATAGGTGCTGATAGGCATTCCAGATGTATTTTCCGATAGGCATTTCAAAAATTGGTGCCGATAGGCATTTCAGATATAGGTGCCGATAGGCATTTCAGATATAGTTGCCGAAAGACATTTTAAAAACAGGTGCCGATAGGCATTTCAGATATAGAAGCCGATAGGTATTTCAAATATAGGTGTCGATAGGCATTTCAGATATGATTGCCGATAGGCATTTCAAATATAGGTGCTGATAGGCATTTCAGATGTAGTTTCCGATAGGCATTTCAGAAATAGGTGCCGATAGGCATTTCAGATATAGGTGCCGATAGGCATTTCAGATATAGTTGCCGATTGGCATTTTAAAAATAGGTGTCGATAGGCATTTCAGATATAGAAGCCGATAGGCATTTCAAATATAGGTGCCGATAGGCATTCCAGATATGGTTGCCGATAGGCATTTCAAATATAAGTGCTGATAGACATTCCAGATGTATTTTCCGATAGGCATTTCAAAAATTGGTGCCGATAGGCATTTCAGATATAGGTGCCGAGAGGCATTTCAGATATAGTTACCGATTGGCATTTCAAAAATAGGTGCCGATAGGCATTTCAGATATAGAAGCCGATAGGTATTTCAAATATAGGTGTCGATAGGCATTTCAGATATTGTTGACGATAGGCATAACAAAGATAGGTGCTGATAGGCATTTCAGATGTAGTTTCCGATAGGCATTTCAAAAATAGGTGCCGATAGGCATTTCAGATATAGTTGCCGATTGGCATTTTAAAAATAAGTGCCGATAGGCATTTCAGATATAGAAGCCGATAGGCATTTCAAATATAGGTGCCGATAGGCATTCCAGATATGGTTCCCGATAGGCATTTCAAATATAAGTGCTGATAGGCATTTCAGATGTAGTTTCCGATAGGCATTTCAAAAATAGGTACCGATAGGCATTTCAGATATAGGTGCCGATAGGCATTTCAGATATAGTTGCCAATTGGCATTTTAAAAATAGGTGTCGATAGGCATTTCAGATATAGAAGCCGATAGGCATTTCAAATATAGGTGCCAATAGGCATTCCAGATATGGTTGCCGATAGGCATTTCAAATATAGGTGCTGATAAGCATTTCAGATGTAGTTTCCGATAGGCATTTCAAAAATAGGTGCCGATAGGCATTTCAGATATAGGTGCCAATAGGCATTTCAGATATAGTTGCCGATTGGCATTTTAAAAATAGGTGCCGATAGGCATTTCAGATATAGAAGCTGATAGGCATTTCAAATATAGGTGTCGATAGGCATTTAAGATATGGTTGCGGATAGGCATTTTAAATATAAGTGCTGATAGGCATTTCAGATGTAGTTTCCGATAGGCATTTCAAAAATAGGTACCGGTAGACATTTCAGATATAGGTGCCGATAGGCATTTCAGATATAGTTGCCAATTGGCATTTTAAAAATAGGTGTCGATAGGCATTTCAGATATAGAAGCCGATAGGCATTTCAAATATAGGTGCCGATAGGCATTCCAGATATGGTTGCCGATAGGCATTTCAAATATAGGTGCTGATAGACATTTCAGATGTAGTTTCCGATAGGCATTTCAAAAATAGGTGCCGCTAGGCATTTCAGATATAGGTACCGATAGGCATTTCAGATATGGTTGCCGATTGGCATTTTAAAAATAGGTGCCGATAGGCATTTCAGATATAGAAGCCGATAGACATTTCAAATATAGGTGCCGATAGGCATTCCAGATATGGTTGCCGATAGGCATTTCAAATATAGGTGCTGATAGGCATTTCAGATGTAGTTTCCGATAGGCATTTCAAAAATAGGTGCCGATAGGCATTTCAGATATAGTTGCCGATTGGCATTTTAAAAATAGGTGCCGATAGGCATTTTAGATATAGAAGCCGATAGGCATTTCAAATATAGGTGCCGATAGGCATTCCAGATATGGCTGCCGATAGGCATTTCAAATATAGGTGCTGATAGGCATTTCAAATGTAGTTTCCGATAGGCATTTCAAAAATAGGTGCCGATAGGCATTTCAGATATAGGTGCCGATAGGCATTTCAGATATAGTTGCCGATTGGCATTTCAAAAATAGGTGCCGATAGGCATTTCAGATATAGAAGCCGATAGGCATTTCAAATATAGGTGCCGATAAGCATTCCAGATATGGTTGCCGATAGGCATTTCAAATATAGGTGCTGATAGGAATTTCAGATGTAGTTTCCGATAGACATTTCAAAAATTGGTGCCGATAGGCATTTCAGATATAGGTGCCGATAGGCATTTCAGATATAGTTGCCGATTGGCATTTTAAAAATAGGTGCCGATAGGCATTTCAGATATAGAAGCCGATAGGCATTTCAAATATAGGTGCCGATAGGAATTTCAGATATGGTTGCCGATAGGCATTTCAAATATTGGTGCTGATAGGCATTTCAGATGTAGTTTCCGATAGGCATTTCAAAAATAGGTGCCGATAGGCATTTCAGATATAGGTGCCGATAGGCATTACAGATATAGTTGCCGATTGGCATTTTAAAAATAGGTGCCGATAGGCATTTCAGATATAGAAGCCGATAGGCATTTCAAATATAGGTGCCGATAGGCATTCCAGATATGGTTGCCGATAGGCATTTCAAATATAGTTGCTGATAGGCATTTCAGATGTAGTTTCCGATAGGCATTTCAAAAATAGGTGCCGATAGGCATTTCAGATATAGTTGCCTATTGGCATTTTAAAAATAGGTGCCGATAGGCATTTCAGATATAGAAGCCGATAGGCATTTCAAATATAGGTGCCGATAGGCATTTCAAATATAGGTGCTGATAGGCATTTCAGATGTAGTTTCCGATAGGCATTTCAAAAATAGTTGCCGATAGTCATTTCAGATATAGGTGATGATAGGCATTTCAGATATAGTTGCCGATTGGCATTTTAAAAATAGGTGCCGATAGGCATTTCAGATATAGAAGCCGATAGGCATTTCAAATATAGGTGCCGATAGGCATTCCAGATATGGTTGCCGATAGGCATTTCAAATATAGGAGCAGATAGGCATTTCAGATGTAGTTTCCGAAGGACATTTCAAAAATAGGTGCCGATAGGCATTTCAGATATAGGTGCCGATAGGCATTTCAGATATAGTTGCCGATATGCATTTTAAAAATAGGAGCCGATAGTCATTTGAGATATAGAAGCCGATAGGCATTTCAAATATAGGTGCCGATAAGCATTCCAGATATGGTTGCCGATAGGCATTTCAAATATAGGTGCTGATAGGCATTTCAGATGTAGTTTTCGATAGGCATTTCAAAAATTGGTGCCGATAGGCATTTCAGATATAGGTGCCGATAGGCATTTCAGATATAGTTGCCAATTGGCATTTTAAAAATAGGTGCCGATAGGCATTTCAGATATAGAAGCCGATAGGTATTTCAAATATAGGTGTCGATAGGCATTTCAGATATGGTTGACGATAGGAATTTCAAATATAGGTGCTGATAGGCATTTCAGATGTAGTTTCTGATAGGCATTTTAAAAATAGGTGCCGATAGGCATTTCAGATATAGGTGCCGATAGGCATTTCAGATATAGTTGCCGATTGGCATTTTAAAAATAGGTGTCGATAGGCATTTCAGATATAGAAGCCGATAGGCATTTCAAATATAGGTGCCGATAGGCATTCCAGATATGGTTGCCGATAGGCATTTCAAATATAGGTGCTGATAGGCATTTCAGATGTAGTTTCCGATAGGCATTTCAAAAATAGGTGCCGCTAGGCATTTCAGATATAGGTACCGATAGGCATTTCAGATATGGTTGCCGATTGGCATTTTAAAAATAGGTGCCGATAGGCATTTCAGATATAGAAGCCGATAGGCATTTCAAATATAGGTGCCAATAGGCATTCCAGATATGGTTGCCGATAGGCATTTCAAATATAGGTGCTGATAGGCATTTCAGATGTAGTTTCCGATAGGCATTTCAAAAATAGGTGCCGATAGGCATTTCAGATATAGGTGCCGATAGGCATTTCAGATATAGTTGCCGATTGGCATTTTAAATATAGGTGCCGATAGGCATTTTAGATATAGAAGGCGATAGGCATTTCAAATATAGGTGCCGATAGGCATTCCAGATATAGTTGCCGATAGGCATTTCAAATATAGGTGCTGATAGGCATTTCAGATGTAGTTTCCGATAGGTATTTCAAAAATAGGTGCCGATAGGCATTTCAGATATAGGTGCCGATAGGCATTTCAGATATAGTTGCCGATTGACATTTCAAAAATAGGTGCCGATAGGCATTTCAGATATAGAAGCCGATAGGCATTTCAAATATAGGTGCCGATAGGCATTTCAGATATAGAAGCCGATAGGCATTTCAAATATAGGTGCCGATAAGCATTCCAGATATGGTTGCCGATAGGCATTTCAAATATAGGTGCTGATAGGCATTTCAGATGTAGTTTCCGATAGACATTTTAAAAATAGGTGCCGATAGGCATTTCAGATATAGGTGCCGATAGGCATTTCAGATATAGTTGCCGATTGGCATTTTAAAAATAGGTGCCGATAGGCATTTCAGATATAGAAGCCGATAGGCATTTCAAATATAGGTGCCGATAGGCATTCCAGATATGGTTGCCGATAGGCATTTCAAATATAGGTGCTGATAGGCATTTCAGATGTAGTTTCCGATAGGCATTTCAAAAATAGGTGCCGATAGGCATTTCAGATATAGGTGCCGATAGGCATTTCAGATATAGTTGCCGATTGGCATTTTAAATATAGGTGCCGATAGGCATTTTAGATATAGAAGGCGATAGGCATTTCAAATATAGGTGCCGATAGGCATTCCAGATATAGTTGCCGATAGGCATTTCAAATATAGGTGCTGATAGGCATTTCAGATGTAGTTTCCGATAGGTATTTCAAAAATAGGTGCCGATAGGCATTTCAGATATAGGTGCCGATAGGCATTTCAGATATAGTTGCCGATTGGCATTTCAAAAATAGGTGCCGATAGGCATTTCAGATATAGAAGCCGATAGGCATTTCAAATATAGGTGCCGATAGGCATTTCAGATATAGAAGCCGATAGGCATTTCAAATATAGGTGCCGATAAGCATTCCAGATATGGTTGCCGATAGGCATTTCAAATATAGGTGCTGATAGGCATTTCAGATGTAGTTTCCGATAGACATTTCAAAAATTGGTGCCGATAGGCATTTCAGATATAGGTGCCGATAGGCATTTCAGATATAGTTGCCGATTGGCATTTTAAAAATAGGTGCCGATAGGCATTTCAGATATAGAAGCCGATAGGCATTTCAAATATAGGTGCCGATAGGAATTTCAGATATGGTTGCCGATAGGCATTTCAAATATTGGTGCTGATAGGCATTTCAGATGTAGTTTCCGATAGGCATTTCAAAAAAAGGTGCCGATAGGCATTTCAGATATAGAAGCCGATAGGCATTTCAAATATAGGTGCCGATAGGCATTCCAGATATGGTTGCCGATAGGCATTTCAAATATAGTTGCTGATAGGCATTTCAGATGTAGTTTCCGATAGGCCTTTCAAAAACAGGTGCCGATAGGCATTTCAGATATAGGTGCCGATAGGCATTTCAGATATAGTTGCCTATTGGCAATTTAAAAATAGGTGCCGATAGGCATTTCAGATATAGAAGCCGATAGGCATTTCAAATATAGGTGCCGATAGGCATTTCAAATATAGGTGCTGATAGGCATTTCAGATGTAGTTTCCGATAGGCATTTCAAAAATAGTTGCCGATGGTCATTTCAGATATAGGTGATGATAGGCATTTCAGATATAGTTGCCGATTGGCATTTTAAAAATAGGTGCCGATAGGCATTTCAGATATAGAAGCCGATAGGCATTTCAAATATAGGTGCCGATAGGCATTCCAGATATGGTTGCCGATAGGCATTTCAAATATAGGAGCAGATAGGCATTTCAGATGTAGTTTCCGAAGGACATTTCAAAAATAGGTGCCGATAGGCATTTCAGATATAGGTGCCGATAGGCATTTCAGATATAGAAGCCGATAGGCATTTCAAATATAGGTGCCGATAGGCATTTCAGATATAGGTGCCGATAGGCATTTCAGATATAGTTGCCGATTGGCATTTCAAAAATAGGTGCCGATAGGCATTTCAGATATAGAAGCCGATAGGCATTTCAAATATAGGTGCCGATAGGCATTCCAGATATGGTTGCCGATAGGCATTTCAAATATAGTTGCTGATAGGCATTTCAGATGTAGTTTCCGATAGGCATTTCAAAAACAGGTGCCGATAGGCATTTCAGATATAGGTGCCGATAGGCATTTCAGATATAGTTGCCTATTGGCAATTTAAAAATAGGTGCCGATAGGCATTTCAGATATAGAAGCCGATAGGCATTTCAAATATAGGTGCCGATAGGCATTTCAAATATAGGTGCTGATAGGCATTTCAGATGTAGTTTCCGATAGGCATTTCAAAAATAGGTGCCGATAGGCATTTCAGATATAGGTGCCGATAGGCATTTCAGATATAGTTGCCGATTGGCATTTCAAAAATAGGTGCCGATAGGCATTTCAGATATAGAAGCCGATAGGCATTTCAAATATAGGTGCCGATAGGCATTTCAGATATAGGTGCCGATAGGCATTTCAGATATAGTTGCCGATTGGCATTTCAAAAATAGGTGCCGATAGGCATTTCAGATATAGAAGCCGATAGGCATTTCAAATATAGGTGCCGATAGGCATTCCAGATATGGTTGCCGATAGGCATTTCAAATATAGTTGCTGATAGGCATTTCAGATGTAGTTTCCGATAGGCATTTCAAAAACAGGTGCCGATAGGCATTTCAGATATAGGTGCCGATAGGCATTTCAGATATAGTTGCCTATTGGCAATTTAAAAATAGGTGCCGATAGGCATTTCAGATATAGAAGCCGATAGGCATTTCAAATATAGGTGCCGATAGGCATTTCAAATATAGGTGCTGATAGGCATTTCAGATGTAGTTTCCGATAGGCATTTCAAAAAGAGTTGCCGATAGTCATTTCAGATATAGGTGATGATAGGCATTTCAGATATAGTTGCCGATTGGCATTTTAAAAATAGGTGCCGATAGGCATTTCAGATATAGAAGCCGATAGGCATTTCAAATATAGGTGCCGATAGGCATTCCAGATATGGTTGCCGATAGGCATTTCAAATATAGGAGCAGATAGGCATTTCAGATGTAGTTTCCGAAAGACATTTCAAAAATAGGTGCCGATAGGCATTTCAGATATAGGTGCCGATAGGCATTTCAGATATAGGTGCCGATAGGCATTTCAGATATAGTTGCCGATTGGCATTTTAAAAATAGGTGCCGATAGGCATTTGAGATATAGAAGCCGATAGGCATTTCAAATATAGGTGCCGATAAGCATTCCAGATATGTTTGCCGATAGGCATTACAAATATAGGTGCTGATAGGCATTTCAGATGTAGTTTTCGATAGGCATTTCAAAAATTGGTGCCGATAGGCATTTCAGATATAGGTGCTGATAGGCATTTCAGATATAGTTGCCGATTGGCATTTTAAAAAAAGGTGCCGATAGGCATTTCAGATATAGAAGCCGATAGGTATTTCAAATATAGGTGTCGATAGGCATTTCAGATATGGTTGCCGATAGGAATTTCAAATATAGGTGCTGAAAAGCATTTCAGATGTAGTTTCTTATAGGCATTTCAAAAATAGGTGCCGATAGGCATTTCAGATATAGGTGCCGATAGGCATTTCAGATATAGTTGCCGATTGGCATTTTAAAAATAGGTGTCGATAGGCATTTCAGATATAGAAGCCGATAGGCATTTCAAATATAGGTGCCGATAGGCATTACAGATATGGTTGCCGTTAGGCATTTCAAATTTAAGTGCTGATAGGCATTCCAGATGTAGTTTCCGATAGACATTTCAAAAATTGGTGACGATAGGCATTTCAGATATAGGTGCCGATAGGCATTTCAGATATAGTTACCGATTGGCATTTTAAAAATAGGTGCCGATAGGCATTTCAGATATAGAAGCCGATAGGTATTTCAAATATAGGTGTCGATAGGCATTTTTAGATATGGTTGCCGATAGGCATTTCAAATATAGGTGCTGATAGGCATTTCAGATGTAGTTTCCGATAGGCATTTCAAAAATAGGTGCCGATAGGCATTTCAGATATAGGTGCCGATAGGCATTTCAGATATAGTTGCCGATTGGCATTTTAAAAATAGGTGCCGATAGGCATTTCAGATATAGAAGCCGATAGGCATTTCAAATATAGGTGCCGATAGGCATTCCAGATATGGTTGCTGATAGGCATTTCAAATATAGGTGTTGATAGGCATTTCAGATGTAGTTTCCGATAGGCATTTCAAAAATAGGTGCCGATAGGCATTTCAGATATAGGTGCCGATAGGCATTTCAGATATAGTTGCCAATTGGCATTTTAAAAATAGGTGCCGATTGGCATTTCAGATATAGAAGCCGATAGGCATTTCAAATATAGGTGCCGATAGGCATTCCAGATATGGTTGCCGATAGGCATTTCAAATATAAGTGCTGATAGGCATTTTAGATGTAGTTTCCGATAGGCATTTCAAAAATTGATGCCGATAGGCATTTCAGATATAGGTGCCGATAGGCATTTCAGATATAGTTGCCGATTGGCATTTTAAAAACAGGTGCCGATAGGCATTTCAGATATAGAAGCCGATAGGTATTTCAAATATAGGGGTCGATAGGCATTTAAGATATGGTTGCCGATAGGCATTTCCAATATAGGAGCAGATAGGCATTTCAGATGTAGTTTCCGAAAGACATTTAAAAAATAGGTGCCGATAGGCATTTCAGATATAGGTGCCAATAGGCATTTCAAATATAGTTGCCGATTGGCATTTTAAAAATAGGTGCCGATAGGCATTTCAGATATAGAAGTCGATAGGCATTTCAAATATAGGTGCCGATAGGCATTCCAGATATGGTTGCCGATAGGCATTTCAAATATAAGTGCTGATAGGCATTTCAAATATAAGTGCTGATAGGCATTTCAGATGTAGTTTCCGATAGGCATTTCAAAAATAGGTACTGATAGGCATTTCAGATATAGGGGCCGATAGGCATTTCAGATATAGTTGCCAATTGGCATTTTGAAAATAGGTGCCGATAGGCATTTCAGATATAGAAGCCGATAGGCATTTCAAATATAGGTGCCGATAGGCATTCCAGATATGTTTGCCGATAGGCATTTCAAATATAGGTGCTGATAGGCATTCCAGATGTAGTTTCCGATAGGCATTTCAAAAATTGGTGACGATAGGCATTTCAGATAAAGATGGTGATAGGTATTTCAGATATAGTTACCGATTGGCATTTTAAAAATAGGTGCCGATAGGCATTTCAGATATAGAAGCCGATAGGTATTTCAAATATAGGTGTCGATAGGCATTTCAGATATGGTTGCCGATAGGCATTTCAAATATAAGTGCTGATAGGCATTTCAGATGTAGTTTCCGATAGGCAATTCAAAAATAGGTACCGATAGACATTTCAGATATAGGTGCCGATAGGCATTTCAGATATAGTTGCCAATTGGCATTTTAAAAATAGGTGTCGATAGGCATTTCAGATATAGAAGCCGATAGGCATTTCAAATATAGGTGCCGATAGGCATTCCATATATGGTTGCCGATAGGCATTTCAAATATAGGTGCTGATAGGTATTTCAGATGTAGTTTCCGATAGGCATTTCAAAAATAGGTGCCGATAGGCATTACAGATATAGGTGCCAATAGGCATTTCAGATATAGTTGCCGATTGGCATTTTAAAAATAGGTGCCGATAGGCATTTTAGATATAGAAGCCGATAGGCATTTCAAATATAGGTGCCGATAGGCATTCCAGATATAGTTGACGATAGGCATTTCATTTATAGGTGCTGATAGGCATTTCCTTTGTAGTTTCCGATAGGCATTTCAAAAATTGGTGCCGATAGGCATTTCAGATATAGGTGCCGATAGGCATTTCAGATATATTTGCCGATTGGCATTTTAAAAATAGGTGCCGATAGGCATTTCAGATATAGAAGCTGATAGGTATTTCAAATATAGGTGTCGATAGGCATTTCAGATATGGTTGCCGATAGGCATTTCAAATATTGGTGCTGATAGGCATTTCAGATGTAGTTTTCGATAGGCATTCCAAAAATAGGTGCCGATAGGCATTTCAGATATAGGTGCCGATAGGCATTACAGATATAGTTGCCGATTGGCATTTTAAAAACAGGTGCCGATAGGCATTTCAGATATAGAAGCCGATAGGCATTTCAAATATAGGTGCCGATAGGCATTCCAGATATGGTTGCCGATAGGCATTTCAAATATATTTGCTGATAGGCATTTAGATGTAGTTTCCGATTGGCATTTCTAAAATAGGTGCCGATAGGCATTTCAGATATAGGTGCCGATAGGCATTTCAGATATAGTTGCCGATTGGCATTTTAAAAATAGTTGCCGATAGGCATTTCAGATATAGAAGCCGATAGGCATTTCAAATATAGGTGCCGATAGGCATTCCAGATATGGTTGCCGATAGGCATTTCAAATATAGGTGCTGATAGGCATTTCAGATGTAGTTTCGGATAGGCATTTCAAAAATTGGTGCCGATTGGCATTTCAGATATAGGTGCCGATAGGCATTTCAGATATAGTTGCCGATTGGCATTTTAAAAACAGGTGCCGATAGGCATTTCAGATATAGAAGCCGATAGGTATTTCAAATATAGGTGTCGATAGGCATTTCAGATATGGTTGCCGATAGGCATTTCAAATATAGGAGCAGATAGGCATTTATGATGTAGTTTCCGATAGGCATTTCAAAAATAGGTGCCGATAGGCATTTCAGATATAGGTGCCGATAGGCATTTCAGATATAGTTGCCGATTGGCATTTTTAAAATAGGTGCCGATAGGCATTTTAGATGTAGTTTCCGATAATCATTTCAAAAATAGGTGCCGATAAGCATTTCAGATATAGGTGCCGATAGGCATATCAGATATAGTTGCCGATAGGCATTTAAAATATAGGTGCCGATAGGCATTTCAAATATAGGTGTCGATAGGCATTTCAGATATAAATGCCGAAAGGCATTTCAGATATAGGTGCCGATAGGCATTTCTGATGTGGTTGCCGATAGGCATTTCAAATATAGGTGCTGATAGGCATTTCAGATGTAGTTTTCGATAGGCATTTGAAAAATAGGTGCCGATAGGCATTTCAGATATAGGTGCCGATAGGCACTTCAGATATAGTTTCCGATTGGCATTTTAAAAATAGGTGCCGCTAGGCATTTCAGATATAGAAGCCGATAGGCATTTCAAATATAGGTGCCGATAGGCATTCCAAATATGGTTGCCGATAGGCGTTTTAAATATAGGTGCTGATAGGCATTTCAGTTGTAGTTGCCAATAGGCATTTCAAAAATAAGTGCCGATAGGCATTTCAGATATAGGTGCCGATAGGTATTTTAGATATAGTTGCCGATTGGCATTTTAAAAATAGGTGCCGATAGGCATTTCAGATATAGAAGCCGATAGGCATTTCAAATATAGGTGTCGATAGGCATTCCAGATATGGTTGCCGATAGGCATTTCTAATATATAGGTGCTGATAGGCATTTCAGAGGTAGTTTCCGATAGGCATTTCAAAAATAGGTGCCGATAGGCATTTCAGATATAGGTGCCGATAGGCATTTAAGATATAGTTGCCGATAGCCATTTTAAAAATAGGTGCCGATAGGCATTTCAGATATAGAAGCCGATAGGCATTTCAAATATAGGTGCCGATAGGCATTCCAGATATGGTTGCCGATAGGCATTTCAAATATAGGTGCCGATAGGCATTCCAGATATGGTTGCCGATAGGCATTTCAAATATAGGTGCTGATAGGCATTTCAGATGTAGTTTCCGATAGGCATTTCAAAAATAGGTGCCGATAGGCATTTCAGATATAGGTGCCGATAAGCATTTCAGATATAGTTGCCGATAGCCATTTTAAAAATAGGTGCCGATAGGCATTTCAGATATAGAAGCCGATAGGCATTTCAAATATATGTGCCGATAGGCATTCCAGATATGGTTGCCGATAGGCATTTCAAATATAGGTGCTGATAGGCATTTCAGATGTAGTTTCCGATAGGCATTTCAAAAATAGGTGCCGATAGGCATTTCAGATATAGGTGCCGATAGGCATTCCAGATATGGTTGCCGATAGGCATTTCAAATATAGGTGCTGATAGGCATTTCAGATGTAGTTTCCGATTGGCATTTCAAAAATAGGTGCCGATAGGCATTTCAGATATAGGTGCCGATAGGCATTTCAGATATAGTTGCCGATAGCCATTTTAAAAATAGGTGCCGATAGGCATTTCAGATATAGAAGCCGATAGGCATTTCAAATATAGGTGCCGATAGGCATTCCAGATATGGTTGCCGATAGGCATTTCAAATATAGGTGCTGATAGGCATTTCAGATGTAGTTTCCGATAGGCATTTTAAAAATAGGTGCCGATAGGCATTTCAGATATAGGTGCCGATAGGCATTTCAGATATAGTTGCCGATTGGCATTTTAAAAATAGGTGCCGATAGCCATTTTAGATATAGAAGCCGATAGGCATTTCAAATATAGGTGCCGATAGGCATTCCAGATATGGTTGCCGATAGGCATTTCAAATACAGGTGCTGATAGGCATTTCAGATGTAGTTTCCGATAGGCATTTCAAAAATAGGTGCCGATAGGCATTTCAGATATAGGTGCCGATAGGCATTTCAGATATAGTTGCCGATTGGCATTTTAAAAATAGGTGCCGATAGGCATTTTAGATATAGAAGCCGATAGGCATTTCAAATATAGGTGCCGATAGGCATTCCAGATATGGTTGCCGATAGGCATTTCAAATATAGGTGCTGATAGGCATTTCAGATGTAGTTTCCGATAGGCATTTAAAAAATAGGTGCCAATAGGCATTTCAGATATAGGTGCCGATAGGCATTTCAGATATAGTTGCCGATTGGCATTTCAAAAATAGGTGCCGATAGGCATTTCAGATATAGAAGCCGATAGGCATTTCAAATATAGGTGCCGATAGGCATTCCAGATATGGTTGCCGATAGGCATTTCAAATATAGGTGCTGATAGGCATTTCAGATGTAGTTACCGATAGACATTTCAAAAATTGGTGCCGATAGGCATTTCAGATATAGGTGCCGATAGGCATTTCAGATATAGTTGCCGATTGGCATTTTAAAAATAGGTGCCGATAGGCATTTCAGATATAGAAGCCGATAGGCATTTCAAATATAGGTGCCGATAGGAATTCAGATATGGTTGCCGATAGGCATTTGAAATATTGGTGCTGATAGGCATTTCAGATGTAGTTTCCGATAGGCATTTCAAAAATAGGTGCCGATAGGCATTTCTGATGTGGTTGCTGATAGGCATTTCAAATATAGGTGCTGATAGGTATTTCAGATGTAGTTATCGATAGGCATTTCAAAAATAGGTGCCGATAGGCATTTCAGATATAGGTGCCGATAGGCACTTCAGATATAGTTGCCGATTGGCATTTTAAAAATAGGTGCCGATAGGCATTTCAGATATAGAAGCCGATAGGCATTTCAAATATAGGTGCCGATAGGCATTCCAGATATGGTTGCCGATAGGCATTTCAAATATAGCTGCTGATAGGCATTTTAGATGTAGTTTTCGATATGCATTTCAAAAATTGATGCCGATAGGCATTTCAGATATAGGTGCCGATAGGCATTTCAGATATAGGTGCCGATAGGCATTTCAGATATAGTTGCCGATAGTTTCCGATAGGCATTTTAAAAATAGGTGCCGATAGGCATTTCAGATATAGAAGCTGATAGGCATTTCAAATATAGGTGACGATAGGCACTCCATATATGGTTGCCGATAGGCATTTCAAATATAGGTGCTGATAGGCATTTCAGATGTAGTTTCGGATAGGCATTTCAAAAATAGGTGCCGATAGGCATTTCAGATATAGGTGCCGATAGGCATTTCAGATATAGTTGCCGATAGCCATTTTAAAAATAGGTGCCGATAGGCATTTCAGATATAGAAGCCGATAGGCATTTCAAATATAGGTGCCGATAGGCATTCCAGATTTGGTTGCCGATAGGCATTTCAAATATAGGTGCTGATAGGCATTTCAGATGTAGTTTCCGATAGGCATTTCAAAAAGAGTTGCCGATAGTCATTTCAGATATAGGTGATGATAGGCATTTCAGATATAGTTGCCGATTGGCATTTTAAAAATAGGTGCCGATAGGCATTTCAGATATAGAAGCCGATAGGCATTTCAAATATAGGTGCCGATAGGCATTCCAGATATGGTTGCCGATAGGCATTTCAAATATAGGAGCAGATAGGCATTTCAGATGTAGTTTCCGAAAGACATTTCAAAAATAGGTGCCGATAGGCATTTCAGATATAGGTGCCGATAGGCATTTCAGATATAGGTGCCGATAGGCATTTCAGATATAGTTGCCGATTGGCATTTTAAAAATAGGTGCCGATAGGCATTTGAGATATAGAAGCCGATAGGCATTTCAAATATAGGTGCCGATAAGCATTCCAGATATGTTTGCCGATAGGCATTACAAATATAGGTGCTGATAGGCATTTCAGATGTAGTTTTCGATAGGCATTTCAAAAATTGGTGCCGATAGGCATTTCAGATATAGGTGCTGATAGGCATTTCAGATATAGTTGCCGATTGGCATTTTAAAAAAAGGTGCCGATAGGCATTTCAGATATAGAAGCCGATAGGTATTTCAAATATAGGTGTCGATAGGCATTTCAGATATGGTTGCCGATAGGAATTTCAAATATAGGTGCTGAAAAGCATTTCAGATGTAGTTTCTTATAGGCATTTCAAAAATAGGTGCCGATAGGCATTTCAGATATAGGTGCCGATAGGCATTTCAGATATAGTTGCCGATTGGCATTTTAAAAATAGGTGTCGATAGGCATTTCAGATATAGAAGCCGATAGGCATTTCAAATATAGGTGCCGATAGGCATTACAGATATGGTTGCCGTTAGGCATTTCAAATTTAAGTGCTGATAGGCATTCCAGATGTACTTTCCGATAGACATTTCAAAAATTGGTGACGATAGGCATTTCAGATATAGGTGCCGATAGGCATTTCAGATATAGTTACCGATTGGCATTTTAAAAATAGGTGCCGATAGGCATTTCAGATATAGAAGCCGATAGGTATTTCAAATATAGGTGTCGATAGGCATTTTTAGATATGGTTGCCGATAGGCATTTCAAATATAGGTGCTGATAGGCATTTCAGATGTAGTTTCCGATAGGCATTTCAAAAATAGGTGCCGATAGGCATTTCAGATATAGGTGCCGATAGGCATTTCAGATATAGTTGCCGATTGGCATTTTAAAAATAGGTGCCGATAGGCATTTCAGATATAGAAGCCGATAGGCATTTCAAATATAGGTGCCGATAGGCATTCCAGATATGGTTGCTGATAGGCATTTCAAATATAGGTGTTGATAGGCATTTCAGATGTAGTTTCCGATAGGCATTTCAAAAATAGGTGCCGATAGGCATTTCAGATATAGGTGCCGATAGGCATTTCAGATATAGTTGCCAATTGGCATTTTAAAAATAGGTGCCGATTGGCATTTCAGATATAGAAGCCGATAGGCATTTCAAATATAGGTGCCGATAGGCATTCCAGATATGGTTGCCGATAGGCATTTCAAATATAAGTGCTGATAGGCATTTTAGATGTAGTTTCCGATAGGCATTTCAAAAATTGATGCCGATAGGCATTTCAGATATAGGTGCCGATAGGCATTTCAGATATAGTTGCCGATTGGCATTTTAAAAACAGGTGCCGATAGGCATTTCAGATATAGAAGCCGTTAGGTATTTCAAATATAGGGGTCGATAGGCATTTAAGATATGGTTGCCGATAGGCATTTCCAATATAGGAGCAGATAGGCATTTCAGATGTAGTTTCCGAAAGACATTTAAAAAATAGGTGCCGATAGGCATTTCAGATATAGGTGCCAATAGGCATTTCAAATATAGTTGCCGATTGGCATTTTAAAAATAGGTGCCGATAGGCATTTCAGATATAGAAGTCGATAGGCATTTCAAATATAGGTGCCGATAGGCATTCCAGATATGGTTGCCGATAGGCATTTCAAATATAAGTGCTGATAGGCATTTCAAATATAAGTGCTGATAGGCATTTCAGATGTAGTTTCCGATAGGCATTTCAAAAATAGGTACTGATAGGCATTTCAGATATAGGGGCCGATAGGCATTTCAGATATAGTTGCCAATTGGCATTTTGAAAATAGGTGCCGATAGGCATTTCAGATATAGAAGCCGATAGGCATTTCAAATATAGGTGCCGATAGGCATTCCAGATATGTTTGCCGATAGGCATTTCAAATATAGGTGCTGATAGGCATTTCAGATGTAGTTTTCGATAGGCATTTCAAAAATAGGTGCCGATAGGCATTTCAGATATAGGTGCCGATAGGCATTACAGATATAGTTGCCGATTGGCATTTTAAAAATAGGTGCCGATAGGCATTTCAGATATAGAAGCCGATAGGCATTTCAAATATAGGTGCCGATAAGCATTCCAGATATGGTTGCCGATAGGCATTTCAAATATAGGTGCTGATAGGCATTCCAGATGTAGTTTCCGATAGGCATTTCAAAAATTGGTGACGATAGGCATTTCAGATAAAGATGGTGATAGGTATTTCAGATATAGTTACCGATTGGCATTTTAAAAATAGGTGCCGATAGGCATTTCAGATATAGAAGCCGATAGGTATTTCAAATATAGGTGTCGATAGGCATTTCAGATATGGTTGCCGATAGGCATTTCAAATATAAGTGCTGATAGGCATTTCAGATGTAGTTTCCGATAGGCAATTCAAAAATAGGTACCGATAGACATTTCAGATATAGGTGCCGATAGGCATTTCAGATATAGTTGCCAATTGGCATTTTAAAAATAGGTGTCGATAGGCATTTCAGATATAGAAGCCGATAGGCATTTCAAATATAGGTGCCGATAGGCATTCCATATATGGTTGCCGATAGGCATTTCAAATATAGGTGCTGATAGGTATTTCAGATGTAGTTTCCGATAGGCATTTCAAAAATAGGTGCCGATAGGCATTACAGATATAGGTGCCAATAGGCATTTCAGATATAGTTGCCGATTGGCATTTTAAAAATAGGTGCCGATAGGCATTTTAGATATAGAAGCCGATAGGCATTTCAAATATAGGTGCCGATAGGCATTCCAGATATAGTTGACGATAGGCATTTCATTTATAGGTGCTGATAGGCATTTCCTTTGTAGTTTCCGATAGGCATTTCAAAAATTGGTGCCGATAGGCATTTCAGATATAGGTGCCGATAGGCATTTCAGATATATTTGCCGATTGGCATTTTAAAAATAGGTGCCGATAGGCATTTCAGATATAGAAGCTGATAGGTATTTCAAATATAGGTGTCGATAGGCATTTCAGATATGGTTGCCGATAGGCATTTCAAATATTGGTGCTGATAGGCATTTCAGATGTAGTTTTCGATAGGCATTCCAAAAATAGGTGCCGATAGGCATTTCAGATATAGGTGCCGATAGGCATTACAGATATAGTTGCCGATTGGCATTTTAAAAACAGGTGCCGATAGGCATTTCAGATATAGAAGCCGATAGGCATTTCAAATATAGGTGCCGATAGGCATTCCAGATATGGTTGCCGATAGGCATTTCAAATATATTTGCTGATAGGCATTTAGATGTAGTTTCCGATTGGCATTTCTAAAATAGGTGCCGATAGGCATTTCAGATATAGGTGCCGATAGGCATTTCAGATATAGTTGCCGATTGGCATTTTAAAAATAGTTGCCGATAGGCATTTCAGATATAGAAGCCGATAGGCATTTCAAATATAGGTGCCGATAGGCATTCCAGATATGGTTGCCGATAGGCATTTCAAATATAGGTGCTGATAGGCATTTCAGATGTAGTTTCGGATAGGCATTTCAAAAATTGGTGCCGATTGGCATTTCAGATATAGGTGCCGATAGGCATTTCAGATATAGTTGCCGATTGGCATTTTAAAAACAGGTGCCGATAGGCATTTCAGATATAGAAGCCGATAGGTATTTCAAATATAGGTGTCGATAGGCATTTCAGATATGGTTGCCGATAGGCATTTCAAATATAGGAGCAGATAGGCATTTATGATGTAGTTTCCGATAGGCATTTCAAAAATAGGTGCCGATAGGCATTTCAGATATAGGTGCCGATAGGCATTTCAGATATAGTTGCCGATTGGCATTTTTAAAATAGGTGCCGATAGGCATTTTAGATGTAGTTTCCGATAATCATTTCAAAAATAGGTGCCGATAAGCATTTCAGATATAGGTGCCGATAGGCATATCAGATATAGTTGCCGATAGGCATTTAAAATATAGGTGCCGATAGGCATTTCAAATATAGGTGTCGATAGGCATTTCAGATATAAATGCCGAAAGGCATTTCAGATATAGGTGCCGATAGGCATTTCTGATGTGGTTGCCGATAGGCATTTCAAATATAGGTGCTGATAGGCATTTCAGATGTAGTTTTCGATAGGCATTTGAAAAATAGGTGCCGATAGGCATTTCAGATATAGGTGCCGATAGGCACTTCAGATATAGTTTCCGATTGGCATTTTAAAAATAGGTGCCGCTAGGCATTTCAGATATAGAAGCCGATAGGCATTTCAAATATAGGTGCCGATAGGCATTCCAAATATGGTTGCCGATAGGCGTTTTAAATATAGGTGCTGATAGGCATTTCAGTTGTAGTTGCCAATAGGCATTTCAAAAATAAGTGCCGATAGGCATTTCAGATATAGGTGCCGATAGGTATTTTAGATATAGTTGCCGATTGGCATTTTAAAAATAGGTGCCGATAGGCATTTCAGATATAGAAGCCGATAGGCATTTCAAATATAGGTGTCGATAGGCATTCCAGATATGGTTGCCGATAGGCATTTCTAATATATAGGTGCTGATAGGCATTTCAGAGGTAGTTTCCGATAGGCATTTCAAAAATAGGTGCCGATAGGCATTTCAGATATAGGTGCCGATAGGCATTTAAGATATAGTTGCCGATAGCCATTTTAAAAATAGGTGCCGATAGGCATTTCAGATATAGAAGCCGATAGGCATTTCAAATATAGGTGCCGATAGGCATTCCAGATATGGTTGCCGATAGGCATTTCAAATATAGGTGCCGATAGGCATTCCAGATATGGTTGCCGATAGGCATTTCAAATATAGGTGCTGATAGGCATTTCAGATGTAGTTTCCGATAGGCATTTCAAAAATAGGTGCCGATAGGCATTTCAGATATAGGTGCCGATAAGCATTTCAGATATAGTTGCCGATAGCCATTTTAAAAATAGGTGCCGATAGGCATTTCAGATATAGAAGCCGATAGGCATTTCAAATATATGTGCCGATAGGCATTCCAGATATGGTTGCCGATAGGCATTTCAAATATAGGTGCTGATAGGCATTTCAGATGTAGTTTCCGATAGGCATTTCAAAAATAGGTGCCGATAGGCATTTCAGATATAGGTGCCGATAGGCATTCCAGATATGGTTGCCGATAGGCATTTCAAATATAGGTGCTGATAGGCATTTCAGATGTAGTTTCCGATTGGCATTTCAAAAATAGGTGCCGATAGGCATTTCAGATATAGGTGCCGATAGGCATTTCAGATATAGTTGCCGATAGCCATTTTAAAAATAGGTGCCGATAGGCATTTCAGATATAGAAGCCGATAGGCATTTCAAATATAGGTGCCGATAGGCATTCCAGATATGGTTGCCGATAGGCATTTCAAATATAGGTGCTGATAGGCATTTCAGATGTAGTTTCCGATAGGCATTTTAAAAATAGGTGCCGATAGGCATTTCAGATATAGGTGCCGATAGGCATTTCAGATATAGTTGCCGATTGGCATTTTAAAAATAGGTGCCGATAGCCATTTTAGATATAGAAGCCGATAGGCATTTCAAATATAGGTGCCGATAGGCATTCCAGATATGGTTGCCGATAGGCATTTCAAATACAGGTGCTGATAGGCATTTCAGATGTAGTTTCCGATAGGCATTTCAAAAATAGGTGCCGATAGGCATTTCAGATATAGGTGCCGATAGGCATTTCAGATATAGTTGCCGATTGGCATTTTAAAAATAGGTGCCGATAGGCATTTTAGATATAGAAGCCGATAGGCATTTCAAATATAGGTGCCGATAGGCATTCCAGATATGGTTGCCGATAGGCATTTCAAATATAGGTGCTGATAGGCATTTCAGATGTAGTTTCCGATAGGCATTTAAAAAATAGGTGCCAATAGGCATTTCAGATATAGGTGCCGATAGGCATTTCAGATATAGTTGCCGATTGGCATTTCAAAAATAGGTGCCGATAGGCATTTCAGATATAGAAGCCGATAGGCATTTCAAATATAGGTGCCGATAGGCATTCCAGATATGGTTGCCGATAGGCATTTCAAATATAGGTGCTGATAGGCATTTCAGATGTAGTTACCGATAGACATTTCAAAAATTGGTGCCGATAGGCATTTCAGATATAGGTGCCGATAGGCATTTCAGATATAGTTGCCGATTGGCATTTTAAAAATAGGTGCCGATAGGCATTTCAGATATAGAAGCCGATAGGCATTTCAAATATAGGTGCCGATAGGAATTCAGATATGGTTGCCGATAGGCATTTGAAATATTGGTGCTGATAGGCATTTCAGATGTAGTTTCCGATAGGCATTTCAAAAATAGGTGCCGATAGGCATTTCTGATGTGGTTGCTGATAGGCATTTCAAATATAGGTGCTGATAGGTATTTCAGATGTAGTTATCGATAGGCATTTCAAAAATAGGTGCCGATAGGCATTTCAGATATAGGTGCCGATAGGCACTTCAGATATAGTTGCCGATTGGCATTTTAAAAATAGGTGCCGATAGGCATTTCAGATATAGAAGCCGATAGGCATTTCAAATATAGGTGCCGATAGGCATTCCAGATATGGTTGCCGATAGGCATTTCAAATATAGCTGCTGATAGGCATTTTAGATGTAGTTTTCGATATGCATTTCAAAAATTGATGCCGATAGGCATTTCAGATATAGGTGCCGATAGGCATTTCAGATATAGGTGCCGATAGGCATTTCAGATATAGTTGCCGATAGTTTCCGATAGGCATTTTAAAAATAGGTGCCGATAGGCATTTCAGATATAGAAGCTGATAGGCATTTCAAATATAGGTGACGATAGGCACTCCATATATGGTTGCCGATAGGCATTTCAAATATAGGTGCTGATAGGCATTTCAGATGTAGTTTCGGATAGGCATTTCAAAAATAGGTGCCGATAGGCATTTCAGATATAGGTGCCGATAGGCATTTCAGATATAGTTGCCGATAGCCATTTTAAAAATAGGTGCCGATAGGCATTTCAGATATAGAAGCCGATAGGCATTTCAAATATAGGTGCCGATAGGCATTCCAGATTTGGTTGCCGATAGGCATTTCAAATATAGGTGCTGATAGGCATTTCAGATGTAGTTTCCGATAGGCATTTCAAAAATAGGTGCCGGTAGGCATTCCAGATATGGTTGCCGATAGGCATTTCAAATATAGGTGCTGATAGGCATTCCAGATGTATTTTCCGATAGGCATTTCAAAAATTGGTGCCGATAGGCATTTCAGATATAGGTGCCGATAGGCATTTCAGATATAGTTGCCGAAAGACATTTTAAAAACAGGTGCCGATAGGCATTTCAGATATAGAAGCCGATAGGTATTTCAAATATAGGTGTCGATAGGCATTTCAGATATGGTTGCCGATAGGCATTTCAAATATAGGTGCTGATAGGCATTTCAGATGTAGTTTCCGATAGGCATTTCAGAAATAGGTGCCGATAGGCATTTCAGATATAGGTGCCGATAGGCATTTCAGATATAGTTGCCGATTGGCATTTTAAAAATAGGTGTCGATAGGCATTTCAGATATAGAAGCCGATAGGCATTTCAAATATAGGTGCCGATAGGCATTCCAGATATGGTTGCCGATAGGCATTTCAAATATAAGTGCTGATAGGCATTCCAGATGTATTTTACGATAGGCATTTCAAAAATTGGTGCCGATAGGCATTTCAGATATAGGTGCCGAGAGGCATTTCAGATATAGTTACCGATTGGCATTTCAAAAATAGGTGCCGATAGGCATTTTAGATATAGAAGCCGATAGGTATTTCAAATATAGGTGTCGATAAGCATTTCAGATATGGTTGACGATAGGCATTTCAAATATAGGTGCTGATAGGCATTTCAGATGTAGTTTCCGATAGGCATTTCAAAAATAGGTGCCGATAGGCATTTCAGATATAGGTGCCGATAGGCATTTCAGATATAGTTGCCGATTGGCATTTTAAAAATAAGTGCCGATAGGCATTTCAGATATAGAAGCCGATAGGCATTTCAAATATAGGTGCCGATAGGCATTCCAGATATGGTTTCCGATAGGCATTTCAAATATAAGTGCTGATAGGCATTTCAGATGTAGTTTCCGATAGGCATTTCAAAAATAGGTACCGATAGGCATTTCAGATATAGGTGCCGATAGGCATTTCAGATATAGTTGCCAATTGGCATTTTAAAAATAGGTGTCGATAGGCATTTCAGATATAGAAGCCGATAGGCATTTCAAATATAGGTGCCGATAGGCATTCCAGATATGGTTGCCGATAGGCATTTCAAATATAGGTGCTGATAAGCATTTCAGATGTAGTTTCCGATAGGCATTTCAAAAATAGGTGCCGATAGGCATTTCAGATATAGGTGCCAATAGGCATTTCAGATATAGTTGCCGATTGGCATTTTAAAAATAGGTGCCGATAGGCATTTCAGATATAGAAGCTGATAGGCATTTCAAATATAGGTGTCGATAGGCATTTCAGATATGGTTGCCGATAGGCATTTTAAATATAAGTGCTGATAGGCATTTCAGATGTAGTTTCCGATAGGCATTTCAAAAATAGGTACCGATAGACATTTCAGATAAAGGTGCCGATAGGCATTTCAGATATAGTTGCCAATTGGCATTTTAAAAATAGGTGTCGATAGGCATTTCAGATATAGAAGCCGATAGGCATTTCAAATATAGGTGCCGATAGGCATTCCAGATATGGTTGCCGATAGGCATTTCAAATATAGGTGCTGATAGGCATTTCAGATGTAGTTTCCGATAGGCATTTCAAAAATAGGTGCCGCTAGGCATTTCAGATATAGGTACCGATAGGCATTTCAGATATGGTTGCCGATTGGCATTTTAAAAATAGGTGCCGATAGGCATTTCAGATATAGAAGCCGACAGGCATTTCAAATATAGGTGCCGATAGGCATTCCAGATATGGTTGCCGATAGGCATTTCAAATATAGGTGCTGATAGGCATTTCAGATGTAGTTTCCGATAGGCATTACAAAAATAGGTGCCGATACGCATTTCAGATATAGTTGCCGATTGGCATTTTAAAAATAGGTGCCGATAGGCATTTTAGATATAGAAGCCGATAGGCATTTCAAATATAGGTGCCGATAGGCATTCCAGATATGGCTGCCGATAGGCATTTCAAATATAGGTGCTGACAGGCATTTCAAATGTAGTTTCCGATAGGCATTTCAAAAATAGGTGCCGATAGGCATTTCAGATATAGGTGCCGATAGGCATTTCAGATATAGTTGCCGATTGGCATTTCAAAAATAGGTGCCGATAGGCATTTCAGATATAGAAGCCGATAGGCATTTCAAATATAGGTGCCGATAAGCATTCCAGATATGGTTGCCGATAGGCATTTCAAATATAGGTGCTGATTGGCATTTCAGATGTAGTTTCCGATAGACATTTCGAAAATTGGTGCCGATAGGCATTTCAGATATAGGTGCCGATAGGCATTTCAGATATAGTTGCCGATTGGCATTTTAAAAATAGATGCCGATAGGCATTTCAGATATAGAAGCCGATAGGCATTTCAAATATAGGTGCCGATAGGAATTTCAGATATGGTTGCCGATAGGCATTTCAAATATTGGTGCTGATAGGCATTTCAGATGTAGTTTCCGATAGGCACTTCAAAAATAGGTGCCGATAGGCATTTCAGATATAGGTGCCGATAGGCATTACAGATATAGTTGCCGATTGGCATTTTAAAAATAGGTGCCGATAGGCATTTCAGATATAGAAGCCGATAGGCATTTCAAATATAGGTGCCGATAGGCATTCCAGATATGGTTGCCGATAGGCATTTCAAATATAGGTGCTGATAGGCATTTCAGATGTAGTTTCCGATAGGTATTTCAAAAATAGGTGCCGATAGGCATTTCAGATATAGGTGCCGATAGGCATTTCAGATATAGTTGCCGATTGGCATTTTAAAAATAGGTGCCGATAGGCATTTCAGATATAGAAGCCGATAGGCATTTCAAATATAGGTGCCGATAGGAATTTCAGATATGGTTGCCGATAGGCATTTCAAATATTGGTGCTGATAGGCATTTCAGATGTAGTTTCCGATAGGCATTTCAAAAATAGGTGCCGATAGGCATTTCAGATATAGGTGCCGATAGGCATTACAGATATAGTTGCCGATTGGCATTTTAAAAATAGGTGCCGATAGGCATTTCAGATATAGAAGCCGATAGGCATTTCAAATATAGGTGCCGATAGGCATTCCAGATATGGTTGCCGATAGGCATTTCAAATATAGGTGCTGATAGGCATTTCAGATGTAGTTTCCGATAGGTATTTCAAAAATAGGTGCCGATAGGCATTTCAGATATAGGTGCCGATAGGCATTTCAGATATAGTTGCCGATTGGCATTTCAAAAATAGGTGCCGATAGGCATTTCAGATATAGAAGCCGATAGGCATTTCAAATATAGGTGCAGATAAGCATTCCAGATATGGTTGCCGATAGGCATTTCAAATATAGGTGCTGATAGGCATTTCAGATGTAGTTTCCGATAGACATTTCAAAAATTGATGCCGATAGGCATTTCAGATATAGGTGCCGATAGGCATTTCAGATATAGTTGCCGATTGGCATTTTAAAAATAGGTGCCGATAGGCATTTCAGATATAGAAGCCGATAGGCATTTCAAATATAGGTGCCGATAGGAATTTCAGATATGGTTGCCGATAGGCATTTCAAATATTGGTGCTGATAGGCATTTCAGATGTAGTTTCCGATAGGCATTTCAAAAATAGGTGCCGATAGGCATTTCAGATATAGGTGCCGATAGGCATTACAGATATAGTTGCCGATTGGCATTTTAAAAATAGGTGCCGATAGGCATTTCAGATATAGAAGCCGATAGGCATTTCAAATATAGGTGCCGATAGGCATTCCAGATATGGTTGCCGATAGGCATTTCAAATATAGTTGCTGATAGGCATTTAGATGTAGTTTCCGATTGGCATTTCTAAAATAGGTGCCGATAGGCATTTCAGATATAGGTGCCGATAGGCATTTCAGATATAGTTGCCGATTGGCATTTTAAAAATAGGTGCCGAAAGGCATTTCAGATATAGAAGCCGATAGGCATTTCAAATATAGGTGCCGATAGGCATTCCAGATATGGTTGCCGATAGGCATTTCAAATATAGGTGCTGATAGGCATTTCAGATGTAGTTTTCGATAGGCATTCCAAAAATAGGTGCCGATAGGCATTTCAGATATAGGTGCCGATAGGCATTACAGATATAGTTGCCGATTGGCATTTTAAAAATAGGTGCCGATAGGCATTTCAGATATAGAAGCCGATAGGCATTTCAAATATAGGTGCCGATAGGCATTCCAGATATGGTTGCCGATAGGCATTTCAAATATATTTGCTGATAGGCATTTAGATGTAGTTTCCGATTGGCATTTCTAAAATAGGTGCCGATAGGCATTTCAGATATAGGTGCCGATAGGCATTTCAGATATAGTTGCCGATTGGCATTTTAAAAATAGGTGCCGATAGGCATTTCAGATATAGAAGCCGATAGGCATTTCAAATATAGGTGCCGATAGGCATTCCAGATATGGTTGCCGATAGGCATTTCAAATATAGGTGCTGATAGGCATTTCAGATGTAGTTTCGGATAGGCATTTCAAAAATTGGTGCCGATTGGCATTTCAGATATAGGTGCCGATAGGCATTTCAGATATAGTTGCCGATTGGCATTTTAAAAACAGGTGCCGATAGGCATTTCAGATATAGAAGCCGATAGGTATTTCAAATATAGGTGTCGATAGGCATTTCAGATATGGTTGCCGATAGGCATTTCAAATATAGGAGCAGATAGGCATTTATGATGTAGTTTCCAATAGGCATTTCAAAAATAGGTGCCGATAGGCATTTCAGATATAGGTGCCGATAGGCATTTCAGATATAGTTGCCGATTGGCATTTTAAAAATAGGTGCCGATAGGCATTTTAGATGTAGTTTCCGATAATCATTTCAAAAATAGGTGCCGATAAGCATTTCAGATATAGGTGCCGATAGGCATATCAGATATAGTTGCCGATAGGCATTTAAAATATAGGTGCCGATAGGCATTTCAAATATAGGTGTCGATAGGCATTTCAGATATAAATGCCGAAAGGCATTTCAGATATAGGTGCCGATAGGCATTTCTGATGTGGTTGCCGATAGGCATTTCAAATATAGGTGCTGATAGGGATTTCAGATGTAGTTTTCGATAGGCATTTGAAAAATAGGTGCCGATAGGCATTTCAGATATAGGTGCCGATAGGCACTTCAGATATAGTTTCCGATTGGCATTTTAAAAATAGGTGCCGCTAGGCATTTCAGATATAGAAGCCGATAGGCATTTCAAATATAGGTGCCGATAGGCATTCCAAATATGGTTGCCGATAGGCGTTTTAAATATAGGTGCTGATAGGCATTTCAGTTGTAGTTTCCAATAGGCATTTCAAAAATAAGTGCCGATAGGCATTTCAGATATAGGTGCCGATAGGTATTTTAGATATAGTTGCCGATTGGCATTTTAAAAATAGGTGCCGATAGGCATTTCAGATATAGAAGCCGATAGGCATTTCAAATATAGGTGTCGATAGGCATTCCAGATATGGTTGCCGATAGGCATTTCTAATATATAGGTGCTGATAGGCATTTCAGAGGTAGTTTCCGATAGGCATTTCAAAAATAGGTGCCGATAGGCATTTCAGATATAGGTGCCGATAGGCATTTCAGATATAGTTGCCGATTGGCATTTTAAAAATATTTGCCGATAGGCATTTCAGATAAAGAAGCCGATAGGTATTTCAAATATAGGTGTCGATAGGCATTTCAGATATTGTTGCCGATAGGCATTTCAAATATAGGTGCTGATAGGCATTTCAGATGTAGTTTCCGATAGGCATTTCAAAAATAGGTGCCGATAGGCATTTCAGATATAGGTGCCGATAGGCATTTCAGATATAGTTGTCGATTGGCATTTTAAAAATGGTTGCCGATTGGCATTTTAGATGTAGTTTCCAAAAGGCATTTCAAAAATAGGTGCCGACAGGCATTTTAGATATAGGTGCCGATAGGCATATCAGATATATTTGCCGATAGGCATTTAAAATATAGGTGCCGATAGGCATTTCAAATATAGGTGTCGATAGGCATTTCAGATATATATGCCGAAAGGCATTTCAGATATAGGTGCCGATAGGCATTTCTGATGTGGTTGCCGATAGGCATTTCAAATATAGGTGCTGATAGGCATTTCAGATGTAGTTTTCGATAAGCATTTCAAAAATTGGTGCCGATAGGCATTTAAGATATAGGTGCCGATAGGCATTTCAGATATAGTTGCCGATTGGCATTTTAAAAATAGGTGCCGATAGGCATTTCAGATATAGATGCCGATAGGTATTTCAAATATAGGTGTCGATAGGCATTTCAGATATGGTTGCCGATAGGCATTTCAAATATAGGTGCTGATAGGCATTTCAGATGTAGTTTCCGATAGGCATTTCAAAAATAGGTTCCGATAGGCATTTCAGATATAGGTGCCGATAGGCATTTCAGATATAGTTGCCAATTGGCATTTTAAAAATAGGTGTCGATAGGCATTTCAGATATAGAAGCCGATAGGCATTTCAAATATTGGTGCCGATAGGCATTCCAGATATGGTTGCCGATAGGCATTTCAAATATAGATGCTGATAGGCATTTCAGATGTAGTTTCCGATAGGCATTTCAAAAATAGGTGCCGATAGGCATTTTAGATATAGGTGCCGATAGGCATTTCAGATATAGTTGCCGATTAGCATTTTAAAAATAGGTGCTGATAGGCATTTCAGATATAGAAGCCGTTAGGCATTTCAAATATAGGTGCCGATAGGCATTCCAGATATGGTTTCCGATAGGCATTTCAGATATAGAAGCCGTTAGGCATTTCAAATATAGGTGCCGATAGGCATTCCAGATATGGTTTCCGATAGGCATTTCAAATATAGGTGCTGATAGGCATTTCAGATGTAGTTTCCGATAGGCATTTCAAAAATTGGTGCCGATAGGCATTTCAGATATAGGTGCCAATAGGCATTTCAGATATAGTTGCCGATTGGCATTTTAAAAATATGTGCCGATAGGCATTTCAGATATAGAAGCCGATAGGTATTTCAAATATAGGTGCCGATAGGCATTTCAGATATGGTTGCCGATAGGCATTTCAGATATAGTTGCCGATTGGCATTTTAAAAACAGGTGCCGATAGGCATTTCAGATATAGAAGCCGATAGGTATTTCAAATATAGGGGTCGATAGGCATTTCAGATATGGTTGCCGATAGGCATTTCAAATATCGGAGCAGATAAGCATTTCAGATGTAGTTTCCGAAAGACATTTCAAAAATAGGTGCCGATAGGCATTTCAGATATAGGTGCCGATAGGCATTTCAGATATAGTTGCCGATTGGCATTTTAAAAATAGGTGCCGATAGGCATTTGAGATATAGAAGCCGATAGAAATTTCAAATATAGGTGCCGATAGGCATTTTAGATATGGTTGCGGGTAGGCATTTCAAATATAAGTGCTGATAGGCATTTCAGATGTAGTTTCCGATAGGCATTTCAAAAATAGGTACCGATAGGCATTTCAGATATACGTGCCGATAGGCATTTCAGATATAGTTGCCAATTGGCATTTTAAAAATAGGTGTCGATAGGCATTTCAAATATAGAAGCCGATAGGCATTTCAAATATTGGTGCCGATAGGCATTCCAGATATGGTTGCCGATAGGCATTTCAAATATAGGTGCTGATAGGCATTTCAGATGTAGTTTCCGATATGCATTTCAAAAATTGGTGCCGATAGGCATTTCAGATATAGGTGCCGATAGGCATTTCAGATATAGTTGCCGATTGGCATTTTAAAAATAGGTGTCGATAGGCATTTCAGATATAGAAGCCGATAGGCATTTCAAATATTGGTGCCGATAGGCATTCCTGATATGGTTGCCGATAGGCATTTCAAATATAGATGCTGATAGGCATTTCAGATGTAGTTTCCGATAGGCATTTCAAAAATAGGTGCCGATAGGCATTTTAGATATAGGTGCCGATAGGCATTTTAGATATAGTTGCCGATTAGCATTTTAAAAATAGGTGCTGATAGGCATTTCAGATATAGAAGCCGTTAGGCATTTCAAATATAGGTGCCGATAGGCATTCCAGATATGGTTTCCGATAGGCATTTCAGATATAGAAGCCGTTAGGCATTTCAAATACAGGTGCCGATAGGCATTCCAGATATGGTTTCCGATAGGCATTTCAAATATAGGTGCTGATAGGCATTTCAGATGTAGTTTCCGATAGGCATTTCAAAAATTGGTGCCGATAGGCATTTCAGATATAGGTGCCAATAGGCATTTCAGATATAGTTGCCGATTGGCATTTTAAAAATATGTGCCGATAGGCATTTCAGATATAGAAGCCGATAGGTATTTCAAATATAGGTGCCGATAGGCATTTCAGATATGGTTGCCGATAGGCATTTCAGATATAGTTGCCGATTGGCATTTTAAAAACAGGTGCCGATAGGCATTTCAGATATAGGTGCCGATAGGCATTTCAGATATAGTTGCCGATTGGCATTTTAAAAATAGGTGCCGATAGGCATTTGAGATATAGAAGCCGATAGAAATTTCAAATATAGGTGCCGATAGGCATTTTAGATATGGTTGCGGGTAGGCATTTCAAATATAAGTGCTGATAGGCATTTCAGATGTAGTTTCCGATAGGCATTTCAAAAATAGGTACCGATAGGCATTTCAGATATACGTGCCGATAGGCATTTCAGATATAGTTGCCAATTGGCATTTTAAAAATAGGTGTCGATAGGCATTTCAAATATAGAAGCCGATAGGCATTTCAAATATTGGTGCCGATAGGCATTCCAGATATGGTTGCCGATAGGCATTTCAAATATAGGTGCTGATAGGCATTTCAGATGTAGTTTCCGATAGGCATTTCAAAAATTGGTGCCGATAGGCATTTCAGATATAGGTGCCGATAGGCATTTCAGATATAGTTGCCAATTGGCATTTTAAAATAGGTGCCGATAGGCATTTCAGATATAGAAGCCGATAGGCATTTCAGATATATTTGCCGATTGGCATTTTAAAAATAGGTGTCGATAGGCATTTCAGATATAGAAGCCGATAGGCATTTCAAATATAGGTGCCGATAGGCATTTCAGATGTAGTTTCCGATAGGCATTTCAAAAATAGGTGCCGATAGGCATTTCAGATATAGGTGCCGATAGGCATTTTAGATATAGTTGCCAATTGGCATTTTAAAAATAGGTGCCGATAGGCATTTCAGATATAGAAGCCGATAGGCATTTCAAATATAGGTGCCGATAGGCATTCCAGATATGGTTGCCGATAGGCATTTCAAATATAGGTGCTGATAGGCATTTCAGATGTAGTTTCCGATAGGCATTTCAAAAATAGGTGCCGATAGGCATTTCAGATATAGTTGCCGATAGCCATTTTAAAAATAGGTGCCGATAGGCATTTCAGATATAGAAGCTGATAGGCATTTCAAATATAGGTGCCGATAGGCATTCCAGATTTGGTTGCCGATAGGCATTTCAAATATAGGTGCTGATAGGCATTTCAGATGTAGTTTCCGATAGGCATTTCAAAAATAGGTGCCGATAGGCATCCCAGATATGGTTGCCGATAGGCATTTCAAATATAGGTGCTGATAGGCATTCCAGATGTATTTTCCGATAGGCATTTCAAAAATTGGTGCCGATAGGCATTTCAGATATAGGTGCCGATAGGCATTTCAGATATAGTTGCCGATTGGCATTTTAAAAACAGGTGCCGATAGGCATTTCAGATATAGAAGCCGATAGGTATTTCAAATATAGGTGTCGATAGGCATTTTAGATATGGTTGCCGATAGGCATTTCAAATATAGGTGCTGATAGGCATTTCAGATGTAGTTTCCGATAGGCATTTCAAAAATAGGTGCCGATAGGCATTTCAGATATAGGTGCCGATAGGCATTTCAGATATAGTTGCCGATTGGCATTTTAAAAATAGGTGTCGATAGGCATTTCAGATATAGAAGCCGATAGGCATTTCAAATATAGGTGCCGGTAGGCATTCCAGATATGGTTGCCGATAGGCATTTCAAATATAAGTGCTGATAGGCATTCCAGATGTATTTTCCGATAGGCATTTCAAAAATTGGTGCCGATAGGCATTTCAGATATAGGTGCCGATAGGCATTTCAGATATAGTTGTCGATTGGCATTTTAAAAATAGGTGCCGATAGGCATTTCAGATATAGAATCCGATAGGTATTTCAAATATAGGTGTCGATAGGCATTTTAGATATGGTTGCCGATAGGCATTTCAAATATTGGTGCTGATAGGCATTTCAGATGTATTTTCCGATAGGCATTTCAAAAATTGGTGCCGATAGGCATTTCAGATATAGGTGCCGATAGGCATTCCAGATATGGTTGCCGATAGGCATTTCAAATATATTTGCTGATAGGCATTTCAGATGTAGTTTCCGATAGGCATTTCATAAATAGGTGCCGATAGGCATTTCAGATATAGGTGCCGATAGGCATTTCAGATATAGTTGCCGATTGGCATTTTCAAAATAGGTGCCGATAGGCATTTCAGATATAGAAGCCGATAGGCATTTCAAATATAGGTGCCGATAGGCATTCCAGATATGGTTGCCGATAGGCATTTTAAAATATAGGGGCTGATAGGCATTTCAGATGTAGTTTCCGATAGGCATTTCAAAAATAGTTGCCGATAGGCATTTCAGATATAGTTGCCGATTGGCATTTTAGAAATAGGTGCCTATGGCATTTCAGATATAGAAGCCGATAGGCATTTCAGATATATTTGCCGATTGGCATTTTAAAAATAGGTGTCGATAGGCATTTCAGATATAGAAGCCGATAGGCATTTCAAATATAGGTGCCGATAGGCATTTCAGATGTAGTTTCCGATAGGCATTTCAAAAATAGGTGCCGATAGGCATTTCAGATATAGGTGCCGATAGGCATTTTAGATATAGTTGCCAATTGGCATTTTAAAAATAGGTGCCGATAGGCATTTCAGATATAGAAGCCGATAGGCATTTCAAATATAGGTGCCGATAGGCATTCCAGATATGGTTGCCGATAGGCATTTCAAATATAGGTGCTGATAGGCATTTCAGATGTAGTTTCCGATAGGCATTTCAAAAATAGGTGCCGTTAGGCATTTCAGATATAGTTGCCGATAGCCATTTTAAAAATAGGTGCCGATAGGCATTTCAGTTATAGAAGCTGATAGGCATTTCAAATATAGGTGCCGATAGGCATTCCAGATTTGGTTGCCGATAGGCATTTCAAATATAGGTGCTGATAGGCATTTCAGATGTAGTTTCCGATAGGCATTTCAAAAATAGGTGCCGATAGGCATCCCAGATATGGTTGCCGATAGGCATTTCAAATATAGGTGCTGATAGGCATTCCAGATGTATTTTCCGATAGGCATTTCAAAAATTGGTGCCAATAGGCATTTCAGATATAGGTGCCGATAGGCATTTCAGATATAGTTGCCGATTGGCATTTTAAAAACAGGTGCCGATAGGCATTTCAGATATAGAAGCCGATAGGTATTTCAAATATAGGTGTCGATAGGCATTTTAGATATGGTTGCCGATAGGCATTTCAAATATAGGTGCTGATAGGCATTTCAGATGTAGTTTCCGATAGGCATTTCAAAAATAGGTGCCGATAGGCATTTCAGATATAGGTGCCGATAGGCATTTCAGATATAGTTGCCGATTGGCATTTTAAAAATAGGTGTCGATAGGCATTTCAGATATAGAAGCCGATAGGCATTTCAAATATAGGTGCCGATAGGCATTCCAGATATGGTTGCCGATAGGCATTTCAAATATAGGTGCTGATAGGCATTCCAGATGTATTTTCCGATAGGCATTTCAAAAATTGGTGCCGATAGGCATTTCAGATATAGGTGCCGATAGGCATTTCAGATATAGTTGTCGATTGGCATTTTAAAAATAGGTGCCGATAGGCATTTCAGATATAGAAGCCGATAGGTATTTCAAATATAGGTGTCGATAGGCATTTTAGATATGGTTGCCGATAGGCATTTCAAATATTGGTGCTGATAGGCATTTCAGATGTATTTTCCGATAGGCATTTCAAAAAATGGTGCCGATAGGCATTTCAGATATGGGTGCCGATAGGCATTCCAGATATGGTTGCCGATAGGCATTTCAAATATATTTGCTGATAGGCATTTCAGATGTAGTTTCCGATAGGCATTTCATAAATAGGTGCCGATAGGCATTTCAGATATAGGTGCCGATAGGCATTTCAGATATAGTTGCCGATTGGCATTTTCAAAATAGGTGCCGATAGGCATTTCAGATATAGAAGCCGATAGGCATTTCAAATATAGGTGCCGATAGGCATTCCAGATATGGTTGCCGATAGGCATTTTAAAATATAGTTGCTGATAGGCATTTCAGATGTAGTTTCCGATAGGCATTTCAAAAATAGGTGCCGATAGGCATTTCAGATATAGGTGCCGATAGGCATTTCAGATATAGTTGCCTATTGACATTTTAAAAATAGGTGCCGATAGGCATTTCAGATATAGAAGCCGATAGGCATTTCAAATATAGGTGCCGATAGGCATTTCAAATATAGGTGCTGATAGGCATTTCAGATGTAGTTTCCGATAGGCATTTCAAAAATAGTTGCCGATAGTCATTTCAGATATAGGTGATGATAGGCATTTCAGATATAGTTGCCGATTGGCATTTTAAAAATAGGTGCCGATAGGCATTTCAGATATAGAAGCCGATAGGCATTTCAAATATAGGTGCCGATAGGCATTCCAGATATGGTTGCCGATAGGCATTTCAAATATAGGAGCAGATAGGCATTTCAGATGTAGTTTCCGAAGGACATTTCAAAAATAGTTGCCGATAGGCATTTCAGATATAGTTGCCGATTGGCATTTTAGAAATAGGTGCCGATAGGCATTTCAGATATAGAAGCCGATAGGCATTTCAGATATATTTGCCGATTGGCATTTTAAAAATAGGTGTCGATAGGCATTTCAGATATAGAAGCCGATAGGCATTTCAAATATAGGTGCCGATAGGCATTTCAGATGTAGTTTCCGATAGGCATTTCAAAAATAGGTGCCGATAGGCATTTCAGATATAGGTGCCGATAGGCATTTTAGATATAGTTGCCAATTGGCATTTTAAAAATAGGTGCCGATAGGCATTTCAGATATAGAAGCCGATAGGCATTTCAAATATAGGTGCCGATAGGCATTCCAGATATGGTTGCCGATAGGCATTTCAAATATAGGTGCTGATAGGCATTTCAGATGTAGTTTCCGATAGGCATTTCAAAAATAGGTGCCGTTAGGCATTTCAGATATAGTTGCCGATAGCCATTTTAAAAATAGGAGCCGATAGGCATTTCAGATATAGAAGCTGATAGGCATTTCAAATATAGGTGCCGATAGGCATTCCAGATTTGGTTGCCGATAGGCATTTCAAATATAGGTGCTGATAGGCATTTCAGATGTAGTTTCCGATAGGCATTTCAAAAATAGGTGCCGATAGGCATCCCAGATATGGTTGCCGATAGGCATTTCAAATATAGGTGCTGATAGGCATTCCAGATGTATTTTCCGATAGGCATTTCAAAAATTGGTGCCGATAGGCATTTCAGATATAGGTGCCGATAGGCATTTCAGATATAGTTGCCGATTGGCATTTTAAAAACAGGTGCCGATAGGCATTTCAGATATAGAAGCCGATAGGTATTTCAAATATAGGTGTCGATAGGCATTTTAGATATGGTTGCCGATAGGCATTTCAAATATAGGTGCTGATAGGCATTTCAGATGTAGTTTCCGATAGGCATTTCAAAAATAGGTGCCGATAGGCATTTCAGATATAGGTGCCGATAGGCATTTCAGATATAGTTGCCGATTGGCATTTTAAAAATAGGTGTCGATAGGCATTTCAGATATAGAAGCCGATAGGCATTTCAAATATAGGTGCCGATAGGCATTCCAGATATGGTTGCCGATAGGCATTTCAAATATAAGTGCTGATAGGCATTCCAGATGTATTTTCCGATAGGCATTTCAAAAATTGGTGCCGATAGGCATTTCAGATATAGGTGCCGATAGGCATTTCAGATATAGTTGTCGATTGGCATTTTAAAAATAGGTGCCGATAGGCATTTCAGATATAGAAGCCGATAGGTATTTCAAATATAGGTGTCGATAGGCATTTTAGATATGGTTGCCGATAGGCATTTCAAATATTGGTGCTGATAGGCATTTCAGATGTATTTTCCGATAGGCATTTCAAAAAATGGTGCCGATAGGCATTTCAGATATGGGTGCCGATAGGCATTCCAGATATGGTTGCCGATAGGCATTTCAAATATATTTGCTGATAGGCATTTCAGATGTAGTTTCCGATAGGCATTTCATAAATAGGTGCCGATAGGCATTTCAGATATAGGTGCCGATAGGCATTTCAGATATAGTTGCCGATTGGCATTTTCAAAATAGGTGCCGATAGGCATTTCAGATATAGAAGCCGATAGGCATTTCAAATATAGGTGCCGATAGGCATTCCAGATATGGTTGCCGATAGGCATTTTAAAATATAGTTGCTGATAGGCATTTCAGATGTAGTTTCCGATAGGCATTTCAAAAATAGGTGCCGATAGGCATTTCAGATATAGGTGCCGATAGGCATTTCAGATATAGTTGCCTATTGACATTTTAAAAATAGGTGCCGATAGGCATTTCAGATATAGAAGCCGATAGGCATTTCAAATATAGGTGCCGATAGGCATTTCAAATATAGGTGCTGATAGGCATTTCAGATGTAGTTTCCGATAGGCATTTCAAAAATAGTTGCCGATAGTCATTTCAGATATAGGTGATGATAGGCATTTCAGATATAGTTGCCGATTGGCATTTTAAAAATAGGTGCCGATAGGCATTTCAGATATAGAAGCCGATAGGCATTTCAAATATAGGTGCCGATAGGCATTCCAGATATGGTTGCCGATAGGCATTTCAAATATAGGAGCAGATAGGCATTTCAGATGTAGTTTCCGAAGGACATTTCAAAAATAGGTGCCGATAGGCATTTCAGATATAGGTGCCGATAGGCATTTCAGATATAGGTGCCGATAGGCATTTCAGATATAGTTGCCGATTGGCATTTTAAAAATAGGTGTCGATAGGCATTTCAGATATAGAAGCCGATAGGCATTTCAAATATAGGTGCCGATAGGCATTCCAGATATGGTTGCCGTTAGGCATTTCAAATATAAGTGCTGATAGGCATTCCAGATGTAGTTTCCGATAGACATTTCAAAAATTGGTGACGATAGGCATTTCAGATATAGGTGCCGATAGGCATTTCAGATATAGTTACCGATTGGCATTTTAAAAATAGGTGCCGATAGGCATTTCAGATATAGAAGCCGATAGGTATTTCAAATATAGGTGTCGATAGGCATTTTAGATATGGTTGCCGATAGGCATTTCAAATATAGGTGCTGATAGGCATTTCAGATGTAGTTTCCGATAGGCATTTCAAAAATAGGTGCCGATAGGCATTTCAAATATAGGTGCCGATAGGCATTTCAGATATAGTTGCCGATTGGCATTTTAAAAATAGGTGCCGATAGGCATTTCAGATATAGAAGCCGATAGGCATTTCAAATATAGGTGCCGATAGGCATTCCAGATATGGTTGCTGATAGGCATTTTAAATATAGGTGTTGATAGGCATTTCAGATGTAGTTTCCGATAGGCATTTCAAAAATAGGTGCCGATAGGCATTTCAGATATAGGTGCCGTTAGGCATTTCAGATATAGTTGCCAATTGGCATTTTAAAAATAGGTGCCGATAGGCATTTCAGATATAGAAGCCGATAGGCATTTCAAATATAGGTGCCGATAGGCATTCCAGATATGGTTGCCGATAGGCATTTCAAATATAAGTGCTGATAGGCATTTTAGATGTAGTTTCCGATAGGCATTTCAAAAATTGATGCTGATAGGCATTTCAGATATAGGTGCCGATAGGCATTTCAGATATAGTTGCCGATTGGCATTTTAAAAACAGGTGCCGATAGGCATTTCAGATATAGAAGCCGATAGGTATTTCAAATATAGGGGTCGATAGGCATTTAAGATATTGTTGCCGATAGGCATTTCCAATATAGGAGCAGATAGGCATTTCAGATGTAGTTTCCGAAAGACATTTAAAAAATAGGTGCCGATAGGCATTTCAGATATAGGTGCCAATAGGCATTTCAAATATAGTTGCCGATTGGCATTTTAAAAATAGGTGCCGATAGGCATTTCAGATATAGAAGTCGATAGGCATTTCAAATATAGGTGCCGATAGGCATTCCAGATATGGTTGCCGATAGGCATTTCAAATATAGGTGCTGATAGACATTTCAGATGTAGTTTCCGATAGGCATTTCAAAAATAGGTGCCGATAGGCATTTCAGATATAGGTGCCGATACGCATTTCAGATATAGTTGCCAATTGGCATTTTAAAATAGGTGCCGATAGGCATTTCAGATATAGAAGCCGATAGGCATTTCAGATATATTTGCCGATTGGCATTTTAAAAATAGGTGTCGATAGGCATTTCAGATATAGAAGCCGATAGGCATTTCAAATATAGGTGCCGATAGGCATTTCAGATGTAGTTTCCGATAGGCATTTCAAAAATAGGTGCCGATAGGCATTTCAGATATAGGTGCCGATAGGCATTTTAGATATAGTTGCCAATTGGCATTTTAAAAATAGGTGCCGATAGGCATTTCAGATATAGAAGCCGATAGGCATTTCAAATATAGGTGCCGATAGGCATTCCAGATATGGTTGCCGATAGGCATTTCAAATATAGGTGCTGATAGGCATTTCAGATGTAGTTTCCGATAGGCATTTCAAAAATAGGTGCCGATAGGCATTTCAGATATAGTTGCCGATAGCCATTTTAAAAATAGGTGCCGATAGGCATTTCAAATATAGGTGCCGATAGGCATTCCAGATTTGGTTGCCGATAGGCATTTCAAATATAGGTGCTGATAGGCAATTCAGATGTAGTTTCCGATAGGCATTTCAAAAATAGGTGCCGATAGGCATCCCAGATATGGTTGCCGATAGGCATTTCAAATATAGGTGCTGATAGGCATTTCAGATGTATTTTCCGATAGGCATTTCAAAAATTGGTGCCGATAGGCATTTCAGATATAGGTGCCGATAGGCATTTCAGATATAGTTGCCGATTGGCATTTTAAAAACAGGTGCCGATAGGCATTTCAGATATAGAAGCCGATAGGTATTTCAAATATAGGTGTCGATAGGCATTTTAGATATGGTTGCCGATAGGCATTTCAAATATAGGTGCTGATAGGCATTTCAGATGTAGTTTCCGATAGGCATTTCAAAAATAGGTGCCGATAGGCATTTCAGATATAGGTGCCGATAGGCATTTCAGATATAGTTGCCGATTGGCATTTTGAAAATAGGTGTCGATAGGCATTTCAGATATAGAAGCCGATAGGCATTTCAAATACAGGTGCCGATAGGCATTCCAGATATGGTTGCCGATAGGCATTTCAAATATAAGTGCTGATAGGCATTCCAGATGTATTTTCCGATAGGCATTTCAAAAATTGGTGCCGATAGGCATTTCAGATATAGGTGCCGATAGGCATTTCAGATATAGTTGTCGATTGGCATTTTAAAAATAGGTGCCGATAGGCATTTCAGATATAGAAGCCGATAGGTATTTCAAATATAGGTGTCGATAGGCATTTTAGATATGGTTGCCGATAGGCATTTCAAATATTGGTGCTGATAGGCATTTCAGATGTATTTTCCGATAGGCATTTCAAAAATTGGTGCCGATCGGCATTTCAGATATAGGTGCCGATAGGCATTCCAGATATGGTTGCCGATAGGCATTTCAAATATATTTGCTGATAGGCATTTCAGATGTAGTTTCCGATAGGCATTTTATAAATAGGTGCCGATAGGCATTTCAGATATAGGTGCCGATAGGCATTTCAGATATAGTTGCCGATTGGCATTTTCAAAATAGGTGCCGATAGGCATTTCAGATATAGAAGCCGATAGGCATTTCAAATATAGGTGCCGATAGGCATTCCAGATATGGTTGCCCATAGGCATTTTAAAATATAGGGGCTGATAGGCATTTCAGATGTAGTTTCCGATAGGCATTTCAAAAATAGTTGCCGATAGGCATTTCAGATATAGGTGCCGATAGGCATTTCAGATATAGTTGCCGATTGGCATTTTAGAAATAGGTGCCGATAGGCATTTCAGATATAGAAGCCGATAGGCATTTCAGATATATTTGCCGATTGGCATTTTAAAAATAGGTGTCGATAGGCATTTCAGATATAGAAGCCGATAGGCATTTCAAATATAGGTGCCGATAGGCATTTCAGATGTAGTTTCCGATAGGCATTTCAAAAATAGGTGCCGATAGGCATTTCAGATATAGGTGCCGATAGGCATTTTAGATATAGTTGCCAATTGGCATTTTAAAAATAGGTGCCGATAGGCATTTCAGATATAGAAGCCGATAGGCATTTCAAATATAGGTGCCGATAGGCATTCCAGATATGGTTGCCGATAGGCATTTCAAATATAGGTGCTGATAGGCATTTCAGATGTAGTTTCCGATAGGCATTTCAAAAATAGGTGCCGATAGGCATTTCAGATATAGGTACCGATAGGCATTTCAGATATAGTTGCCGATTGGCATTTTAAAAATAGGTGCCGATAGGCATTTCAGATATGGTTGCCGATAGGCATTTTAAATATAGGAGCAGATAGGCATTTCAGATGTAGTTTCCGAAAGACATTTCAAAAATAGGTGCCGATAGGCATTTCAGATATAGGTACCGATAGGCATTTCAGATATAGTTGCCGATTGGCATTTTAAAAATAGGTGCCGATAGGCATTTCAGATATATAATCCGATAGGCATTTCAATTATAGGTGCCGATAGGCATTCCAGATATGGTTGCCGATAGGCATTTCAAATATAAGTGCTGATAGGCATTTCAGATGTAGTTTCCGATAGGCATTTCAAATATAGGTGCCGCTAGGCATTTCAGATATAGAAGCCGATAGGCATTTCAAATATAGGTGCCGATAGGCATTCCAGATATGGTTGCCGATAGGCATTTCAAATATAGGTGCTGATAGGCATTTCAGATGTAGTTTCCGATAGGCATTTCAAAAATAGGTGCCGATAGGCATTTCAATATAGGTGCCGATAGACATTTCAGATATAGTTGCCGATTGGCATTTTAAAAATAGGTGTCGATAGGCATTTCAGATATAGAAGCCGATAGGCATTTTAAATATAGGTGCCGATAGGCATTCCAGATATGGTTGCCGATAGGCATTTCAAATATAGGTGCTGATAGGCATTCCAGATGTATTTTTTCCGATAGGCATTTCATAAATTGGTGCCGATAGGCATTTCAGATATAGGTGCCGATAGGCATTTCAGATATAGTTACCGATTGGCATTTTAATAATAGGTGCCGATAGGCATTTCAGATATAGAAGCCAATAGGTATTTCAAAAATAGGTGTCGATAGGCATTTCAGATATGGTTGACGATAGGCATTTCAAATATAGGTGCTGATAGGCATTTCAGATGTAGTTTCCGATAGGCATTTCAAAAATAGGTGCCGATAGGCATTTCAGATATAGGTGCCGATAGGCATTTCAGATATAGTTGCCGATTGGCATTTTAAAAATAGGTGCCGATAGGCATTTCAGATATAGAAGCCGATAGGCATTTCAAATATAGGTGCCAATATGCATTCCAGATATGGTTGCCGATTGGCATTTCAAATATAGGTGCTGATAGGCATTTCAGATGTAGTTTCCGATAGGCATTTCAAAAATAGGTGTCGATAGGCATTTCAGATATAAATGCCGAATGGCATTTCAGATATAGGTGCCGATAGGCATTTCTGATGTGGTTGCCGATAGGCATTTCAAATATAGGTGCTGATAGGCATTTCAGATGTAGTTTTCGATCGGCATTTCAAAAATAGGTGCCGATAGGCATTTCAGATATAGGTGCCGATAGGCACTTCAGATATAGTTGCCGATTGGCATTTTAAAAATAGGTGCCGATAGGCATTTCAGATATAGAAGCCGATAGGCATTTCAAATATAGGTGCCGATAGGCATTCCAGATATGGTTGCCGATAGGCATTTAAAATATAGGTGCTGATAGGCATTTAAGATGTAGTTTTCGATAGGCATTTCAAAAATTGATGTCGATAGGCATTTTAGATATAGGTGCCGATAGGCATTTCAGATATAGTTGCCGATTGGCATTTTAAAAACAGGTGCCGCTAGGCATTTCAGGTATAGAAGCCGATAGGCATTTCAAATATAGGTGCCGATAGGCATTCCAAATATGGTTGCCGATAGGGATTTCAAATATAGGTGCTGATAGGCATTTCAGTTGTAGTTTCCGATAGGCATTTCAAAAATAGGTACCGATAGGCATTTCAGATATAGGTACCGATAGGCATTTCAGATATAGTTGCCGATTGGCATTTTAAAAATAGGTGCCGATAGGCATTTCAGATATAAAAGCCGATAGGCATTTCAAATATAGGTGCCGATAGGCATTCCAGATATGTTTGCCGATAGGCATTTTAAATATAGGTGCTGATAGGCATTTCAGAAGTAGTTTCCGATAGGCATTTCAAAAATAGGTGCCGATAGGCATTTCAGATATAGGTGCCGTTAGGCATTTCAGATATAGTTGCCGATAGCCATTTTAAAAATAGGTGCCGATAGGCATTTCAGATATAGAAGCCGATAGGCATTTCAAATATAGGTGCCGATAGGCATTCCAGATATGGTTGCCGATAGTTTCCGATAGGCATTTTAAAAATAGGTGCCGATAGGCATTTCAGATATAGAAGCCGATAGGCATTTCAAATATAGGTGACGATAGGCACTCCAGATATGGTTGCCGATAGGCATTTCAAATATAGGTGCTGATAGGCATTTCAGATGTAGTTTCCGATAGGCATTTCAAAAATAGGTGCCGATAGGCATTTCAGATATAGGTTCCGATAGGCATTTCAGATATAGTTGCCGATAGCCATTTTAAAAATAGGTGCCGATAGGCATTTCAGATATAGAAGCTGATAGGCATTTCAAATATAGGTGCCGATAGGCATTCCAGATTTGGTTGCCGATAGGCATTTCAAATATAGGTGCTGATAGGCATTTCAGATGTAGTTTCCGATAGGCATTTCAAAAATAGGTGCCGATAGGCATCCCAGATATGGTTGCCGATAGGCATTTCAAATATAGGTGCTGATAGGCATTCCAGATGTATTTTCCGATAGGCATTTCAAAAATTGGTGCCGATAGGCATTTCAGATATAGGTGCCGATAGGCATTTCAGATATAGTTGCCGATTGGCATTTTAAAAACAGGTGCCGATAGGCATTTCAGATATAGAAGCCGATAGGTATTTCAAATATAGGTGTCGATAGGCATTTTAGATATGGTTGCCGATAGGCATTTCAAATATAGGTGCTGATAGGCATTTCAAAAATAGGTGCCGATAGGCATTTCAGATATAGTTGCCGATTGGCATTTTAAAAATAGGTGTCGATAGGCATTTCAGATATAGAAGCCGATTGGCATTTCAAATATAGGTGCCGATAGGCATTCCAGATATGGTTGCCGATAGGCATTTCAAATATGAGTGCTGATAGGCATTCCAGATGTATTTTCCGATAGGCATTTCAAAAATTGGTGCCGATAGGCATTTCAGATATAGGTGCCGATAGGCATTTCAGATATAGTTGACAATTGGCATTTTAAAAATAGGTGTCAATAGGCATTTCAGATATAGAAGGCGATAGGCATTTCAAATATATGTGCCGATAGGCATTTCAGATATGGTTGACGATAGGCATTTCAAATATAGGTGCTGATAGGCATTTCAGATGTAGTTTCCGATAGGCATTTCAAAAATTGGTGCCGATAGGCATTTTAGATTTGGTGCCGATAGGCATTTCAGATATAGTTGTCGATTGGCATTTTAAAAATAGGTGCCGATAGGCATTTCAGATATAGAAGCCGATAGGTATTTCAAATATAGGTGTCGATAGGCATTTCAGATATGGTTGCCGATAGGCATTTCAAATATTGGTGCTGATAGGCACTTCAGATGTAGTTTCCGATAGGCATTTCAAAAATAGGTGCCGATAGGCATTTCAGATATAGGTGCCGATAGGCATTACAGATATAGTTGCCGATTGGCATTTTAAAAATAGGTGCCGATAGGCATTTCAGATATAGAAGCCGATAGGCATTTCAAATATAGGTGCCGATAGGCATTCCAGATATGGTTGCCGATAGGCATTTCAAATATATTTGCTGATAGGCATTTCAGATGTAGTTTCCGATAGGCATTTCATAAATAGGTGCCGATAGGCATTTCAGATATAGGTGCCGATAGGCATTTCAGATATAGTTGCCGATTGGCATTTTCAAAATAAGTGCCGATAGGCATTTCAGATATAGAAGCCGATAGGCATTTCAAATATAGGTGCCGATAGGCATTCCAGATATGGTTGCCGATAGGCATTTCAAATATAGGGGCTGATAGGCATTTCAGATGTAGTTTCCGATAGGCATTTCAAAAATAGGTGCCGATTGGCATTTCAGATATAGGTGCCGATAGGCATTTCAGATATAGTTGCCGATTGGCATTTTAAAAATAGGTGCCGATAGGCATTTCAGATATAGAAGCCGATAGGCATTTCAAATATAGGTGCCGATAGGCATTCCAGATATGGTTGCCGATAGGCATATCAAATATAGGTGCTAATAGGCATTTCAGATGTAGTTTCCGATAGGCATTTCAAAAATAGGTGCCGATAGGCATTTCAGATATAGAAGCCGATAGGCATTTCAAATATAGATGCCGATGAGCATTTCAGATATGGTTGCCGATAGGCATTTCAAATATAGGTGCTGATAGGCATTTCAGATGTAGTTTCCGATAGGCATTTCAAAAATTGGTGCCGATAGGCATTTCAGTTATAGGTGCCGATAGGCATTTCAGATATAGTTACCGATTGGCATTTTAAAAACAGGTGCCGATTGGCATTTCAGATATAGAAGCCGATAGGTATTTCAAATATAGGGGTCGATAGGCATTTCAGATATGGTTGCCGATAGGCATTTCAAATATAGGAGCAAATAGGCATTTCAGATGTAGTTTCCGAAAGACATTTCAAAAATAGGTGCCGATAGGCATTTCAGATATAGGTGCTGATAGGCACTTCAGATATAGTTGACGATTGGCATTTTAAAAATAAAAAATAGGTGCCGCTAGGCATTTCAGATATAGAAGCCGATAGGCATTTCAAATATAGGTGCCGATAGGCATTCCAGATATGGTTGCCGATAGGCATTTCAAATATAGGTGCTGATTGGCATTTCAGTTGTATTTTCCGATAGGCATTTCAAAAATAGGTGCCGATTGGCATTTCAGATCTAGGTGCCGATAGGCATTTCAGATATAGTTGCCGATTGGCATTTTAAAAATAGGTGCCGATAGGCATTTCAGATATAGAAGCCGATAGGCATTTCAAATATAGGTGCCGATAGGCATTCCAGATATGGTTGCCGATAGGCATATCAAATATAGGTGCTAATAGGCATTTCAGATGTAGTTTCCGATAGGCATTTCAAAAATAGGTGCCGATAGGCATTTCAGATATAGGTGCCGATAGGCATTTCAGATATAGTTGCCGATAGCTATTTTAAAAATAGGTGCCGATAGGCATTTCAGATATAGAAGCCGATAGGCATTTCAAATATAGGTGCCGATAGGCATTCCAGATATGGTTGCCGATAGGCATTTCAAATATAGGTGCTGATAGGCATTTCAGATGTAGTTTCCGATAGGCATTTTAAAAATAGGTGCCGATAGGCATTTCAGATATAGAAGCCGATAGGCATTTGAAATATAGGTGCCGAAAGGCAATCCAGATATGGTTGCCGATAGGCATTTCAAATATAGGTGCTGATAGGCATTTCAGATGTGGTTTCCGATAGGCATTTCAAAAATAGGTGCCGATAGGCATTTCAGATATAGGTGCCGATAGGCATTTCAGATATAGTTGCCGATAGCCATTTTAAAAATAGGTGCCGATAGGCATTTCAGATATAGAAGCCGATAGGCATTTCAAATGTAGGTGCCGATAGGCATTCCAGATATGGTTGCCGATAGGCATTTCAAATATAGGTGCTGATAGGCATTTCAGATGTAGTTTCCGATAGGCATTTCAAAAATAGGTGCCGATAGGCATTTCAGATATAGGTGCCGATAGGCATTTCAGATATAGTTGTCGATTGGCATTTTAAAAATAGGTGCCGATTGGCATTTTAGATGTAGTTTCCAAAAGGCATTTCAAAAATAGGTGCCGATAGGCATTTTAGATATAGGTGCCGATAGGCATATCAGATATATTTGCCGATAGGCATTTAAAATATAGGTGCCGATAGGCATTTCAAATATAGGTGTCGATAGGCATTTCAGATATATATGCCGAAAGGCATTTCAGATATAGGTGCCGATAGGCATTTCTGATGTGGTTGCCGATAGGCATTTCAAATATAGGTGCTGATAGGCATTTCAGATGTAGTTTTCGATAGGCATCTCAAAAATAGGTGCAGATAGGCATTTCAGATATAGGTGCCGATAGGCACATCAGATATATTTGCCGATTGGCATTTTAAAATTAGGTGCCGATAGGCATTTCAGATATAGAAGCCGAAAGGCATTTCAAATATAGGTGCCGATAGGCATTCCAGATATGGTTGCCGATAGGCATTTCAAATATAGGTGCTGATAGGCATTTCAGATGTAGTTTCCGATAGGCATTTCAAAAATAGGTGCTGATAGGCATTTCAGATATAGGTGCCGATAAGCATTCCAGATATGGTTGCCGATAGGCATTTCAAATATAGGTGCTGATAGGCATTTCAGATGTAGTTTCCGATAGGCATTTCAAAAATTGGTGCCGATAGGCATTTTAAAAATAGGTGTCGATAGGCATTTCAGATATAGAAGCCGATAGGCATTTCAAATATAGGTGCCGATAGGCATTCCAGATATGGTTGCCGATAGGCATTTCAAATATAGTTGCTGATAGGCATTTCAGATGTAGTTTCCGATAGGCATTTCAAAAATAGGTGCCGATAGGCATTTCAGATATAGGTCCTGATAGGCATTTCAGATATAGTTGCAGATTGGCATTTTAAAAATAGGTGTCGATAGGCATTTCAGATACAGAAGCCGATAGGCATTTCAAATATAGGTGCCGATAGGCATTTCAGATATGGTTGCCGATTGGCTTTTCAAATATAGGTGCTGATAGGCATTTCAGATGCAGTTTCCGATAGGCATTTCAAAAATTGGTGCCGATAGGCATTTTAAAAATAGGTGTCGATAGGCATTTCAGATATAGAAGCCGATAGGCATTTCAAATATAGGTGCCGATAGGCATTCTAGATATGGTTGCCGATAGGCATTTCAAATATAGTTGCTGATAGGCATTTCAGATGTAGTTTCCGATAGGCATTTCAAAAATAGGTGCCGATAGGCATTTCAGATATAGGTCCTGATAGGCATTTCAGATATAGTTGCAGATTGGCATTTTAAAAATAGGTGTCGATAGGCATTTCAGATATAGAAGCCGATAGGCATTTCAAATATAGGTGCCGATAGGCATTCCAGATATGGTTGCCGATTGGCTTTTCAAATATAGGTGCTGATAGGCATTTTAGATGTAGTTTCCGATAAGCATTTCAAAAATTGGTGCCGATAGGCATTTAAGATATAGGTGCCGATAGGCATTTCAGATATAGTTGCCGATTGGCATTTTAAAAATAGGTGCCGATAGGCATTTCAGATATAGATGCCGATAGGTATTTCAAATATAGGTGTCGATAGGCATTTCAGATATGGTTGCCGATAGGCATTTCAAATATAGGTGCTGATAGGCATTTCAGATGTAGTTTCCGATAGGCATTTCAAAAATAGGTACCGATAGGCATTTCAGATATAGGTGCCGATAGGCATTTCAGATATAGTTGCCAATTGGCATTTTAAAAATAGGTGTCGATAGGCATTTCAGATATAGAAGCCGATAGGCATTTCAAATATTGGTGCCGATAGGCATTCCAGATATGGTTGCCGATAGGCATTTCAAATATAGATGCTGATAGGCATTTCAGATGTAGTTTCCGATAGGCATTTCAAAAATAGGTGCCGATAGGCATTTTAGATATAGGTGCCGATAGGCATTTCAGATATAGTTGCCGATTAGCATTTTAAAAATAGGTGCTGATAGGCATTTCAGATATAGAAGCCGTTAGGCATTTCAAATATAGGTGCCGATAGGCATTCCAGAAAAGGTTTCCGATAGGCATTTCAGATATAGAAGCCGTTAGGCATTTTAAATATAGGTGCCGATAGGCATTCCAGATATGGTTTCCGATAGGCATTTCAAATATAGGTGCTGATAGGCATTTCAGATGTAGTTTCCGATAGGCATTTCAAAAATTGGTGCCGATAGGCATTTCAGATATAGGTGCCAATAGGCATTTCAGATATAGTTGCCGATTGGCATTTTAAAAATATGTGCCGATAGGCATTTCAGATATAGAAGCTGATAGGTATTTCAAATATAGGTGCCGATAGGCATTTCAGATATGGTTGCCGATAGGCATTTCAGATATAGTTGCCGATTGGCATTTTAAAAACAGGTGCCGATAGGCATTTCAGATATAGAAGCCGATAGGTATTTCAAATATAGGGGTCGATAGGCATTTCAGATATGGTTGCCGATAGGCATTTCAAATATAGGAGCAGATAAGCATTTCAGATGTAGTTTCCGAAAGACATTTCAAAAATAGGTGCCGATAGGCATTTCAGATATAGGTGCCGATAGGCATTTCAGATATAGTTGCCGATTGGCATTTTAAAAATAGGTGCCGATAGGCATTTCAGATATAGAAGCCGATAGGCATTTCAAATATTGGTGCCGATAGGCATTCCAGATATGGTTGCCGATAGGCATTTCAAATATAGATGCTGATAGGCATTTCAGATGTAGTTTCCGATAGGCATTTCAAAAATAGGTGCCGATAGGCATTTTAGATATAGGTGCCGACAGGCATTTCAGATATAGTTGCCGATTAGCATTTTAAAAATAGGTGCTGATAGGCATTTCAGATATAGAAGCCGTTAGGCATTTCAAATATAGGTGCCGATAGGCATTCCAGATATGGTTGCCGATAGGCATTTCAAATATAGGTGCTGATAGGCATTTCAGATGTAGTTTCCGATAGGCATTTCAAAAATTGGTGCCGATAGGCATTTCAGATATAGGTGCTGATAGGCATTTCAGATATAGTTGCCGATTGGCATTTTAAAAATATGTGCCGATAGGCATTTCAGATATGGAAGCCGATAGGTATTTCAAATATAGGTGTCGACAGGCATTTCAGATATGAGTGCCGATAGGCATTTCAAATATAGGTGCTGATAGGCATTTCAGATGTAGTTTCTGATAGGCATTTCAAAAATAGGTGCCGAAAGGCATTTCAGATATAGGTGCCGATAGGCATTTCAGATATAGTTGCCGATTGGCATTTTAAAAATAGGTGTCGATAGGCATTTCAGATATAGAAGCCGTTAGGCATTTCAAATATAGGTGCCGATAGGCATTCCAGATATGGTTGCCGATAGGCATTTCAAATATAGGTGCTGATAGGCATTTCAGATGTAGTTTCTGATAGGCATTTCAAAAATATGTGCCGAAAGGCATTTCAGATATAGGTGCCGATAGGCATTCCAGATATGGTTGCCGATAGGCATTTCGAATATAGGTGCTGATAGGCATTCCAGATGTAGTTTCCGATAGGCATTTCAAAAATTGGTGACGATAGGCATTTCAGATATAGAAGACGATAGGTATTTCAAATATAGGTGTCGATAGGCATTTCAGATATGGTTGCCGATAGGCATTTCAAATATAGGTGCTGATAGCATTTCAGATGTAGTTTCCGATAGGCATTTCAAAAATAGGTACCGATAGGCATTTCAGATATAGGTGCCGATAGGCATTCCAGATATGGTTGCCGATAGGCATTTCAAATATAGGTGCTGATAGGCATTTCAGATGTAGTTTCCGATAGGCATTTCAAAAATAGGTGCCGATAGGCATTTCAGATATAGGTGCCGATAGGCATTTCAGATATAGTAGCCGATAGCCATTTTAAAAATAGGTGCCGATAGGCTTTTCAGATATAGAAGCCGATAGGCATTTCAAATATAGGTGCCGATATGCATTCCAGATATGTTTGCCGATAGGCATTTCAAATAATGGTGCTGATAGGCATTCCAGATGTATTTTCCGATAGGCATTTCAAAATTTGATGCCGATAGGCATTTCAGATATAGGTGCCGATAGGCATTTCAGATATAGTTGCCGATTGGCAATTTAAAAATAGGTGCCGATAGGCATTTCAGATATAGGTGCCGATAGGCATTTCAGATATAGTTGCCAATTGGCATTTTAAAATAGGTGCCGATAGGCATTTCAGATATAGAAGCCGATAGGCATTTCAGATATAGTTGCCGATTATCATTTTAAAAATAGGTGTCGATAGGCATTTCAGATATAGAAGCCGATAGGCATTTCAAATATAGGTGCCGATAGGCATTTCAGATGTAGTTTCCGATAGGCATTTCAAAAATAGGTGCCGATAGGCATTTCAGATATAGGTGCCGATAGGCATTTCAGATATAGTTGCCAATTGGCATTTTAAAAATAGGTGCCGATAGGCATTTCAGATATAGAAGCCGATAGGCATTTCAAATATAGGTGCCGATAGGCATTTCAAATATAGGTGCCGATAAGCATTCCAGATATGGTTGCCGATAGGCATTTCAAATATAGGTGTCGATAGGTATTTTAGATGTAGTTTCCGATAGGCATTTTAAAATTGATGCCGATAGGCATTTCAGGTATAGGTGCCGATAGGCATTTCAGATATAGTTGCCGATTGGTATTTTAAAAACAGGTGCCGATAGGCATTTCAGATATAGAAGCCGATAGGTATTTCAAATATAGGTGTCGATAGGCATTTCAGATATGGTTGCCGATAGGCATTTCAAATATAGGAGCAGATAGGCATTTCAGATGTAGTTTCCGAAAGGCATTTCAAAAATAGGTGCCGATAGGCATTTCAGATATAGCTGCCGATAGGCATTTCTGATATAGTTGCCGATTGGCATTTTAAAAATAGGTGTCGATAGGCATTTCAGATATAGAAGCCGATAGGCATTTCAAATATAGGTGCCGATAGGCATTCCAGATATGGTTGCCGATTGTCATTTCAAATATAGGTGCTGATAGGCATTTCAGATGTAGTTTCTGATAAGCATTTCAAAAATTGGTGCCGATAGGCATTTCAGATATAGGTGCCGATAGGCATTTCAGATATAGTTGCCGATTGGCATTTTAAAAATATTTGCCGATAGGCATTTCAGATAAAGAAGCCGATAGGTATTTCAAATATAGGTGTCGATAGGCATTTCAGATATTGTTGCCGATAAGCATTTCAAATATAGGTGCTGATAGGCATTTCAGATGTAGTTTCCGATAGGCATTTCAAAAATAGGTGCCGATAGGCATTTCAGATATAGGTGCCGATAGGCATTTCAGATATAGTTGTCGATTGGCATTTTAAAAATAGGTGCCGATTGGCATTTTAGATGTAGTTTCCAAAAGGCATTTCAAAAATAGGTGCCGACAGGCATTTTAGATATAGGTGCCGATAGGCATATCAGATATATTTGCCGATAGGCATTTAAAATATAGGTGCCGATAGGCATTTCAAATATAGGTGTCGATAGGCATTTCAGATATATATGCCGTAAGGCATTTCAGATATAGGTGCCGATAGGCATTTCTGATGTGGTTGCCGATAGGCATTTCAAATATAGGTGCTGATAGGCATTTCAGATGTAGTTTTCGATAGGCATCTCAAAAATAGGTGCAGATAGGCATTTCAGATATAGGTGCCGATAGGCACATCAGATATAGTTGCCGATTGGCATTTTAAAATTAGGTGCCGATAGGCATTTCAGATATAGAAGCCGAAAGGCATTTCAAATATAGGTGCCGATAGGCATTCCAGATATGGTTGCCGATAGGCATTTCAAATATAGGTGCTGATAGGCATTTCAGATGTAGTTTCCGATAGGCATTTCAAAAATAGGTGCTGATAGGCATTTCAGATATAGGTGCCGATAAGCATTCCAGATATGGTTGCCGATAGGCATTTCAAATATAGGTGCTGATAGGCATTTCAGATGTAGTTTCCGATAGGCATTTCAAAAATTGGTGCCGATAGGCATTTTAAAAATAGGTGTCGATAGGCATTTCAGATATAGAAGCCGATAGGCATTTCAAATATAGGTGCCGATAGGCATTCCAGATATGGTTGCCGATAGGCATTTCAAATATAGTTGCTGATAGGCATTTCAGATGTAGTTTCCGATAGGCATTTCAAAAATAGGTGCCGATAGGCATTTCAGATATAGATCCTGATAGGCATTTCAGATATAGTTGCAGATTGGCATTTTAAAAATAGGTGTCGATAGGCATTTCAGATATGGTTGCCGATAGGCATTTCAAATATAGGTGCTTATAGGCATTTCAGATGTTGTTTCCGATAGGCATTTCAAAAATAGGTGCCGATAGGCATTTTAGATATAGGTGCCGATAGGCATTTCAGATATAGTTGCCGATTGACATTTTAAAAATAGCTGCCGATAGGCATTTTAGATGTAGTTTCCGATAGGCATTTCAAAAATAGTTTCCGATAGGCATTTCAGATATAGGTGCCGATAGGCATATCAGATATAGTTGCCGATAGGCATTTAAAATATAGGTGCCGATAGGCATTTCAAATATAGGTGTCGATAGGCATTTCAGATATAAATGCCGAAAGGCATTTCAGATATGGGTGCCGATAGGCATTTCTGATGTGGTTGCCGATAGGCATTTCAAATATAGGTGCTGATAGGCATTTCAGATGTAGTTTTCGATAGGCATTTCAAAAATAGGTGCTGATAGGCATTTCAGATATAGGTGCCGATAGGCACTTCAGATATAGTTGCCGATTGGCATTTTAAAAATAGGTGCCGCTAGGCATTTCAAATATAGAAGCCGATAGGCATTTCAAATATAGGTGCCGATAGGCATTCCAAATATGGTTGCCGATAGGCATTTCAAATATAGGTGCTGATAGGAATTTCAGATGTAGTTTCCGATAGGCATTTCAAAAATAGGTGCCGATAGGCATTTCAGATATAGGTGCCGATAGGCATTTCAGATATAGTTGCCGATAGCCATTTTAAAAATAGGTGCCGATAGGCATTTCAGATATAGTTGCCTATTGGCATTTTAAAAATAGGTGCCGATAGGCATTTCAGATATAGAAGCCGATAGGCATTTCAAATATAGGTGCCGATAGGCATTCCAGATATGGTTGCCGATAGGCATTTCACATATAAGTGCTGATAGGCATTTCAGATGTAGTTTCCGATAGGCATTTCAAAAATAGGTGCCGATAGGCATTTCAGATATAGGTGCCGATAGGCATTTCAGATATAGTGGCCGATTGGCATTTTAAAAATAGGTGCCGATAGGAATTTCAGATATAGAAGCCGATAGGCATTTCAAATATAGGTACCAATCAGCATTCCAGATATGTTTGCTGATAGGCATTTCAAATATAGGTGCTGATAGACATTTCAGATGTAGTTTCCGATAGGCATTTCAAAAATAGGTGCCGATAGACATTTCAGATATAGGTGCCGATAGGCATTTCAGATATAGTTGCCAATTGGCATTTTAAAATAGGTGCCGATAGGCATTTCAGATATAGAAGCCGATAGGCATTTAAGATATAGGTGCCGATATGCATTCCAGATATGGTTGCCGATTGGCATTTCAAATATAGGTGCTGATAGGCATTTCAGATGTAGTTTCCGATAAGCATTTCAAAAATTGGTGCCGATAGGCATTTCAGATATAGGTGCCGATAGGCATTTCAGATATAGTTGCCGATTAGCATTTTAAAAATAGGTGCCGATAGGCATTTCAGATATAGAAGCCGATAGGTATTTCAAATATAGGTGTCGATAGGCATTTCAGATATGGTTGCCGATAGGCATTTCAAATATAGGTGCTGATAGGCATTTCAGATGTAGTTTCCGATAGGCATTTGAAAAATAGGTGCCGATAGGCATTTCAGATATAGGTGCCGATAGGCATTTCAGATATAGTTGCCGATTGGCATTTTAAAAATAGGTGCCGATAGGCATTTTAGATGTAGTTTCCGATAGGCATTTCAAAAATAGGTGCCGATAGGCATTTCAGATATAGGTGCCGATAGGCATATCAGATATAGTTGCCGATAGGCATTTAAAATATAGGTGCCGATAGGCATTTCAAATATAGGTGTCGATAGGCATTTCAGATATAAATGCGGAAAGGCATTTCAGATAGAGGTGCCGATAGGCATTTCTGATGTGGTTGCCGATAGGCATTTTAAATATAGGTGCTGATAGGCATTTCAGATGATTTTTTCGATTGGCATTTCAAAAATAGGTGCCGATAAGCATTTCAGATATAGGTGCCGATAGGCACTTCAGATATAGTTGCCGATTGGCATTTTAAAAATAGGTGCCGCTAGGCATTTCAGATATAGAAGCCGATAGGCAATTCAAATATATGTGCTGATAGGCATTTCAGTTGTAGTTTCCGATAGGCATTTCAAAAATAGGTGCCGAAAGGCATTTCAGATATAGGTGCCGTTAGGCATTTCAGATATAGTTGCCGATTGGCATTGTAAAAATAGGTGCCGATAGGCATTTCAGATATAGAAGCCGATAGGCATTTTAAATATAGGTGCGGATAGGCATTCCAGATATGGTTGCCGATAGGCATTTCAAATATAGGTGCTGATAGGCATTTCAGATGTAGTTTCAGATAGGCATTTCAAAAATAGGTGCCGATAGGCATTTCAGATAAAGGTGCCGATAGGCATTTCAGATATAGTTGCCGATAGCCATTTTAAAAATAGGTGCTGATAGGCATTTCAGATATAGAAGCCGTTAGGCATTTCAAATATAGGTGCCGATAGGCATTCCAGATATGATTGCCGATAGGCATTTCAAATATAGGTGCTGATAGGCATTTCAGATGTAGTTTCCGATAGGCATTTCAAAAATTGGTGCCGATAGGCATTTCAGATATAGGTGCCGATAGGCATTTCAGATATAGTTGTCGATTGGCATTTTAAAAATAGGTGCCGATTGGCATTTTAGATGTAGTTTCCAAAAGGCATTTCAAAAATAGGTGCCGACAGGCATTTTAGATATAGGTGCCGATAGGCATATCAGATATATTTGCCGATAGGCATTTAAAATATAGGTGCCGATAGGCATTTCAAATATAGGTGTCGATAGGCATTTCAGATATATATGCCGTAAGGCATTTCAGATATAGGTGCCGATAGGCATTTCTGATGTGGTTGCCGATAGGCATTTCAAATATAGGTGCTGATAGGCATTTCAGATGTAGTTTTCGATAGGCATCTCAAAAATAGGTGCAGATAGGCATTTCAGATATAGGTGCCGATAGGCACATCAGATATAGTTGCCGATTGGCATTTTAAAATTAGGTGCCGATAGGCATTTCAGATATAGAAGCCGAAAGGCATTTCAAATATAGGTGCCGATAGGCATTCCAGATATGGTTGCCGATAGGCATTTCAAATATAGGTGCTGATAGGCATTTCAGATGTAGTTTCCGATAGGCATTTCAAAAATAGGTGCTGATAGGCATTTCAGATATAGGTGCCGATAAGCATTCCAGATATGGTTGCCGATAGGCATTTCAAATATAGGTGCTGATAGGCATTTCAGATGTAGTTTCCGATAGGCATTTCAAAAATTGGTGCCGATAGGCATTTTAAAAATAGGTGTCGATAGGCATTTCAGATATAGAAGCCGATAGGCATTTCAAATATAGGTGCCGATAGGCATTCCAGATATGGTTGCCGATAGGCATTTCAAATATAGTTGCTGATAGGCATTTCAGATGTAGTTTCCGATAGGCATTTCAAAAATAGGTGCCGATAGGCATTTCAGATATAGATCCTGATAGGCATTTCAGATATAGTTGCAGATTGGCATTTTAAAAATAGGTGTCGATAGGCATTTCAGATATGGTTGCCGATAGGCATTTCAAATATAGGTGCTTATAGGCATTTCAGATGTTGTTTCCGATAGGCATTTCAAAAATAGGTGCCGATAGGCATTTTAGATATAGGTGCCGATAGGCATTTCAGATATAGTTGCCGATTGACATTTTAAAAATAGCTGCCGATAGGCATTTTAGATGTAGTTTCCGATAGGCATTTCAAAAATAGTTTCCGATAGGCATTTCAGATATAGGTGCCGATAGGCATATCAGATATAGTTGCCGATAGGCATTTAAAATATAGGTGCCGATAGGCATTTCAAATATAGGTGTCGATAGGCATTTCAGATATAAATGCCGAAAGGCATTTCAGATATGGGTGCCGATAGGCATTTCTGATGTGGTTGCCGATAGGCATTTCAAATATAGGTGCTGATAGGCATTTCAGATGTAGTTTTCGATAGGCATTTCAAAAATAGGTGCTGATAGGCATTTCAGATATAGGTGCCGATAGGCACTTCAGATATAGTTGCCGATTGGCATTTTAAAAATAGGTGCCGCTAGGCATTTCAAATATAGAAGCCGATAGGCATTTCAAATATAGGTGCCGATAGGCATTCCAAATATGGTTGCCGATAGGCATTTCAAATATAGGTGCTGATAGGAATTTCAGATGTAGTTTCCGATAGGCATTTCAAAAATAGGTGCCGATAGGCATTTCAGATATAGGTGCCGATAGGCATTTCAGATATAGTTGCCGATAGCCATTTTAAAAATAGGTGCCGATAGGCATTTCAGATATAGTTGCCTATTGGCATTTTAAAAATAGGTGCCGATAGGCATTTCAGATATAGAAGCCGATAGGCATTTCAAATATAGGTGCCGATAGGCATTCCAGATATGGTTGCCGATAGGCATTTCACATATAAGTGCTGATAGGCATTTCAGATGTAGTTTCCGATAGGCATTTCAAAAATAGGTGCCGATAGGCATTTCAGATATAGGTGCCGATAGGCATTTCAGATATAGTGGCCGATTGGCATTTTAAAAATAGGTGCCGATAGGAATTTCAGATATAGAAGCCGATAGGCATTTCAAATATAGGTACCAATCAGCATTCCAGATATGTTTGCTGATAGGCATTTCAAATATAGGTGCTGATAGACATTTCAGATGTAGTTTCCGATAGGCATTTCAAAAATAGGTGCCGATAGACATTTCAGATATAGGTGCCGATAGGCATTTCAGATATAGTTGCCAATTGGCATTTTAAAATAGGTGCCGATAGGCATTTCAGATATAGAAGCCGATAGGCATTTAAGATATAGGTGCCGATATGCATTCCAGATATGGTTGCCGATTGGCATTTCAAATATAGGTGCTGATAGGCATTTCAGATGTAGTTTCCGATAAGCATTTCAAAAATTGGTGCCGATAGGCATTTCAGATATAGGTGCCGATAGGCATTTCAGATATAGTTGCCGATTAGCATTTTAAAAATAGGTGCCGATAGGCATTTCAGATATAGAAGCCGATAGGTATTTCAAATATAGGTGTCGATAGGCATTTCAGATATGGTTGCCGATAGGCATTTCAAATATAGGTGCTGATAGGCATTTCAGATGTAGTTTCCGATAGGCATTTGAAAAATAGGTGCCGATAGGCATTTCAGATATAGGTGCCGATAGGCATTTCAGATATAGTTGCCGATTGGCATTTTAAAAATAGGTGCCGATAGGCATTTTAGATGTAGTTTCCGATAGGCATTTCAAAAATAGGTGCCGATAGGCATTTCAGATATAGGTGCCGATAGGCATATCAGATATAGTTGCCGATAGGCATTTAAAATATAGGTGCCGATAGGCATTTCAAATATAGGTGTCGATAGGCATTTCAGATATAAATGCGGAAAGGCATTTCAGATAGAGGTGCCGATAGGCATTTCTGATGTGGTTGCCGATAGGCATTTTAAATATAGGTGCTGATAGGCATTTCAGATGATTTTTTCGATTGGCATTTCAAAAATAGGTGCCGATAAGCATTTCAGATATAGGTGCCGATAGGCACTTCAGATATAGTTGCCGATTGGCATTTTAAAAATAGGTGCCGCTAGGCATTTCAGATATAGAAGCCGATAGGCAATTCAAATATATGTGCTGATAGGCATTTCAGTTGTAGTTTCCGATAGGCATTTCAAAAATAGGTGCCGAAAGGCATTTCAGATATAGGTGCCGTTAGGCATTTCAGATATAGTTGCCGATTGGCATTGTAAAAATAGGTGCCGATAGGCATTTCAGATATAGAAGCCGATAGGCATTTTAAATATAGGTGCGGATAGGCATTCCAGATATGGTTGCCGATAGGCATTTCAAATATAGGTGCTGATAGGCATTTCAGATGTAGTTTCAGATAGGCATTTCAAAAATAGGTGCCGATAGGCATTTCAGATAAAGGTGCCGATAGGCATTTCAGATATAGTTGCCGATAGCCATTTTAAAAATAGGTGCTGATAGGCATTTCAGATATAGAAGCCGTTAGGCATTTCAAATATAGGTGCCGATAGGCATTCCAGATATGATTGCCGATAGGCATTTCAAATATAGGTGCTGATAGGCATTTCAGATGTAGTTTCCGATAGGCATTTCAAAAATTGGTGCCGATAGGCATTTCAGATATAGGTGCCGATAGGCATTTCAGATATAGTTGCCGATTGGCATTTTAAAAATATGTGCCGATAGGCATTTCAGATATGGAAGCCGATAGGTATTTCAAATATAGGTGTCGACAGGCATTTCAGATATGGGTGCCGATAGGCATTTCAAATATAGGTGCTGATAGGCATTTCAGATGTTGTTTCTGATAGGCATTTCAAAAATAGGTGCCGAAAGGCATTTCAGATATAGGTGCCGATAGGCATTTCAGATATAGTTGCCGATTGGCATTTTAAAAATAGGTGTCGATAGGCATTTCAGATATAGAAGCCGATAGGCATTTCAAATATAGGTGCCGATAGGCATTCCAGATATGGTTGCCGATAGGCATTTCGAATATAGGTGCTGATGGGCATTCCAGATGTAGTTTCCGATAGGCATTTCAAAAATTGGTGACGATAGGCATTTCAGATATAGAAGACGATAGGTATTTCAAATATAGGTGAGGATAGGCATTTCAGATATGGTTGCCGATAGGCATTTCAAATATAGGTGCTGATAGGCATTTCAGATGTAGTTTCCGATAGGCATTTCAAAAATAGGTACCGATAGGCATTTCAGATATAGGTGCCGATAGGCATTCCAGATATGGTTGCCGATAGGCATTTCAAATATAGGTGCTGATAGGCATTTCAGATGTAGTTTCCGATAGGCATTTCAAAAATAGGTGCCGATAGGCATTTCAGATATAGGTGCCGATAGGCATTTCAGATATAGTAGCCGATAGCCATTTTAAAAATAGGTGCCGATAGTCTTTTCAGATATAGAAGCCGATAGGCATTTCAAATATAGGTGCCGATATGCATTCCAGATATGTTTGCCGATAGGCATTTCAAATAATGGTGCTGATAGGCATTCCAGATGTATTTTCCGATAGGCATTTCAAAATTTGATGCCGATAGGCATTTCAGATATAGGTGCCGATAGGCATTTCAGATATAGTTGCCGATTGGCAATTTAAAAATAGGTGCCGATAGGCATTTCAGATATAGAAGCCGATAGGCATTTCAAATATAGGTGCCAATAGGCATTCCAGATATGGTTGCCGATAGGCATTTCAAATATAGATGCTGATAGGCATTTCAGATGTAGTTTCCGATAGGCATTTCAAAAATTGGTGCCGATTGGCATTTTAGATATAGGTGCCGATAGGCATTTCAGATATAGTTGCCGATTGGCATTTTAAAAATAGGTGCCGATGGGCATTTCAGATATAGAAGCCGATAGGTATTTCAAATATAGGTGTCGATAGGCATTTCAGATATGGTTGCCGATAGGCATTTCAAATATAGGTGCTTATAGGCATTTCAAAAATAGGTGCCGATAGGCATTTCAGATATAGGTGCCGATAGGCATTTCAGATATAGTTGCCGATTGGCATTTTAAAAATAGGTGCCGATAGGCATTTTAGATGTAGTTTCCGATAGGCATTTCAAAAATAGTTTCCGATAGGCATTTCAGATATAGGTGCCGATAGGCATATCAGATATAGTTGCCGATAGGCATTTAAAATATAGGTGCCGATAGGCATTTCAAATATAGGTGTCGATAGGCATTTCAGATATAAATGCCGAAAGGCATTTCAGATATGGGTGCCGATAGGCATTTCTGATGTGGTTGCCGATAGGCATTTCAAATATAGGTGCTGATAGGCACTTCAGATGTAGTTTTCGATAGGCATTTCAAAAATAGGTGCTGATAGGCATTTCAGATATAGATGCCGATAGGCACTTCAGATATAGTTGCCGATTGGCATTTTAAAAATAGGTGCCGCTAGGCATTTCAAATATAGAAGCCGATAGGCATTTCAAATATAGGTGCCGATAGGCATTCCAAATATGGTTGCCGATAGGCATTTCAAATATAGGTGCTGATAGGAATTTCAGATGTAGTTTCCGATAGGCATTTCAAAAATAGGTGCCGATAGGCATTTCAGATATAGGTGCCGATAGGCATTTCAGATATAGTTGCCGATAGCCATTTTAAAAATAGGTGCCGATAGGCATTTCAGATATAGTTGCCGATTGGCATTTTAAAAATAGGTGCCGATAGGCATTTCAGATATAGAAGCCGATAGGCATTTCAAATATAGGTGCCGATAGGCATTCCAGATATGGTTGCCGATAGGCATTTCACATATAAGTGCTGATAGGCATTTCAGATGTAGTTTCCGATAGGCATTTCAAAAATAGGTGCCGATAGGCATTTCAGATATAGGTGCCGATAGGCATTTCAGATATAGTTGCCGATTGGCATTTTAAAAATAGGTGCCGATAGGCATTTCAGATATAGAAGCCGATAGGCATTTCAAATATAGGTACCAATCAGCATTCCAGATATGGTTGCTGATAGGCATTTCAAATATAGGTGCTGATAGACATTTCAGATGTAGTTTCCGATAGGCATTTCAAAAATAGGTGCCGATAGGCATTTCAGATATAGGTGCCGATAGGCATTTCAGATATAGTTGCCAATTGGCATTTTAAAATAGGTGCCGATAGGCATTTCAGATATAGAAGCCGATAGGCATTTAAGATATAGGTGCCGATATGCATTCCAGATATGGTTGCCGATTGGCATTTCAAATATAGGTGCTGATAGGCATTTCAGATGTAGTTTCCGATAAGCATTTCAAAAATTGGTGCCGATAGGCATTTCAGATGTAGTTTCAGATAGGCATTTCAAAAATAGGTGCCGATAGGAAATTCAGATAAAGGTGCCGATAGGCATTTCAGATATAGTTGCCGATAGCCATTTTAAAAATAGGAGCCGATATGCATTTCAGATATAGTTGCCGATAGCCATTTTAAAAATAGGTGCCGATAGGCATTTCAGATATAGAAGCCGATAGGCATTTAAGATATAGGTGCCGATAGGCATTCCAGATATGGTTGCCGATAGGCATTTCAAATATAGGTGCTGATAGGCATTTCAGATGTAGTTTCCGATAGGCATTTCAAATATAGGTACCGATAGGCATTTCTGATATAAGTGCCGATAGGCATTCCAGATATGGTTGCCGATAGGCATTTCAAATATAGGTGCTGATAGGCACTTCAGATGTAGTTTCCGATAGGCATTTCAAAAATAGGTGCCGATAGGCATTTCAGATATAGGTGCCGATAGGCATTTCAGATATAGTTGCCGATAGCCATTTTAAAAATAGGTGCCGATAGGCATTTCAGATATAGAAGCCGATAGGCATTTCAAATATAGGTGCCGATAGGCATTTCAAATATAGGTGCTGATAGGCATTTCAGATGTAGTTTCCGATAGGCATTTCAAATATAGGTACCGATAGGCATTTCTGATATAGGTGCCGATAGGCATTCCAGATATGGTTGCCGATAGGCATCTCAAATATAGGTGCTGATAGGCATTTCAGATGAAGTTTCCGATAGGCATTTTAAAAATAGGTGCCGATAGGCATTTCAGATATAGGTGCCGATAGGCATTTCAGATATAGTTGCCGATTGGCATTTTAAAAATAGGGGCCGATAGGCATTTTAGATATAGAAGCCGATAGGCATTTCAAATATAGGTGCCGATAGGCATTCCAGATATGGTTGCCGATAGGCATTTCAAATATAGGTGCTGATAGGCATTTCAGATGTAGTTTCCGATAGGCATTTCAAAAATAGGTGCCGATAGGCATTTCTGATATAGGTGCCGATAGGCATTTTAGTTATAGTTGCCGATTGGCATTTTAAAAATAGGTGCCGATAGGCATTTCAGATATAGAAGCCGATAAGCATTTCAAATATAGGTGCCGATAGGCATTCCAGATATGGTTGCCGATAGGCATTTCAAATATAGGTGCTGATAGGCATTTCAGATGTAGTTTCAGATAGGCATTTCAAAAATAGGTGCCGATAGGCATTTCAGATATAGGTGTCGATAGGCATTAAAGATATAGTTGCCGATTGGCATTTTAAAAATAGGTGCCGATAGGCATTTTAGATATAGAAGCCGATAGGCATTTCAAATATAGGTGCCGATAGGCATTCCAGATATGGTTGCCGATAGGCATTTCAAATATAGGTGCTGATAGGCATTTCAGATGTAGTTTCCGATAGGCATTTCAAAAATAGGTGCCGATAGGCATTTCATATATAGGTGCCGATATGCATTTCAGATATAGTTGCCGATTGGCAATTTAAAAATAGGTGCCGATAGGCATTTCAGATATAGAAGCCGATAGGCATTTCAAATATAGGTGCCGATAAGCATTCCAGATATGGTTGCCGATAGGCATTTCAAATATAGTTGCCGATTGGCATTTTAAAAATAGGTGTCGATAGGCATTTCAGATATAGAAGCCGATAGGCATTTCAAATATAGGTGCCGATAGGCACTCCAGATATGTTTGCCGATAGGCATTTCAAATAATGGTGCTGATAGGCATTCCAGATGTATTTTCCGATAGGCATTTCAAAAATTGGTGCCGATAGGCATTTCAGATGTAGTTTCAGATAGGCATTTCAAAAATAGGTGCCGATAGGAAATTCAGATAGAGGTGCCGATAGGCATTTCAGATATAGTTGCCGATAGCCATTTTAAAATAGGAGCCGATATGCATTTCAGATATAGTTGCCGATAGCCATTTTAAAAATAGGTGCCGATAGGCATTTCAGATATAGAAGCCGATAGGCATTTCAAATATAGGTGCCGATAGGCATTCCAGATATGGTTGCCGATAGGCATTTCAAATATAGGTGCTGATAGGCATTTCAGATGTAGTTTCCGATAGGCATTTCAAAAATAGGTGCTGATAGGCATTTCAGATATAGGTGCCGATAAGCATTCCAGATATGGTTGCCGATAGGCATTTCAAATATAGGTGCTGATAGGCATTTTAGATGTAGTTTCCGATAGGCATTTCAAAAATTGGTGCCGATAGGCATTTAAAAATAGGTGTCGATAGGCATTTCAGATATAGAAGCCGATAGGCATTTCAAATATAGGTGCCGATAGGCATTCCAGATATGGTTGCCGATAGGCATTTCAAATATAGTTGCTGATAGGCATTTCAGATGTAGTTTCCGATAGGCATTTCAAAAATAGGTGCCGATAGGCATTTCAGATATAGATCATGATAGGCATTTCAGATATAGTTGCAGATTGGCATTTTAAAAATAGGTGTCGATAGGCATTTCAGATATAGAAGCCGATAGGCATTTCAAATATAGGTGCCGATAGGCATTCCAGATATGGTTGCCGATTGGCTTTTCAAATATAGGTGCTGATAGGCATTTCAGATGTAGTTTCCGATAGGCATTTCAAAAATTGGTGCCGATAGGCATTTTAAAAATAGGTGTCGATAGGCAATTCAGATATAGAAGCCGATAGGCATTTCAAATATAGGTGCCGATAGGCATTCCAGATATGGTTGCCGATAGGCATTTCAAATATAGTTGCTGATAGGCATTTCAGATGTAGTTTCCGATAGGCATTTCAAAAATAGGTGCCGATAGGCATTTCAGATATAGGTCCTGATAGGCATTTCAGATATAGTTGCAGATTGGCATTTTAAAAATAGGTGTCGATAGGCATTTCAGATATAGAAGCCGATAGGCATTTCAAATATAGGTGCCGATAGGCATTCCAGATATGGTTGCCGATTGGCTTTTCAAATATAGGTGCTGATAGGCATTTTAGATGTAGTTTCCGATAAGCATTTCAAAAATTGGTGCCGATAGGCATTTAAGATATAGGTGCCGATAGGCATTTCAGATATAGTTGCCGATTGGCATTTTAAAAATAGGTGCCGATAGGCATTTCAGATATAGATGCCGATAGGTATTTCAAATATAGGTGTCGATAGGCATTTCAGATATGGTTGCCGATAGGCATTTCAAATATAGGTGCTGATAGGCATTTCAGATGTAGTTTCCGATAGGCATTTCAAAAATAGGTACCGATAGGCATTTCAGATATAGGTGCCGATAGGCATTTCAGATATAGTTGCCAATTGGCATTTTAAAAATAGGTGTCGATAGGCATTTCAGATATAGAAGCCGATAGGCATTTCAAATATTGGTGCCGATAGGCATTCCAGATATGGTTGCCGATAGGCATTTCAAATATAGATGCTGATAGGCATTTCAGATGTAGTTTCCGATAGGCATTTCAAAAATAGGTGCCGATAGGCATTTTAGATATAGGTGCCGATAGGCATTTCAGATATAGTTGCCGATTAGCATTTTAAAAATAGGTGCTGATAGGCATTTCAGATATAGAAGCCGTTAGGCATTTCAAATATAGGTGCCGATAGGCATTCCAGATATGGTTTCCGATAGGCATTTCAGATATAGAAGCCGTTAGGCATTTCAAATATAGGTGCCGATAGGCATTCCAGATATGGTTTCCGATAGGCATTTCAAATATAGGTGCTGATAGGCATTTCAGATGTAGTTTCCGATAGGCATTTCAAAAATAGGTGCCGATAGGCATTTCAGATATAGGTGCCAATAGGCATTTCAGATATAGTTGCCGATTGGCATTTTAAAAATATGTGCCGATAGGCATTTCAGATATAGAAGCCGATAGGTATTTCAAATATAGGTGCCGATAGGCATTTCAGATATGGTTGCCGATAGGCATTTCAGATATAGTTGCCGATTGGCATTTTAAAAACAGGTGCCGATAGGCATTTCAGATATAGAAGCCGATAGGTATTTCAAATATAGGGGTCGATAGGCATTTCAGATATGGTTGCCGATAGGCATTTCAAATATAGGAGCAGATAAGCATTTCAGATGTAGTTTCCGAAAGACATTTCAAAAATAGGTGCCGATAGGCATTTCAGATATAGGTGCCGATAGGCATTTCAGATATAGTTGCCGATTGGCATTTTAAAAATAGGTGCCGATAGGCATTTGAGATATAGAAGCCGATAGAAATTTCAAATATAGGTGCCGATAGGCATTTTAGATATGGTTGCGGGTAGGCATTTCAAATATAAGTGCTGATAGGCATTTCAGATGTAGTTTCCGATAGGCATTTCAAAAATAGGTACCGATAGGCATTTCAGATATACGTGCCGATAGGCATTTCAGATATAGTTGCCAATTGGCATTTTAAAAATAGGTGTCGATAGGCATTTCAAATATAGAAGCCGATAGGCATTTCAAATATTGGTGCCGATAGGCATTCCAGATATGGTTGCCGATAGGCATTTCAAATATAGGTGCTGATAGGCATTTCAGATGTAGTTTCCGATAGGCATTTCAAAAATTGGTGCCGATAGGCATTTCAGATATAGGTGCCGATAGGCATTTCAGATATAGTTGCAGATTGGCATTTTAAAAATAGGTGTCGATAGGCATTTCAGATATAGAAGCCGATAGGCATTTCAAATATTGGTGCCGATAGGCATTCCTGATATGGTTGCCGATAGGCATTTCAAATATAGATGCTGATAGGCATTTCAGATGTAGTTTCCGATAGGCATTTCAAAAATAGGTGCCGATAGGCATTTTAGATATAGGTGCCGATAGGCATTTCAGATATAGTTGCCGATTAGCATTTTAAAAATAGGTGCTGATAGGCATTTCAGATATAGAAGCCGTTAGGCATTTCAAATATAGGTGCCGATAGGCATTCCAGATATGGTTTCCGATAGGCATTTCAGATATAGAAGCCGTTAGGCATTTCAAATATAGGTGCCGATAGGCATTCCAGATATGGTTTCCGATAGGCATTTCAAATATAGGTGCTGATAGGCATTTCAGATGTAGTTTCCGATAGGCATTTCAAAAATTGGTGCCGATAGGCATTTCAGATATAGGTGCCAATAGGCATTTCAGATATAGTTGCCGATTGGCATTTTAAAAATATGTGCCGATAGGCATTTCAGATATAGAAGCCGATAGGTATTTCAAATATAGGTGCCGATAGGCATTTCAGATATGGTTGCCGATAGGCATTTCAGATATAGTTGCCGATTGGCATTTTAAAAACAGGTGCCGATAGGCATTTCAGATATAGAAGCCGATAGGTATTTCAAATATAGGGGTCGATAGGCATTTCAGATATGGTTGCCGATAGGCATTTCAAATATAGGAGCAGATAAGCATTTCAGATGTAGTTTCCGAAAGACATTTCAAAAATAGGTGCCGATAGGCATTTCAGATATAGGTGCCGATAGGCATTTCAGATATAGTTGCCGATTGGCATTTTAAAAATAGGTGCCGATAGGCATTTGAGATATAGAAGCCGATAGAAATTTCAAATATAGGTGCCGATAGGCATTTTAGATATGGTTGCGGGTAGGCATTTCAAATATAAGTGCTGATAGGCATTTCAGATGTAGTTTCCGATAGGCATTTCAAAAATAGGTACCGATAGGCATTTCAGATATACGTGCCGATAGGCATTTCAGATATAGTTGCCAATTGGCATTTTAAAAATAGGTGTCGATAGGCATTTCAAATATAGAAGCCGATAGGCATTTCAAATATTGGTGCCGATAGGCATTACAGATATGGTTGCCGATAGGCATTTCAAATATAGGTGCTGATAGGCATTTCAGATGTAGTTTCCGATAGGCATTTCAAAAATTGGTGCCGATAGGCATTTCAGCTATAGGTGCCGATAGGCATTTCAGATATAGTTGCCAATTGGCATTTTAAAATAGGTGCCGATAGGCATTTCAGATATAGAAGCCGATAGGCATTTCAGATATATTTGCCGATTGGCATTTTAAAAATAAGTGTCGATAGGCATTTCAGATATAGAAGCCGATAGGCATTTCAAATATAGGTGCCGATAGGCATTTCAGATGTAGTTTCCGATAGGCATTTCAAAAATAGGTGCCGATAGGCATTTCAGATATAGGTGCCGATAGGCATTTTAGATATAGTTGCCAATTGGCATTTTAAAAATAGGTGCCGATAGGCATTTCAGATATAGAAGCCGATAGGCATTTCAAATATAGGTGCCGATAGGCATTCCAGATATGGTTGCCGATAGGCATTTCAAATATAGGTGCTGATAGGCATTTCAGATGTAGTTTCCGAAAGGCATTTCAAAAATAGGTGCCGATAGGCATTTCAGATATAGTTGCCGATAGCCATTTTAAAAATAGGTGCCGATAGGCATTTCAGATATAGAAGCCGATAGGCATTTCAAATATTGGTGCCGATAGGCATTCCAGATATGGTTGCCGATAGGCATTTCAAATATAGGTGCTGATAGGCATTTCAGATGTAGTTTCCGATAGGCATTTCAAAAATAGGTGCCGATAGGCATCCCAGATATGGTTGCCGATAGGCATTTCAAATATAGGTGCTGATAGGCATTCCAGATGTATTTTCCGATAGGCATTTCAAAAATTGGTGCCGATAGGCATTTCAGATATAGGTGCCGATAGGCATTTCAGATATAGTTGCCGATTGGCATTTTAAAAACAGGTGCCGATAGGCATTTCAGATATAGAAGCCGATAGGTATTTCAAATATAGGTGTCGATAGGCATTTTAGATATGGTTGCCGATAGGCATTTCAAATATAGGTGCTGATAGGCATTTCAGATGTAGTTTCCGATAGGCATTTCAAAAATAGGTGCCGATAGGCATTTCAGATATAGGTGCCGATAGGCATTTCAGATATAGTTGCCGATTGGCATTTTAAAAATAGGTGTCGATAGGCATTTCAGATATAGAAGCCGATAGGCATTTCAAATATAGGTGCCGATAGGCATTCCAGATATGGTTGCCGATAGGCATTTCAAATATAAGTGCTGATAGGCATTCCAGATGTATTTTCCGATAGGCATTTCAAAAATTGGTGCCGATAGGCATTTCAGATATAGGTGCCGATAGGCATTTCAGATATAGTTGTCGATTGGCATTTTAAAAATAGGTGCCGATAGGCATTTCAGATATAGAATCCGATAGGTATTTCAAATATAGGTGTCGATAGGCATTTTAGATATGGTTGCCGATAGGCATTTCAAATATTGGTGCTGATAGGCATTTCAGATGTATTTTCCGATAGGCATTTCAAAAATTGGTGCCGATAGGCATTTCAGATATAGGTGCCGATAGGCATTCCAGATATGGTTGCCGATAGGCATTTCAAATATATTTGCTGATAGGCATTTCAGATGTAGTTTCCGATAGGCATTTCATAAATAGGTGCCGATAGGCATTTCAGATATAGGTGCCGATAGGCATTTCAGATATAGTTGCCGATTGGCATTTTCAAAATAGGTGCCGATAGGCATTTCAGATATAGAAGCCGATAGGCATTTCAAATATAGGTGCCGATAGGCATTCTAGATATGGTTGCCGATAGGCATTTTAAAATATAGGGGCTGATAGGCATTTCAGATGTAGTTTCCGATAGGCATTTCAAAAATAGTTGCCGATAGGCATTTCAGATATAGTTGCCGATTGGCATTTTAGAAATAGGTGCCGATAGGCATTTCAGATATAGAAGCCGATAGGCATTTCAGATATATTTGCCGATTGGCATTTTAAAAATAGGTGTCGATAGGCATTTCAGATATAGAAGCCGATAGGCATTTCAAATATAGGTGCCGATAGGCATTTCAGATGTAGTTTCCGATAGGCATTTCAAAAATAGGTGCCGATAGGCATTTCAGATATAGGTGCCGATAGGCATTTTAGATATAGTTGCCAATTGGCATTTTAAAAATAGGTGCCGATAGGCATTTCAGATATAGAAGCCGATAGGCATTTCAAATATAGGTGCCGATAGGCATTCCAGATATGGTTGCCGATAGGCATTTCAAATATAGGTGCTGATAGGCATTTCAGATGTAGTTTCCGATAGGCATTTCAAAAATAGGTGCCGTTAGGCATTTCAGATATAGTTGCCGATAGCCGTTTTAAAAATAGGTGCCGATAGGCATTTCAGATATAGAAGCTGATAGGCATTTCAAATATAGGTGCCGATAGGCATTCCAGATTTGGTTGCCGATAGGCATTTCAAATATAGGTGCTGATAGGCATTTCAGATGTAGTTTCCGATAGGCATTTCAAAAATAGGTGCCGATAGGCATCCCAGATATGGTTGCCGATAGGCATTTCAAATATAGGTGCTGATAGGCATTCCAGATGTATTTTTCGATAGGCATTTCAAAAATTGGTGCCGATAGGCATTTCAGATATAGGTGCCGATAGGCATTTCAGATATAGTTGCCGATTGGCATTTTAAAAACAGGTGCCGATAGGCATTTCAGATATAGAAGCCGATAGGTATTTCTAATATAGGTGTCGATAGGCATTTTAGATATGGTTGCCGATAGGCATTTCAAATATAGGTGCTGATAGGCATTTCAGATGTAGTTTCCGATAGGCATTTCAAAAATAGGTGCCGATAGGCATTTCAGATATAGGTGCCGATAGGCATTTCAGATATAGTTGCCGATTGGCATTTTAAAAATAGGTGTCGATAGGCATTTCAGATATAGAAGCCGATAGGCATTTCAAATATAGGTGCCGATAGGCATTCCAGATATGGTTGCCGATAGGCATTTCAAATATAAGTGCTGATAGGCATTCCAGATGTATTTTCCGATAGGCATTTCAAAAATTGGTGCCGATAGGCATTTCAGATATAGGTGCCGATAGGCATTTCAGATATAGTTGTCGATTGGCATTTTAAAAATAGGTGCCGATAGGCATTTCAGATATAGAAGCCGATAGGTATTTCAAATATAGGTGTCGATAGGCATTTTAGATATGGTTGCCGATAGGCATTTCAAATATAGGTGCTGATAGGCATTTCAGATGTAGTTTCCGAAAGGCATTTCAAAAATAGGTGCCGATAGGCATTTCAGATATAGTTGCCGATAGCCATTTTAAAAATAGGTGCCGATAGGCATTTCAGATATAGAAGCCGATAGGCATTTCAAATATTGGTGCCGATAGGCATTCCAGATATGGTTGCCGATAGGCATTTCAAATATAGGTGCTGATAGGCATTTCAGATGTAGTTTCCGATAGGCATTTCAAAAATAGGTGCCGATAGGCATCCCAGATATGGTTGCCGATAGGCATTTCAAATATAGGTGCTGATAGGCATTCCAGATGTATTTTCCGATAGGCATTTCAAAAATTGGTGCCGATAGGCATTTCAGATATAGGTGCCGATAGGCATTTCAGATATAGTTGCCGATTGGCATTTTAAAAACAGGTGCCGATAGGCATTTCAGATATAGAAGCCGATAGGTATTTCAAATATAGGTGTCGATAGGCATTTTAGATATGGTTGCCGATAGGCATTTCAAATATAGGTGCTGATAGGCATTTCAGATGTAGTTTCCGATAGGCATTTCAAAAATAGGTGCCGATAGGCATTTCAGATATAGGTGCCGATAGGCATTTCAGATATAGTTGCCGATTGGCATTTTAAAAATAGGTGTCGATAGGCATTTCAGATATAGAAGCCGATAGGCATTTCAAATATAGGTGCCGATAGGCATTCCAGATATGGTTGCCGATAGGCATTTCAAATATAAGTGCTGATAGGCATTCCAGATGTATTTTCCGATAGGCATTTCAAAAATTGGTGCCGATAGGCATTTCAGATATAGGTGCCGATAGGCATTTCAGATATAGTTGTCGATTGGCATTTTAAAAATAGGTGCCGATAGGCATTTCAGATATAGAATCCGATAGGTATTTCAAATATAGGTGTCGATAGGCATTTTAGATATGGTTGCCGATAGGCATTTCAAATATTGGTGCTGATAGGCATTTCAGATGTATTTTCCGATAGGCATTTCAAAAATTGGTGCCGATAGGCATTTCAGATATAGGTGCCGATAGGCATTCCAGATATGGTTGCCGATAGGCATTTCAAATATATTTGCTGATAGGCATTTCAGATGTAGTTTCCGATAGGCATTTCATAAATAGGTGCCGATAGGCATTTCAGATATAGGTGCCGATAGGCATTTCAGATATAGTTGCCGATTGGCATTTTCAAAATAGGTGCCGATAGGCATTTCAGATATAGAAGCCGATAGGCATTTCAAATATAGGTGCCGATAGGCATTCCAGATATGGTTGCCGATAGGCATTTTAAAATATAGGGGCTGATAGGCATTTCAGATGTAGTTTCCGATAGGCATTTCAAAAATAGTTGCCGATAGGCATTTCAGATATAGTTGCCGATTGGCATTTTAGAAATAGGTGCCGATAGGCATTTCAGATATAGAAGCCGATAGGCATTTCAGATATATTTGTCGATTGGCATTTTAAAAATAGGTGTCGATAGGCATTTCAGATATAGAAGCCGATAGGCATTTCAAATATAGGTGCCGATAGGCATTTCAGATGTAGTTTCCGATAGGCATTTCAAAAATAGGTGCCGATAGGCATTTCAGATATAGGTGCCGATAGGCATTTTAGATATAGTTGCCAATTGGCATTTTAAAAATAGGTGCCGATAGGCATTTCAGATATAGAAGCCGATAGGCATTTCAAATATAGGTGCCGATAGGCATTCCAGATATGGTTGCCGATAGGCATTTCAAATATAGGTGCTGATAGGCATTTCAGATGTAGTTTCCGATAGGCATTTCAAAAATAGGTGCCGTTAGGCATTTCAGATATAGTTGCCGATAGCCGTTTTAAAAATAGGTGCCGATAGGCATTTCAGATATAGAAGCTGATAGGCATTTCAAATATAGGTGCCGATAGGCATTCCAGATTTGGTTGCCGATAGGCATTTCAAATATAGGTGCTGATAGGCATTTCAGATGTAGTTTCCGATAGGCATTTCAAAAATAGGTGCCGATAGGCATCCCAGATATGGTTGCCGATAGGCATTTCAAATATAGGTGCTGATAGGCATTCCAGATGTATTTTTCGATAGGCATTTCAAAAATTGGTGCCGATAGGCATTTCAGATATAGGTGCCGATTGGCATTTCAGATATAGTTGCCGATTGGCATTTTAAAAACAGGTGCCGATAGGCATTTCAGATATAGAAGCCGATAGGTATTTCAAATATAGGTGTCGATAGGCATTTTAGATATGGTTGCCGATAGGCATTTCAAATATAGGTGCTGATAGGCATTTCAGATGTAGTTTCCGATAGGCATTTCAAAAATAGGTGCCGATAGGCATTTCAGATATAGGTGCCGATAGGCATTTCAGATATAGTTGCCGATTGGCATTTTAAAAATAGGTGTCGATAGGCATTTCAGATATAGAAGCCGATAGGCATTTCAAATATAGGTGCCGATAGGCATTCCAGATATGGTTGCCGATAGGCATTTCAAATATAAGTGCTGATAGGCATTCCAGATGTATTTTCCGATAGGCATTTCAAAAATTGGTGCCGATAGGCATTTCAGATATAGGTGCCGATAGGCATTTCAGATATAGTTGTCGATTGGCATTTTAAAAATAGGTGCCGATAGGCATTTCAGATATAGAAGCCGATAGGTATTTCAAATATAGGTGTCGATAGGCATTTTAGATATGGTTGCCGATAGGCATTTCAAATATTGGTGCTGATAGGCATTTCAGATGTATTTTCCGATAGGCATTTCAAAAAATGGTGCCGATAGGCATTTCAGATATAGGTGCCGATAGGCATTCCAGATATGGTTGCCGATAGGCATTTCAAATATATTTGCTGATAGGCATTTCAGATGTAGTTTCCGATAGGCATTTCATAAATAGGTGCCGATAGGCATTTCAGATATAGGTGCCGATAGGCATTTCAGATATAGTTGCCGATTGGCATTTTCAAAATAGGTGCCGATAGGCATTTCAGATATAGAAGCCGATAGGCATTTCAAATATAGGTGCCGATAGGCATTCCAGATATGGTTGCCGATAGGCATTTTAAAATATAGTTGCTGATAGGCATTTCAGATGTAGTTTCCGATAGGCATTTCAAAAATAGGTGCCGATAGGCATTTCAGATATAGGTGCCGATAGGCATTTCAGATATAGTTGCCTATTGACATTTTAAAAATAGGTGCCGATAGGCATTTCAGATATAGAAGCCGATAGGCATTTCAAATATAGGTGCCGATAGGCATTTCAAATATAGGTGCTGATAGGCATTTCAGATGTAGTTTCCGATAGGCATTTCAAAAATAGTTGCCGATAGTCATTTCAGATATAGGTGATGATAGGCATTTCAGATATAGTTGCCGATTGGCATTTTAAAAATAGGTGCCGATAGGCATTTCAGATATAGAAGCCGATAGGCATTTCAAATATAGGTGCCGATAGGCATTCCAGATATGGTTGCCGATAGGCATTTCAAATATAGGAGCAGATAGGCATTTCAGATGTAGTTTCCGAAGGACATTTCAAAAATAGGTGCCGATAGGCATTTCAGATATAGGTGCCGATAGGCATTTCAGATATAGGTGCCGATAGGCATTTCAGATATAGTTGCCGATTGGCATTTTAAAAATAGGTGCCGATAGGCATTTGAGATATAGAAGCCGATAGGCATTTCAAATATAGGTGCCGATAAGCATTCCAGATATGGTTGCCGATAGGCATTACAAATATAGGTGCTGATAAGCATTTCAGATGTAGTTTTCGGTAGGCATTTCAAAAATTGGTGCCGATAGGCATTTCAGATATAGGTGCTGATAGGCATTTCAGATATAGTTGCCGATTGGCATTTTAAAAATAGGTGCCGATAGGCATTTCAGATATAGGTGCCGATAGGCATTTCAGATATAGTTGCCGATTGGCATTTTAAAAATAGGTGTCGATAGGCATTTCAGATATAGAAGCCGATAGGCATTTCAAATATAGGTGCCGATAGGCATTCCAGATATGGTTGCCGTTAGGCATTTCAAATATAAGTGCTGATAGGCATTCCAGATGTAGTTTCCGATAGACATTTCAAAAATTGGTGACGATAGGCATTTCAGATATAGGTGCCGATAGGCATTTCAGATATAGTTACCGATTGGCATTTTAAAAATAGGTGCCGATAGGCACTTCAGATATAGAAGCCGATAGGTATTTCAAATATAGGTGTCGATAGGCATTTTAGATATGGTTGCCGATAGGCATTTCAAATATAGGTGCTGATAGGCATTTCAGATGTAGTTTCCGATAGGCATTTCAAAAATAGGTGCCGATAGGCATTTCAGATATAGGTGCCGATAGGCATTTCAGATATAGTTGCCGATTGGCATTTTAAAAATAGGTGCCGATAGGCATTTCAGATATAGAAGCCGATAGGCATTTCAAATATAGGTGCCGATAGGCATTCCAGATATGGTTGCTGATAGGCATTTTAAATATAGGTGTTGATAGGCATTTCAGATGTAGTTTCCGATAGGCATTTCAAAAATAGGTGCCGATAGGCATTTCAGATATAGGTGCCGTTAGGCATTTCAGATATAGTTGCCAATTGGCATTTTAAAAATAGGTGCCGATAGGCATTTCAGATATAGAAGCCGATAGGCATTTCAAATATAGGTGCCGATAGGCATTCCAGATATGGTTGCCGATAGGCATTTCAAATATAAGTGCTGATAGGCATTTTAGATGTAGTTTCCGATAGGCATTTCAAAAATTGATGCCGATAGGCATTTCAGATATAGGTGCCGATAGGCATTTCAGATATAGTTGCCGATTGGCATTTTAAAAACAGGTGCCGATAGGCATTTCAGATATAGAAGCCGATAGGTATTTCAAATATAGGGGTCGATAGGCATTTAAGATATTGTTGCCGATAGGCATTTCCAATATAGGAGCAGATAGGCATTTCAGATGTAGTTTCCGAAAGACATTTAAAAAATAGGTGCCGATAGGCATTTCAGATATAGGTGCCAATAGGCATTTCAAATATAGTTGCCGATTGGCATTTTAAAAATAGGTGCCGATAGGCATTTCAGATATAGAAGTCGATAGGCATTTCAAATATAGGTGCCGATAGGTATTCCAGATATGGTTGCCGATAGGCATTTCAAATATAGGTGCTGATAGACATTTCAGATGTAGTTTCCGATAGGCATTTCAAAAATAGGTGCCGATAGGCATTTCAGATATAGGTGCCGATAGGCATTTCAGATATAGTTGCCAATTGGCATTTTAAAATAGGTGCCGATAGGCATTTCAGATATAGAAGCCGATAGGCATTTCAGATATATTTGCCGATTGGCATTTTAAAAATAGGTGTCGATAGGCATTTCAGATATAGAAGCCGATAGGCATTTCAAATATAGGTGCCGATAGGCATTTCAGATGTAGTTTCCGATAGGCATTTCAAAAATAGGTGCCGATAGGCATTTCAGATATAGGTGCCGATAGGCATTTTAGATATAGTTGCCAATTGGCATTTTAAAAATAGGTGCCGATAGGCATTTCAGATATAGAAGCCGATAGGCATTTCAAATATAGGTGCCGATAGGCATTCCAGATATGGTTGCCGATAGGCATTTCAAATATAGGTGCTGATAGGCATTTCAGATGTAGTTTCCGATAGGCATTTCAAAAATAGGTGCCGATAGGCATTTCAGATATAGTTGCCGATAGCCATTTTAAAAATAGGTGCCGATAGGCATTTCAAATATAGGTGCCGATAGGCATTCCAGATTTGGTTGCCGATAGGCATTTCAAATATAGGTGCTGATAGGCAATTCAGATGTAGTTTCCGATAGGCATTTCAAAAATAGGTGCCGATAGGCATCCCAGATATGGTTGCCGATAGGCATTTCAAATATAGGTGCTGATAGGCATTTCAGATGTATTTTCCGATAGGCATTTCAAAAATTGGTGCCGATAGGCATTTCAGATATAGGTGCCGATAGGCATTTCAGATATAGTTGCCGATTGGCATTTTAAAAACAGGTGCCGATAGGCATTTCAGATATAGAAGCCGATAGGTATTTCAAATATAGGTGTCGATAGGCATTTTAGATATGGTTGCCGATAGGCATTTCAAATATAGGTGCTGATAGGCATTTCAGATGTAGTTTCCGATAGGCATTTTAAAAATAGGTGCCGATAGGCATTTCAGATATAGGTGCCGATAGGCATTTCAGATATAGTTGCCGATTGGCATTTTAAAAATAGGTGTCGATAGGCATTTCAGATATAGAAGCCGATAGGCATTTCAAATACAGGTGCCGATAGGCATTCCAGATATGGTTGCCGATAGGCATTTCAAATATAAGTGCTGATAGGCATTCCAGATGTATTTTCCGATAGGCATTTCAAAAATTGGTGCCGATAGGCATTTCAGATATAGGTGCCGATAGGCATTTCAGATATAGTTGTCGATTGGCATTTTAAAAATAGGTGCCGATAGGCATTTCAGATATAGAAGCCGATAGGTATTTCAAATATAGGTGTCGATAGGCATTTTAGATATGGTTGCCGATAGGCATTTCAAATATTGGTGCTGATAGGCATTTCAGATGTATTTTCCGATAGGCATTTCAAAAATTGGTGCCGATAGGCATTTCAGATATAGGTGCCGATAGGCATTCCAGATATGGTTGCCGATAGGCATTTCAAATATATTTGCTGATAGGCATTTCAGATGTAGTTTCCGATAGGCATTTTATAAATAGGTGCCGATAGGCATTTCAGATATAGGTGCCGAAAGGCATTTCAGATATAGTTGCCGGTTGGCATTTTCAAAATAGGTGCCGATAGGCATTTCAGATATAGAAGCCGATAGGCATTTCAAATATAGGTGCCGATAGGCATTCCAGATATGGTTGCCGATAGGCATTTTAAAATATAGGGGCTAATAGGCATTTCAGATGTAGTTTCCGATAGGCATTTCAAAAATAGTTGCCGATAGGCATTTCAGATATAGGTGCCGATAGGCATTTCAGATATAGTTGCCGATTGGCATTTTAGAAATAGGTGCCGATAGGCATTTCAAATATAGAAGCCGATAGGCATTTCAGATATATTTGCCGATTGGCATTTTAAAAATAGGTGTCGATAGGCATTTCAGATATAGAAGCCGATAGGCATTTCAAATATAGGTGCCGATAGGCATTTCAGATGTAGTTTCCGATAGGCATTTCAAAAATAGGTGCCGATAGGCATTTCAGATATAGGTGCCGATAGGCATTTTAGATATAGTTGCCAATTGGCATTTTAAAAATAGGTGCCGATAGGCATTTCAGATATAGAAGCCGATAGGCATTTCAAATATAGGTGCCGATAGGCATTCCAGATATGGTTGCCGATAGGCATTTCAAATATAGGTGCTGATAGGCATTTCAGATGTAGTTTCCGATAGGCATTTCAAAAATAGGTGCCGATAGGCATTTCAGATATAGGTACCGATAGGCATTTCAGATATAGTTGCCGATTGGCATTTTAAAAATAGGTGCCGATAGGCATTTCAGATATGGTTGCCGATAGGCATTTTAAATATAGGAGCAGATAGGCATTTCAGATGTAGTTTCCGAAAGACATTTCAAAAATAGGTGCCGATAGGCATTTCAGATATAGGTACCGATAGGCATTTCAGATATAGTTGCCGATTGGCATTTTAAAAATAGGTGCCGATAGGCATTTCAGATATATAATCCGATAGGCATTTCAATTATAGGTGCCGATAGGCATTCCAGATATGGTTGCCGATAGGCATTTCAAATATAAGTGCTGATAGGCATTTCAGATGTAGTTTCCGATAGGCATTTCAAATATAGGTGCCGCTAGGCATTTCAGATATAGAAGCCGATAGGCATTTCAAATATAGGTGCCGATAGGCATTCCAGATATGGTTGCCGATAGGCATTTCAAATATAGGTGCTGATAGGCATTTCAGATGTAGTTTCCGATAGGCATTTCAAAAATAGGTGCCGATAGGCATTTCAATATAGGTGCCGATAGACATTTCAGATATAGTTGCCGATTGGCATTTTAAAAATAGGTGTCGATAGGCATTTCAGATATAGAAGCCGATAGGCATTTTAAATATAGGTGCCGATAGGCATTCCAGATATGGTTGCCGATAGGCATTTCAAATATAGGTGCTGATAGGCATTCCAGATGTATTTTTTCCGATAGGCATTTCATAAATTGGTGCCGATAGGCATTTCAGATATAGGTGCCGATAGGCATTTCAGATATAGTTACCGATTGGCATTTTAATAATAGGTGCCGATAGGCATTTCAGATATAGAAGCCAATAGGTATTTCAAAAATAGGTGTCGATAGGCATTTCAGATATGGTTGACGATAGGCATTTCAAATATAGGTGCTGATAGGCATTTCAGATGTAGTTTCCGATAGGCATTTCAAAAATAGGTGCCGATAGGCATTTCAGATATAGGTGCCGATAGGCATTTCAGATATAGTTGATGATTGGCATTTTAAAAATAGGTGCCGATAGGCATTTCAGATATAGAAGCCGATAGGCATTTCAAATATAGGTGCCAATATGCATTCCAGATATGGTTGCCGATTGGCATTTCAAATATAGGTGCTGATAGGCATTTCAGATGTAGTTTCCGATAGGCATTTCAAAAACAGGTGCCGATAGGCATTTCAGATATAGGTGCCGATAGGCATTTCAGATATAGTTGCCAATTGGCATTTCTGATGTGGTTGCCGATAGGCATTTCAAATATAGGTGCTGATAGGCATTTCAGATGTAGTTTTCGATAGGCATTTCAAAAATAGGTGCCGATAGGCATTTCAGATATAGGTGCCGATAGGCACTTCAGATATAGTTGCCGATTGGCATTTTAAAAATAGGTGCCGATAGGCATTTCAGATATAGAAGCCGATAGGCATTTCAAATATAGGTGCCGATAGGCATTCCAGATATGGTTGCCGATAGGCATTTAAAATATAGGTGCTGATAGGCATTTAAGATGTAGTTTTCGATAGGCATTTCAAAAATTGATGTCGATAGGCATTTTAGATATAGGTGCCGATAGGCATTTCAGATATAGTTGCCGATTGGCATTTTAAAAACAGGTGCCGCTAGGCATTTCAGGTATAGAAGCCGATAGGCATTTCAAATATAGGTGCCGATAGGCATTCCAAATATGGTTGCCGATAGGGATTTCAAATATAGGTGCTGATAGGCATTTCAGTTGTAGTTTCCGATAGGCATTTCAAAAATAGGTACCGATAGGCATTTCAGATATAGGTACCGATAGGCATTTCAGATATAGTTGCCGATTGGCATTTTAAAAATAGGTGCCGATAGGCATTTCAGATATAAAAGCCGATAGGCATTTCAAATATAGGTGCCGATAGGCATTCCAGATATGTTTGCCGATAGGCATTTTAAATATAGGTGCTGATAGGCATTTCAGAAGTAGTTTCCGATAGGCATTTCAAAAATAGGTGCCGATAGGCATTTCAGATATAGGTGCCGTTAGGCATTTCAGATATAGTTGCCGATAGCCATTTTAAAAATAGGTGCCGATAGGCATTTCAGATATAGAAGCCGATAGGCATTTCAAATATAGGTGCCGATAGGCATTCCAGATATGGTTGCCGATAGTTTCCGATAGGCATTTTAAAAATAGGTGCCGATAGGCATTTCAGATATAGAAGCCGATAGGCATTTCAAATATAGGTGACGATAGGCACTCCAGATATGGTTGCCGATAGGCATTTCAAATATAGGTGCTGATAGGCATTTCAGATGTAGTTTCCGATAGGCATTTCAAAAATAGGTGCCGATAGGCATTTCAGATATAGGTTCCGATAGGCATTTCAGATATAGTTGCCGATAGCCATTTTAAAAATAGGTGCCGATAGGCATTTCAGATATAGAAGCTGATAGGCATTTCAAATATAGGTGCCGATAGGCATTCCAGATTTGGTTGCCGATAGGCATTTCAAATATAGGTGCTGATAGGCATTTCAGATGTAGTTTCCGATAGGCATTTCAAAAATAGGTGCCGATAGGCATCCCAGATATGGTTGCCGATAGGCATTTCAAATATAGGTGCTGATAGGCATTCCAGATGTATTTTCCGATAGGCATTTCAAAAATTGGTGCCGATAGGCATTTCAGATATAGGTGCCGATAGGCATTTCAGATATAGTTGCCGATTGGCATTTTAAAAACAGGTGCCGATAGGCATTTCAGATATAGAAGCCGATAGGTATTTCAAATATAGGTGTCGATAGGCATTTTAGATATGGTTGCCGATAGGCATTTCAAATATAGGTGCTGATAGGCATTTCAAAAATAGGTGCCGATAGGCATTTCAGATATAGTTGCCGATTGGCATTTTAAAAATAGGTGTCGATAGGCATTTCAGATATAGAAGCCGATTGGCATTTCAAATATAGGTGCCGATAGGCATTCCAGATATGGTTGCCGATAGGCATTTCAAATATGAGTGCTGATAGGCATTCCAGATGTATTTTCCGATAGGCATTTCAAAAATTGGTGCCGATAGGCATTTCAGATATAGGTGCCGATAGGCATTTCAGATATAGTTGACAATTGGCATTTTAAAAATAGGTGTCAATAGGCATTTCAGATATAGAAGGCGATAGGCATTTCAAATATATGTGCCGATAGGCATTTCAGATATGGTTGACGATAGGCATTTCAAATATAGGTGCTGATAGGCATTTCAGATGTAGTTTCCGATAGGCATTTCAAAAATTGGTGCCGATAGGCATTTTAGATTTGGTGCCGATAGGCATTTCAGATATAGTTGTCGATTGGCATTTTAAAAATAGGTGCCGATAGGCATTTCAGATATAGAAGCCGATAGGTATTTCAAATATAGGTGTCGATAGGCATTTCAGATATGGTTGCCGATAGGCATTTCAAATATTGGTGCTGATAGGCACTTCAGATGTAGTTTCCGATAGGCATTTCAAAAATAGGTGCCGATAGGCATTTCAGATATAGGTGCCGATAGGCATTACAGATATAGTTGCCGATTGGCATTTTAAAAATAGGTGCCGATAGGCATTTCAGATATAGAAGCCGATAGGCATTTCAAATATAGGTGCCGATAGGCATTCCAGATATGGTTGCCGATAGGCATTTCAAATATATTTGCTGATAGGCATTTCAGATGTAGTTTCCGATAGGCATTTCATAAATAGGTGCCGATAGGCATTTCAGATATAGGTGCCGATAGGCATTTCAGATATAGTTGCCGATTGGCATTTTCAAAATAAGTGCCGATAGGCATTTCAGATATAGAAGCCGATAGGCATTTCAAATATAGGTGCCGATAGGCATTCCAGATATGGTTGCCGATAGGCATTTCAAATATAGGGGCTGATAGGCATTTCAGATGTAGTTTCCGATAGGCATTTCAAAAATAGGTGCCGATTGGCATTTCAGATATAGGTGCCGATAGGCATTTCAGATATAGTTGCCGATTGGCATTTTAAAAATAGGTGCCGATAGGCATTTCAGATATAGAAGCCGATAGGCATTTCAAATATAGGTGCCGATAGGCATTCCAGATATGGTTGCCGATAGGCATATCAAATATAGGTGCTAATAGGCATTTCAGATGTAGTTTCCGATAGGCATTTCAAAAATAGGTGCCGATAGGCATTTCAGATATAGAAGCCGATAGGCATTTCAAATATAGATGCCGATGAGCATTTCAGATATGGTTGCCGATAGGCATTTCAAATATAGGTGCTGATAGGCATTTCAGATGTAGTTTCCGATAGGCATTTCAAAAATTGGTGCCGATAGGCATTTCAGTTATAGGTGCCGATAGGCATTTCAGATATAGTTACCGATTGGCATTTTAAAAACAGGTGCCGATTGGCATTTCAGATATAGAAGCCGATAGGTATTTCAAATATAGGGGTCGATAGGCATTTCAGATATGGTTGCCGATAGGCATTTCAAATATAGGAGCAAATAGGCATTTCAGATGTAGTTTCCGAAAGACATTTCAAAAATAGGTGCCGATAGGCATTTCAGATATAGGTGCTGATAGGCACTTCAGATATAGTTGACGATTGGCATTTTAAAAATAAAAAATAGGTGCCGCTAGGCATTTCAGATATAGAAGCCGATAGGCATTTCAAATATAGGTGCCGATAGGCATTCCAGATATGGTTGCCGATAGGCATTTCAAATATAGGTGCTGATTGGCATTTCAGTTGTATTTTCCGATAGGCATTTCAAAAATAGGTGCCGATTGGCATTTCAGATCTAGGTGCCGATAGGCATTTCAGATATAGTTGCCGATTGGCATTTTAAAAATAGGTGCCGATAGGCATTTCAGATATAGAAGCCGATAGGCATTTCAAATATAGGTGCCGATAGGCATTCCAGATATGGTTGCCGATAGGCATATCAAATATAGGTGCTAATAGGCATTTCAGATGTAGTTTCCGATAGGCATTTCAAAAATAGGTGCCGATAGGCATTTCAGATATAGGTGCCGATAGGCATTTCAGATATAGTTGCCGATAGCTATTTTAAAAATAGGTGCCGATAGGCATTTCAGATATAGAAGCCGATAGGCATTTCAAATATAGGTGCCGATAGGCATTCCAGATATGGTTGCCGATAGGCATTTCAAATATAGGTGCTGATAGGCATTTCAGATGTAGTTTCCGATAGGCATTTTAAAAATAGGTGCCGATAGGCATTTCAGATATAGAAGCCGATAGGCATTTGAAATATAGGTGCCGAAAGGCAATCCAGATATGGTTGCCGATAGGCATTTCAAATATAGGTGCTGATAGGCATTTCAGATGTGGTTTCCGATAGGCATTTCAAAAATAGGTGCCGATAGGCATTTCAGATATAGGTGCCGATAGGCATTTCAGATATAGTTGCCGATAGCCATTTTAAAAATAGGTGCCGATAGGCATTTCAGATATAGAAGCCGATAGGCATTTCAAATGTAGGTGCCGATAGGCATTCCAGATATGGTTGCCGATAGGCATTTCAAATATAGGTGCTGATAGGCATTTCAGATGTAGTTTCCGATAGGCATTTCAAAAATAGGTGCCGATAGGCATTTCAGATATAGGTGCCGATAGGCATTTCAGATATAGTTGTCGATTGGCATTTTAAAAATAGGTGCCGATTGGCATTTTAGATGTAGTTTCCAAAAGGCATTTCAAAAATAGGTGCCGATAGGCATTTTAGATATAGGTGCCGATAGGCATATCAGATATATTTGCCGATAGGCATTTAAAATATAGGTGCCGATAGGCATTTCAAATATAGGTGTCGATAGGCATTTCAGATATATATGCCGAAAGGCATTTCAGATATAGGTGCCGATAGGCATTTCTGATGTGGTTGCCGATAGGCATTTCAAATATAGGTGCTGATAGGCATTTCAGATGTAGTTTTCGATAGGCATCTCAAAAATAGGTGCAGATAGGCATTTCAGATATAGGTGCCGATAGGCACATCAGATATATTTGCCGATTGGCATTTTAAAATTAGGTGCCGATAGGCATTTCAGATATAGAAGCCGAAAGGCATTTCAAATATAGGTGCCGATAGGCATTCCAGATATGGTTGCCGATAGGCATTTCAAATATAGGTGCTGATAGGCATTTCAGATGTAGTTTCCGATAGGCATTTCAAAAATAGGTGCTGATAGGCATTTCAGATATAGGTGCCGATAAGCATTCCAGATATGGTTGCCGATAGGCATTTCAAATATAGGTGCTGATAGGCATTTCAGATGTAGTTTCCGATAGGCATTTCAAAAATTGGTGCCGATAGGCATTTTAAAAATAGGTGTCGATAGGCATTTCAGATATAGAAGCCGATAGGCATTTCAAATATAGGTGCCGATAGGCATTCCAGATATGGTTGCCGATAGGCATTTCAAATATAGTTGCTGATAGGCATTTCAGATGTAGTTTCCGATAGGCATTTCAAAAATAGGTGCCGATAGGCATTTCAGATATAGGTCCTGATAGGCATTTCAGATATAGTTGCAGATTGGCATTTTAAAAATAGGTGTCGATAGGCATTTCAGATACAGAAGCCGATAGGCATTTCAAATATAGGTGCCGATAGGCATTTCAGATATGGTTGCCGATTGGCTTTTCAAATATAGGTGCTGATAGGCATTTCAGATGCAGTTTCCGATAGGCATTTCAAAAATTGGTGCCGATAGGCATTTTAAAAATAGGTGTCGATAGGCATTTCAGATATAGAAGCCGATAGGCATTTCAAATATAGGTGCCGATAGGCATTCTAGATATGGTTGCCGATAGGCATTTCAAATATAGTTGCTGATAGGCATTTCAGATGTAGTTTCCGATAGGCATTTCAAAAATAGGTGCCGATAGGCATTTCAGATATAGGTCCTGATAGGCATTTCAGATATAGTTGCAGATTGGCATTTTAAAAATAGGTGTCGATAGGCATTTCAGATATAGAAGCCGATAGGCATTTCAAATATAGGTGCCGATAGGCATTCCAGATATGGTTGCCGATTGGCTTTTCAAATATAGGTGCTGATAGGCATTTTAGATGTAGTTTCCGATAAGCATTTCAAAAATTGGTGCCGATAGGCATTTAAGATATAGGTGCCGATAGGCATTTCAGATATAGTTGCCGATTGGCATTTTAAAAATAGGTGCCGATAGGCATTTCAGATATAGATGCCGATAGGTATTTCAAATATAGGTGTCGATAGGCATTTCAGATATGGTTGCCGATAGGCATTTCAAATATAGGTGCTGATAGGCATTTCAGATGTAGTTTCCGATAGGCATTTCAAAAATAGGTACCGATAGGCATTTCAGATATAGGTGCCGATAGGCATTTCAGATATAGTTGCCAATTGGCATTTTAAAAATAGGTGTCGATAGGCATTTCAGATATAGAAGCCGATAGGCATTTCAAATATTGGTGCCGATAGGCATTCCAGATATGGTTGCCGATAGGCATTTCAAATATAGATGCTGATAGGCATTTCAGATGTAGTTTCCGATAGGCATTTCAAAAATAGGTGCCGATAGGCATTTTAGATATAGGTGCCGATAGGCATTTCAGATATAGTTGCCGATTAGCATTTTAAAAATAGGTGCTGATAGGCATTTCAGATATAGAAGCCGTTAGGCATTTCAAATATAGGTGCCGATAGGCATTCCAGAAAAGGTTTCCGATAGGCATTTCAGATATAGAAGCCGTTAGGCATTTTAAATATAGGTGCCGATAGGCATTCCAGATATGGTTTCCGATAGGCATTTCAAATATAGGTGCTGATAGGCATTTCAGATGTAGTTTCCGATAGGCATTTCAAAAATTGGTGCCGATAGGCATTTCAGATATAGGTGCCAATAGGCATTTCAGATATAGTTGCCGATTGGCATTTTAAAAATATGTGCCGATAGGCATTTCAGATATAGAAGCTGATAGGTATTTCAAATATAGGTGCCGATAGGCATTTCAGATATGGTTGCCGATAGGCATTTCAGATATAGTTGCCGATTGGCATTTTAAAAACAGGTGCCGATAGGCATTTCAGATATAGAAGCCGATAGGTATTTCAAATATAGGGGTCGATAGGCATTTCAGATATGGTTGCCGATAGGCATTTCAAATATAGGAGCAGATAAGCATTTCAGATGTAGTTTCCGAAAGACATTTCAAAAATAGGTGCCGATAGGCATTTCAGATATAGGTGCCGATAGGCATTTCAGATATAGTTGCCGATTGGCATTTTAAAAATAGGTGCCGATAGGCATTTCAGATATAGAAGCCGATAGGCATTTCAAATATTGGTGCCGATAGGCATTCCAGATATGGTTGCCGATAGGCATTTCAAATATAGATGCTGATAGGCATTTCAGATGTAGTTTCCGATAGGCATTTCAAAAATAGGTGCCGATAGGCATTTTAGATATAGGTGCCGACAGGCATTTCAGATATAGTTGCCGATTAGCATTTTAAAAATAGGTGCTGATAGGCATTTCAGATATAGAAGCCGTTAGGCATTTCAAATATAGGTGCCGATAGGCATTCCAGATATGGTTGCCGATAGGCATTTCAAATATAGGTGCTGATAGGCATTTCAGATGTAGTTTCCGATAGGCATTTCAAAAATTGGTGCCGATAGGCATTTCAGATATAGGTGCTGATAGGCATTTCAGATATAGTTGCCGATTGGCATTTTAAAAATATGTGCCGATAGGCATTTCAGATATGGAAGCCGATAGGTATTTCAAATATAGGTGTCGACAGGCATTTCAGATATGAGTGCCGATAGGCATTTCAAATATAGGTGCTGATAGGCATTTCAGATGTAGTTTCTGATAGGCATTTCAAAAATAGGTGCCGAAAGGCATTTCAGATATAGGTGCCGATAGGCATTTCAGATATAGTTGCCGATTGGCATTTTAAAAATAGGTGTCGATAGGCATTTCAGATATAGAAGCCGTTAGGCATTTCAAATATAGGTGCCGATAGGCATTCCAGATATGGTTGCCGATAGGCATTTCAAATATAGGTGCTGATAGGCATTTCAGATGTAGTTTCTGATAGGCATTTCAAAAATATGTGCCGAAAGGCATTTCAGATATAGGTGCCGATAGGCATTCCAGATATGGTTGCCGATAGGCATTTCGAATATAGGTGCTGATAGGCATTCCAGATGTAGTTTCCGATAGGCATTTCAAAAATTGGTGACGATAGGCATTTCAGATATAGAAGACGATAGGTATTTCAAATATAGGTGTCGATAGGCATTTCAGATATGGTTGCCGATAGGCATTTCAAATATAGGTGCTGATAGCATTTCAGATGTAGTTTCCGATAGGCATTTCAAAAATAGGTACCGATAGGCATTTCAGATATAGGTGCCGATAGGCATTCCAGATATGGTTGCCGATAGGCATTTCAAATATAGGTGCTGATAGGCATTTCAGATGTAGTTTCCGATAGGCATTTCAAAAATAGGTGCCGATAGGCATTTCAGATATAGGTGCCGATAGGCATTTCAGATATAGTAGCCGATAGCCATTTTAAAAATAGGTGCCGATAGGCTTTTCAGATATAGAAGCCGATAGGCATTTCAAATATAGGTGCCGATATGCATTCCAGATATGTTTGCCGATAGGCATTTCAAATAATGGTGCTGATAGGCATTCCAGATGTATTTTCCGATAGGCATTTCAAAATTTGATGCCGATAGGCATTTCAGATATAGGTGCCGATAGGCATTTCAGATATAGTTGCCGATTGGCAATTTAAAAATAGGTGCCGATAGGCATTTCAGATATAGGTGCCGATAGGCATTTCAGATATAGTTGCCAATTGGCATTTTAAAATAGGTGCCGATAGGCATTTCAGATATAGAAGCCGATAGGCATTTCAGATATAGTTGCCGATTATCATTTTAAAAATAGGTGTCGATAGGCATTTCAGATATAGAAGCCGATAGGCATTTCAAATATAGGTGCCGATAGGCATTTCAGATGTAGTTTCCGATAGGCATTTCAAAAATAGGTGCCGATAGGCATTTCAGATATAGGTGCCGATAGGCATTTCAGATATAGTTGCCAATTGGCATTTTAAAAATAGGTGCCGATAGGCATTTCAGATATAGAAGCCGATAGGCATTTCAAATATAGGTGCCGATAGGCATTTCAAATATAGGTGCCGATAAGCATTCCAGATATGGTTGCCGATAGGCATTTCAAATATAGGTGTCGATAGGTATTTTAGATGTAGTTTCCGATAGGCATTTTAAAATTGATGCCGATAGGCATTTCAGGTATAGGTGCCGATAGGCATTTCAGATATAGTTGCCGATTGGTATTTTAAAAACAGGTGCCGATAGGCATTTCAGATATAGAAGCCGATAGGTATTTCAAATATAGGTGTCGATAGGCATTTCAGATATGGTTGCCGATAGGCATTTCAAATATAGGAGCAGATAGGCATTTCAGATGTAGTTTCCGAAAGGCATTTCAAAAATAGGTGCCGATAGGCATTTCAGATATAGCTGCCGATAGGCATTTCTGATATAGTTGCCGATTGGCATTTTAAAAATAGGTGTCGATAGGCATTTCAGATATAGAAGCCGATAGGCATTTCAAATATAGGTGCCGATAGGCATTCCAGATA